>CANIUD010000619.1:270000-960000 GCA_947470075.1 Closterium sp. Yama58-4 | reverse complement strand
CGCGGAAGCGATAGAGTCTTCGCCAGTGTGGACGAGAACGAAATTAGAACTACAATTTTGAAAATGAAAACGTGGGTGGGGACGAATGTCCCCACGTCCCTCTTTTGTAGGCAAAAGAGGGTGAGTAGCGCTTCGGCGCTACCTTTGCTGTGTTGGCCACGTACCCCTTTTCACAATACAAAATTTTAGAAAGTGTTACACTTTCAAAAATTATCATTTATAATGAGGCTAGCCTGTTTATAAGAGACACCCGTATAATAGACAACCCATGTCTACTATTCAACACTGTCTTATATCCGGGTGATGACGGTAATACGGTACGCACTGTATTGCATCTACCCTCCCCTTTTACTCACCTTTTCCCCTGAGAAGATCCATTTCCCAGTACTCTACCATCAATGCATCCACTCTCCAGATTTGGAATATCGAAAATCACCTCATCCCCAAAGTCAGGGCATGCAGTGATCACGAGAGTCCTGAGGCTGGTGAGACTGCTCTAGGACTGAGGCAGGTAGGACAGTTTAGGGCACGAACTGATAGTCAGCCGCTGCAGCTGTGAAAGATCTTCCATGTCTGATGGAAGCATGTACAGCTCCGGAAGGCCAAACAGGAGCAGCGTTTTCAAATTCGAGAGCTGCCAAATAGACGTCACAAAAGCACTTTCGTCCTCCTTGCACGACGTGCAGCTGGCTGGCCAACCAAACTCAAGAGTCGTAAGGCTGCTCCAATGCAGGAGGAGGGATGGAGACACCCTCTCAACTTTGTCGCAATACTTGAACGAGAAGGTCCGGAGGTTGGTGAGCATGGAGAGGGTATCTGGAAGGTGAGTAAGGCTTTCAAGTTGGCTCCACTCGAGATGCACCAGCGATGACAGGCGACCCATGCTCTCTGGAAGGTTCCTAAGCCCTTTGCACGCCTTGAGGACCAACATGCGCAGGTTAGAAAGCTTGCATAGCGAGTCAGGGAGCGATACAAAAGCAGCACACTTCTTGATGGTCAAAGTCTTGAGAGAAACGAGGCCCGACACTTAATTCGGAAGGAACTCAAAACTTCCACACCACACGAGCTTAAGAACTTGTAGAGACGTGAGCTGGAAAAACGAATCAGGGAGGCCGGAGAGGGGATTGACAGATAAATAAACCTCTTGAAGGTTCTGAAGCTGGCCGATGGTGTCAGGAAGAGCTTTCAACCCGCTCAGATCACGAATGCCGAGTTTGACCAGTGACTTCAGCCCACCAAGCCAGTCAGGCAGACTGTCGAACTTTTGAGAACCGTCTATGAACTGCAGCTCTGTCAATTCGGAAAGCTGGCCAACGGATTCTGGAAAGCAGCTAGTCCATTGGAAGGCGAGTGTCAGCTTAGTCAGGGACCTTAGCTTGTAGAATTCTTCATCAGAATAGTCGAAACCGCTATTCAGATAGACCTCCGTCAGGGATGAAAGATTGAAGAAGGATGGTGGCAGATCAATAATCTCTTCACCATGAGCTGTCAAAATGTCAATGGAGAGGTACTGTAACGCAGTGCAGCCCGTGAAGAGGGCATCTGTACCGTCATACGTCAACCCCGCATGCCAACTGCCCAGGTCAAGATATGTTAAGCCAGGACAGGCAGATCCTAGGCCGCGGAGGAACTCGTGATCGTCCTGGTCGAGAATGCACTGGTCAATCGTCAAAGAAGTCAGATTTCTAAACCGGGAAAGCGATTTCAGAAGGTCAGCATCTGCATTAAGCTCACGCGGGCCGTTGGCGATGGACGTCTGTGCGAGGTAAGCGAGGCGATTAAAGCGTTTACACACCAACGCATGATTGAAGTAACTGCTTGCTGAGATAGTTAAAGATGAGGCAGATGATCTCGTCTGGCAATCGATCTAACGACACACGTCGACCTCGATGCGAGTCCGGCGCCAAGGACAGCCAATCTCCTTCGATTTCGGACATTGTGAACACGTTGCTGCGTAGTATGGTAAACTAAAGCAGAATTGAAACTAGAGCAGACCGGGCGGAAAAGAGTGATAGAGCAACCTCCACCAAACACAGGTAATCTCAAGGCGAGGTTGGCTCGGTGCTGCAATATCAACACCTTGGGCTTGGAGCGCCCGCTGGGGTTGCCTAGGATCTTTGCGTTTGTTTTCGCTGAGTTGGTTTTCGCTGCGCTGGTTTTCGCTCTAGTTTTCGCTGCGCTGGTTTCCGCTGTGCTGGTTTTGGCTGCACTGTTCTCGTCTTTGACTCGGTATGCTGCTTTGCTGGGCGTAGTTGACTCGGTTTCGCTGTTTTGCTGTGTTTCTTGGTTGGTCCAGCTAGTTCACTTTTGCCCCTATCATTCAGCCGCTGCCGTGGGTATGTCCGTTGGTTTTCGCTGGGCTGTCTGGTTATCGCTGCGCTGGTTCTCGCTGAGCTGGTTTTCGCTGTGATAGGTTTCGCAGAGCTGGTATTCGCTGCGCTAGTTTTCACTGAGGTGGTATTCGCTGCGCTGGTTTTCAATGCGCTGGTTTTCGCTGGGTTTCTCTGGGTCGTCCGTTTCCTCCTAGAGTTGAAGTGGCTCAGGACGCGGGCACTCGTACGGGAACCGCATCGATTGAAAATTTTCGATCTGCCACCGCACTGGAAACCTGCTATTATAATCTAAAACTTTCCTCACCTGTTTAAAAGTCGTAAGGAAACGACCCTCCCCCGAAATCGATCGCCAGAATCGGTGTGAGTGCCCGCGTCCTGAGCTTGGCGAAGCCAAGCCAAGGCAGACAGACCCAGCAAAAACTCCAGATCCGTACTGAGCTGGAAGCACACTCAGTGCGTTGCGAGAATGTCGACTGACGAAGGAAAATGTGCGTTGCGTTACTGTGTGTCGACATTTTCGTTAATAATACCGTTTCGTTCAGTGCGTTGCGAGGGAAAATGTCGACTGACGAAGTCCAAGGCATTCGCGAAAGATACACTTCGAAACGATCTAAATCCAGAACTGAACACGGTAACCCAGTGGACGGAACCTAACCTAATCATCGACTTTCACTCCTCGCCGAGTCCTAAATCATGGCGGATTCTGGGTAACTCATGGCGCGAAACACGCCTACTCCGATCATAGGTGTCACTACGCGTCTCCAGGCATAGGTGGCTCAGACCAAGTGTCGTGAATCGTGATCACCCGCAGATGTAGTTACCACCAATTATGTGTACAGCAGGCCTCTTTCTCTGATCGTTTCTCCGCTCACCCCGCTCGATTCTCCGCTCCCACTCACTCTGTTCGTTTCTCGGCTCTCACTCTTTCTGATCGTTTCTCCACTCTCGCTCCCTCTGTTCGATTCTCCGCTCGTTTCTCCGCTCTCGCCCGACATCCTTTTGCGCTCTCACTCTCCCTTTCGCTCTGCACATTTTGCGTGCAGGCGAAGGAGCTGCGTGCATCCCTCGGTTCCGTTTTTAAGATATTACAAATAATGAATCTTTCTCACTTTCACGCTCCAAAGCTTTCGCGCCCTCACTCTCTCTTCTTCTCTCCCTGTGCTCGTCCCCGTGCAGGTGAAAGAGCTACGAGCATCGAGCATCCCTCAGTAAATTCTTTTAGCATTCTCGAAAGTGACTCTCAAAGCATTCGCGCTCACTCCCTCTATCTCTCCGTCTCTCTGCCCTTGCGCGTGCAGGTGAAGGAGCTGCGCGCATCGCTCGGTCCGCTCCCCAAGCGCGCACGGATATTTTGCTCCGACGCGTGCCTGCGCCGATACCTGCGCGCGCGTAACTGGCACGTGCAGCGCGCCGAGCGCATGCTGCGCGACACGCTCAAGTGGCGCCACCAGTGCCGCCCGGAGGAGATTAGATGAGTACGGGTGAGAGATCGAATCCGCTTGTTCCCGCAGACCTTCACACCACACAAACGTCCAAATCATGCCACCCTTCGTGGCGGTGGTGGGTGTCCAATTTGTCCTTCCCGTTCGCCACTGCGCCACTCCCCTGTGCACTTCCCCCTTCCTTCCGCATCATCCCCATCTGGTGCATGAACCTGCGTTTGCGAGGTGAGGTGCTTGCGAGGTGAGGTGCTTGGGTAGAGATGGGGGCTGTGATGTGACCTGAGGGAAGGGGCCAAGGTGTGCAGAACGGCGCTCCAGCCACTGGATGAGCTGAATAGGATTATAAAAAGCCTGTGTACTGGTGCTCATCGATCTCTCAACCAGCGATAGGGTGCTTACATAGCTGTACAGTACGAACCTGATCGATCGTGCATTCCCCTTGCTGCAGAACACCAGCAACCATGCAGGGCAGTCCTCACACACCCCACCACCCTCACTCGTACATTCCCTCTGGTTTTAAAACGCCAGCAACCATGCAGGACAGGTGCGGCACCTGGTGCAGGTGCACTGCCTATTCAAAGTCATCATGCCGTCATGAACCTGCCAGCCACTGCCCACCACTCTCAAGCGCCTCTCCTCTTACGCATATTCCCCTTGCTCACAGAACACTAACAATCATGCGGGGCAGGTGCGCCACCTCGTGCACTGCCTTAAAAAACGCAGTCATGAACCTGCCCGCTACTGCCTGCGAGCAGCAGCAGCCGCAGCCGCGTGAGAATGGCAGGCAGGGAGAGTAGCACAGCGAGCAACAGGAGGAGCAGGGGGAGCAGCAGGGAGAGGAGCAGGTGTTATCTACAACCCGCCCGCTGTCTTTGAGGCCTTCTGGAAGGTGCGTGCAGCTTCCTGGGGAAGGTGAGGTGCTGTGAGATGGTGGGGTGGTGCATGAGGCTCCCTTGGAATGACTTTTGAGTCGACTCCAGGGCTGGCTTGGTGCCGCTGTCATGTACAACCCGCCTTGTTATTTTGAAGCCTTTTGGAAGGTGAGGTGAGGTGATGAACAGACCAAGTCTCTGTTTTTTTGTTTATCCTCTGGTTTTTGTTAATCCTTGCTTTTTTCTCTCCTTCTTCGTTTTATCCAACACGGTTTTCTCTGTCCTCTTGGAATCTGCTGTTCATTGCATTTGCAGCCAGCGTGGCCGGTTGCAGAGGCCAAGCATTGTTCAATTTTCATACTCATACTCACAATCAGGAAACCATTTTTTCGCCTATCCATTCTGCTTTCTCACCCTAACAGATGATCCGACCCTTCATAGTCCCGCTGACACTCAACAAGATCCTCTTTGTCAACCCATCACATTCAGTCAGAATAAACATTCAGTCAGAATAAACATACCGTACTACTACGGTATTTGGGCGTCTTAACAACCTCTCACTTGACCCGTCTGCCCCAACAGGTGATTCGCTCCTTCATAGGACACTCAGCAGAGAAGACAGCAGAGTTCTGGAGGATAGTTGAGGGGGAGCGGTTGGGGCAGCAGCAGGAGATTGTGGGGGGTGACAGTGGGGACAGAGCTGACAGCACTCAGGGCAGCGAGGGAAGTTAACTATAAGCATCCTGGATATGCTGCAGGTTTATAGCACATTTCTGAAGGGCGTCCAATCAGCATAACTACATTATGGTTTCGATTACATCATTGCTGAGTACTGAGTGACAGCGAAGACATAATGAAAGCTTGGAATGAGATACCGTAGATGTGACAGCGAAGGGTGGAACCCAGCCTATTGTGACACTAATGATGCTGATAATGACAGTGAAGACATCTACCGTTGTGCATGCCAACATTGACCATCCAAAATACAAAAACAGGAATCACTATGCACTAAAATAAGCACACCCCCCCACAATCCAGCAATAAGCACTACATCTATCGTCCCCTTTCACTCACTCTCCCCTTCCAAACAGTCCATTTCCTAATTCCCTACCATCAACACGTCCACTCTCCAGATTTGGAATCTTGGATATTGTATCATACACAGCATGCGCAAGTTTCGGGCATGCAGTGACCACGAGAGTCTTGAGGCTGGTGAGACTGCTTAAGGAGTCAGGCACACTCATCAGTTTAGGGCACGAACTGATAGTCAGCCGCTGCAGCTGTGAAAGATTTCCCATCTCATCTGGAAGCCCGTACAGGTCCAAAAGGCCAAACAGAACCAGCGTTTTCAGATTCGAGAGCCGGCAAATAGACTTCGTGAAAGCACTTTGATCCTCCTGGCACGTCACGCAGTTGGCTGGCCACCCAAACTCAAGAGTCGTAAGGCTGCTCCAGTGCCGAAGGAGGGATGGAGACACTGCCTCAACTGTGTTGCAGTTGAAGGAGAAAGTGCGAAGATTTGTGAGCTTGGAGAGGGTATCAGGAAGGCGGGTAATGCTTTCAAGTTGGCCCAGCTCGAGATGCTCAAGCGAGGACAGGCGATCCACATTTTGTGGTAAGTCCGTGAGCCCTGAGCAAACCTTGAGGACCAAAATGCGGAGGTTAGAAAGATCGCAGAGAGAGTCAGGGAGCGAAACCAAGTCTGCACAATCTATGATAGTTAGCTTCGTGAGAGAACTTAAGCCCGACACTGCGTTTGGAAGAGATTTAAAAAAAGGACATTCCACGAGCTCCAGAACTTGAAGAGAAGCAAGCTCGAAAAAAGTACTCGGGAGTTCGGAGAAAAGAGATGCCTCTAGGTAAACCTCTCGAAGGTTCCGAAGCTGGCCGATGGTGTCAGGAAGAGCTGTGATGCCCACATAACGAATGCTAAGTTTGACCAATGACTTCAGCCCACCAAACGAGTCAGGGTAAAGATTGAACGCACCCGAACTTCTTAGTAGCTGCAGCTCGGTCAATCTGGTGAGCTGGGCAATTGATTCGGGGAGGTGGTCATTGTGCAGAACGGTGAGTGCCAGCTTAGTCAGGGATCTTAGCTTGTCGAATTCATCAGGTAAAAAGGCCAAATCGAAATTAAGGGTAACCTCCGTCAAGGATGAAAGGCCGAAGAAGGATGGTGGCAAATCACACCCGTCTTCGTAGATTGTCGTCATGGTAAGCGAGAGGTACTGCAACGCAGTGCAGCCCGTGAAGAGCGCATCTAATCCTTCATACGCCAACCCTGGTTCGTCTTCGTTGTTCAGGTCAAGATAAGTCAACTTTGGACAGGCGGATCCTAGGCCGTAGAGGAAATCCTCATCGTCTGGGTCGAGAACGCATTTGCTGATCGTGAGAGAAGTCAGATGTTCGAACCGGGAAAGGGATACCAAAAGAGCAGCATCTGCTGTAAGGCTGGGAGAACTGTTGGCGATGGACGTCTGTGCAAGGTAAGCGAGGCGATTCCAATTACAGACAAGAGCATGATTGAAGTAGCTGGATGACTGCTTGTTCAGACAACGGAAGATGAGGCAGATGGGGTCGTCCGGCAGCTGATTCAACGACACTCCGGACACACCTCTACGGCGATGTGGGACTGGGGCTAGGGACAGTAAATCTTCTTCAGCACCCAACATTGCTAGCACGTTGCTGCGAACTACAATGGCCGACTATGGAAATTTAGACCCTAGATGGAAGAGAAAAGGAATCTGGGCCTAGGGTAGTAGAGCAGCGGCGCAATCGCCATAAAAAGCTGGAGAGCTTGGCAAAAACCATGCGCTAGGAGCACGCGCTGGGGTTGGGCCTGGATGTGACTGGCTTGGTTTCGCTGGGTTTACTTCCGTCTCGTGTTACCGTTTCGTTCAGTGCGTTGCGAGTGAATGTATGTGGACAGACGAAGCCCAAGGCCTGGATCTTATCGGGCCGACAGGGCCAGTCTTCGCTTGGTTCGGCAATATCCATGTCCGGTTCTGCTGGCCATGTGCCTTGTTTCCCTCCCAGAGCCTTCGCGAGGTTTCGCCTCGTCTTTTCGCTGTCGCTTGTATTAGGTTTCGTTTGTCACGTTCGAAATGTTTGTCGACAGCCATGCGGAAACCTCCTCACCTCCTCACGAGAGCCAAGTTGGGTCTATCGAAATCCACTACTGAATTCGGAAACCTATTGAAAGATCAACATCTTGTTCTCAATAAAAAAAAAAACATCATTAAATGACAAGAAATTGCTTCACTTATGCTCCCAGCACTTTCAATTGCTACTCACTCACAGTTGGGGTAAACAATGTGCCCTGATTTACACTGATGAAGCTCACATATTTGAGAAGCTGACAGATTGATTTGATGACAATCAAACATATCTTTCCAAGCATAGACATGTGAGTTGAGTCTTGAATTGTGGTCCAGCAGCACGGATGTGGTTACTTACCACCAATGACGAACAGCAGGCCACTCGTACGGTAACTGAGAGTCATGAAGCCACTGTCTTCTTTGTACACTATCTTGGTGGATTGAGCCATATCAGAACAATGGCGATCAAGATGAAACGTCAGGTGACGAATCCCTTCTTGCAATACGTTGAGTGCGAAATCTGCCTCCGAAGAACGTTTCAGCAGGCCTTCTCCCGCCTCCAACGCCGACCCCTCCAGCAGGTGTTTTTCTTGATGTAAGAGAGTTTGTAAGAGATTTTTTGAGAATTTTGTTCCTTTCAACCTCGTTCCTCAACCTCTCCTCTTCCTTCCCTCCTCTCCATTTCCCTCCATATAGCCTCCCACCCACACAGCTCTCATCATCCCCCTCCCCTCTCCCCCCCCACCTCCTTCTACCATCCAGACAATGCTTCGACTATCCTTGCAGTTTTGTAGTGGCCATCCATTCGTGTGCATCACCAACTGCACTGACCACTTTAGCTTCATCCGACAGAGGAAAGAAGTCCGGTGATTGTGGCTGCCACCTCAGCAGCATCAACAGCCATGGCCACTTGCACTGGCGGCACCCCCACCCATGGGTTGGGACCATTCCAACTGATGCGAAGGCAGGAGGGAGGAAATGCAGGAAGGGAGAGGGTAGAGAGTGTACAGATGTGAAAGTTTTCTTTCACTGAGGCGCCCTCAACAGAAAGGGTAGAAAGGAGAATGCACCCCATGCTAAAAAGGTAACATGGCGCCATGTGAGAGAGTGCCATGTGAGAGAGTGCCATGTGAGAGAGTGCCATGTGAGAGAGTGCCATGTGAGAGAGTGCCATGTGAGAGAGTGCCATGTGAGAGAGTGCCATGTGAGAGAGTGCCATGTGAGAGAGTGCCATGTGAGAGAGTGCCCTGTGAGAGAGTGCCATGTGAGAGAGTGCCATGTGAGAGAGTGCCCTGTGAGAGAGTGCCATGTGAGAGAGTGCCATGTGAGAGAGTGCCCTGTGAGAGAGTGCCATGTGAGAGAGTGCCATGTGAGAGAGTGCCCTGTGAGAGAGTGCCATGTGAGAGAGTGCCCTGTGAGAGAGTGCCATGTGAGAGAGTGCCATGTGAGAGAGTGCCCTGTGAGAGAGTGCCATGTGAGAGAGTGCCCTGTGAGAGAGTGCCATGTGAGAGAGTGCCCCCTGCCACGTGCCTGCTACCACTGCTACAGCCCTTCAGGAAAATTTTAATCACTTTTTTTTTCTCCATATTTTACTGAACATGCACCTGAGAGCTAGTTCACTCACTTGTTGAGCGAGTAGTCCATGAGAGTGCATCCCCGACCTACCCCGGTGCACGCCACGCGCACACTGCCTCGCCTGAAGGAGAAGAGTGAGGGCGCTGTAAATGTGCCGAAACTAAGAGGAGGTGTGGTTCACATGACGGAGTGGAAGGGGTGGGAAGAAGGGGCGGGCAGAAGGGGCGGGAAGAAGGGGGGGGAAGAAGGGGGGGGAAGAAGGTGGGGGGAGAAGGGTCGGGGAGAAGGGGGGAGAAGAAGGGGGGGGAAGAAGGTGGGGGGAGAAGGGTCAGGGAGAAGGGGGGAGAAGAAGGGGGGGGAAGAAGGTGGGGGGAGAAGGGTCGGGGAGAAGTGGGGGGCAGAAGGGGCGGGCAGAAGGGGCGGGAAGAAGGGGGGGGAAGAAGGGGGGGGAAGAAGGTGGGGGGAGAAGGGTCGGGGAAAAGTGGGGGGCAGAAGGGGCGGGCAGAAGGGGCGGGAAGAAGGGGTGAGAGGGAGGCATGGAGATGCGTAAGGGGCAATATGAGAGCTGGTGGTGGTCTGTACGTGGGGCACGTTTTGGTGTGCCTTTCTAGCCGACTTCAAGTGCAATACGAGTGGTAGCATTAAGCCCCACTCGTCAGCACCTGATCTGCTCGCCTTAACGCATTGCCCGTAGCCCATTACTGGTGCTATATAAAGTAACTACCATGATAGCGCGTGCATCTGCAGCGCACCATCACACCTGTGAGTGTGACCTGTGTGGTGACGTTGAGTCCCAGCACGTGGATGTTGGCACCACTCGTCAGCACCTGATCTGCTCGCCTTAACGCATTGCCCGTAGCCCATTACTGGTGCTATATAAAGTAACTACCATGATAGCGCGTGCATCTGCAGCGCACCATCACACCTGTGAGTGTGACCTGTGTGGTGACGTTGAGTCCCAGCACGTGGATGTTGGCACCACTCGTCAGCACCTGATCTGTTCACCGTAGCCCATTACTGGTGCTATATGAAGTAACTACCATGATAGCACGTGCATCTGCAACACACCATCACACCTGTAAGTGAGACCTGTGTGATAACGTTGAGCCCCAGCACTCGTCAGCACCTAATCCGCTGCCTTGGGGTCTGCAAACACCTGCCGTGGAGAGGAGCAGAGGGGTAGAGAGGGGTGGGGAGGGGTGTAGAGAAAAGGAGGCAGAGGGTTGGAGAAAAGAGGACATTGACGCAGCACCTGATCCGCTGCCTTGGTGTCTGCAAAGTGTGGAAACTACCTACAGTACGCAGGCAATAAAAGATAATGACAATAATGATGCTGATAGCGACAGCGACAGTGAAGACATATACAGTAAGACTTGTCAACATTGACCATCTGATCTGAAGTACGAAGACAGGAATCACTGCAAATGTAAAACACACACACCCCTACCACAATCCAGCGATAAGCACAGCAGCATCTACCATCCCTTTCCACGGACTCCCCCCTTCTCAAATGACCCATTTCCAAGTATTCTACCATCAACGCATCCACTCTCCAGATTTGGAATCTTGGGAATAACCTCATGCTCCTCATCCCCAAATTCCGGGCATGCAGTGATCACGAGAGTCCTGAGGCTGGTGAGACTGCTCAAGGACTGAGGCAGACACATCAAGTAAGGCCACGAACTGATAGTCAGTTGCTGCAGCTGTGAAAGATTCCCCATCTCATCTGGAAGCCTAAACAGGTCCGGAAGGCCAAACAGGAGCAGCGTTTTCAGATTCGAGAGCCGGCAGATAGACTCCATGAAGGAACTTAGATCCTCGCTGCATGTCCAGAGATTGCCAGGCCATCCAAACTCAAGTGTAGTAAGTTTGCTCCAATGCTGAAGAAGGGATGGAGACACTCTCCGAACGTTTTCACAGTAGTTGAAGGAAAAGCTGCGGAGACTGGAGAGCTTGGAAAGGTTTCCAGGAAGGTGAGTGAGGTTTATGAGTTGGCACAGCTCGAGATGCTCCAGAGACGACAGGCGATCCATGCTCTCTGGAAGGTCCCAAAGAGCTGAGCAATCCTTGAGGACCAACGTGCGGAGGTTAGAAAGATCGCAGAGAGAGTCAGAGAGCAAATTAAAGTCTCGACAATCTCTGATAGTTAGCGCCTTGAGAGAACTTAAGCTCGACACTGCGTTTAGAAGGGGATCAAAACCTTTACACTTCACGAGCTCAAGGACTTGCAGAGATGAAAGCTCGAAAAAAGAACTCGGGAGTTCGGAGAGGGGATAGCCATTTAGGTAAACCTCTCGAATGTTCCAAAGCTGGCCGATGGTGTCAGGAAGAAGTATTCCGCTGCCCAAATCACGAATGCGAAGTTTGACCAGTGACTTCAGCCCACCAAGAGAGTCAGGTAGACGGTCGAACGTATCAGAACTGACTGTCATCATGGTAAGCGAGAGGTATTGCAGCGCAGTGCAGCCTGTGAAAATCGCATCTAAGCCTTCATACGTCACCCCTGGAGAATCTCCGTTGTTCAGGTCAAGATAGATCAACCTTGGACAGACAGATCCCAGGCCACGAAGGAACGCGTCATTGTCCTTGTCAAAAACGCACTTGTTAATCGTGAGAGAAGTCAGGTGTCTGAACCGGGAAAGGGAGGCCAGAAGAGCAGCGTCTGCTTTAAGGGAAGGCTGGCTGATGGCGATGGACGCCTGGGCAAGGTAAGCGAGGCGATTCCAACGTTCACAGACCAACGCGTGATTGAAGTAGCTGGGTGACTGCTTGTTCAGACAACGGAAGATGAGGCAGATGAGGTCGTGAGGTAACTGATCTCCTTCGTTGCTGGACATTGTCAACACGTTGCTGCGAAGCGTAGTAAGCCAAAGCGAATATGGAACTAGAGCGTTGGCGGACTGGGAGTTGTACTACTTACCTCCACTGAACCCTATCCTGCCGCAGGATATGTAGGAGGAGTAGGAGGGAGCTTGTCACGTCATCTGAAGACAACATTGGCTCAGGTTGGCTTGGCAACATCCGTGTTGAGGACGTGCCTCATGTGACCTGGTCCGCGACCTCGGTCTATATGCTTTGGTCCGCGACCTCAGTCTAGATTTACACAGTATCGACGAACCCTCTTTCTATTGCCTGGTGTTCACTCACCATTCCGTGACGTGTGAAACACGCGAATAAAATCAGAGTCGTTCGGACCACCCGCGGCCCCGTTTCAACGCTATAACGAGGTTATTCCCCGCATACCGGTTCTGTCCACCACCCGGATCACCCTGCGGTTCGCGAGCTGGTCTAGTGGGTCCGTATCGGACCCACGTGGACAAACGCCTTTGAGACGCCACGCCATGGAATGGATTATGGAGCACTGGGGTGCGGGGGTCGTGATTCGGGATTTGCGCTTTTGTTTTCGCGCGTTGGTTCTCAGTGGGGCGAGTTCCGGGGCCCTCGGTTTCGCTGCCTTCGATTCGTGGTCGTGCTTTCGTAGCGTTTCTTGTAGAGCAAGGTGTATTTCCGACTCGTGTAACCGTTTCGTTCAGCGCGTTACGAGTACTTTTCGCGGAAACATGGTTTGTCCATCTACAGCTTCAGATCACCACGCGTAGAACTTGACGTAGGTAACCTAACGGATCAAATAATTATTTCAAGTCAAATCTGGTTTCTTGCCAAGAATTATGTTACATCAATAGTATAAATCAAAAATAGTTGTATTAGTACTATTTATGGTACCTAATCCCTTGTGCTAGTTGTCCCATCTTAGCGGCTAATATACTCCTCTACTCCCAAGCGTCTCATCAGCTACGGTACAAAATATACAGTGATCTGTAGAAAATTAATTGGTCTCAGCAAACATTCTCCTATCTGCTTCTCTTCATCGCAGGGCCATCCAACAGGCCTTTTCTCAACATGTACTGAGTTCCAAATAGGCTCTCGATCCTTTTTTTTGTAAACCTCGCTCCTCAGTCTCTCCAATTTCCCTCAATTCTCTGTTTCCCCTCCCTCCCTCCTCTCCTCTTCCTCCAGACGACACTCTGGCTATCCTCGCAGCTTTGAAGCGCTCGCTTATTCGTGCGCATAAACAGCAGTCATGCCCACTTGCTTCATCCGACAGACGAAAGGAGTCGGGTGATTGTGGCTGCCACCTCAGCAGCATCAACAGCCATGGCCACTTGCACTGGCGGCACCCCCACCCACCCATGGGTTGGGGCCATTCCAACTGATGGGTAGGCGGGGGGGGGAGAGGGAGAATGTGCATGTTGTGAGGCACTCAAAAATGCACTTGCACTGGCGGCACCCCCACCCATGGGTTGGGACCGTTCCAACTGATGGGAGGCCGGAGGGAGGACAGGTCGGATAACAGAAAACCATTTCCACACCCTGTTCAGACCAGCCCCGAACAAGTCACTGAGAAGAACGGGAAGCGTCCATTGCACACTCAATCAGCCCGTCTATTACCGCCTCGTTAACCCAATCATCCAGCAATAGCTCCCTCATTAGCCCATGATCATGCACCGCTAGCCATCTGTCTGTTACTGCTGCAACAACCTGGTCAAAGTTGATGGTAACAGCATCATTCACAGCAACATCAGCGTGCACCCTCTGCCACCTGCCTAATACCGCTGCTGCTACATCCCTCGCTGCTTACTTCTTGAACGAGTACTGGACCAACACGCATACGTTGATCAACCCAGTGCTTTCCACTCCACACACATAGCTCATTAACCCAACTGCCCTGCAATTGCAAAGTTCAATTGCTTCTTGAGCGAGTGGCCCATCAGCGTGCACTCTCTGCCGCAACTTGAGACACTTGAGCAGTGTCTACCAACGCTGCTGCTACATCCCTCCCTGCTTTTTACTTGAACGAGCAGTGGACCATCATGCACACCTTGCTCAGCCCAGTGCTCTGCACACACAAATTAGCTCATTAACCCACCGCTCCGCAACAGCAAAGTTAACTTGCTTCTTGAGCAAATTGTCTATCAGCATGCACTCTCTGCCGCATCCCTTGGCACTGGAGCAGTGTTTTTTAGCCGAGTCAAATACTTGAGTCGAGTCAAAACTTGAGCCAAGTGGTCCATCCGTGGGCACCCTCTGCCGCATCCCTTGACACTTGAGAGTAGTGGCTACCACCACTGCTGCTACATCCCTCCCTGCTTTCTGCTTATCGACAAGTCCACCAGGATGCACACGTTGCTCAACCCAGTGCTCTCCACACACACACATAAATGGACGTACTCTAAAAGATGGAAACACTTACTTCTTGAGCGAGTAGGCCCTGTGAGTGCGTCCCTGGCCCACCCCCATGGCCTTGACACACTCACATAAAACTGGAAACACAACTGAAAGATAAAGTCACTCACTTCTTGAGCGAGTAGTCTATGAGCGTGCAACCCCGGCTCACCCCAGTACCCCACAATTTTTTAGCCGACTCAAAAATCGACTTGACTCAAACATCACTGAATGTGCACTTCAGAGATAGAATCTCTCACTTCTTGAGTGGGTTGTCCATGAAAGTGCACCCCCTGCCTTCTCCAATGCTCTCGACAACACCCATGCATTACTGGATGTGCACTTCAGAGATAGAATCACTCACTTCTTGAGCGAGTAGTCCATGAGAGTGCATCCGCTCCCCACCCCAGTGCACTCCACACGCACATAACGTACACGTCAAAGAAAGAGCCACTCACTTCTTGAGTGAGTAGTCCATGAGCGTGCATCCGCTCCCCACCCCAGTGCACTCCACACGCACACTGCCTCGCTTGAAGGAGAAGAGTGAGGGCGCCATGATGGCTGCCACTGCACACGCGTCGTGCAGGAAGATTCCTGGAAAACGTGAAGTGGGGAGGAGGAAAATGGCCGGGGAGGCTCCAAGAGGCATTGATCGAGGAGGCACGTGTATAAAGTGAATTTTTGAGACGTCACTTTATACAAGAGGCATTGATCGAGGAGGTGAACGAGAACACGAAAGGAAGAGCAATGGGCAGATGTTGGAAAGAGAGGATGCAAAAGTGCACGCCCCACCCCACCCAATTTCACCACACCCCACCACATCCCACCTGTGTGGAGAAAAACACGTTCAGCGTTTTAAACGCTGGCGTTTGAACGCTGCGTTTAAAACGCAGAACGCATTTTGGGGGGTCCTGAAAACGCTAAAAAAAAGCAGGGCCGGGCAGGGTGAAAAAACCTTCTGGGCAGACAAAAAACTTCTAATAGGGCATTGGGAGGAGGGGGAGAACGACATAGCACAGATTTAAGCATTTTTTTCCCCTACGTAATAATCTTTCCCACAATCTTAGTGGGGAATTGGGATTTTGCTTGAAGGGCTGGTTTCCAGGAGTCGAGTTGGGTCCGGAGGGGTTGATTTTTGGCAAAAACGACATTCGGGCTGACCGGAAAAAAAAATTCCCCAAGCGTTCTGCGTTTTTCTGTGCGTTCAGCGTTTCGAGTTCAAACGCAAGCGTTCAAACGCAGAACGCAACGCTTCAGATGCGCTTTTCTCCACTCAGCATCCCACCACATCCCACCACATCCCACCACATCCCACCACATCCCACCACACCCCACCACATCCCACAAAACCCCACAACACTGCACGCACCATCCATGTGGTCGGACTGCTGGTGGTGGGCCCTGTATGCATTCACCAGGCGCCCCACCAGAGACGCTGCTGGTGGTGAGGGCGAAGCTGCATGCTCTCTCTCACTCTCGCTCGTATCTGCACCTACAGACGCAGCTCCTACTAAGGACGCAGTACCGTGCTCGCTCTCTCCTGTTACTGGCGACGCTGACGTGACTTGAGGGCACAGGGAGGAAAGGTCTGCACCTGGCGGGCAGAAGGACAGGCAGAGGGCGAGACCATGACATCGATAGAAGGAGCGGCATGAGCGAGGGCAAGGAGGTGTGGTGTCGATAAAAGCTCGGAAGGAGGGGGCAGAGGGGATGAGAGGGAAGCATAGAGATGACAAAAGGGGAGTAGGAGAGCTGATGATGGCCCCAAGTGCTGTTTGAGATAAATTTTCACGTTTTTTTTCTGTGTGTGTGTGTGTGTGTGTGTGTGTGTGTGTGTGTGTGTGTGTGTGGGTGTGTGTGGGTGTGTGTGTGTGTGTGTGTGTGTGTGTGTGTTTTTTTTTTTGGCCATTTCTCAGTTGATTTTTCCAGGCAATGTTTCAGGCGATTTTCAATGCAATGGAAGTGGCAAACGTTGAGCTCCAGCATGTGGACGCCATTTGGTTTGTTGGCTCTCGCATGACATCCAAGCACCCTAGCCCTTAACTGGTGCTACAAAGGAACAATAACCATGATAGCACGCCCATTCGCAACACATAGTGGCTGCAATGCACGTGGAGCATGCACATTCTAATGAAATAACTGTCAACACACCTGTGACCGTAACTTGTGTGGTGACATTGAGCCACAGCACGTGAATGTTGGCTCCACCATTCGACAGAACCTGGTCTGTTGACCTTAACACACCGCCACAGCCTTCTACTATGCGACAAAGCAACTACCATGATAGCACGTGCATCTGCAACGCACCAACACACCTGCGAGTGTGACCTGTGTAGTGACATTGAGTCCCAGCACGGCGCCAATATTTCCCTGTTGGCCTCACCACACTGCCTAGCCTCGTACTGTTGCTATAGATCAACATCCATGCCAGCACGCACATTCCCAGCACACCTGTGAGTGCGACCTGTGTGGTGACGTTGAGTCCCAGTACATGGATGTTGGCACCACTCGTCAGCACCTGATCCGCTGCCTCAGGATCTGCAAACACCTGCTGTGGAGGGGTGGGGAAGGGTGTAGAGAAGCGGAGGCAGGGTCGAGGGGTGGAGAGAAGGGGATGTTGGCGCCAATTGTCAGCACCTGATTCGCAGCCTCGGGATCTGGGTCTGCAAACGCCTGCTGTGGAGAGAAGCAGAGGGGGCAGAGAAGGGTGGAAAAGGGCGAAGGCAGGGTCAAGAGATGAGGCGCCACTCATCAGTACCTGAGCCACTGCCTTGGGGTTTGCAAATACCTGTCGAGGAGAGGAGCAGAGGGGCAGAGACGGGTGGAGAGTAAGGGCTTTTGGCGCCACCCATCAGCACCTGGCCTGCTGCCTTGGGGCCTGCAAATACCTGCCTTGCAGGAGGGTAGATCTTGAGAAGCAGCAGCTGAACTTGAGACGGAACGGCACGGAAGGGCACAAGGTTGAGGGTTCGAGGAATACTGAGAGGAAGGGCACGAGGACAGAGTAAGACTCAGAGGATATCGGAGAGGAGGGCTGGCAAGAGTGTGGGGATGAAAGGAAGCTTCCCACATCCCTCACCGACCAGGCTGCAAGTTTCTTTACTGGTCATCGTCTGTACCACACTCTCATTTTATTGAATGAGAATCTTGCTGGTGAATCTTACCCAGTCACTATTAAATCTCCCAATAGTGAATCCGATACCACCCTCTCCCACTTTCCATCCCCCAAATGCACACTCCGTTTTGCCGAGCGGCATGAAGCCCAGTCAGCCTGCTGCCCTCCGTCTCCTTTCCCCTTCTTCTTCTCTCCTTCTTCCACTGCCCCACCTTCTTCCCTGTCAGCCCCCCCTCCGAGCACTCACGCTCTCTTCAGCAGCGGCGTTGACATCCCCACTGGCGAAGAATGAGCCCCCCGCCACCCAGATGCCCGCCAGCTCCGATGCTAATGAGGGGCGATGGGAGAGAGCCTGGTGGGAGCAAGTAGTCACGGGTGGGATGTGAAAACCTATGATGGATTATACGCGTATAGCGTATATACGCGTGTCGTATATACGCTAGTGTTTGTACGCTATACGCTGGAGGGACCTGATCGAGGATACGCTTTTCCGGGCAGTAAAAAAAGTTTCGCGGGCAGGGCAAAACAAAACCCGGTGAGCATTTTCGGCTACTCGGGGGAGTTTTTCATACTCGTCGACCATGCGGGAATCTTGTCCCATAACCCTAACAGAGAAATTGCGGGAAATGGTTGGGTTCAGATCTGAGAACACATTTGTACCCAACCACCACAATTTCCACTGTTCGCGAAGTTGGCGATTCACCAAAATTTGTCGTGCCTTGCTGGCGATTCACCTGCGATCAAGTCAAAATGTTGGTTTGTTTTCGCGACACAGCTAGACGCAACTCACAACTACTATTCCTCTCAATCCACTTTCCCGCCAGCATAGACCGCGGACGTGCGATCTGACTTCGCAGAATTGCTCGTCGTGCAATTCCGCTGCTTTTGAGTTATTTTAAAAAAATTGGGTCGGCGGGCTGCCCAGAAAAAACTTTGGGCAGCGTATAGCGTTTTCGCTAGCGTTTCGCGTATAGCGTGTACACGCTAGCGTACAAACGCTAAACGCTTAACGTCCAAAGCGTATAATCCAACATAGTGTGAAACACGTATTTAGAGAGCAGTGGGACAGTAGAAGTTGGGCGATGGGAGCTGGGTGCAAGGAAGGGAAGATTAGGCAGGTATGGGAAGACAAGGGAAGGCAAACGAGAGAAGCTTCAGCAAAGGAGGGCCATACTGCTGGGCGTGGTGCAGTTGAGAGCAGTGCAGTGGTGCAACGAACAACAGGCGTTTCTGGGCGTCCTGCCGTTATGCACTGGAGAAGAGTGGAAAAAGAAGAGTGGGGGAAGCTGCATGAGGAAGGGGGAAGGAAGAGGGGAGAATGCAGGATGAGGAAGAGGGTATATGAAACAGGAGGGTGGGGAAAATAGGGGGGGGAAGAAGTGGAACAGGGGGGACGTAGGGGACAGTGCTGTGAAGGGATGCAGGAAAGGAATGAGGCTGTGGGTAGGCTGAGAGCAAGTAAATGTAAGAAGCTTCCTGGAAAACCGAGAGGATCCACAAGCCCATGAGCAAAAAAAACATAATGCCAGGGAAAGAAGGATTTTTAAAGAGAAGGCACGATGAACCCACCAGGCCTCGAGCGTTGCGTGTGGTAGCTTCCCACGTCACATAATGGCTGAATGATGTGGCAATAATGAGCACGGGCATTTCAAAGCAGCGCGGATGGGTAGGCGGGAAAGAGGAGGAGGGAAGAAAGGGAGCGTGGGGTTGAGGGGCGGGACTGACGATACCAAAGTCATTTTACAAACCTTTGAATGACACTGAGAGGAAGGAGCGAAGACAGGTAACCAGCAACGGACGAGGCACTTCGTCTATGAGAATCAAGATTCCTGATAGCTAACTGGGAGTTCGGACTCTGATTGAGACGTTGAGAAAAAGCCTAGAGGAGGTTTCCACGAGGAAAACGGAAAGACGGAAGGAAGGCGCGCTGTGACCACGAACTGTTCCGAGGTCGCAAACGTGGCGCTCGACATAATGGAAGAGGAAGAGAATCGCGGAAGCTCAGAAGGTGATTTGCACGACGAATGATAGTTCGCGTGCTTCATCACCGTGCATTTTGAGACAATTAGAGAATCCACCGTTATGGTGCACGACGAAGTCCGTGAAGCGAAATAGAGCTGCTGTACCCTGATCGGTGGTAACCATATCCGCGGGTGGTCCCGTTTCACGACTCGTGGACTGACCCACCCATGCCTGGATCGGATAATAACGTCGATCGGATCTGGCACGTCTGGCGCCATGTGCTACTCGGAATGTGAGCTTAGAAAGTAGCAGCTGAAGGAACTTGGAAGGTGAAAGGTAGCGTCAGACAGCCGTTGGGAACAAGTCTGCTGATGAAGTCCTATTTGAAGGCAAATCTGGGTCTTGAGTTAGCGGTGTGAGGGGAGTTGCATGAGGGCTTGGCGAAGAGTGGTTTCTCGCGAATCTGTAACCGATATTCGTTCAGTCTGTACACGAAAGAGCTTGGGGCGATTTTGTTTCTTCAAAAAGCTGTCGGCATCGTCGTCCATGCAACTCAACGAACGAAACGGTAACACATGTCGACTGAACTTGCTGAGCCACATGGGTTTCTTCACAACGAAATGCGGCGAACCTTAGTTACAAGACAGCGAAACTGCGGCCGAAGAGCCAAGCCCGAGACCCAGAACCCACCGTGTTCAAGCTACAAGGGTTCTGGATTCTGGATCCACCTTGTACAGTACAAGGTACAAGGGTTGCCATCACAAGCTCCCTCTAGCCAGATCTATCCTTCAGCGCCATTGCTCTTCAATACCACACTAGACACTAGTTTGCAATCGCTCTAGTCGTAGTCGCCGGACCGTGCGAACGGCTCTAGTTTCCTATCTACCTTACCGTAGTTCACAGCAACTTGAGAACAATGTCTCAAGCTGGAACAGATCCATCGTCCAAGTTGCGAGCATCATTCAAACGACTGCCAAACGACCTCATCTGCCTTATATTCCGTTGAGATACCACGAGTCACGTCACACCCGTTTAAAGAGTCTAGGCTTCAAGGTCTCTGAAACCAGTTCTTTCATAGGTTCTTAGTAATTTGGTCTGCTAGGGAAACAATGGAGACAGCGACACATATTAACGACCTTCCTGACAACGTCCTTGCTAGGATACTATGGCGTTCTGAGGAGTCAACACCTTGGAAACCCGACAGTGACGCGTTATGGTCTCGGCATTCATTGTCGCCGAAGCCACTGTACCTTCGCTCGATCGTCTTCGACGAAGATCCCAGTCCTGAGGAGGAAGACTCGTATCCAGTATCGTCCCCCTCCTCCTTTCCAACCGCTGCCAAGATCTTCCTCCTGTCGTCGGTGTGCCGTCGTTGGCGCGATGTTGCTAAGCATGACGTCTCCACCCTCCTCGTCGAACGAAAACGTTCCATTCCTCTCCAACAACTCTCGAATGCTGTCGCGTGCTTCCCGAATCTAACCCATCTCCATCTGTGCGACGACAGCGTGGAAACCCTAGACGACACCTTCCTCGCTCACCTCGCATCGGCGTGTCCTAAGCTCAAGATTCTTCACGTGGGACGCGGGATCACTCAGCATCGGGAGTATGTCGGACCGAAGGAAAAGCACCCGATCACCGAGGCTGGTCTGGATCGCTTCTTCCAGCGATGCACTCAGCTGGAGCAGCTTTCACTGCTCTGCCTCCATCTAGGCGTCCACCTACCCGCTTCCTTCTTCCACCTCACGCGTCTTCACACCCTGGCTTTAACAGCCGCCTCCGCCTTAGAAGCTCCAGATTTGGAGAGCCTAAGCTCCCTCACCAATCTCCATATCGCCTGCAGGTTAAACAGGGAACAACTCTCGAATGTACGTCGTCTTCCCAGCATCACCAGCGTTTCACTCTCTGCCGGGCCCACGTTTGATGTCGGATTGCTGTCGGATTGGCCATTGACCTGTCTTGAACGGCTGCAGATATCAGACTGCGGAGCATTGCAGCAGCTTCCGGACAGCATTGCGGTGTTACTGCCGCGTCTGCGTGAGCTGACCGTTGCCAGGTGCGAGGCCTTGGAGGAGCTGCCGGAGGGTGTCTGTTCCCTGAAGCACCTCGAGACCTTATCAGTCATCGAATGCGACCAATTCCGCTGCCTGCCTGATAACATCGGGAGATTGTCTGCCTTGACAACTCTGCATCTGGATCATCTGACGCTGGCGAGCCTGCCTGACTCCATCTGCCAGCTCAGCTCCCTGGAAACCTTCTTTCTGCTCTCGTGCGACTCAATTGAGCTGCCAGCAGACTTGTGCTACCTCACAGCTCTCACGACTCTCTGCCTGGGGGTGAACGCGGCACTTCCAGCGGACATAGGACGCCTGAGTAACCTTCACACGCTGCTTCTGAGAGAGAGCATGTCGCTGCGGCATCTCCCGCGCTCGTTATCGGAAATTGCGTCGCTGACGAGGCTTGAGCTGCACGCGTGCGATGTGGAGGAGCTGCCAGAGGGCGTGGGGTCGCTCAGCAATCTGCGCGAGCTGCACGTGTCGTCCTGCTGTGAGCTCACGGCCCTTCCAGCGTCCGTGACGTGCCTGACTGCCCTGGAAGCTCTCTCTCTTGCTAACTGCGAGAATCTGGCCTCCGTGCCTACAAGGCTGGACGGCCTGACGCGGCTCAAACGGCTGGAGGTTGCCCGATGTGACATGCTGACACGGCCTCCTCTAGTCCTGCCGGCTTCCATTGAATGGCTGAGGTGGGGAGGTTACAGGCAGGCCACGCCTCTGCCAGACGTCTCCATACTGACGGGGCTTCGGACTCTCCGCCTGGACATAGTTGCAGTGGCATGTGGGGTCGCTGTGAGCAGGAGCCTGTCGCACGTGGAGCATTTGCATATGTCATTGGGAGGCGATGCTGAGGAGATTCCATTGGCCTTGACGTTCCTCTCCCACCTGCGCACGCTGGTTATTGAGTGCGCGTGGAGTCTCCAGAGGCTGCCGGCCGATATCGGGTCAGCACTGCCGCAGCTGCGGAAGCTGAAGCTGGCAAATGCGGACGAGTTGAGGGAGCTGCCAGCGAGTGTGACGGCGCTGCAGCATCTGACGTCCTTGGGGGTTCACGACGCGCCCAACCTGGTTTCTCTTCCGCCTGCCATCGGTGCCTTATCCCGGTTGCGCGAGCTGCTAATCGGATCCTGCAAGCAGCTTGAGCATCTGCCTGCCTCTCTCACCCAGCTTACCCGCCTGAACCAGCTGTCCATTACAAACTGCCCCATCCGCTCCCTATGTCCCACCGCTGCACAGTTCCAGTGGCTCAAATCCCTCAATTTGTCAGGCTGTGTGCAGCTGAAGGCATTGCCTTGGGATTTGGGTGAGGTGAAGGCACTGCGGGTATTGAATGTGGATGATTGTAGGCTTGTGAAGGACATGGATGGGTATGTGGTCCCCTGGAGCATCTATGAGGTGTATGGGCTGAGATTATTCCTGGGCTGAGAATGTACAAGTAGGTAGGTACTAGTAAGGTACTATGGCATGGCATGTACCGTAGCAGCGCTTTGATGGGCTGTTTCGTTCGATGTGATGTGATGTCTCTGAGGTGGGCAGTACGAATAGAAAGGCAAGGCGGGGAACGAATGCAATCTGAAGAGACAGTTCGGGAGGGTTCTGATTCTGAACACCGGGAGGAATGATGCAGAGGGTGATTACTTCCATGCCTTACTGCTGCTGCTGTTACCATTGCTGCCATCTCTGTTACTACGGTACCTTCATTACAGACACCGCCACCATTCTCATGACAAATTCCAAAGCTGTTATCACATTCTCGTTTCATGGCCTTCTTTTGTACTTCGGTACTAGGTACGTTACTTATAGTTGGCTTCCTCACTTAGGACGGTAACAAGCAGCATTCAAGTGAATGATCACTGGGCTGGGTCACGCCTAAAACGTGTAGTAGGGTGCATGCACCGCATATGTTTGGAACCGCTGAACTATTCCGAATATTCTGCTCTGCACCAAGCCCCAAGGTTTCAATCAGCTTGGGCAGGACACAGTAAAGTGCTGAGATACACCAACACCGTAGAGTGCTGAAATACAACAGGCAGCACCTCAGCAGCACCAACAGCCATGGCCATTTGCAGGAGAGAGAGCCATGGCACCATGCAGCATCATCTAATAGATGAAAGGAGTCGGGTGATTGTGGCTGCCACCTCAGCAGCATCGACAGCCGTGGCCACTTGCACTGGCGGCACCCCCACCCACCCATGGGTTGGGTTGGGACCATTCCAACTGATGCGAGGCAGGAGGGAAGCTGTATGGACAAGTATGTGAGGGGGGCGAGAGAGGTGAGGGAGGTGAGAATGGGTGAGGTGAGGGAGGTGAGCGAGGTGAGCGAGGGGAGCGAGGGGAGGCAAAGATGACATTAGCATGCAGATGCCAGTGGGCTTGAATGCTCGGGATGGATGGAGAGCAAGGGCCAGCCTGGAGAGAAACCATTTATGCGCCACCTCAAATGCCATGAAAAGCATTGAGATCGAACCTTGAGTCCCCTCAGGCAAGCCTCAAATGCTGGCGTGGATGCAGGACGAGGGTCCGAATGTCAATTTGACTTATCGAGACTTGCCTGGGCAAAATTGGTCATGGGTCTCAGCTGCACAAACGTGACTTGTCCTGCTCTCCATGCGACCTCTTTGCATATCCACTCCCACGCCATCCGCTTGTCAAAATCCCAGTCACTAACCACTGGGTTAAAAGGGCTTGTTTACATGGCGGGTGAGTGCGCCCATAACCCCCCAGGCTGACGTGCCTGTAACCCTTCCCTAGGATCATCGGGGATTTCCAGTGGACCTCTGACACCCCCCCGCACTGGGATGCCCGAAGTGCACACACCGGGAATCGAACCCGAGACCTTCGCTCTGATACCATGTCAAAATCCCAGTCCCTAACCACTGGGTTAAAAGGGCTTGTTTACATGGCGGGTGAGTGCGCCCATAACCCCCCAGGCTGACGTGCCTGTAACCCTTCCCTAGGATCATCGGGGATTTCCAGTGGACCTCTGACACCGCTGTGCACTCGTCTGTAAGCCCGCCTGTCAAATCTGCTCTTGCCCTCTACCCTGCCCCATTTTGCTCTGCATCTGCCTCTTCCCCCACACCATCCCGTGGACCCACCACATCGGCATGAGCGATGCGAGTGGCAGCCAAGTTGCCAGCGATGGGCATGGCATGCCGCCATCCACGTGGCTGCCATCAGCACTTCCCACCAGGTCATCTGGGCCTGGAACGAAGGAGCAGGTGCGCTTTCAGTCGACTCAAAACACACCTAGGCGACGCAAAACACAGCTGCCAGCGGTGGCATGGCGCCATCCACGTGGCTGCCATCAGCACTACCCCGCCAGGTCGTCTGGGCCCGGAACGGGGGAGGAGAAGACGGGAAATGCGCCACTGATAATATTGTGGTATATCGACCACAATTTCTATACGACTTTCACTGTTCTGATATCATTGAAATAATCCAAGTGTAAGGGAATCATTGATGCCAACAAGCACATCCACCAAGTTACAGCAACTGTCACATCACCAGAATTGCCATCACTGCATTTCCTTGCAAGACTATTCTCCTCTTGCCTGCATCTCCATTGGTAAAAGCACCATTTCTGAGGACTCTGGCCAGTGGCTACCACCAGTTCCACTGAGCGGGGCTGTCAGGCAAGTGTGCTTGCTTGCGTCCATTTCTGTCTTCAGTTTACACTTTGGAGGGAGTAGAAGGTACATCTGAAGTGATCGCTATTTGCCAGGAGCCCTTGCATGAGTAGAGCTGGAAGCCTTGCTGCTGTACTGCACGTTTCTCCTGCTGCCATGCTGCAGCTTCCATGTACGTCCTCCTCACAGGCAGCTGACTACATGTGCGTGTTGGCCAGTGCAGTGGGCGAAGTTGGCAATGCAGCTGTGAAGGGACGGAGGCATGCGAGGGACGGTGGATGCGGCGGTGTGGTTATGGACCGAGATCAGCAGATGAGCCTGCAGCGCGTGTTCACGAGAATACTTCGCGAGACACAGCCAGTGGCCAGGCCACCGGGTTGCAACACAACTGCCTATTGGCCTTGACAGCAGGTATGGCTGGCACGCCTTGTCCACCCCCACTGCTGAGCGCATTGGCTACATCCATGGTGACACGGGTTCCAGGAATGTGATTGGTTAGAGAAGTCTAAGACATGGTGTTAGACTCCTTGCGACCAATGGTGATGATGGTGGTGGGGAATGAGGGGAGGGCGTGGAGGGGGGGGGGGGGGGGGAAGGGAGACAAGGAGGGGGGAAGGCATTCTGGATGGAGTTATGGGACAAGGAGTCATTGTGATTGATGGTGGTGAGGGGGGTAGAAATGTCAAAACAGGACGGAAAAAAACAATAAGCGAAGGTACGGATCAACGGTAAGAGGAATTACTAACCAACGGAGATGTTGTTGGTGAGGGGGTGTTGACAAAATCTGGAAGCACAAGGAAGGGACAAGAAGATTGACCGTATGGATCATGAGAGGAGAGGGATGAGGAGAGGGATGGATTCAGCAGAGCATCTTGTCAGAGACGCTCAGGTGTAAGAATGCTGAAGCTCAAGGTGATTGGGTAGCAAGCACAACAAAGATGAGAGACTGACAGAATCACATGGCACGTCCCATTGGATGATGACACGGCACATCCAAAGCACCTCAAATCCCCTTATTGAACACATTGTTCACAATCCTCTCACCCCCTTACATCACCTGCTTCGTGTCCCAACCTCCCAACAAGCCAGCCAATGCTCCAATGCATGTCAGCCAGTGCATGTCAACCAATGGATGTCAGCCACTACCATTGGATGTCAGCCAGCACATGTCAACCAATACGGGTGAACAATCTGTGTCTTGCCATGGGAGTGGTAATCTTGGTCATGTGTCTGGCATCTCACTCCGACCAGGCAGGAATGCTCGGCCATACCATGCTCATCGCATGCCATCCAATTATGTCATGAAATTAGCCATGGAAAAAGAATGTAAATTTGGTCCCAGGGGAGAAAATTTGACTGGATGAGAACACCATGCAAGGACAGGGGAGCGATGGTGGGCTAAGTGAGGGGTCAGAGGAGGGGGGTTGGAGGAGGGGGGTAGGATTATTGATCTTGATAAAGATGCATAGTATGCAATTGTGTTTCTTGAAAAACTCCCAGCTGCTTTAGACTCGATGTTAGTGCTCATTTGTCAGTTTACCTTTCTCATATTCCCAATGTTACCGTGCTCATCATCTCATTTTCAGACTCTTACTGCACCTTCTCTGATTCTCGTGTTCTCCCTGTTGTGCTCTAACCGCCATTCTCACATTGTCATGCTCCCATTGTCATGCTCCCATGATGCTCCCATTGTCATGCTCCCATTGTCATGCTCCCATTGTCAGGCTCCCATTGTCATGCTCCCGCTGTCATGCTCCCATTGTCATGCTCCCACTGTCATGCTCCCATTATCATGCTCCCATTGTCATGCTCCCATTGTCATGCTCCCATTGTCATACATTGCTTGTAATAGTTCCATTCTTGTTTTCTCATTAGCATGCTCTCATAATCATCCCCTTTTTGCCACGTTTTCATTGCCATGATTCCATTGCCATGCCCTCATTATCATGCTCACGTTGTCATGCAGTCATTTTAATGCCCCCGTTGCCTTGCCCTCATTGCCATGCTTTCGTTGTCATGCTTTCATTGTCACACGCTCATTGTCATGTCCCCAATGCCTTCTTCCACGCTCATTGTCATGTCCCCAATGCCTTCTTCCTTTGCCATGATCCTATTGTCAGGCTCTCATTGCCATGCTCTCATTGTCATGCTCTTTTGTCATGCTTCCATCTCCATTCTCAGATTCCCGTGCTCTCACTGTCTGCCAATTCTATAATCTCATTGCCATTCTCTCAATTCCATGCTCTCATTGTCGTGCACTCATTGTCATAATCTCATTGTCATGCTCCTATTGGCATGCTCCCTCTCCCATGTTCTGCCACCCTCTCATTGCAATGCTCTCATTCTCGTGCTCTCGTTCTCATGTTCTTGTTCTCATGCTCTCATTGTCATGCTCTCATTTCTATGCTCACATTGCCATTCTCTGATTCTCATGCTCTCAATGTCATGCTCTCATGTCTATGCTCCAATGCTATAATCCATGCTCTCATTGCCATGCTCTCATAGTCATGCTCCCATGCTCATGCTCTCGTTTCCATGCTGCCACTGTCATGATCTGATTGGCATGGTCACATTGTCACTTTCTTGTTGCAATGTTGTCATTTCCACAGCCGTTGTCATGCACCTCATTGCCATGCTCTCCTCGTCATGCTCTCATCTCCATTCTCACAATTCCATCCCTCCATTGCGATGTGGTGATTATCATGCTGTGATTATCATGCTCTCACTACCAGTCTCCCATTGCCATGCTCTCATTTCCACACTTCCATTGCCATCGTCGCATTTTCATGCTCTCATTTCCATTCTTTCATCGCTATCCTTGCGTTTTCATGCTCGCATTTCCATTCTCACATTTACATATTCCTAATGTCATGCTATCATTGCCATGCTCTCATATATGTGCTGATTGTCATGCTCTCATTGCCACGAACTCATTTCCATTATCTCATTGCCATCCTCTCATTGTCATGCTCTCACTTTCATTTTCGCATTGCCATGCCCTTTCACTCTCATTGTCATGCTCTCACTCTCATGCTCTGATTGCCGTGCTCTTACTGTCATACTATCATTGGTTTGCTCTGATTGGCATGCTCCCATTGCCATGCTTTCATTGCCACACTCTCACTTCCATGTTCTCATTGTTATCGTCTAATTGCCATGCTATCCCTGCCATGCTCTCATTTCCATCCTAGCATGCATGCATTGACATTCTCTTACTACCAGCGATTCTGTAATTGTCAAACTCTCATTTTCCTGACCTTGCTGACATCCTCCCAATTAGATGCTCTCATTGCCATCCTCCCATTTCTCATTGTCATTATCACTTTGCCATGGTCTCGTTCCCACAGTATTGTCATACTCTCATTGTCTTTCTCCCATGGTCATTTTCTATTTGTGATTTGCTCATTTCCATGCTGTCATTTTCATGCTCTTGTTGTGAATGAACAATGAGAGCATGTCCAGCTCTATGGCTTCTAAGCCTCCTAAGTTCTAGTGGTATTCTGACATGCTCCCATTGCCTTCCTCTCATTCTCATGCTTCCATTGCCTTCCCTCTCATTGTCATGCTCTCACTGCCATGCTCTCATTGTCATGTTCTCATTGTCATGCTCACATTGTCATGCTCACATTGTCATGCTCTCATTGTCATGCTCACATTGCCATTGTCTCGTTGCCCATTGCTTCGATCTCGTCGTCATGCTCGTTTTGCAATGCTCCTATTGTCATGCTCTACTTGTCATGATCCTGTTGCCATGCTCTCGCATGATCCCATTGTCGTACTCTCACTGTCATTCTTTCGTTCTTATTTTCTCGTTGTTGTGATCCTCTTATTTTCAAGCCTATGGTTTTCCAACAAAATTGGTTAAAACTACAGGCACCAATAAGTTACCAAGGATTCTAAGCTGTTAGAGATGCACGAGAAGTGGCATTGGGTACCAATACAACGTTGAGGCGCTCAGAAGAGCCTTAAAGCTCTAGGCTCAAATCGCGGGCCGCGCTGGGCAAGATTACTAATCTTGCTCAGCTGCTGTTTTGAGTGTTGTGAGTTGGCAAGTGTAGGGTTACAGTAGGTATGAAGGAATCCGATTGGTCGTCACCAAACTCATTTCGTAAACTTCAAGTTTCAGCAATCTGTAATCTGGGACTCGAGGTCCCAGATTGAAAGTTTGCCCGTAGGTTTGCTGACAGCGAAATTTGCGAGAGATATCACGAAATCAGCCAACCAAACCCCCCCAACACCTGCTCAAGTGTGCGTTTCCCTCCCAAGCTGCCCAGCCCTAAGCCTTGCGCAATTTGGGGCTAAAGCTTTAACCTTGTTGTCAAAATTACGAACTATTAGCTGACTCCATGTTGTCAGAATTACAAACTATTTCTTGATCAGTTCACCATTTTCAATTTTTATTTCCCCGTTTGCATTCTGTTGCATCCTCCGTCTACTGCTCCCTTAGGTATTAGCCACTACTATATCGCCCATCCATCTGCACTTCATCCAAAAATAAGAATTCCTTCAAAAACATTTGCATTACAACCTCATCATACCCCTGATTCATGTGTGCCTCATGCTTGTTCACCACGCCTCACCCATGCCGGGCTTACCGGCCTCACCCATGTTGCGCTCACCAGCCTCACCCATGTTGCGCTCACCGGCCTCACCCATGTTGCGCATATAAGGAGTTGAGGTAGAACAGATGAACTAGATTAGGGATCTAAGAGCTCTACACGTACATCAACGGGTAGGAATTGATGGGTATGGAATCAGGGGGCAGAATGTAACTGAACAAAAATCAGGGGGCATGCAAGGGTACAAATTGGCAAGGGCCTAGGCCCTAACCATCTCAAATCGGTGGTTTCGATATTTCCATCAGTTATCTCAGGGTAGGACTGAGATATAGATGTAAGGTCGAACGAATGAGAACTACAACGAAACTATGATACAAAAATTTAGAAGTGCAAAAGTTGGGATAAATATGTAATTCCAAGCTTGCTCATCAACGCTCTCACCTTTTCACATGCAACATGGCTTTCATTCCCTTCTCTTTGCACTTTATGCCCCACAACATTACCCAGAGCAATGCTAAATCGTATGTGCATCATAAACATGTTACCGAAACATGAGGTAGGGATAGAGGAGAGCACAGAAGGAAGCAAAGCGGCAAGTGAGGAGATGATGCTGACGTTCTCATGCACGAGACATTGTTCACGACCAAATGTTTTGCTCATGGGGTATAGGACGACATGGGGTATGTGTGCGCGCGCGCGTGCGCGCGTGTGTGCGCTCGCACGTACATATGCGGGTGTGTATGCATGTGTGTGTGTGTGTGTGAGAGAGAGAGAGAGAGAGAGAGAGAGAGAGAGAGAGAGAGAGAGAGAGAGAGAGAGAGAGAGAGAGAGAGAGAGTGCCTGTCTGTCTGTGTGTAATTGTGTATATGTGTATATGCACATATGTATGTATATGCATGTTTGTGAGAGTTATGTAACTTTCTGTAACTTTCAGTGGAAGTGAGATTAATCTTAGGGTTGTATTTCTTGACTATTTGCAATTCGGTTGTATTATTGTATACATGAAGTGATTTGATAGGCATGTTGGATTGTTGGATAAACGATAACACACTACATCATACCGTATAACCCCGGATATAGGCGCATGTGCGCTTATAATAAAACCGGTTTTTTGGGGGGGGGGCGCTTGTAATTGAGTCACGGCCATAAGCGCCGGCGCTTATATAATGACAAGTACAGATATACAACTTAAACGCATCAAAATGTACACATTTCAGTCTCGGTAGTTCAATCGAGTCGATATTTTAAAGCGTCCAGAATCAGAATCGCGTGAGGGCGATTCGCTGACGCTGCACAGAGATTTTGACACGTCAATTTGCCAGCGTGCCACCTCATCCTGACTGGACGCGAAAGCAGTCAGGACCGCGAAAGTCAAACAAAGTGAAAATGGGTGCTGACTCGCTTGAAATTCAAAACTCGTTACCGCTTTAATCAGGATTGAAACATAATATTATGGATGCGCTTATAATAAATCAGGGTTTCACAGGGGGGGCGCTTATAATCGAGTTCCGGCCATAAGCGCCATGCTCCAGATAGAAGCGCCGGCGCCTTTAATCGGACGGCGCCTATATCCGGGGCGATACGGTAATTCATTAATTTGTTGCAATACTGTAGTAAAGAGACAGGCCGAATAACTACGGTAGGGGTGTGGAAAGCAATAATTTATTAAAATAATCCATACGCTAGGGGTATTTTTAATTAGTCTGTATAAGTGAATATGTCCACGAATTTTCCTTTTTAACCCTCGCATTTGTTGTGGAATGAAAGTAGTTGCTGGTAATTAGTGTTTTACTACCTGTTCAAAGGTTTCGACCAGGCAAATGTTGTTGTAACGCAACCTCCATAATGAACCAATTTCCAGCCTTATCACCCTCCATTTGCCCTCAACCTCGACCTTCCCAGTTCATCGCGACTCGCCATGACCCACCATTCGTGAGAGAACCCTACAATCCAGATTACCCATTGTTTCCGAGCTTCAGAGACCTCTTGAGCATCTCCTCTGTGAGCCTGAGACTCTTCAGACAAGAGGCTCGTTTAGGAACATCAGCCAACCGGCAGCAGCAAGTAGTTAGATCTCGTCCTTCCAGCCCTCACGCTATTCTGCCATATCGCGTTTCCCACCTCCTGAGGTTCTGCTCTCCCTTTGATTGGGCCATCGTGTGAGCCATGACTTCTTTTAAAAGAGTTAAATCATTATTAACCCAAGCATCGCCTCGCCTTGGTAGTTCCGCATTTTCCTCCTTGTTTGATCATCTATCAGATGACTTCCTGTGCATCATTTTCCGTCTACTGAGCCAGCAGACGCCTAGCAGTTTCAACCATGCCCTGGTCTGCAAGCGCTGGTGTCGCCTCGCTTATCTTTCCCAGTCGTCGATCTACATGCGTCCTAGTGCGGCTCTCGTGATTCGAGAAGACGACGACCTTTCTACTAACGTGATTCAAGCAGATGCCGGCCTTCTTAGATCCTTGTCGAAGTTTCCAAATCTGACTTCTCTAACAATACTCAGATGCTTTATCGATGACGAGTGCGAGTTTCTCCGCGGCCTCGGATCTGCTTGTCCCAAGTTGACTCGGCTCGACCTCGGGAACCCGCAGGACGCCGCTTTGTTTCGGAGTGCTCTGGATGCAGTATTTACTGCTTGCACTGAGTTACAGCATCTCTCGCTGGCCTTTAATTCATGTGACCATGATCTCCCACCATCCTTCTTCGGTCTGTCTTCGCTAACGGAGGTATATTTTCAAGTCAACTTTGCAAGCCTTCCAGATGAGTTCGGCAAGCTGAGATGCTTGAAGAAGCTGACGTTCGACATGCTTCAGTTCTCCGAGCTCCCAGAATCTTTTGGGCTTCTCACTGGGCTGACTGAGCTGCAAATTTCACGCTGCAAAGAATTTCGCCATCTGCCCGAGTCCTTTGGAGGCCTTCGTTCTCTGGTCAAACTCATCATATCTCATGCAGACCAGCTGGAGGATCTTCCTGACAGCATTGGTCGCCTTCAGAACCTTCAGGAGTGCTCCTTGATTGGCAACTCGTCACTTTCCAGGCTCCCGGATTCCTTTTTCTTGCTTACTTCGATACGTGTTCTCGAGCTAACCAAGTTTGATGAGGTACAACGTTTCCCCATTTCTGATTTCGTTTTGCTCGAGAGCCTCAGCATCAGGAGTTGCAGGAATCTGAACTCGCTTCCTCTTCAAAACCTTACTAAGCTCCGGCTCTTGGTGATTAGAGCTTGCTCCGAACTAAGGAATCTTCCAGAGGGCATGGATCGCATGTCATCGTTAGGGCATTTGGAGCTGTGCCAACTCAGTAGCCTCACTCGCCTTCCTGATTCCCTCTCCAGCCTCTCCAACGTTCGAACGTTTTCCTTCAATTACTGCAACAGCGTCACCAGTATTCCGCGATCCCTGCTTCGAAATTGGGAAACGAGCCTGACCTCTCTTGAGTTTGGATGGCCAACCAGCTGCCCGGCTGGGGATGCAGAGCGTGATACATGCTTCGTTGACGGTTTCATGTCGTCCGTTTGCAGGCTTAGAAACCTTTCAACGCTCCTCCTGTTTGGGTTTCCACGTCTGACTACACTCCCTGATGACTTGTACGAACTTACTCGCCTGCAGCAGCTGACTCTATGTTCCTGGCCCGATCTGCAATCGTTGCCTTCCAGTTTGATGGTCTACCACCTCAAGAGCCTTAGAATTCTGGCGTGCCCACTTTTTGAGGATGAGACAGACGAGATCGCCAATTATGAATGTCTGGAGAGTGGATGCATCGACGGAAGATCGCTAAGGAAAGGGAGGATTGGACTGGACGGGTGAGAAGGAGGGCTGACAGCTCTGGCCTGGAGACCCGGTGAGGCTGGATGGGGTTGCATACAGTGGGGATTGCTGGAATGGCGTGGGGCAGGGTGTGTTGATGCAGTGCGTATTGGAAAGTTTTTCGCTTTTTGGCAGGGTGAGATGCGCTGGTGTGGAGTGTGATGTGTGGCTGCCATGTGTGGTGCATTGCTGCCATGTGTGGTGCATTGCTGCCATGTGTGATGCATGCATTCGTGCCATGTGTGATACATTGCTGCCATGTGCAATGCATTGCTGCCATGTGTGATGCATTGCTGCCATGTGTGATGCATTGCTGCCATGTGTGATGCATTGCTGCCATGTGTGATGCATTGCTGCCATGTGTGATGCATTGCTGCCATGTGTGGTGCATTGCTGCCATGTGTGATGCATTGCTGCCATGTGTGATGCTGCCATGTGTGATGCATTGCTGCCATGTGTGATGCATTGCTGCCATGTGTGATGCTTTGGTGTATCACACATTTTGCTCTCTCTCTTTTCATCCCTCCCCGTTACCCAGCTCATTGTATCTTGGAGATTTCATAATCATTTCTGGCCCGAGCATTGGGTGGAATGGCAGATGTGGTACAAGAGGCATTTGGCAGGCGCGGACGAGACATGGGAATGGTTGATGTGACACGTGAAGCTAATTTGTGGAATGGTGATTGGGTGGAACAGTGCGGTGCATCACTTTTCATGGGAGCAGGCAGAATGGCGGATAGAAGGTGGGAAGTAAAGGTGCATGGAGGAGAAGGCACAGCAGTGGTTGATCAGGGTGGCGGTGACCAGGGAGTGTTCGTCTGGTGCTGCTTCTAGAGAGTGCCGCGGGACCCAACTTTTCAGTGTGTAGGCGAGGAGAGTGTCTAGCTGGAGTTGATCTCTGGTTTGTGTGTGAAGGATCAGATTGAGGAGAGACTATGCTTAGCTAGATTGAGAGAAGCCAGCTTCCCTGCCTGTGCTGGTGTGAGCCAGGCCCTCAGGGTACGTTCCTGGCCAGTGTCAAACTTCCGGTGTTCCCGGGATGACACGAAGCTCGCCCCACAGCTCGCCCCACTTCGGGTCTTCCCAAAAAAATTTGCCCCTGGCTCGGAAAACACGAAGTTTGGCCGGAAGTTTGACACGCGCAAGGAACGTACCCTCAGATTGGTTTGGGGGTACACTGAGGCCTCAGGGCAGTTTTTAGGAAATCAGAAATTGCCCTGAATTTTCAGGGCTGCACCAGGGCTCTGGCTAGGATTTTGCCCCGTCTGTAAGGATAGTACTAGAAAAAAAATTGTCTGAAAGAAATATGAGCAATTTTGGATGGTCTGATTTTCCAGACGAAATTGTAACCACTTGTCTGAGTTTCTAGACAAAATTCCCTTTGATTTCAAGGAGGGTCGGAAAAATCGTACACTGTGCGAAGAGTCGAACTCTGACCACTGTGCGAAGAATCGAAGAAGCGAGAAAATCTCTCAGGACTAGGCTACCTAGCGCTGCCGCTAAAATCTCTCAGGACGTAAGTATGCACGTTATCTGGGTACTCAGACAAGTAATAAGCTCTTCGTCTTTTTTTTCAGATGAAGAAAAATGCCTTCTCTTGAGAATCATATGAGCATAAATTAATTGTCTGAAAAATCATATGAACATGAAAAATCGTGTCTGAAAATCAGACAATCAGACGAAATTTGTCTGATATCCAGAGCCCTGAGCTGCACAGGGTGGGGTATCCTGAAATGTCAGTGTGAAATTTGACTGTATCCTGGCAGTTCAGTGCTACATTTCGTACAGCCCTGTACATTTCGCGCGTGTTATGTTAGCGGGATCGAAATGCTCTCTACATTCAATGCTAGTCTGAGCAATACCTGTAGTTATTTATTCTCCAATCCCACTTGAAGTGTGGTAGTGGGTGAGGTGCCAGTCTGTTACGCAAGAGGTATCCAGCTCGATTCCCGCTGCCCCCGAGAGGTTTGTTCGGGGTACTCGCCCTAGGACACTTATGGGCCCCGAAACCTGTGAGATTTTTGGTACAGTACATCTCGCTTCAGGGCGAGATTCGACACTATCCTGAGTCGTCAGGGCCGAACCTACAAGGTTATCCTGAAGTTTCAGTACGCAATATAACCATTATACTGATTTTACAGGACAAGATATTCCCTTATGCTGTTTTTTCAGGAGAAGCACACGACACCTATCCTGAATTCAGGAGAATCAGGATAAATTATCCTGATAACATAGGCCCTGGTGTGAGCATTTCACCTTGTTTTCCTTGCTGTTTCTAATCGCTTCACTTGTACCGGTACATATGGTATGGATCTGTTGACATTTGCTCTTCATGGCTTCAGTACAAATGATCTCGGTTAGTTTAATCATACACTATTACTTAAGATAAATCCGCCAGTATAGTGCTGGCTTGCTAAGCAATTCTCTCTAGACACCTCCGACTTTTTCATGAGGTCATTATGTCTCCTCTGAGCTCGAAATCAGTTCCTACTGCAGTCACTATAAATGATGATCAGGTACCGAGCATGCTCGAACGCTTTCTCCTCCACAATGTTTGATAACGTAAGATGTTACAATTCTAGCTGCCCATCAGGACACCATGTTGCACGAGTGGAGCTGGAAGCTGTGTGGCTACACTGCCTGCTGCACTGCCTGCTGCACTGCATGCTGCAATGCCTGCTGCACATGCTGCCATGGTGCTGCATCCGTGCTGCTGACTGCCCTCACCAGCAGCCCACACCCTGACAGGCCACACAGGGTGCAAACCCAAGCCTCGTCATCAAATCAAATAATATCAGGAAGTGGCATGAGAGTGAAAGGGTGAAACGCTGCACAGTGAGGTGGGTGTGTGACAGCAAGGCAGATTGAAAAGAGGAAGGAATCTTATGATGTGCCTCAAATGAGGCTGCTGGTCAATCATGCATCTCATGCTGGCGCCTTGTGCTGCAATGCTGTATCCCCCTGCAATTTGTCACTGTAGTGGGTGGTCAAGGGAAGGGGGGCTGAGAGGAAAGGCGGATGCAGAGGCCGTGTGACAGCAAGGCAGCGATAAAAACAAGAATGAATTCTCTGACGTGCCTCAAATGAGACTGCTGGTCCATCATGTATCGCATGCTGGCGTCTTGTGATGGTGCTGCTGTGTCCACCTACAGCTGGTCACTCCAGTGGTTGGTAAGGGGAAGGGTAAATGAGAGGGGATGCGTGGTGTGTGGAGATTGAGAGAGGAAATGCTGAAAGGTCAAGAGATGGGCTGAACCTTGCTCCAGAGAACATGTTGACGGCTAAACAAGTGAGAAAGCATCCGCAGGGAGTACGATGAGTGCATTAAGGCGTGACTTTTATCCAAGAGATAAATGGCCACAACGCCATCCATATGTCTTCGTCAGCTATACACTGCTCTGCTCTGTCCTGCGTGCTTTACCATATCCCGTGCCGCTCTGCTCAGCCCCAAACCCCTAAAGAATCATATTTATATGACAGTTACAGTCAAACAGAGGCAGACTCTTCAGTAACCATGTGGCAAAACGGTCACACGCCTTACAGGGAGCTCGTCCAAGGTGTGGCTGGCGGCGAGTCTTGCCCCGTCCCATTGGTGAGCCAATCGGCCGCCTGATAGGTGGCATTCAGTTCAGGCATGAAATTGGCTGAAAAGGCCCCCATGTGGTGCGACTGGTTGATGTAATTGACGGTGCTGAATAGTGGGGAGGGTGGGAAAGGATGACAACACATGGATTGATGAGACAATGATTCATGGAGGCTAATGGTGGTTAATATTATGGTGACGACAATGACAGGTGACACGATACATGGGATGGTAAAAGGACACATGGAATCATGAGACATCGCATCTTCCAATGACACAGCACATGGGGGACGATTACACGACACATGGGGTGATGATATGGCACATGGGATTAAGACACGGCACATGGGATGAAGACACGGGTCACACGGCACATGGGATGATGACACGGCACATGGGATGATGACACGGCACATGGGATGATGACACAGCACATGGGATGATGACACAGCACATGGGATGACATACCTCCACTCATTTCAGCCGATGTTCGCCTTCCGTCGACCATACAGCAATCGCCACTGCTTTGTCTCTGGGGAAGTGGGGAATGGGAAAATGGGCAAAAGAGAATGTGACATGGAAAGGAGAAATGAGGAAATGGGTGATGGGAACAGGGAAAAGGGGGGAATAGGGGGGGGTGGGGGGGGGGGGGAGGAGGGGACGGAGTGGTGAGGGGAACGGGAAAATGTTAAAGACGGGAATGGGAAATGCGAAAAGGACAGAGGGGATAGGGAACGCAGAGGGGAAAGGGAAAGGGGCAGGAAAAAAGGGCAGAGACTAGGGGGAAGGGATGGGGGAGTGGGTAATGGGGACAGGGGAACGGGAAATGAACTGTAAGGTTTCGGGTAAAAGGCAGAGGATAATGAGGCAAGGAGCAAATGGGAATGGGGAAATGTGTAAGAATATAAAACTAGAAGTCACGCGAAACAAGAAAAGCAGACCAATGGAAGATGCGGCGTCACGACTTTCTTGACAGCTTGACACGCCATGCCATGGCTGAATGACGTGCGAAGAATCAACACGTGAACCTGCAAGGACAGTCCAGGTGTCTCTGGGTGCACGGAAAGTGAAGGACCGCTTCCCCTCTGCGCGGTGTTTTAGACATTTTGAGGGCCCCAAAGAGGATAGCATTCCAGGTGTTGCTGGGCGCACGGGACACGAGGATAAGAGAAGATCCAGCGACCTTCAAAGCTTAGAATGGGTTTAAACGTGACTCACCTGGGGAAGTGCATGATAAGGTGTTGAGTGGGTGAACTGAGATCAAGGGAGTTCAGTACAAGCGATATCTACATAACCCACTCACGTATGGCAAGCAGCGTGGGTGGCGTGGAATTGGGAAGTCCCTACAGATACGAGCTGGCAGGTGGGTGACGACCGGGGTTGGGATGGCATCAAGTCAGAACTTAGAAGTCTTTGAGTGGCGTGAGCTTTGGCATAGGTGACTTGGGAAAGTAGCTGGTATGGCACAGCTGGATGGGTGAACTCTGAATGATTGTGTCAGACTGGCTCGCATGACATGGTAACAGCTCGCAATGAGAGATTCGAGATCCAAGCAACGACCTAACACGTTCGCGCTTGTTTTTGTTATGACCCCAACCCAACCTGAGTTGAGATGACTCTGTAACGAAGGTAACTAACTAGTACACCCCAGCGCCCCAGCACCCCAGCGCCCTAGCAAGCTCAAGACCGGCCTCTGGAACCAAACCCCAACACTTCCTTTCACAACCTTCCAAGGCACTTCTCCGAGCGGACCCGACCGAGGCAGCGGAACAAGGCAAATTGCCCGGGCCGCAAACTCAAACCAGACTCAACGCCAAAAGCCACTCCTTGCATGAGCTCTAATATCCATGCCCCTCGTCTGTAAGCCCCCGTGCCATTGTTCTGCCCTCTACTCCCGTCTCTGCTCTGCGCTCTGCTCTGCCCTCAGCGCTGCCCGCTGCAGCAGGTTCTACAGGCTCACACAGCACCTGGGCGCAGAAAGGAGGAGCACGAGGCGAGAGATGCGCCCCTGATGCTGCCATTTCCGCTGCTGAAGGCACTGCAGCTGCTGCTGCCGCTGGAGAAACTCGTGCTGATTGGCAGCTGCAGGCTCAGAAACGATTGTCTGATGGGAGCAGATCGGGGTAACATGGGTGGAACGGGAGAAAGTGGGGCAGAGGAGATAAGCGGAGGGAAAGGGGAAGAGAGCAGTTATTGCCGTATATCCACACTTGAATGGCGTCCAAGGCGGTTCAATCCAACGGCCAGGAGTTTTTTAGATAATGCATGGAGAAGGAATACAGAGGATGGGAGGCGAAGGAACTAAGTGAGCTGGGAAGTAAAGGAAAGAGCATACATGGGAAGAAAGCGGATGCAGAAAGTGGGCGTACTGCTGGATGTGCGGTGGTTGAAAGCGGTGTTGTGCGGCCTTGAATGACAGGCGCGTCTGGGAGACATGCTGCTATGCAGCGGGACGGAGAGCGGGTGTGGATCTTTGGAGACAGATGCACGCAGGGAAGCCGAAGAGAGAAGTGGGTGGCCGAAAGTACTTAAGTCTGATTCGAGACTCGGTGCTTTAGAATCAACATCATCAAAACACACGCCATTGCTGGCAAACGGTGCGTCAAGGTCAGCAATCAGGCGGTGAGTCAACATGGAAGCAGTGAGTTCAACTTCAATACAGTCACAAAAGCATCAGCACAAAAGTCGGCTCGGCAACACACATACGCACAACTTACACCAGAAAATGAGAATCTTATTCAGTTGAGGCACAGTCAAACCACCAGGACTTGAGCGTTGCATGTGGCAGCTTGACACGTCATGGTGGCCGAATGACGTGGCAATGCCGAGCACGCACGAGATGACGGGCCAATGCTGTACGAATCGCCAAGGCGTCGCCTGGACGGCGGAACCGAGGGGAAGAGGGGGGAAGGAAGTCGAAGCGGGGAGGAAGTGGAGAGGGGGGGGGGGGGGGGGGGGGGGGGGGGGGGGGGGGGGGGGGGCGGGGGAAGGGGGGGGGGGGGGGGAATAGGGGAAGGGAAATGCTGACGCTAGCTGGGATATTGAACCGGGATTTCTAACCTGATTATCCGAAGCAAGATTCAATGCCAACTGCAAAGAAGGCCTACAAGAAAGCCTACCGGAGGCGACAGCCTGGGATGATAGAAAAACGAGACGGCTAGATCTGCTAGATCTGCTAAACACATTTCAGGGAGTGAGCGGGGGCTTCGTCGAGGCGGATGGCAATGAAGCCTGCATGCACATGATCGGGTAACCACGTCCGAGCATGACCGTGATTCACATCCGCTATTATCTTCTCCGACATTAAGCAGTGACTATTACAGTTGGTGCTTGGGGTGGGATACGATTCAGTTCTGCACCTTTATTGGCAGCCCCGACGCTGGATGGATTTCGCCACTTCAGTCAGGCAGCAACCGAGAGCCCGTTTCAGCCGAGGGACGTCCCTTGCGAACTGACGCGATGATTGGAATCGATGTGGGACTAGGTAACTGATTGTGATGCACGAGGTTTGATGTTGACGACGTTACACTTGTCGCGCTCCACGTGTCGACCTATCGTTGACCCTTCGTCATGACGCGAACCGTGAGCTTGTCACGACGGTTCGCTGAACATGCACGTTGCAGCGCCCAAGCCCTTCTGCTCAGCCCTCGAAAGCTGTGTCAAAGTCCATTCTGCTCCAAGCCCTTCTTGCTGAGCCCTCGAAGAGATTCCCCTCCCCTTCGAGCAGATCCAGACAGCGAAACCTAGCCTTCCATATCTAATTAGCCAGGTCTCGACTCAAGCCAGACAGGATTGCTCTCTGATGTACAAAAGCTCTCAGCCGACGCCATTCACGCAAGTCCACCTCTCTAGGTCCTGCGTTTGTTTCTTACCTTCCGACTTTAAAGCCAGGGTCTCAAGTAAGCAAAGCAGCCATCAACTGCAAAGCAGTTGAAGATAGGTTACCTTGTTAGTGCAGGCGAATTTCTCTTTGGTTGGGTTGGAAACCTTCTAGCGATTTGGATTCGTTTCGTACCCCTCGCTTCACCCCTCTTCAAACTTCACAACTCGCCAACCAATCACACACAAACTTGCACTGTCGACTGCAAAACACTTGTAGTACATAAGACCGTGGAATAGAGATTGTAGATACTAGAAATCTATCGTCTCCAAGCCTCGTATCGCATCGCGTTAGAGACATGTTGCGAGCATCGTTTGATCAGCTTCCGGACGGCCCCATTTGCCTCATCTTCCGTTGTCTGAACCAGCAGTCACCGAGCTACTTCAATCATGCGCTGGTCTGTAAACGTTGGAATCGCCTCGCTTACCTTGCACAGACGTCCATTGTCAATAGTCCACCTTACGTTACTGTAGATGCTGGCCTTCTAAACACTCTTTCCCGGTTCGAAAGATTGACCTCTCTGACGATATACAAGTGTGTCAGAATCCCAGCCACTAACCACTGGGATAAAAGGGCTTGTTTACATAGCGGGTGAGTGCGCCCATAACCCCCCAGGCCGACGTGCCTGTAACCCTTCCCTAGGATCATCGGGGATCTCCAGTGGACCTCTGACACCCCCCCGCACTGGGATGCCCGAAGTGCACACACCGGGAATCGAACCCGAGACCTTCGCTCTGATACCATGTCAGAATCCCAGCCACTAACCACTGGGATAAAAGGGCTTGTTTACATAGCGGGTGAGTGCGCCCATAACCCCCCAGGCCGACGTGCCTGTAACCCTTCCCTAGGATCATCGGGGATCTCCAGTGGACCTCTGACAAAGTGCGTTATCGACCCTGATAATGACGAGTTCATCCGTGGCCTAGGAGTTGCCTGTCCCGGGTTAACTCATCTTGACCTGAGCAACGGTTTCAAGAAAGGGTTGACGTATGAAGGTGCAGATGCCCTCTTCACAGCGTGCACTGCGTTGCAGTACCTCTCCCTTAGCATGAGGACAGTTTACAATGACCTGTCAAATGATATATATGTGTGATATATATTGGTAGGCTGTAGTGGGGTAGATGTTATAGGGGATAACACTTTAGGGTTGTGTGTCATGTACCAAACTCTCTCGTCAATCGAACCACCTTGCCTAGCTATCTCGACATGGTATCAGAGCAGGTTCTTAGGACCTAAGTTTAAGGGCCCACCAGTTACTAAGTTACCTCACCAACGGCCTGCCTACCTGCCGTGCCTTTTGGTCTGCCTAGCCTGCTGCCCGCGCGCGCCTCGGCTGCGCGCGCACGCCTTTTTTTTAGCGCGCACTGCTGCTGCCAGCCGCGTCGCGCCCCGTCCGTCGCCCGCGCAGCCCGCCCTGAGCCCGCATAGCTCGCGCGCGGCCCGTCCCTGCCTCGCGCAGCCCGCTAAGGCCCCGCGCAGCCCGTCTGCAGCCCGCGCGTCGCATGTGCTGCTCGCGCGCAGCCCCTTTTCCGCCCCGCGCGTCGCATTTGCTGCCTGCGCGGCCCACTCCAGCGCTGCGCGCTGCACCTACCGTCCGTGCGCGGCCCGCCTAGGCCCTGCACGTCGCGATTGCCTCTCGTACAGCGCATTGCTGCCCCGTGCATTGCGTCCGCCTGTACCTGCCGCCAGGGTTTAGGGTTTACCCTGTCTTTTTCTTGCCTGCCTTGCGCCTCTACCGTCTGCCTTGCGCACCTGAGCCTACTGCCTGAGCCTGCTGCCTGAGCCTGCTGCCTGAGCCAGCTACTTTTGCCTGCGCTGCAACCATGGCGACCCTTACTGTTCTCGCTTTTGAGCCTGACGGCCGCCCCATCGAGTTTGACACCTGGCTTAGTGATCTGCGACTTTACCTTATGACTGACGTCGCAGACGGAGTATCACTACTAGCCTATGTCACTGGCACTGTCCCTACTCCAGCTGAGACTGCTCCTGCCCCTGAACGAGCACAGTGGGAGCTCCGCGACGCAGTCGCACGCCTTGTTATTCGCAATCACCTACCGATCTCTGAGCGCGCGCATTTCAACCAGCTTAAGACTGCCAAGACGCTGTATGATGCTGTCGTTGCCCGCTATTCCGCCCCGGCCACAGCCACCGTTGGTAGTCTCATCCTGCCATACCTGTTCCCAGACTTAGCCTCGTTTCACACTGCTGCCGACCTTATCACTCACCTCCGCGCTAGTGACGCCCGCTTTCGAGCCGCTCTTACCGCCGAGTTCCTCGCCACGAACACCCCCCCGCTGTACTTCACCCTCTACATCCTCGTCACCCGCCTCCCTGACACTCTTCGCTCTGTCAGGGATTACTTCCTTGCCAAGGATCCTCCAACTATCACTCTGGACGACTTCGAGCAGCAGCTGGTCGCAGCAGAGAAGAACATCCTCGCTGTCGGTGCTGCTCGTGGCACTCCCCGCACTCCCCTCTTTGAGGGGTGCTCCCCCTCCCCTCTTGACCCCTCCTACGCCTCTGCTGCTACTGCTGTCGACTTCCTCGGTGCGGAGAAGGTCGCAGCGGCTTCCACTCCTGGTGGGAAGCGTGGTGGTGGCAGGAGCGGCAAGGGTGGCAGGGGTGGCGGAGGTGGCGGTGGAGGGAGCGGTGGTGGAGGCGGCGGGGGTGGTGGAGGTGGTGGGGGTGGACGTGGGGGTGGAGGCGGTGGGTGGGGTGGCGGCAGGACCGGGGGCGGTGGAGGCGGCGGCGGCGGTGGTGGGGGAGGAGGCAGCGGCAGTGGCGGTGGAGGTGGGAGTGGGGGTGGATCTGGCCAGAAGGGTGGCCAGCAGCAGCAGCAGCCACAGCAGCAGCAGCAGCTTCCTCCCCTCACCTCCCAGCAGCTCAATGACTGGTATGCTGGGCGTGGGGCGTCTCGGGGTTCTGACCGCTGCCCCTATGTCATTCGTACTGGCCCCCGCAAGGGTCGCCCCTGCAACGGTTTTCACACTGAGTATCGTTGTTTTGCCAGGCTTAGTGACGCCTGGCGTGCCAAGTATCCTGATGCTACTGAGTTCCCCAACTGGGCCGAGCTGCTTAGGCGTGATGTGCCTATCTTTGATCTGGACTATGATGTTATTCTTGCTGCTATGTATGCATTGACTGTTAGTGCTGAGGGTGACTGCTACTTGTGTGTGCCGCCTGATCCTGGTATTGACCCCGGTATAAGGGCTGCAGCCCTAGGTGCTAGTGAGTCTGCTCCCCGTGGTACTGAGTCGACTCAGGCCTTGCACACGTTTACACTTGACTCTGGTGCTTCCCGCTGTTTCTTTCGCGATAGCACCACCGTCACTCCCCTCCCTGCACCTGTCCCTGTCTCACTGGCTGACCCCTCTGGGGGCCCAGTGCTTGCACGAGCCACGACTGTGCTCTCGTGCCCGGCGGTCCCGTCTGGTGAGCTGTCAGGTCTCCACGTTCCCTCGTTCTCTACGAACCTGGTGAGCAACGCCGTCCTCCAGGATCACTGGGTTGACACCTGGACTCCTGGAGGGCAGCGTGTGGCGATCTGCACGTGCTCCAAGACTGGCCGCCACCTGGCCACGTTCACTCGTGAGCCGGGGTCTAGTCTGTACACCCTCACCACTGTTTCACGCTCCACTCCTTTGTCTCCTCAGCTGTACGCGTCTGCCCAGGTAGCTACCCAGTGTGAGTGCCGCCGCCTGTCGCACGACACGCTTCTGTGGCACCACCGCCTTGGTCACCCCTCCCTTCCTCGCCTTCGTGGCATGCACTCTCGCTCCCTAGTCTCTGGGCTTCCCAGGTCTCTGCCTGCCCTCCCTCCCTCGCCTGCGCCGCCCTGCATTCCCTGCGTCGAGGGGCGGCAGCGCGCCGCTCCTCACTCCTCCTCGTTTCCTCCCACAGAGGCTCCCCTGCAGACGCTCCACCTGGACGTGTGGGGCCCAGCCCGCGTCCAGGGACAGGGCCGTGAGCGGTACTTTTTGCTGGTTGTCGACGACTACACGCGTTACACCACGGTCTTCCCCTTGCGCAGCAAGGGGGACGTCCCTGCTGTTTTGATCCCCTGGATCCGCGCTGTGCGTCTCCAGCTCCGCGAGCGGTTTGAGCGGGACTTCCCTGTCCTGCGTCTGCACTCTGACAGAGGTGGTGAGTTCTCCTCTGACCTCTTGGCAGCCTTCTGTGCGGAGCACGGCATTACCCAGTCGTTCACGCTTCCGGCCTCTCCGCAGCAGAATGGGGTTGCTGAGCGCCGCATTGGCTTAGTCATGGAGGTCGCTCGTACCTCCATGATCCATGCGGCGGCTCCCCATTTTCTGTGGCCGTTCGCGGTCCGGTACGCCGCGCATCAGCTCAACCTCTGGCCCCGTGTCTCCTTGCCGGAGACCTCGCCCACGCTGCTGTGGACGGGGGAGGTTGGCGATGCGTCGCGTTTCCGGGTCTAGGGTGCTCGTGCCTTTGTCCGCGATCTCACCGCGGACAAGCTCTCTGCTCGCGCCGTTCCCTGCGTCTTCCTTGGTTTTCCTCCTGACGCGCCTGGCTGGCAGTTTTACGACCCCACCTCGCGCCGTGTCTTTGCGTCTCAGGACGTCACCTTTGACGAGTCTGTTCCCTTCTACCGTCTCTTTCCCTACCGCACTGCCTCTCGCCCCCCCCCCGCCGCTCTTTCTCGCTCCAGGTCCTCCCCAGGTAGACCCCCTCCCCGCGCCAGGTCCTGCTCCTTCAGGTGTTTCTCAGGTAGACCCTCCGGTACCTGCGCCTGTTGAGGTCACTGGTGACTCAGGTCCTGCTGGAGGTGGTCCTGCTCGGGGTGCTGTCTCTGGGGGTGCTGAGCCTGGGGGTGCGGAGCCTGAGCGAGAGGCGCCTAGAGGTGCTGAGCCTGGGGGTGCGGAGTCTGGGGGTGCTGTGCCTGCGCGTGAGGAGCCTGGAGGTGCTGAGCTTGGGGGTGTCGAGTCTGAGGGTGCGGAGCCTGCGCGAGAGGAGCCTGGAGGTGCTGAGCCTAGGGGTGCGGAGTCTGGGGGTGCTGTGCCTGCGCGTGAGGAGCCTGGAGGTGCTGAGCTTGGGGGTGCCGAGTCTACGGGTACTGAGCCTACGCGTGAGGAGCCTGGGGGTGCTGGCGCTGAGGGTTCTGAGTCTGCTGTTGCGCGGTCTCCTTGGAGTAGCCGCCTTCGTCCACGTGTGCCTCTCACCTCACAGCAGCTGCAGGACCAGTACGGTCGCCGTCAGGGTCGCACTGCTGGTGCCCGGGGCTCTACTGCTGGAGTCGCTGGTTCCGGAGGCGATAGAGGGTCCCTACTCCTCTCAGTGGCAGGCAGCCATAGACGCAGAGATGGCTTCCTGGAAGTCCACACGCACCTATGTCGACGAGGTTCCCCCACCTGGGGCGAACATCGTCAGTGGCATGTGGATTTTCAGGGTGAAGCGGCCGCCGGGTTCTCCGCCTGTCTTCAAGGCGCGTTACGTGGCTCGAGGCTTCAGTCAGCGAGAGGGAGTTGACTTCTTCCAGACCTTCTCCCCCACCCCGAAGATGACCACTCTTCGGGTGCTGCTGCATGTTGCTGCTCACCGTGACTACGAGCTTCACTCTCTTGACTTCAGCACAGCTTTCTTGCAGGGCAGCCTGCACGAGGAGATCTGGCTGCGCCGCCCCCCGGGCTTCACTGGGTCGTTCCCTCCTGGCACCCAGTGGAGCCTCCGGCGGCCGGTCTACGGTCTCCGCCAGGCGCCACGTGAGTGGCACGACACACTGAGGACTACGCTTGCGGCTCTTGGGTTTGCGCCTTCTACTGCTGACCCGTCGCTGTTTCTGCGCACCGACACTTCACTGCCACCGTTCTACATCCTCGTGTACGTCGACGACTTGGTTTTTGCCACTGCTGACACTGAGGCTCTCGCCCACGTGAAGTCGGAGCTGCAGAAGAGATACACGTGCACAGACTTGGGTGAGCTGCGCAGCTACCTTGGCTTGCAGATCACCCGGGACAGAGCACGCCGCACCATCACCTTGACTCAGTCACACATGGTGCAGCAGGTCCTTCAGCGCTTCGGCTTCACCTGGTCTTCAGCACAGGCCACTCCTCTGGCTACAGGTCACACGCTCTCAGCTCCACCTTCGGACGAGTCTGTAGAGCCGAGTGGTCCTTACCCAGAGTTAGTCGGCTGCCTCATGTACCTGATGACTTGCACTCGACCTGACCTCGCGTACCCTCTTGGTCTCCTGGCTCGCTACGTGGCTCCTGGTCGGCACCGACCTGAGCACATGGCTGCTGCTAAGAGGGTACTGCGTTACTTGTGCAGCACATCAGGCATGGGGCTAGTGCTTGGAGGGACGAGCCCAGTTGTCCTCACTGGGCACTCAGACGCTTCTTGGGTTGACGACCTGGCTACTCAGCGGTCATCACAGGGTTACACCTTCAGCCTTGGCTCTGGTTCAGTTTCGTGGCGTTCTACACGCTCGTCTTCAGTTCTCGGCTCCAGTTGTGAGGCTGAGATCTACGCCACAGCCATGGCTGCACAGGAGTTACGCTGGCTCACCTACCTGCTGACTGACTTGGGAGAGCAGCCTCGTTCTCCTCCAGTGCTGTACGTCGACAACAAGGCCGCCATTGCCTTGTGTGAGGAGCACAGATTGGAGCACAGAACGAAGCACATTGCTCTGCGTTACTTCCTGGCTCGAGAGTTGCAGCAGCGAGGCCAGCTTCGTCTTCGTCACGTGGCCACTCGGGCCAACACTGCTGATATATTCACCAAGGCACTTCCGTCTGGTGATCATCAGCGCTTTTGTACCCTGTTAGGCCTTGTGCCTATGCTTCCACACTTGCTGTAGTTTCTGCTTGTACTGTGATCTATATATATATATACCTGCATGCTGGCTCTTGCTAGGTAGCCATCACTGTACTGTCATTGCTGCATATATATCTCTGCATGTGAACTGGCCTTGTGGCCATTTGCTTGTGCTCAGAATGTGTGGTGACGTTGTGATCCACCCTGAGCTTGTTTTGCTTCTCTTGACTGGTCTTGTGACCCGTTGCTCTCCCCCACTTTGCCTATGGGGGTGTGTCAAATGATATATATGTGTGATATATATTGGTAGGCTGTAGTGGGGTAGATGTTATAGGGGATAACACTTTAGGGTTGTGTGTCATGTACCAAACTCTCTCGTCAATCGAACCACCTTGCCTAGCTATTTCGACATGACCACACCACCTGTGATTTGCCACCCTCCTTCTTTAACCTTTCATCCTTGACGGAGGTCTATTTGGGCGTGAATTTCGAAGGTCTTCCTGATATGTTCGACAAGCTAACATCCCTGACGAAGCTAACGTTCGCTACTACGCGGAATTACGCCGTTCCGGACTCATTTGGCAGGCTCACCGGACTGACTGATCTAGAGATAAGTCATTCGTCTTCTTTAACACGGCTACCAGGCTCTTGGTGTGACGTGAAGTCACTTATCAGACTCAGCCTTGTTGAACTGAAGGAGATGACCGCTCTTCCTGACACCATCGGCCAGCTCCAGAACCTCCAAGAGTTTCACCTCAAATCCAATCTCCGTCTTACCACACTCCCAGAATCCTTCTTCCATCTGACTTCCCTCCGAGTTCTTGAGCTCGTGAGCTGTGATACTTTCTATGCGTTTCCAAGAACTGTGTCAGGCCTCGTTTCTCTCGCGATGCTAACCATAAAGAATTGCATGAGATTTTCTTCGCTTTCTGAGTCCTTCTGCAGTGTTTCTAACCTCCGTGTGCTGGTCATCAGCAACTGTCCAAGCTTCAACGGCCTCCCACAGGAAATGGATCGCCTGTCCTCTCTGGAGCATCTCGAGCTGAGCCAACTCAGAAGCTTTACTAGCTTACCGGATTCCCTTACCCAGCTTTCCAGTATCCGCAACTTCTCCTTGAACCAGTGTGACAGAATTGTTGCGTTCTTGCCATATCTGCCTCGGCTTTGGAGCAGCCTCACAACGCTTGAGTTTTATTGGCCAGTCGACTTCAGGGCCAGAATCGAGGATGAAGAAGCCTTCGTGATGTCTCTTTGCAGGCTCTCAAAGCTATCAACGCTCTTCCTGTCTGGCTTTTCCAAACTACATACACTTCCAGACAAAATCAAGAATCTTTCACAGCTGCAGCGGTTGACGTTACGTTCTTGGCCCAAGCTGGTCTCCTTACCCAAGTCCATGACCAGCCTCACTAGGCTCAGGACTCTCGTGATCACTAGATGCCGGAGCTTTGTGGATCAGGATGAAACCATCTCCAGCATTCCAAATCTGGACAGCGGGTCTGTGAAGGTAGACATCTGGTAAATGGGTCATTCAGGTGGGAAGAGTGAGTTCTCAGAGTGGGAAGGGTGCTCGCTGGATACTATTTGGATATGCTAGGCTTTTCTTGGTCAATGCAGTGAAGTAATGTTTGCAGAATTGTTATAAGATGATAGTTTGGTAGGGATTGCCATTTGCGGTACCGTACTTCCAGTTCATGTTTCCTACTGGTGAGTGCCCAAATGACTTGGATTACAGAAGTTATATTTGCACCATGCACCCACGTTTCATGGCCAGCACCCCAGCATCCATGAGTCCATGCCTAGAGCAAGACATAAGTACTACCAGATACCTACCGTACTGCAATGTTCATCTGATAAACAAGATCCGGTTTTATAAGCTGTCAATGAACCGTGTCAGTATCATACCAGTATCACGTGCCATGGCAGCTGCAGTAGCATGCACTAACCATCCCCAGCAAGCATGTTGCACTTTGCGTTAACCATTCATACACCTTGTGCTATCTGTCCTACACACACCATCCCACCCCTCACATCCCACCCATGCCATACCATCCTGCCACCCATGCCATGCCATCCATGCCACCCATGCCACTGCAGGTACACAGCGCGCCAGCTCAAGGCACAGCGAGAGGAGGTTCTCTGCCGTGAAGGCAGCTTCTTGTCGGTCTCTCCTCCATGCCACTGGGGCCCGCAGCGACACACAGCCACTCGAGAACGTGCGAGCCTCAAGGCAGGCAGCAGAGGCAGGCTTGCAGCTTGCCAGTGGGAGGCAGGGAGGGGCAGTGTTGAGTTGACCCACCGAGGTGTCAGCCGGTCAGCAGGTTGGGGTTTGCAGTTCGACCAGTTGGGCTGAGCTGACATTGTGTTGCGGTTATGCAGTGTTGACATGGTGTGACCCAGCGTTGACCCAGCGTTGACCCAGCGTTGACTCAGTAGTCCTTGGTACGAAAGATGGCCAGTAGCCGTGCCGCCTGCATGGGAGAGGGGTTGGAACCAGTTGTGAGTTGACCGATTGTTGACTGAGTGTTGACTCAGCGTTGACTCAGTAGTCCTTGGCTCGAAAGATGGCGAGCAGCCGTGCTGCCTGCACACGAAAAAGGAGGGGCCACGCATGGGAGAGGGGGTGCACTGAGTTGTGCGTTAACCGATTGTCGACTGAGTTGACTGAGCGTGCGTTGACTCAGTAATCCTAATCCTTGGCTCGAATGATGGCCAGCAGCCGTGTCGCCTACATGCCGCAACACGGTGTGACGCATGGGAGAGGGGTGGAGAGGTGGGTGGGGGGGTGAAGGAATAAGAGGGTCGGTTCGAGGGTGAATGAGTGGGAAGTGCAAGGGAGGACGCCCAAGTGGGGGCAGGACGCTTTGTGGCAATCCGTATGACCAGGCTGTTGCAGAACAGATGCCTCATCTCCGTCTCATGCTCTATTCCCCTCATCCTTGCTTCTACCTGTTCTTTATTCCCCTCGTAGTCTATTCCCCTTGTAGTCTGTTCCCCTCGTCCTGTTTTCCCCTCGTCCTGTTTTGACCTCGTCGTCTATTCCCCTCATCTCACATCGCCCCACCCTTTCCTACCGTTCTTATCTGCCCTGACTTCTATCGTTTAATACCTTTTTCAAAACCTCATTCTGTCGTTCACCTGACTGCAACAGTTAATCTTCGAATAACTTCAACCAAAACTCACAAATTCCCCTTTGTCCATTCCCCCTTGTTCATTCCCCCACATATTCCCCTTTGCCCATTACCCCTTTTTCATTCCCCCACACATTCCCCATTGCCCTTTCTCCCTTGCTCACTCCTCTACCCATTCCCCCACCCAATCCCCTCATCCATTCCCCCTTGCCGATCACCCCATCCATTCCCCCTTGCCGATCCCCCCATCCATTCCCCCTTCCCCGATCCCCCTTCCCCATTCCCCCTTGCCCATTCGCCCTTGCCCATTCCCCTTTGCCCAGTCCCCCACCCATTCCCCTTTCCTCATTCCTTTTTCTTCCTTCCCGCTTGCCCAATTCCTCCCTTTATCCATTCTCCCTTGCCTCTACCGCCACCCATTCCCCCTTGTGCATTGCTTGAACCATTCCCCTTTCTCATTCTTTCTGGCAAATGGCCCACACATTCAACAGTGGTCATAACAAGGACTAGCAGGCAGCATGCTGTGACGCACTTTAGCAAAGAACGAGGCAGGCAGCACATACTGACACTGACCCTCGCAGAGGATTCGTTTTCAACCTTCAGTCATGGCCTCGAGTTGAGTAACAGAAACCAGTCACATGGTGCCAGAGCCCTCCTCAAGAGACCTCCACATGTTGAGTAACAGAGTCCTCCTCAAGGTGACTTTTGAGTCGACTCAAAAGTCACCTCGAAACCAGCCACTATACCTCAATCCTCCTCTCCTCGGCAAACCAACCAACCACCTCCCACCTTCACCCACTTCTGAGTCGACTCGAAAGTCACCTCATGTGAGCCCCATGAGTGTAGGTGCCGTGACATTACGTGGCAGCAATAATTGCTGCTGTTTAGGTTAAACCACGGAATGTCTGGTTGTAGAAACGATTGTGTAAGGAAGTGTTGATGCCCCCACATTGCTGCTGTGCCACCAGCGTATGCATACTCAAGCCACACGTCTCCCTGCTCCATTCACCCGCGCTACCTGCACACCTCCCTCTCACCTTCACTCGTGCTCTTGTAGTGGCACCAGCGTGGGCGTACCCAAGCCACTCATCTCCCTGCCCACCCTACCCACACCCACCCTACCTGCACACCCCCTCTCACTTTCACTCTGGGCGACCCACAGCGCTGCAGAGCACCCAGCGTGGGCAGTGGGCAACACACACCCTTCATTCCAGACAGGACATCGACGCACAGCACAGCCGCCCTGCTACACGCCCTTCTTCCCCCACTCTCCTCCTCCGTCTCAACTCACCTTCACTTTGCAGGTGGGTTTTGAGAATTCTCTGCTCATGCTTGTTAACAAGAATTCTTTCCCCCCTGTCAGCCACTCAAGGTTCAAAATTACGGTTTTCGTAAAATACGGACCGTTTTTTACGGTGATTTTCCAAAAAAACGGCCGTTTTTTTGTTAGAGAACTCTGTTCACCAAGAAAAACAAGGCCAAAAACATTTTCAATCATGGCAACAAGTGCATACATGCAAGAAGGGGTCCGTCCCCTTCATGCTGCTGCATTTCGGGTTCAATTTGGTCCCACTAAGTGGCAGTTTGTTAGTTATAGAGGAAACACCTCCTGGAACCGTTTTAAACCGTTTTTTACGACCGTTTTTTACGGTACCGTTTTTTACGGTAAAATTTCAATAAAACGGTCGTTTTTTTGAACCCTGCAGCCACTCACCTCGCACACGGAGTGCCACAGCGCTGCGCTGCAACAATCTCATCCCGAGAGTCGGCAGCACACGCTTTCCAACAATCCCATCTCGCTGCGCAGCATCAGCACCCTTCCCCACACCCGCCCCTCTTCATCAACCACTCACCTTCACTCGCGCTCGCGGTGTGCCACAGCGCTGCAGCGCCCCAAGAGTCGGAAGCAGTGACGCCACCGCATCCACTTTCCCCCTCTCGACCCACACTCCATCGCCTCCACCTCAACTCACCTTCACGTTGCTTGCAGGTGGTTTCATTTCAGAGGATCCAAAATCAGCAACAGCACCCTTCCCAGCCCCCACCAAACGAAAACTCACCTTCACCCGTGCTCGCGGTGTGCCACACCGTTGCAGCACGCCCAGTGTAGGAAGCACCCCCTCAGCTGCGATCCCATCCCTCAATGCCGGGTCCTCAACCAGCATCAGCAGCGCCGCCGCTCCTCTTTCCCCACTAGTACCCTTCCCCTGCTGTGCCCTGCCCCACCCCCCTTAGTCATCAACAACTCACCTTCACTCTCGCTCTTGGCGTTCCGCACCGTTGCAGCACCCCCAGTGTGGGCAGCACCCCCTCAGCCGCGATCTCATCTCTCAATGCCGGGTCCTCCGCCAGCATCAGCAGCGCCGCCACCGCGTCCTCTTTCCCCCTCTCCGACCCACACTCCATCACCCCTCTCCAACCCGCACTGAGCACTCCACCTCAACTCACCTTCATGCTGCAGGTGGGCTTCTAGAATTCAAACTTAAGTTACCAGCTTGTCCCAACAAAAACTCACCTTCACTCTCGCGCGGGGAGTGCCGCACCGCTGAAGCACACCCAATGTAGGAAGCACCCCCTCAGCCGCGATCTCATCCCTCAATGCCGGATCCTCAGCCAGCATCAGCAGCGCCGCCACCGCGTCCTCCTTCCCCCTCTCCGACCCACACTCCATCCACGACTCACCTCACCTTCACGTTGCATTGCATCGCAGGTGGTTTCAGAGAATTCAGAGTCAGCAACAGCAGCCTTCCCAGCCCCTACCAAACAGAAACTCACCTTCACTCGTGCCCTTGGTGTGCCACACCGCTGTAATACTCCCAGAGTCGGCAGAACCCCCTCTGCTGCGATCTCATCTCTCAATGCCGGATCCTCAGCCAGCATCAGCAGCGCCGCCACCGCGTCCTCCTTCCCCCTCTCCGACCCACACTCCATCGCCTCCACCAATAGCGGTATCCCCCCCGCTGCCCGAATCGCAGCCCGCCCCAGCCGCCCAGTTTTCCCCAAATTCACCAGCACAGCCGTAGCCTTTTCCTCCAGCCCGGACCCGTACTCCTGCAGCATCTCCACCAATAGCGGCACTGCCCCGGCGGAAATTATCGCTGCCCGGTTTTTCTCGGCCAATGAGAGGTTGAAGAGGGTCAGGGCGGCGTCTTTTCGGCTGCGGATGGAATTGGGGGAGCCGGAGGGGGAGGAGGAGACGGCGAGCATGGCGACCAATCCCGTCACGGCACCTGGCGTCGACCCCACCAGGATCTTATTCGCTTCGGAGGAGGCTGAAATAGCAAAGAGGGCCGCAGCGGCGTTCTCGCGCGCGGTTCGGGAGACGGACCGAGGCGAGAGGCTCGGCGGCATGTCCGGGTCTGCTGCCCCGGCAGCCATACCCAAGTCTCTGTTGTCTCTGTTACCAGCATTGCCAGCTGTCACTATGGTAACCAGACGAGGGACGGCACCGTGGGAGATGAGATGGGAGTGAGTGGAAGAGGAGAGAGAGAGGTTGAGAATGGCGGTAACCGCATGCTCTACAGTATCGGGATCGCCACATGAGAAGAGAGAGAGCAGCGCCGGGATGGCTCGCCCTCCCGCTGCCGACACCACGGCTGCCCGGTTGCCTCGGGAGTCCCGAACCAGGTGCCGAACCTCCTCGGCTGCCCTGCGCCGCTGTATGGTTAGGAACGTTGAGGCTGCCTCGGGGCTGGCGTTGCTGCCGCCCGCACTGCCGCCCAGCATTTGCCGAACCAGGTCCGGAAGCCTGGCCCGAACCTGTTCCTCCTGGTCCACCCGAGCCGCGGCGGCATCAGCTTCGGAACCCCCCGAGCCTGTTCCACCCGCCCCTCCACTGCACGGCCTCCTGTTGCTGCCACTACCACCCACGCTACCACTCCCACTCATACTCCCACCCACACCCCCACCCACACTGCCACTGCTGCTCATACTGCCGCCAGACCTATCGGTAGGGTTGGTAGCCCACCGTTTGAGAGTCCCCGCTGCGCCGTCCTCCTCCTCCTCCTCCCCGTCCCCCCCCTCCTCCGCCTCCCCCTCCCCCCGCGCGCCCATGGGCGCGCACCCCACCGACCCCCCGCCCCCCCTGCTCCCCAGCATCATGACCGCCGCGCTGGCATTCAGATTCGGATTTAAATCCGGATCTGAGTTCAAGTTTAAATTTGAGTTCGGATTTGTGTTGGGAGGGGGACTGGCGCCGAAGCTGACGGCGGCGGCGGCAGCAGCGAGGGGGGAGGCGAACGCGGAGAGCGACGAGTGGGAGTGGCTGTGCGAGTGGTGCGCCTGCCGAACGCCCTCCCCCCCCGCGCGCGCACTGCGCGCCGCGTGCCCTCCCCCTCCCCCGCCCCCGCCCCCACCAGCGCCGGCGCCGGAAGCGCCGCCACCGCCGCTGCTGATGCCCGCGAGTTGCGGCGAGGAGAGGCGGTTCGACGAGGCCGACCTGCCATACGCGATTCGCGCGTCTCTGCTTGCAGCACTACCGCCAGCGCCGCCACCGCCGCCAACAGCCATTGGCGCGGAGCTAGGGACGAGCGACACGGGCTCGCCCACGCTGTAGCTCTTCCCCGCACTGCTAAACGCGTTCCGCGCGCCCCCTCCCCCGCCCCCCCCCCCCCGCCCCCTCCCCCTCCCCCCCCCTCCGCCGCCACTGCTACCGCCGCCGCCGCCGCTGCTGCCGCTCCTGCTGTGCGCCAGATACGCCAAAACCTGCTGGCTGCTCCTCTCCCGCTCCCTCTCCCGTTCCCGCTCGCGCTCCCTTTCCCTCTCTCTCTCCCGCTCCCGTTCCCGTTCCCCCTCTCCCCCGCCGCCGCCGCCCTCCGCGTCGCTGTCGTCGTCCCACGCCGCCAGCAGCGCCAGCTGGTGCCGGTCGAGGCGCTCCGAGAAGAACCGCTGCTGCGCCGCCGCCACCTGCTGCTGGGTGCTTCCGCCTCCCGGTCCCCCCACCCGCGCACCTGCTCCGCCCATCGGCCCTAGAGCCCCCCGCCCGCCCGGCCCCCCTTTTCCGCCGGCCGTTTTCACCCCTCCCCCTCCCCCTCCTCCTCCGGAGCCCGCCCGACCTCCCCCCGCTGCCGCAGCCCCGCCAGTGCGCGCCGCCTGGCGCGGCTGCGGCCCGGACCAGTCGACGCGGCGCGGCTGCGGGCCGCTCCACTCGTCGCGGCCCGGGTAGTGGTTCCAGTCGTTCCACGCGTCATGTGCGCCGTCGCCCGCGCCGTGATAAGCGGGGATCGGACTGAGCGGCGCGCGCGTGGGGCTCAGCTGCATGGAACTAGTCGGGCTGTGCGCCGCGCCGCGGCGCGTCGGACTAACGGCGGGGTACGCGGGACTAAAGCCGGAATGCGTGGGGCTAAGCTGCGGGTTGCCGCCTCCGCCGCCGCCGGTAAAGGCGGAGGAGGGACTGAGAGCCGCGGCGGCGTGGGTGGGGGAGTGCGTGGGGGAGGCAAGCGGGGACGACACGGGCCAGATGGGGCAAAGGGGACGATCTGACGACGATGCGCTGCGCCAGAAATTATTTCCGCCGGTTCCGCTTCCGCCTCCCCCTCCGCCTGCTCTCCCGCCGCCCCCGCCGGCGCCTCCGCTGCTGGCGCTGCTGGTCGACACGAGGCTGATGCTGCCGCTGCTTGCGCCGCTGGTGGTGCTGCTTCCGCCGCTGCTAAGGTTTCCGCTCTCCCGATCGGATGACACGCTTCCTCGCCGCTGGTGCCGTTCCCCCGAGGCGGGGCGCGCGGACCTTTGAGACGCCTCGTAACTGTCCCCAGTCAGCGGCCGCGCGGGGAACGAGTCCCCGCGCGAGGTGGAGCGCTCCGCGCGCGGGTTCTGGTCCGCGCGCTGCTCTCCGCGGGCACTGTACGAGTCGCTGCGGGGAGTCAGCACCCCGCGCGGGGAGATGGTTGGATGCGCGGAGCCCGCGTCCCCAGGCTTTCCGCCAGCGGCATTCTGAGTAAGCTCTCCGCTGCTCCCCTTCGCGTGGCCACCTCCACCGCCGGGGCCGGCGGCGGAAGCGGCGGCAGAGAGGCGAATGCCATGGCCGAGGCACCAGGCGGAAATGATGCTGCGAAGCGATTTGTTTGGGGCGACGTGCAGGTCCTCGAGCGCGCAGCGGGTAACCGGACAGTAGCGATTTCCTTCGCGAAACCATCGCTCGATTTCGGCACGCTCGTACGTCTTCCCCGACGCGACGGTGACCGGGTCGCGCATGATGTCGAGCGAAATGGGGCAGAAGAAATCCGCGGGGATGGTGACATTCTTTGCGCGGAGATGCGAGATAGGGTATTTGAGGAAGGAGGGCGGAAGAGTGGCGGGGTCGGCGGAGGGCGACTGGAGCCGTGCGACGAGCTGGTTGTGCGACTGTACCTGCTGCTTCGGCGACATCGCACGCGTTGGCGAAAGCGGCGCGTTGCCTTGTTGAGACGCCATGGCGAAACGAGGCGGTTAGGGCGAATACGGTGGTAATAGGAGGGGATACCAGTCTCGCAATGCCGCGTCAGCGGGGTTCCAAGAAAGCCTAGGAACAGCTACTACCAGTCGACGCCTTTTGAGGCGGCTCGTAGCGCACAATGCGGTGAGAAATCCCGAGAATGTAGCTCACGTGGTGAATACGAAGTGAAGGGAACGACATGAACCGACGGGCATTGTACAGGGGAGCTGGAAACGGACATGTGCTCTACCTTGCAGCCACGCGGATGGGAATGCCTGCGGATGGGCGTGCTCTGGAGCGAAAGCTAATATCGAAATAGGGTTTCATGACATGTCGGAATCTGGAAGCGCTCCCTTTCAAGACTGCACGTCAATGCGACCGACAATTTAAGATCGTCTGACTCCCTAAAACGCAGGGCCTGGGAGCGACGATAGTAAGCGACTGCCGTTGTCAAGCTTTTCAATCGGCGTTGTGAAAGAAGCCGAACGGCAGCCGTAGTAGTGCCTGCCTGCCCGCGCAATCCACAGCGTAACTTCTCACTTGACAGCTGTTTGCTCCCGTGAAGCGTGTGTTTTGGCGCACGGTGACGCTCTCAGCAGAAGAGGTATTCAGCGCTCGGGTTCAAAGTTTTTTACGAAATGCGAATTTTTGACTCGTCCCGCTCTGCGCGCTATCGGTTGTGCGGATGCATCGGGTTACCAGCGGTAGAAAGCCTCGTTTCAGAGGCCTGAGACTGGCGCGGAGCGAGCCCTCAACTTCATAGGTCAAGCTTCGAAAACGCGCAGACGACACAAATTGTCAGAGACCACTCGGGCAGCGACAAGGGCGGAATTTCGGAACAGTAAAATGTGGTGTGAACAGAGACTACGCTGGGAATTTCGAGTCGTCGTACTGTACTGTACCGTAAATTACAACAGCCGAGCCGATTCTTCGTTTACTTCAGCTCGGTTCTTCGGGGTTACTTCGTTTTCCTACCCAGCTAACTCCTGACATTTGTAAAAATACTTCCAGCCCCGTGGTCGCCTGCTTGGGGGCTGTTTCGCGCCCCTTATAATTTTTAATCCTTCCCACCGAACCAGGTTGTCGGAACGCGGTTCGTCCAGTACATTCGTACCCTAGGTCGTCCTACGTATCGTTCTTCTGGCAGGCTTCGTGTCATTTGTGTGCTTGTGATCTCCGACTCGCACGGAGATCCTGGTGTTGACACACGGCGAATATTGAAACACGGCAGGATGTCGTCAGCGAGCTGTTTGTCCTGGATGTGTGACGGGCAAAGGTCACACAAACATTTGTTCCGCACCTACTCGTGTCGACTCGACTGTGCAACATTGTTGCAGGTTCGAAACGACGTTTCATTACCCGCTGGCACTAGTCGCGAGCGACATATGCAACAAAACTCGTCAACATTCCCATTCTGTTCTAGCCGCCAATTCGTAGCTGCCAAATTTGTGCTGCCTGCCCACCTTGGCAGGAACAGATCAAGCATCTTGCCATGCCTGTGATTCTGATGCTAAAAACGGTGAAACTCTCGATCGAGGTGTAATCCGACCCGAATGCTGCACAGGGTGCTGTCTGGTTTGGTGCAACATTTTCTGCACACATGCCAGAAACTAGTGGCAAGAAGGAACACTGCTGTGATCATTCTAGAATAAGTGAAGCGGATATGGCACTTATCTGGAATTATCTCGCTGGTTGCTTAGCCGGTCTGCCCGCATCGCCAACGATTGGTCAGCAGATTTCTCTTCAGCCCGAGACGACCATTTCATTGTGTATTGCCCCTCAAAGGGGGACAAACTGAAAAAACAAAAATATATAGTTGTCGTTTCTCATATTTTGCAGGTGACGCAACTCGCTTCTCGCTGACCACGTTGCCGTTACACATTGAGTGTTCCCGCCAACTTGGGTGGTGGTGGCAAATTGGCTTGGTGCAATTGGGTTTGAGGCTGACGTGGCCGCATTGAAGGCGCTTGATTGGTTTCAGTTGGTCGATGAGTGCACAACTGCCCACGAGGCTGGAGGGGGGTGCATCTGGGGACAAAGTGTACCAGGCAGATCTTTAGACCCAAATTGACAGTATGTTTTGATATATTTACACAATTTCTACTGTAAACTAACTACACAAGAAACCCAGCTACTTTTTCAGGCCTAGAACTACTAGCACTAACTGTACAAACCACAAATTCATGAGCGCTTTCACAAGGTTCTCATTGAAAGGGCTGCCCGGAGGGTATCGAACTGGGAAGTCGAGCAAGGTGCCTTTCACCATGACTGCCTTGCGGTGGCTGAAGCAATCGAATGAGTGCTTCCCATGATAGCTGCCCATGCCACTGTCTCCCACTCCACCAAATGGCAATGCTGGATTAACAAACTGCACAGCAGATATAGTTGTGTGATTGGAAGAGTTGGGTGCGTATGAGGAACAACGAGCACAACACTTAACAAGCATGGGAGCAGGGTGTGTGTGAACCCGCAACCCCAAAGAACTACAAATACAACATACACAGAAATGAACACGCCAAGCGATTGAATGCGGATAGGCTTCAAGAAGTTCAATGAGGGAGTGGGAGCAAGCAAGAGTCGCATCTGCACTAGGTGCTGCAGAGACAGATACCAATGACCATCGCAGAAAGGAAGTTAAGGTTTGTGGGATGGAGAGGAGGGGAGAGATAAGGAGCAAGGCTCACATGCGAGGTGGTGTCATGAAACACAGAAAGCCCCCAAGGAGGTCTCCTTGACAAAGCAGTGGATGGATTACACCCAGCTCTATTCGAGTGACTTTTGAGAATTCTCAAAAGTCACTCGAGAATTCTCAAAAGTCGCTCCCGGAAAAGAAAAACACCTCTCCATACAGGCTCCACGTGCAAAAGGGAGCAGGGCAGTGCTTGCCTCACATGCGAGGCTCTCCAAGCACATCTCCCAATAAGAAATCCTAATGTAAGAAGACAAATTCTGAGACATCTCGAAGTGAGAAAGGCTCACATGCGAAGTGGTGTCGTTGACACGGACAGCCCCCGAATAGGTCTCCTTGATGAAGCGGTGGATAGATATCACCAGCCCTTTAAACACCTCTCTCAATAAGAAGTCGATTTTTGAGTCTCTCAATAAGAAGTCGATTTTTGAGTCTCTCAATAAGAAGTCGATTTTTGAGTCTCTCAATAAGAAGTCGATTTTTGAGTCTCTCAATAAGAAGTCGATTTTTGAGTCTCTCAATAAGAAGTCGATTTTTGAGTCTCTCAATAAGAAGTCGATTTTTGAGTCTCTCAATAAGAAGTCGATTTTTGAGTCTCTCAATAAGAAGTCGATTTTTGAGTCTCTCAATAAGAAGTCGATTTTTGAGTCTCTCAATAAGAAGTCGATTTTTGAGTCTCTCAATAAGAAGTCGATTTTTGAGTCTCTCAATAAGAAGTCGATTTTTGAGTCTCTCAATAAGAAGTCGATTTTTGAGTCTCTCAATAAGAAGTCGATTTTTGAGTCTCTCAATAAGAAGTCGATTTTTGAGTCTCTCAATAAGAAGTCGATTTTTGAGTCTCTCAATAAGAAGTCGATTTTTTAGTCTCTCAATAAGAAGTCGATTCTTGAGTCGACTCAAAAAAAGGTCTCCTTGATGAAGCGGTGGATAGATAACACTAGCCCTCCAAACACCTCTCTCAATAAGAAGTCCTAATTTAACAAGTGAATTTCTGAGACATCTCGACGTGAAAAAGGCTCACATGCGAAGTGGTGTCGTTGACGCAGACAGCCCCTGAGGAGGTCTCCTTCACAAAGCGGTCGATGACGGTGCTGTGCGTTGTGAACAGGTACAGCGCCAGCGGTTTGGGACGGCTGGCGATGATGTCTATTGCCTCGTCCACGCCTCGCACCTGATGGGAACAATGATGATAAGATGGATGGGAGGAGGGGGGTGGGTTTGTTGGTAATGATTAGAGAGACGGATGGGCTTGGTTCGGCTGGCAATGATGTCTATGGCCTCGTCCACGCCCCGCACCTGATGGGATGGATGGGGTGTCACTGCAGAGAGAGAGAGAATGGGTGTGGTGTGCTATTGATGACTAGCGCAAGAGGCTTGGGGCGGCTGGCTATGATGTTGATTGCCTCGTCCACACCCCGCACCTGGTAGGATTGGGGGATGACGTTAGCCCGCCCGGAAGGGAGCGAGAGGATGGGTGTTATACTGATCAATACTTAGTCCCAGCGGCTTGGGGCGGCTGGCGATGATGTCTGTCGCCTCATCCACGCCCCGCACCTGGTGGGAGCGGTAATGATTAGATGGATGGGAGTTGGGGGGATAGGTTGAATGGTAATGATCAGATGAATGGGAGTTACGGGGATAGGTTGAGTGGTAATGATTAGATGGATGGGAGTTGGGGGGATAGGTTGAGTGGTAATGATTAGATGGATGGGAGTTGGGGGGATAGGTTGAGTGGTAAAGATTAGAGAGACAGATGGGCGTGGGCCGGCTGGTGATGATAGTCGCACCAGCAAGGCACCGGGGAGAAGGAGGATTAGGGTAACGCCTTGACAGAGGACCCTGAGTGAAGGAGGATTAGGGTGATGCCTTGACAGAGGACCCTGAGTGAAGGAGGATTAGGGTGATGCCTTGACAGTGGACCCTGAGTGAAGGAGGATTAGGGTGATGCCTTGACAGTGGACCCTGAGTGAGAGGCGTACCCTTACTGCTCGCATGCATACTCACTGCAGTTACGACCAAGGTGCTTGCCACTGTCACATCCGAGTGGGAGAAGGAGCGGAGCGGGGACACTGCACAGCACCTGGCAACACATTGCTGACACCCCTGATGACAGCGATGACGGGTCCAAAGCCCTCCTCCTGCATCACTGTACGCACCAGGAAGCACGCGCAGCACCTGTGAGCACCGCACAGCACCTACGCACACACCTTGATGACAGCGATGACGGGTCCAAAGCCCTCCTCCTGCATCACTGGCGCGTCCAGAGGCACGTCTCGAATGATGGTGGGGGCGATGTAGCTGGTGGGAGAGTGGAGTGGGGGGGGGGGGGGGGGGGTTGAAGGGGAAAGAGGGCGAGAGGAGGGGGGTTGAGAGGGGGAGCAGGCACGCGTCCAGAGGCACGTCTCGGATGATGGTGGGCGCTATGTAGCTGGCGTGGGGGAGAAGGGGTAGCGGGGAGAGGCAGGGGGCACAGGGCGGTTGGGTGGGATTGAGCGCAAGCGCAAGGCATGCTTAGAGGGGCACATCGCGAATGGTGAAAGGGGAATGGGGTTGATTTGCAGAGCGGTTGGTGCGGGGTGTGGGGGAGGAGAGAGGGGAGGGATGGAGGGGACTTGGAGGAAACGGAAGGGGATTAGGTTTGGGAGCCCAGGTGGCAGCCGTGTTGTCTTGTCTGCACTACAGCTAAGCCTATATCCCCCTCCCAACCCCCACCCGCCCGGGCACCAGGCAACAACAACAGCGTGCTTGGATTGGATTTGGAGTTGCTGTTACAGACTTGCACTCACAGCACGCACTAAGAACAACTCCCTCCCCATTCACGGGCAGCACACCCACCCACCCCGAGTGGTTATCTACACCATCCCCCCCCCCCCCGCGTTTTGAGTCGACTCAAAACTCCACCCACCCCGAGTGGTCTATCTAGACCATCTCCCCCCCCCCCCCCCCGGCCGCACCACACCACGGTGTGCTCTCTCGTGACCAGGTCAGAGAGCTGCCAGCGCATGCATGCACCCAACCCCAGCTGGCACGTGTCCCTCACACCCCCATCACCCCCCCCCCCCCCCCCCCCCCCCCCCCCCACTAGCCCGAATGCACACACACACACACACACACACACACACACACACACACACACACACACACACACACACACACATGCACGCACGCACATGCGCGCGCGCGCGCACGCACACACACACACACGCACGCACGCATGCACGCACGCACGCACGCACGCCCACCCACGCGCGCGCGCACGTACACGCGCGCACCGAGTGGCCTCGTCAGTGTCCCCCCCCCCTCCACGACGGTGTGTTCCCTCGTGACTGGGCCGAACAGCAGCGCGAGCAGCCAATCCCAGCTGGATCGAGTTGAGCCTTCACCCTGCTTGCCCGTCTCAATCAACTACCCCTACTTTCCCCCCTTGCTCACACAACTCCCTCCCTACCACTCTCCGCCACGTTTCCCCGCACACTGCAAGGCCGTGGCGTCAGTGTTCCCCCAAACCACTATGCGCTCCCTCGTGTCGTGACTGGGCCGCACAGCACAGCGTACAGCACAGCTACGTGCTACGCCCATCCCAGCTACGCCCAGCACAGCGTACAGCACAGCTACGTGCTACGCCCATCCCAGCTACGCCCAGCACAGCGTACAGCACAGCTACGTGCTACGCCCATCCCAGCTACGCCCAGCACAGCGTACAGCACAGCTACGTGCTACGCCCATCCCAGCTACGCCCAGCACAGCGTACAGCACAGCTACGTGCTACGCCCATCCCAGCTACGCCCAGCACAGCGTACAGCACAGCTACGTGCTACGCCCATCCCAGCTACGCCCAGCACAGCGTACAGCACAGCTACGTGCTACGCCCATCCCAGCTACGCCCAGCACAGCGTACAGCACAGCTACGTGCTACGCCCATCCCAGCTACGCCCAGCACAGCGTACAGCACAGCTACGTGCTACGCCCATCCCAGCTACGCCCAGCACAGCGTACAGCACAGCTACGTGCTACGCCCATCCCAGCTACGCCCAGCACAGCGTACAGCACAGCTACGTGCTACGCCCATCCCAGCTACGCCCAGCACAGCGTACAGCACAGCTACGTGCTACGCCCATCCCAGCTACGCCCAGCACAGCGTACAGCACAGCTACGTGCTACGCCCATCCCAGCTACGCCCAGCACAGCGTACAGCACAGGTACGTGCTACGCCCATCCCAGCTACGCCCAGCACAGCGTACAGCACAGGTACGTGCTACGCCCATCCCAGCTACGCCCAGCACAGCGTACAGCACAGCTACGTGCTACGCCCATCCCAGCTACGCCCAGCACAGCGTACAGCACAGCTACGTGCTACGCCCATCCCAGCTACGCCCAGCACAGCGTACAGCACAGCTACGTGCTACGCCCATCCCAGCTACGCCCAGCACAGCGTACAGCACAGCTACGTGCTACGCCCATCCCAGCTACGCCCAGCACAGCGTACAGCACAGCTACGTGCTACGCCCATCCCAGCTACGCCCAGCACAGCGTACAGCACAGCTACGTGCTACGCCCATCCCAGCTACGCCCAGCACAGCGTACAGCACAGCTACGTGCTACACCCATCCCAGCTACGCCCAGCACAGCGTACAGCACAGCTACGTGCTACGCCCATCCCAGCTACGCCCAGCACAGCGTACAGCACAGCTACGTGCTACGCCCATCCCAGCTACGCCCAGCACAGCGTACAGCACAGCTACGTGCTACGCCCATCCCAGCTACGCCCAGCACAGCGTACAGCACAGCTACGTGCTACGCCCATCCCAGCTACGCCCAGCACAGCGTACAGCACAGCTACGTGCTACGCCCATCCCAGCTACGCCCAGCACAGCGTACAGCACAGCTACGTGCTACGCCCATCCCAGCTACGCCCAGCACAGCGTACAGCACAGCTACGTGCTACGCCCATCCCAGCTACGCCCAGCACAGCGTACAGCACAGCTACGTGCTACGCCCATCCCAGCTACGCCCAGCACAGCGTACAGCACAGCTACGTGCTACGCCCATCCCAGCTACGCCCAGCACAGCGTACAGCACAGCTACGTGCTACGCCCATCCCAGCTACGCCCAGCACAGCGTACAGCACAGCTACGTGCTACGCCCATCCCAGCTACGCCCAGCACAGCGTACAGCACAGCTACGTGCTACGCCCATCCCAGCTACGCCCAGCACAGCGTACAGCACAGCTACGTGCTACGCCCATCCCAGCTACGCCCAGCACAGCGTACAGCACAGCTACGTGCTACGCCCATCCCAGCTACGCCCAGCACAGCGTACAGCACAGCTACGTGCTACGCCCATCCCAGCTACGCCCAGCACAGCGTACAGCCGCGCCCCAGCCCAGCCCAGCTGCGTGCTGTCTTGTCTCGTCACCCCTATCCGCCTCTTTTACCCGCCCCCAATAGCCGCACTTCCCTTCCCCTCACAGTCATGCACGCACCGTGTGGCTTTGTCCGTCTCCCCCCCCACCACAATGTGCTCCCATGTGACCAGGTCGGACAGCAGGGCGTGCAGCCGAGCCCAGCTGTGTGCTCACTTCTCACCACTATTCACCCCCTTTACCCGCCATACTTCCCCCCACTGTCCCAACGCACCGAATGGCCTTGTCAGTCTCCCCCCCCACAACAATGTGCTCCTTGGTAACCGGGTCGCACAGCAGAGCGTGCAGCCGAGCCCAGCTGTGTGCGGTCTTCTCTTCTCACCCCACCTATCTGCTCCTCTAAACATCCAAGCACGCACCGAGTGGCTTCGTCAGTCTCCCCCCCACAACGATGTGCTCCTTGGTAGCTGGGTCGCACAGCAGGACGTGCAGCCGAGCCCAGCTGTGAGCTGACTTATCCGCCCCCTTTACCTGCCCCCAGTAGCCGCACTTCCCTCACTGTCCCAACCCAACGCACCGTGTAGCCTCGTCGGTCTCCCCCCCCACCACGATGTGCTCCTTGGTAACCGGGTCGCACAGCAGTGCGTGCAGCAGAGCCCAGCTGGCCCAATTCCTCAATCCTTTAACACCCCCGCCCACTAGCCCGCACGCATACATACGTACCGTGTGGCTTCGTCAGTCTCTCCACCCACAACGATGTGCTCCCTCGTTTTTGGGTCAGACAGCAGTGCGTGCAGCCGAGCCCAGCTGCCAGGCGTGGCGATGCGCGCCAGGTCCGGACTCTGCTTCGGATCCGAGCCATAGAAGGAGGTTAGGGTGCGACGCAGATGGTCCGTCTGAAAGAGAGTAGGCGAAGGGGGCGGGGAAAGGGAAGGGCGTGGGCGTGGGCGTGGGCATGGGCGTGGGCACGTAGTCATTCTGAGTTCGTCTTGAATTGAAGAATAGCGATATGCTATAGGTAATCACACAAGCCACCACTCACTAACTGGTCGGCCACAGATTACCCCTCCACAAGCACGCAGTCGGGCGAGGCGAGAAGAGAAGCAGCCCTGCCGCTCGACTTGCTTCACACTGCTACTCTCACTCACCCACACACCCTCACGCAATTCACTCACGAAGTGGTCAGCAAATGCCTCCTCTGTGGAGGACGGCAGGCAGCTCTGTAGATGGACTTGCCCAACCTCTAAGCCAGCAGGCTTGACTCACCTCACTACCTATCCGACTCATACAGACCACCCACTGTTATACAAGCCACTCACGAACTGATCAGCAACAGACTCCTCCACGAGCACGTAGTCGGGCGACAGGCAGCTCTGCAGGTTGAAACCCGCCTCCCGTTGCGACTCTCGCACAAGGCGCCCACTTCTACCACCACAACCACACACCCTCAAGCACTGTACTCACGAACTGGTCGGCAACTGCCTCCTCCACCAGCACATAGTCGGGAGAGAGACAGCTCTGCCCCGCATTCACGCACATGCCGAACGCTATCCTCTTCACACAGATCTGGCGTGCAGGAAGGGAGGGGGGGGGGCAGGAGGGAGTTGCAAGGGGGGTGTCATTGGGGGGGGTGAGGGAGCATGGGTTGACAGGCAGCTCTGCCCCGCATTCACACACATGGTGAGGGTGTCGCAGGGTGTGGCAGGGTGTGGCAGGGTGTGGCAGGGTATGGCAGGGTGTGGCAGGGTGTGGCAGGGTATGGCAGGGTGTGGCAGGGTGTGGCAGGGTGCGGAGAGACAGATCCAGCAAGATAAGCAGGAGGCAGGGTGAGGCAGGAATCCGAGGCAGGCAGGGCTCAGCAACACAGAGGAGCATGTGACGCTGCTGGAAGCAGAGCGAGGGAACGAAGCTGATATTGAGCTGTCGATGTAGGCGGGGCGGGGCGGGGCGGGGCGGGGCGGGGCGGGGCGGGGCGGGGCGGGGCGGGGCGGGGCGGGGCGGGGCGGGGTTCTTTCCCCCCAGCTCAAGTAAAACAGGCAGACTCAGATCTATGTTGCACTATACGCTAAGAATTCGTCGCGTATCACGTTTGTACGGAAACGTATATACGAAAAAACGTGATACGTCCAGAATACGCGATACGGTTAGGTCGGGCAGCCCGAAAAAAAAAAATCAAAACTATGTTCCGCCATTTTCGCGATCTGCGATTCTGTGAAACCTAAATTTGACATTCGAGACTCGAATTGATCCCCACCCCCCTTTTCCACTGCACATCACCGCACACGACCTCCCAAACCCAACCTTTCCCTCCCACCAACCACTTGCAGCTATCAGCTTTTACGTCGGCGAGAGTACAACAGCCTTTCATATCTCAATTGCCTCACACCTATTTTACTCTACGTCACTTCTTAATCTACGATGTAGCTTCAAACAGCTATGTCGACCGCCAATGCCGCGTCTGTTATTGTGGCTTAAGCGTCACATCGCAGGATCTTCGCGGCCGAAATTTCAGGGCGTTCTGGCCAACGATCCCTCAAACATTTCAGAGTTCCTTATGGCAGAAACGCCCAGGAGATTATCCGCATCAGCGAGCATCTAGGGAAAAAAAAAATCTCCTTAAGGATTCTACCTCCACTGAAGTGTTTTATACCTGCCCGAAGAATCTTTTTGCCTGCCCGGCACACCGTATTTCGGGTTTTTTTGTACGCTGGAAGTCAGCGTATCACGAATGTACGGTAGCGTATAGTTCGAACGCGTTCCGTACGCTGGTCGCGTATTTTCCAACATAGACTCAGATCAAGTAAAGCATGCAAAGCAGACGCACATTGAAATCCGCGGAGCTGTCGATGTACGCGGGGTTCTTCCCTCCTAGCTCCAGCGCCACTGGTGTGAGGTGCTGCGCCGCTGCTGCCAACACCTTCCTCCCTATGGCCGCTCCTCCTGAGATGAGGGGAGATGGGGCGTGGCGGGGAGAAAGAGGGGGAGGAGGGGAGAAAGGGAGGAGGAGGCATCGATGTACGCGGGGTTCTTCCCTCCTAGCTCCAGCGCCACTGGTGTGAGGTGCTGCGCCGCTGCTGCCAACACCTTCCTCCCTATGGCCGCTCCTCCTGAGATGAGGGGAGATGGGGCGTGGCGGGGAGAAAGAGGGGGAGGAGGGGAGAAAGGGAGGAGGAGGCATCGATGTACGCGGGGTTCTTCCCTCCTAGCTCCAGCGCCACTGGTGTGAGGTGCTGCGCCGCTGCTGCCAACACCTTCCTCCCTATGGCCGCTCCTCCTGAGATGAGGGGAGATGGGGCGTGGCGGGGAGAAAGAGGGGGAGGAGGGGAGAAAGGGAGGAGGAGGCATCGATGTACGCGGGGTTCTTCCCTCCTAGCTCCAGCGCCACTGGTGTGAGGTGCTGCGCCGCTGCTGCCAACACCTTCCTCCCTATGGCCGCTCCTCCTGAGATGAGGGGAGATGGGGCGTGGCGGGGAGAAAGAGGGGGAGGAGGGGAGAAAGGGAGGAGGAGGCATCGATGTACGCGGGGTTCTTCCCTCCTAGCTCCAGCGCCACTGGTGTGAGGTGCTGCGCCGCTGCTGCCAACACCTTCCTCCCTATGGCCGCTCCTCCTGAGATGAGGGGAGATGGGGCGTGGCGGGGAGAAAGAGGGGGAGGAGGGGAGAAAGGGAGGAGGAGGCATCGATGTACGCGGGGTTCTTCCCTCCTAGCTCCAGCGCCACTGGTGTGAGGTGCTGCGCCGCTGCTGCCAACACCTTCCTCCCTATGGCCGCTCCTCCTGAGATGAGGGGAGATGGGGCGTGGCGGGGAGAAAGAGGGGGAGGAGGGGAGAAAGGGAGGAGGAGGCATCGATGTACGCGGGGTTCTTCCCTCCTAGCTCCAGCGCCACTGGTGTGAGGTGCTGCGCCGCTGCTGCCAACACCTTCCTCCCTATGGCCGCTCCTCCTGAGATGAGGGGAGATGGGGCGTGGCGGGGAGAAAGAGGGGGAGGAGGGGAGAAAGGGAGGAGGAGGCATCGATGTAGGCGGGGTTCTTCCCTCCTAACTCGAGCGCCACTGGCGTGAGGTGCTGCGCCGCTGCTGCCAACACCTTCCTCCCTATGGCCGCTCCTCCTGAGATGAGGGGAGATGGGGCGTGGCGGGGAGAAAGAGGGGGAGGAGGGGAGAAAGGGAGGAGGAGGCATCGATGTACGCGGGGTTCTTCCCTCCTAGCTCCAGCGCCACTGGTGTGAGGTGCTGCGCCGCTGCTGCCAACACCTTCCTCCCTATGGCCGCTCCTCCTGAGATGAGGGGAGATGGGGCGTGGCGGGGAGAAAGAGGGGGAGGAGGGGAGAAAGGGAGGAGGAGGCATCGATGTAGGCGGGGTTCTTCCCTCCTAACTCGAGCGCCACTGGCGTGAGGTGCTGCGCCGCTGCTGCCAACACCTTCCTCCCTATGGCCGCTCCTCCTGGGGAGAGGGGAGAAAGAAGGGTGGAGGGGAGGGACGGATGAGATGAGAGGGAACGAGAGGTAGGCAGAGTGGGGAAATGGACGGAGAGAGGGGAGAGGGGAAGGGGGATGTGGAGAAAGACGTTGTGGACAAAGGGATTCCCCCCACATGGAGAGAAAGGCGCTGAGAGGGAATTTCATCATTGACAAGGGGCGAGAAAGATTGGGGAGGGGGATTGGCCTCATGATCATGAAGCCAAGTGCAACATATTAGGAACTGAAACGTATGTACACCAATAGAAATGAAGAAAAGGAAGAAATGAAAAAACAAACGAGTAAATTATGTAGCCAATTTGATGGAGGCAGCATATGCAGCAAACGTCAAAACGCCCACATCCATGCAGCGCACATGTAGCAAGCACCCCCATGGCTCATCCATCCATCCACGTTGAAACCAGCCAAGCACATTCCAAAGGTACCGTCATCCACTTGTCAGTCAGTCAGGATCATACCTGTGAAGAAGATCTTATCCCATCGGCACTCCAGCAGGGCGGTTGCCACGTCAGCACCGCCTTCCACCACGCGCACGGCCTCCCTGTCCACGTAGCGCGGCAGCAGCTCCGCCAGCAGGGCGGACGACGCTGGTGCCAGCTCAGACGGCTTGAGCACTGCCACGTTGCCCGCTGCTATGGCTCCTATCAGGGGGTCCAAAGAGAGTACTGGCGGGGCGGTGGACAAGGGGTGGGTGAGGGGCAAGTGAGCGAAGAAAGAGAAAAAACAGCCTTAACCACCCAGCTCAGAGGGCTTGAGCACCGCCACGTTGCCCGCTGCTATGGCTCCACTCAATGGATCTAGTGAGAGCACTGGGGCATAATGGGGTGGGGGAAGGGGGAAGAGAAGAGAGCAAGCTCAGCCTTCACAGCCCAGCTCAGAGGGCTTGAGCACCGCCACGTTGCCCGCTGCTATGGCGCCGATGAGCGGGTCCAGTGAGAGCACTGGGGGATGAAGGAGGAGAGGGAAGTGAGGGAAGAGAGAGTAAGTTGAGCCTTCACAGCTCAGAGGGTTTGAGCACTGCCACGTTGCCCGCTGCTATGGCGCCAATGAACGGGTCCAATGAGAGCACTGGGGGATGGAGAAAGGGTGGGAAAGGGCTATGGCGCCTATCAGCGTTCCCAGCTCAGAGGGGCTTGAGCACTGCCACGTTGCCCGCTGCTATGGCTCCAATCAACGGGTCCAATGAGAGCACTGGGGGATGGAGAAAGGGTGGAGAGGGGAGGAGAAGGTCAAGCCTTGACTAACCAGCTCAGAAGGCTTGAGCACTGCCACGTTGCCCGCTGCTATGGCGCCCATGAGCCCATGATGAGGGGTTCCTATGAGAGCCCATGAACCCCTCATGGGCTCATCGGCACCATACTGGGCGGTGGAAGGTGGATGGAAGGTGCGCGGGAGGAAGAAGGTGGTGAGGGAAGAAAGACAGGTTTCAGGCAGCAGCGAAGATGGTGAGTCAACTCACACAAGGACATGTTCCCACACGAGGCAGGGCGAGAGGAAGGGCAGTAGGACGAAGGGCAGTGATTCCATAATGAGGCGGCACAGGAGGAAGGGCGGCGCTTACATAACGGCATGCTCCACGCACGCAGCAAAGATGAGGACGGCTCCAAAGGACATGTTCCCATAAGAGGCAGGGAGAAAAGAAGGGCGCTGACTCACGGAAGTGCACGGCTTACAGAAGGGCATGTTCCAGGCGGCAAAAATGAGGACAGCTCCAAAGGGCTCCAGGACGATCTCACTGCGCGCTGGCATGTTGACAAAGTTGGTGGACACCTGGCAGGCTCGGATTGGCAGAGACGGGGCGAGATGTGGGTGCATGCAAGTGTGCAGGCAACGAGGTGGGAAGAGTTGAAAGTGAGAGGAATGCACAGTGCAGAGGGGCGCGGCATGGCATGCATGTGCAAGTTGACATTCTTAGGAGAAGACAGGGAAGACTCGGCCCAAGTGGTTTGGTTGGAACCGCGAAAGAACGAAATGCATGATGTGCGGTGGCACACACAGACATACACATACAGGGTGAGCCAGTCGTCCCTTCCCTGCTGGTAAAGCCTGTGAGGAGGCAGGGAGAGAAAAGCCCACCCGTTCAGGCTTGATCCATTGCCGCAGACTGCTGGCGGCCTGTCTTGCTGACTGGCACACCTGCACCGTCTGTCTGCCCCACGCATGAGCACACCTGCACCGTTCTAAGGGGCCATAACGGACAGCTGAGCTCACCCGTTCAGGCTTCATCCATTGCCGTAAACTGCTGGCGGCCTGTCTTGCTGACTGGTACACCTGCACCGTCTGCCATGCCAACGAGTGCGGATGGGTGGGTGGGTGCGGGTGAGTGGGTGGGTGGGAGGGGTTTGAGGGTGAGACAAGTGAGCGGGGAAGCGGGCACGGGTGGTCTGATGGGTGGACGCTCTTCCCTTCAGCGCATGCGCTAAGCCTTCACGAATTGACGGATATGGGCGGGACAGTTCAGTCCGAGCGACGCGACTAAGCGAGGCGAGGCGAGGCGAGGGGAGGGGGGGCGAGGGGAGGGGGTGCGAGGAATGGTTGGACTACTAAATACACCTCTGAATCAGGGCTGTCGATTGGTTTGGAGCCAGAACTTGAGAGGCTGAGGTGCCCCAAAAGTTGCCCTGAAATTTACGGGCTGAGAGCAAAACTAGCACTTGAAATCAGGGCTATCAGCTTTCTTGCACTTTTGCTAAGGGAAAACCTACATCTGTTCATGCAATAGGCTGAGGTACGAAACATGTCGATGGATTGTACGGGAATGGGAAAATGAAGGAAGGGGGGCAAATGGCTGGGGGAGGTGGGGGGACGGGTGAGGGAATGAGAGGGAAGGAGGTATTAGTATGGGACATAAGGGCTAGCCGCGGGATTTGCACTTGAAATCCGGGTTAGGCCCACAACCAGCACTTTACGGGGACGGGCTGTCCTCGAAGCCAACCCTTAAAATTCGGAAGCTAGGCCAAACCCAATCCTTAATGTTCAGGGCATTAAGGGCATTTGCCCTTGAATCGTCAGCCCTGCTCTGAATCCCCGGAATTCCGGGGAGGTACACCTCTGGATGGTCTCATCATGCTCGGGTCTGCATCCCGGGAATCTACTCAGTCACCCTCCTGTGCGAGGGGCAGGTTGTGACGCCTCCTCCGATGCATCAAAGCCCTCCTTTTCCCACTAACGCCATCAGAGTCAATTGGCTCACAACCGCTGATTCTGGGCCGTCGCTCGATCTCGAGCTCTCTTACTTAGAGCGTAACTAAGCTAATTGGCTTTAATTGCCTCGATCAAGCATGTCGAAAACCAAAACGGCCGTTTGCTATTCATCTGTTGAATCTCCTGATCTTCCTTCTCTTACAAACCAGGAATAGTTGCTTTGATTTGTCGCTACAAGGAATGCTGGCGAATCCGTCGCCAGCCGCTGTTCCTTCGCTAACCTCGCAAAGGACGTTTTCGACGCGGCTTCGCTTGAGGTCTTTCGCGAGCGCTGCGAAGATCGCCTCCTCCTCGTCCATCATCAGCCGCTCGATCCCTCGCAGCTGCGTCTCCCGCCATTCGCGAGATCGCGTGCGACCGCTGCGAAACACCTCTCGCACGCTAGCGACGAGTTCCGCTGCATCCTTGCTTCCGAACGACCCTTCGCTGGAAGTTTCCGGTGCTGTAGTGGGCATGGCTGACGGTTCTACCGCGACCGATCTTATCGCGGACGTGCCTGCAGAACGACTAATGCTGCTGCTAGATGAGACGGAAGTAAAGCCGCTAGGGTGCTTTGCGGCACCAGAACAAGACAATCTCGGTTCGCGAAGCAGGCGTAGCTCGTTCTGCTTGAAACGTCTAACCGCAGCAGGTGCGGGAAGCGCAAGTGAAGATGGAACTGGAAGCAGTTGCTTGGCCATAGCTGCATTCGTTGCCATTGCTGTGGTATTCCCGCCCCGAGCGAGAAGTCCAATTGGAGGGGAGGTGATAAAAAAGAGCGGGCGCGCGATCAAAGCGAAGGGTCTGACACAAGTCAAGGAATTTGTCTTCACTCCACCTAGGGTAACCTACATTTCCGACACAGCAGGCATCCAGCGAGGTGAGCCACGTTGGAGAATATTCACAACGAGGGTCCACTCTGGCCCATTTCGTTGGGCCATGCCCTCCACGTGCTGGCTTCAGAGTGGTGAGGTATCGTCCCCAAGGAACAAAGCCCTCGTCGTAGTCGAAAGGTCGCATCGATACTGGATACAAAATAATATACTACAGAACTCTGCTGAACATGACACAGATAACTACAAAAGTTGGGCACAACAAATGGCTCTGATTGAGAACAGAACACGTAAAGTAGGCTGCCCAGGGTTGTTTGCATGACCAGCCAAATCCAGATGATGCTTTAAATACTGAATATAAAGGCAATACGTCACAAAATATTACCGATACCCAACTTGGATGGCACAGCTTCCAGTAACCAGCACGTTCAAGATCTGAGTCGCACGATCAAATAATGCAGGTCCTTTCTTTGCCAGAAAGGCTCATATTCTGCTGCTCGTGGGATGCAAAATCCTTGGAAAAAGAAAGGAGAGACACCAGCGGCAAATGGAGGGAGACTGAATGAGTGATGGAGGGGCGCACAGAGGAGACCAGGAAGGAGACGGGGAGTGGGGACAGGAAGAAATGTAAGCAGGAGGATGACCAGGAGTGAAGGGAGAGGCGTAGAGGGATGAAAGGTGACGCCAAGAGTTTAGGAAAGTGGGGAAGGAAAGAATTGAGGGAGAATGCTTGTGAGAACTGTGATATACAATCATCGCAGTTTTCCTGCTTTCTTTGGAATACTGTGGCATCCAAAGGGGGAGTGTCGGCTGACAAAGCGAAAGAACCAGGTGCTGCGGGGAACAAAAAGCAGAACAAAATCAAGGAACAAGCTCAAGGTTCTCCAAACAAAAGCGGAACAAACTGAAAGACACGTTGGTATAAAATCACAAATGACATAAAATCCACAAAGCAAAACTCACCATGATTGGTAATGTCAAACGCAGTATGGTCTGTCAGCTTCTGAGGTCCGCACCATTGAGCATCATGTAGTTATGCCCTCTTGCTGCCACCACATATGGCCCCCTCTACCCAGCTGTGCGAATGTCATTTTTCCAGCAGAGTCTCTAATCCAACCATGTGTTATCCGCACTACTATTGGAGTATGAATACGCTTCGTCTCCTTCGAACCATGAAGGTCCAACTCTTTGATGGGGTAGCATCTCGAAGTGAATGCTGAGCGCCCTCCAAATCTCACTTGTCTGCTCCAATCCCGTCATCTCATCGCGCTCGCCTTCCAACACTCTCGAAGTCCTTAGATGCGGACAATCTCGAAACACATTTCTCCCGTACAAGCCCGGGCACGCGATGATCAGGAACGACTTGAGGTTGCTGAGTCTGCTCATGGATACAGGCAAGGTTCGCAAATTCGGCCAGGAAGACAATGTCAACTGTCTCAAGCGAGAAAGGTTCCCAATCTGCTGCGGAAATTCGGAGAGGCAAGGAAAGCCGAACAGGTAGAGGGTTGAGAGTCTGGGCAGCTGGCAAATGGATGCTGTGAAGTCTTTGGTGAGATGTACCCGACCAGCCTTGTCCCTGACCTTGCAGCTGGTTGGCCAACCAAACTCGAGTGTTCTAAGCCTGCTGCAATGCTGAAAAAGAGATGGGCAAACTTTTCTGATGTTGTTGCACCGCTTCAAGGAGAAAGTCCGAAGAGTGGACAGCCTTGAATTAGAATCTGGAAGGTTAGCAAGATGTCTGAGCTTGCACAGCTCCAGATGCTCGAGAGGCGGCAGGAGACCAATGGTATTGGGGAGGAGGTCAAGCAATCTGCACCTTTTGATCACCAGGCGACGGAGGTTAAAAAGGTTGCTCATGGAGTCGGGAAGCCAACAAAACTTCCTGCAATTGTGGATGGTGAGTTCCTCGAGCGAAGTGAGAGAAGAAACCGCGTTTGGAAGGTTTGAAAAGTCTTCACATTTTCGCAGCACAAGGATCCGTAGAGAAGGGAGCTGGAAGAAGGAATCTGGCAGCTTGTAGATGTATGTGGTGTATTTCAGGTGAAACTCTTGAAGGTTCTGAAGCTGGCTGATGGTCTCAGGAATGTCAGACAGCCATTCCATGCTATCAATGCTGAGTCTAGCCAGAGAGGAGAGCCCACCGATTGAGTCGGGTAAATGGTCGGGTAACTGTAGCTGGGTCAGTCCGGTGAGTTGACCAAGAGAAGTCGGAAATTCGACACAGTTCAGGCACTCAAGCGTCATGGTCTTGAGGAGAACAAGCTTGTCAAACTGGTCTGGAAAGTTGACGATCCCGACTCTAATATGAACGTAAATTAAAGGCAGGGAGAAAAAGGACGGTGGGAGACAGTCGATGGTTGCGTAGAACTGTAGGGAAAGGTGCTGCAAGCTAGTGCAAAAAGTGAACAGTGCGTCCAGTCCAGCTTCCGTTACCCTGGCGCCTGGCGATGGTCTCCGAACGAACGAGGCGGGCTGCGTAGATTCGTGGAGGTCAAAGTATGTCAACTTGGGGCACGCAGAACCAAGTCCGATGAGGAACTCGTCACTGAAATCGCTAATCCTGCGTCTGTCAATCGTCAACGACGTCAGTTCCTGGTACTGCGACAAGGATCGAAGAAGGCGAGCGGTTTCGGTGGGGCGGCCAGAAACATTCGACACGACCGTTTGCGTGAGACGAGCGAGGTGGAGCCATCGCTTGCAAACCACAGCGTGGTTGAGTGATGGCTGGTTCAACAGACGGAAAATGTGGCATATCAGGTCGTCTGATAGTAGATCTAACGATGGTCGCGGCGACATGAGTCTGCGTCGAGACGAGGCCCATTGGTCGCGAGCCCAGGTTCTCGACGCTAGATCTCTCCAGTCCAAGACATTGTTCAAACGTTTCAGCAACACTATGCTAGAGTGAACCAAACTCGTAAGAGGCAGGGGAATCTGGATGCTGTAGAAATGGCTTAGAAAGCGAAAAGAAATCGCTGCTTCTGCTCAACGTTTGCAGATAGTCTTAGCTTTGGCTACCTCAGCAGTACTCCCGTTATGAGCGCTCTGACGGCTAGCGATAAGGCTGCGTTCGATGCTTCTGCTGGACTAATGAGCCACCTGGACTGGAGCCTCGAATCTGCTTTGTGGTGGAGAACCAGTAACGGCTAGTTCTCAGCTTCATGGGCTTCGTCGGTGCTAGCGGGAAACGATTTCCCGCGCCTTGTTTGGAAATTTCTGTTACCGCCTTTTGAATTTGGTTTTCGTGGGGTGGGAAATTTTCGCGCTCATCGGCGAAGTTGGCTTTCCCGCCACTACGGCTGGTTACCATGGGCTCTTCGTTTTGTGATCTCGTTCTCTTGAATTTCAGAGCGAGGCTGGCGTGCGACGGTCAGTCGTGCAAGAATACTCAAACAGCATCGTCGAATTGTCACGAAGAACACGAGGTAGAAAATGCAGTTCGCGATTCTCGCGACAATCCCTTGGCTACTCACCTCCACTCCCTCTCGTCTCCCATTCCACCCTGTCCTTTTGCCTTCCGTTCTCTCACATACCTCCACAGCTCCGCGCCGCGTCTTACGATACTTCACGGGCACGTGCGCTTGTCATTCGCTGGTAGCTCGAAGAGCAGACAATTCGTAATAGGCAGCAAGGGTGTGGTAGCAACGCATCTCTATCGCTGCCCTTTCGTATACTGCCAGCTCATGTTCCTGCTTTACTAGTATGTGTCACTTCTAATATTCCCATCCTATCCTCACCGCATGTTCCTGCCGTTCCGTCCTCCCCTCGCCCCTCTGTTCATATGTCTTCTTATCCCTCTAGACCGCAGAGGAATTGATTTCTTCGCTTCCCGTGCACCCAGCGACACCTAGATTGTTATTCTCTTTTGGGCGACTTAAAATGTCTCACACTACGCAGAAGGAAAGCTTTTCTTTTTGTTTTCTCCTTTCGTGCACCCAGCGACACCTGGGAACTATCCTCGCAGGTTAGTCTGCTTAGTATTGACACGTTAATCAGCGACGGCGTCTCGTGTCAAGATGTCACAAAAACCTTGGCGCATTCTCCAACGGCGTTGATCTCATCTTTTAGCTTTCACGCGTTTTAATCGGCATAGGTTTCCTGATATTCCACTACCCTCTGTTAATTTCCCATTCACCTCTCCCCAATTCCCCATTCTCCTTTCCCTTTCCCCATTTCCCTTGGCCCATCCCCTCTACACATTTTCCGGAACCCCTCAACTCATCTCCCCACTCCCTTCTGCACTTTCCCCATTCCATTCATCCAGTTTCCCACCCACATCTGCCGCTTTTCCCATCCTCATCCCATTTCCCCCTTTCCCTTTGGGTGGGCAAATTCAAGATTGCCATACCATCAGGCACCAAGCGAGTGTTCTTCGCCAGCAGCATGCGGGAAAGATGCCGCAGGGGACTCAAGTACGACACTGGTGCCATTTTGCCCTGTTTACCATCATAGCAGGACGTGGGTGGGGCACTTCAAGGTCGAGGCCCCATCAGGCACCACCCTGGTGTTCTTTGCAAGCAGCATGCGCGAAAGGTGGAGGAGGGGACGCAAGTACGACACTGGTTTGAGTTTGCCGTGAGCGGTGTGGGCCTTTGAAGAAAGTCTATTACATAGGCGCTTCAAAAATGACATTGGTGTGATTTTGCCGTGAAAGGTGTCTGTTGAGAAGGCATGTAGGTGAGTATCGGCAGAAACAGCACTGCTACCACTAGTACCGTAGCATGTGAGTTTCATCAGCAGTTTGACTGTGCGAGGAAAAGGGTGCTTGCTTGCAGTACAAGTGGAATAAGAATGGTTGGATGGGCAGAGCAAATGTATCACTGTAGGTAAACCAGAGTGGAAATGAAAGCACTACTGCAATAAGACATCATCCAAGCAAATGTACAAAACAAGCAAAAACAAATCTACACTGATGCATGGCTAGGCTCGACTCAGCTTCCCTGGAGGAAAAGAAAGACGATAAATGCCTGCTCTTCCTGAGAAAGCTACCCTGCTCTCCCTGGGAAGCTACCCTGCAACGTCCTTACTTCTGGACGGAAACAGATTCCTGCTTTCCCGTTCCCCTCCGCGCTTTCCCCATTCCCGTCTGCCCATTGGCCTACTCCACTCATCCCATTTCCCCATTCCCCTCATCCCATTTCCCCATTCCCCTCATCCCATTTCCCCATTCCCCTCATCCCATTTCCCCATTCCCCTCATCCCATTTCCCCATTCCCCTCATCCCATTTCCCCATTCCCCTCATCCCATTTCCCCATTCCCCTCATCCCATTTCCCCATTCCCCTCATCCCATTTCCCCATTCCCCTCATCCCATTTCCCCATTCCCCTCATCCCATTTCCCCATTCCCCTCATCCCATTTCCCCATTCCCCTCATCCCATTTCCCCATTCCCCTCATCCCATTCCCCCATTCCCCTCATCCCATTTCCCCATTCCCCTCATCCCATTTCCCCATTCCCCTCATCCCATTTCCCCGTTCCCCTCATCCCATTTCCCTCCCCCCTCATTACAAAATGTGATGTTTCATTATCCCATGCACCCTGTCACCATCCCATGCACCCTGTCACCATCCCATGCACCCTGTCACCATCCCATGCACCCTGTCACCATCCCATGCTCCCTGTCACCATCCCATGCACCCTAATATCATCCCATGCGCCATGTTACCATCCCATGTGTCATGTCACATCAACATAATGATCATCATCAATACCACCACTAACCACCATGAAAACAATGTCACATCCATCTCTGTATCTTCGCTTTCATATTTCTCCTACTCCACTCCCCACTCTTGCCTCTCTCCCCCACTATTCAGCACCGTCGTCGACATCAACCGCAGTCAGTCTGGCACCACATGAGGATCACGAGTTTTGAGGCGCCTAAAAAAATCCCACTCTATTCCTCCTTTCCCACCCTCCCCACTATTCAGCACCATCATTGACATCGCCCACAACTAGTCTGGCACCACATGAGAGGCTTCCTTAGCCAATCACATTCCACACAAATTCACTCCACTATCAGGCAGCCGATTGGCTCACCAATGGGAGCAGTCAAGACTCGCCGCCAGCCACACACCACACCTTTGACGAGCTCTCGGTAAGGTGTCTGGCCTTTTTGCCGCGTGGTCACTAAAGAGCCTGCCCTCTGTATTTGTAATTGTCTCAAGAAGATGTTTTTTCAGAGTTTGGGACTGAGCAGAGCAGAACAGGACGGAGAAAGGGCATGTAGGAAAGATCAGAGCAGTGTACACCAGGGGAGGGCATATGCATGGCGTTGTGGCATCTGATTATTAGATGCAGTCATCAATATCATGCTCCAGTGCTCTCATCATACTCCCTGCAGTCGCCTTCTCGCTTGTTTAGCTTTTAACATGTTTTCTTTAGCTGGGTTCAGCCCATCTGTTGACCGCCCAGCCTTGTGTCACTCACTCCCCACACACCACGTTTGCCTTCCGTCTCGTGCCCCCTTCCCCTTACCACCCTCTGCAATGACCAACTGCAGATGAATACAACCGCACTAGCACAATGCGGCGTCGCATGATGCATGATATCAGCTTCTTTTTAGGGGCATCAGAGACTGCTCTCTTCTTTTCCCTCTGCCTGGCCGTTACACACCCACCCCACTGTACATCGTTTCGCCCGTTCACTCTCACGTTTTCTCACGATACGATTTGAGGGCAAAGCATGGACCTGCAACCTGTGCGGCCAGGCAGCGTGCCGGGAGCTCGTGAGGGCAGTCGACATGCATGCAGCAGCATGGCAGCAGATGCAGCAGGCAGAGCAGCAGGTGCGTACATTCGTGCAATTGTGCTCTTGATGGGCTGGTAAAAATGTGCACTTTATTCATGCAGGGCAAGCAAGCAACATTTCAGTAAACGTTACATGTGGGTAATTCAAGCTATCATTGCAACAGCCTGGTTATGTCAAGTCACATTGTACCACACCAATATAAATAAAAGAAATATATGGCCTGAACCCCCTCCATGAACAACACGTCAAACATCACCCACCTCATCTACCAAACATCCCAGCACCCTCCTCGACCTATTCACTCACTTCTTCCCCCCAAATAATCCATTTCCCAGCTGACTACCATCAACACATCCACTGTCCAAATTTGGAATGCGGGAGATGACTTCATCCAGATCCACAAAGCTTGGGCATGCCATGATCACGACAGTCCTGAGGCTGGTGAGACAGGTCAAGGTCCCAGGCAAGGATACCAAGTTGGGGCAAGAAATTATAGTCAACCGCTGCAGATGCGAAAGATTTATAAATTGGGGTGGAAGAAAACGAATTCTGGAAAGGCCAGATAGGAAGAGCGTTGAGAGCTGTGAGAGCCGGCAAAGGGACTTAGTGAAAGCTTCTTCATTCTCCGTTCTGCAGTCGGCTGGCCAACCAAACTCCAGCGCTGTGAGGCAGCTCCAAAGCCGAGGCATGTAAGGCCAGAACGTGCCAATCCTGTCGCAGTGGTTGAAGGAGACTGGAGAGCTCGGTAAAGGAATCCGGAAGGCGAAAAAGGCTGTTGAGTTGGCACAGCTCGAGATGCTCCAGAGATGGCAGGCGACCCAGTTTCTCTGGAAGACTGCTGAGCCTTGGACAACTTTTTATGGTCAGCGCATGGAGGTTAGAAATGCTGCAGAGGGAGTCAGAAAGAGACGAAAATTGCCAGCAGTTCCTGATGGTTAGCGTCGTGAGAAAAACAAGGCCCGACACAGCGCTTGGAAGCTCTTCAAAACATTCACATTTCACCAGCTCAAGAACTCGGAGGGAAGTCAGCTGGAAAAAGGAATCCGGGAGTTTGGGAAGGGCGGAGTTGGTTTTGAAGTAGAACTCTTGAAGGTTCTGGAGCTGGCCGATTGTGTGAGGGAGAGCCTCCAACGCCTCCATTTTGTTTAGCTTGAGTCGGATCAGTGGCTTCACGTCACACCAGGAGCCCGGTAGTTGTGTAAAAGAATCCGACTGATCTAGTTCTAGATCAGTCAGTCTGGTAAGCCTGCCAATGGAGTTTGGAAGGGCGTCAGTCCACCAGGTAACGAGTGTTAGCTTCGTCAGGGATGTTAGCTTGTCGAACATATCAGGAAGCCCTTCGAAATTCACGCGTAGATTAACCTCCGTCAAGGAAGAAAGGTTGAAGAAGGATGGTGGCAAATCACCGGTGCCGTCATTGTAACCTATCAACATATAAAGGGATAGGTACTGCAACGAAGTGCACGCTGTGAAGATCGCATCTAAGCCTTGGTACGTCAACCCTTGCTCAAAATCGTTGCTCAGGTTTAGATGAGTTAACCGGGGACAGGCAGCCCCTAGGCCACGGATGAACTCGTCATTACCACGGTCGATAATGCACTTGTTGATCGTCAGAGGGGTCAACCCTTTGAACCGGGAGAGAGATTTTAGAAGGTTAGCATCTACAGTAAGGCAAGGCGGGCTGTTGGCGATGGACGTCTGTGCAAGGTAAGCGAGGCGATTCCAACGCTTACAGACTAACGCATGACTGAAGTAGCTGGGTGAATGCTTGCTCAGACAACGGAAGATAAGGCAGATGAGCTCGTCTGCCAGCTGATTAAACGATACTCGCAACATGACTCTACCACGATGCAAAACCAGACGTGGCGATTGTTTGTTTCTATACACAGGTGGGGAACACACAGCTGTCTTGCGTGAATGGCGTTGGCTTAGATCTGAGGGACAGGAGTGCTGTCAGGCCTAGACATTCCTTCCCCTCAGTTTGATTTGCTGCCTCTCAGATCTGCTTGGGAAAAGATCAAGAAGGGGCCCCGGTGTAGCACTAAAGTTGCCGAATTGGGGCCTTGTGAGTCGCGCCCCTACTACGTAGACCTCCGAAGCAACCAACACGGCCGAGCCTGGCCTTCTCGCCAGGTCACCACCTACTGACATGGGGTTGACGGAATTCGCTTGTGACGCGTCATAGTAAATTACCCAGAAAAACAAATGTTTAACCCTAAAAAACAACATCGCAATGGTACCAAAAAATAAACCCCATTCGGATGGCATATAATTAGGGAGCATCAACCCTAAACACCATGCGGCAAGATGTTTAGGGCCGAGGCCCCTTCGGGGGCATGACGCACCAGAGGAAAATTCGTCAATTTATAAATGTCAAGTTAAATCTTTAGATGTCGTCGAGGAAGAATTCGTCACCTTGTGTGGTCAGGTCTGACGGAGCGCGTGGATGAAGCTCGAAATTGGTTGGGCACAAGTCTGGCCCAGGTTCGACTCGTTGCGAGACACACGGCCCCAAGTTGGCGACTTTTCTAGAGCTCCGGGGCCCCAATCTGATTTTTTTGGGTTGCGAAGCAACCTATTGCATTCGTTATGTACAATTTTTTTTTCATCGCCTATAATTGAAAAAAAAAAAAACAAAAAAGATGTAAATCTAGTGAATGATAGCCTAAATGTTTTCTAATCATTTGCGGTAACAGCTCAAGACGATGTGTGGTAGTATATTCTTTTTATTTTTATAACTTGCTCTGGCTCTTCATATAGATGAATTTAGTGGAAAAATGATAATATGGTAAGCATGCGGCTGTTTATTCCGTAATGCATACGCAGAAGTATTCTGCCGTGCATAAATAAAACTGGCATGCAGACGGTACGATGGATATAGTAAACGAAACATGGAATGGAAATGCATAGATATGATTCATATGATGTATCGGTATGCGTAGTATGTACTTATATATACTATACCAATCATAGGAATGCGTAATCCGTAATGCATACGCATAAGTATTCTGCCGTGCATAAATAGAACTGACATGCAGACGGTACGATGGATATAGTAAACGAAACATGGAATGGAAATGCATAAATATGATGCATATGCTGTAATGATATGCATAGTATATACTTATATGTACAATACCAATCATGTAAATGCGTATTATGATGAAAATGCGTGATAGTTGATTGACCCATACACTATGCTACCGCATCCCCTGCCTAGCATGGGGGGGAAGTCAATAGCCTAGCGTTTGAATCATCCGACTGCCACATGAAATAACACAATCTGTGTGATCTAAAAAAAAGGTCAATTCCATCAAATCCAGTTCAAATGAACACACTTGTCAGAATGTTGTATTTGTCTAGCCTGCAGTGGGGTACTCCATAGCGAGTACAGCCCAATCTAGGGTTCCTATATGTACTCAACTGCTTGCTAGTGCAACTCCTCTTTCTGCCTCTAAACTTTCTACTACCTATCTTGACATGCTATCAGAGCAGGTCGACCCTCCTGGGTCGATCCTGTGGGTGGGCCCACCACCTAAGCCTTCCGCTGCTACTGCTACTGCTACTGCTACTCCCTGTCCGCCGCGCGCCCCGTGGCGCGCGGCGTCGAAACTAGGGTTTTCAGCCCGCCGTGCGCCCCGAGGCACGCGGCGGTTTTCTGCCCGCCGTGCGCCCCGAGGCGCGCGGCGGTTCTCTGCCCGCCGTGTGCCCCGAGGCGCGCGGCGGGTTCCTGCCCCGTCACTCGGCACGTCGCCCCCGGGAGGCGCTGCGACGGGCGACGGGGACCCGCGCGTCGCCCCCCGTCGCCCGTCGTGGCCTGCGCGCGGCCCGTACACCCGGCACGCGGCCCGTACGGGCTGCGCCAGGCCTGCGCGCGGCCCGTACGGGCTGCGCCAGGCACGCGCGCGGCCCGTACGGGAAGCGCCAGGCCCGCGCGCGGCTCGGGCCGCCTGCGCGCGGTTCGGGCGGCTCTACCAGGCCCATGGACGGCCCGTTCCTCGCTGCTCCTGCCCTCTCCACTGTCCCCCGTGCTTCTACCGGCGCCTCACCCCTCCTACAGCCCGTTCTCCTAAATTAGGGTTTGGGGGTGAAGAGTGTGGGGGTGGCGGTTGTGGGGGTGCCGGTTGTGTGCCCCGTCCCCTACTCCTCCTCCTCCTCCGTCTCCCGCTGCTGCAGCTGCCGCTCAGGGGGGTGGGTGTGTGGGAGCCGAAGGAGTGGTGCTAGGGGGGTGACGTGGGAGTGGAGCTAGGGTTCCAGCAGGGGGTGTGTGAGAGGGGGGTGGGACAGTCGGGGGAGGTTGAGCGGAGGCTGCCGTCTTGTCGTCAGCAGCACCTGTAGTCCGGGGCGCTTGTTCCGGTAGCCCAGTCGTAGCCAGCTGCGCCAGTCGCCCGTGGGTCCGTTGCTCGTCTGCCGCTCTTCTTAGCCGCGGAGCCAGTTACTCCTGTAGTCCGGGGCGCTTGTTCCGGTAGCCACTGAGCCAGTTTGACTCCTGTTGCCCGTGTGTCTGCAGCTTCAGCCGACGCCTCTTATCTCCTCTCCACCTACAGTCTCGCCTCCTCCTCCTCACTTGCCCTTTGTGAATGCCTCTAGCTTTGCATGCACTTGTGAATCTGCTCTATGACTGCTTGCTCTGCTGATTATACCCCACTTTGACTATGGGGGTGTGTCAGAATGTTGTATTTGTCTAGCCTGCAGTGGGGTACTCCATAGCGAGTACAGCCCAATCTAGGGTTCCTATATGTACTCAACTGCTTGCTAGTGCAACTCCTCTTTCTGCCTCTAAACTTTCTACTACCTATCTTGACATCACTCACTGAGTGGGCAAAGAACCTTCTCGGAAATGATGGTTTGATCCTAATTTTTAAAACCCACAGACATGCGTTATTAATGCAACGCACATACGCACACAAGACAACGCATACCCACACCAATTAAAGAAACAGTGACCTATTAACACATGTCATCCCTCTCACACTCATTGTTATCACGCTCGCGTAAGTCTGCACTCATTTTCATAATCTGTTCAAATGTATAATAATTAACTCATTGAAATTAACTTCATAAACCCCTGTGAGCATCTTCTCCGTTGTTCCAAATCGCTCAAGCTTCACCATTGCTGCAAAAAAAAAGGAGCAATTTCCAAATATTTAAAAAATGTTATACATCAATCAAATTACAATTACGATGAGTACATATACATAATCACAATAAAAAACGTGCTCACGTCATGTCTCCTTTTGGCGGGTGTTGACGAAATCGGTGTGCTCGATGTGTCAAAGCTCGCCGGAGCGTCGCTCGACTGCGTGATCGTCGAGATGTCCAAGATGGTCTTGCTCACGCGTTCTCCTTCTGGACGGAAATGGACCTTCAATAACAATGAAAGGTACATACATAATAACTTGAGTTAGAGAACTATCAACACCATCCAAAAAAAGCATACTAAAGTGCACATCTACAAGTACACAAAAATGTTAATAAAGATATTAAAAACCACAACTGAATTCCCATACCTTCACATGCCACTGGCCTTGAAGCGCGCCCAATGCATCTTGCCGCTCGCCCAATGTCATGGAGTAGAAATTCGAAACCTGAAAACTTGGGAACAGTCGTCCCAAGATTTCAGGCTGAATCTCCAATCCCTGAGCCTGCGTCGTGAACGAATCTGAGAATGAAACACACATAAAATAATATTAAAACAATGCGAATGTATTAAAACAATGTGGAAAATATAGGAGAAACCAAAACAGAAATGATAGACATGATGCTTACCACTCTCGTGAACAATGAGAGTCGCTGTCACGTTATCAAACGCGCGGACTGATGTCGCTTTGTGGACGCGACATCTGTGGACCCCCGAAGCCGCGGAGGTGAAAACAGGCATTCCGCAAATGGAATCTCCTGCACCAGCAGCGCAGACAACTCGACTGTCGTGCACTGGGTCTCTGAGGTCTGCTGCAAGTGTTGCTATCTTCTCTTCGTTTGTTACCATCACCAATGTGTCCACATGAGACATCCTGATCATTCAAAACAAAAAATTGCTAATGAAATTCATGTTCGCTACTAACAGCTCAATTGTGCAAATTTTGATAACTTACAAGCTCACAAGACCAACGTCTTGTAGCTCGGTGACGGGTGCATCCGTTGTGACGGATGCTGGAACAGGATCGAGAATGACAATGTCCGAAGGCACTGTCGTCGTAAAAGCTGCTGATTTGAGATACACGTTGCTGATGAAGACAGGAACATCGCTAGCATCGGGGTGATCTGCAAAATAACTCTCACAGCTGGAGTTGAACCTGATGGCGGCATCCCCGAGCGCTATCAAAGCGCTCTTCATCGTTGAATCATGGATGCCAGCCGTGAACTTAGGGAGCGCGCGGTTCGGCTCGAAAGACGAGATCTTGAGCCTGACAGAAATGCAAGGGATCTGGAAATAACGGAGATGAATGATACAACAGAAATGAATACATAGAACACATGCAGAGAGACGTACCATGAGAGACGTACAATGTGTGGCATGAATGAATTGGGATAGAATAGGGGCAAAAATGTGAATCACAAATTATAAAAGTAAATGACAACTACAATTTGACAATCATACGTAAAAAGACGTAACAAATGTCGTCGTAATTCTTACCCTAGACTTATCCTCAGCACCATAGAAGCTCAAAAGCGTGGGAGTAGGCAAGTTTCCCACGTTCAGCCGAGGAGACCCGCTGGCCTCGATCAGATGTGAGCACCGATGCTTCCAGTTGAGTTGCGTGCGAAGACCTCCAACCAGAATCCTGTACGTATTCAGTGCATAAGTTGTAAAACCAACACGTGTCGAATCACATAGACAAGTCCAGACAAAGCTTACCAGGTGGGGGGTGCGCGAGCACCGACGGTGCGATGGACTTCATAGACTTTCCCAATGGAAAGCCTCATCAAGAAATCATTCACAGCATCCACATCACATCGACCAGACCCCCTGGATTGTGGCCAGATCACCACCTCTGTCACAGTGAAATCCTCATAAAAAACATAGAACTTTCCAGGAACAAATTTCACATCGTCCTTTGTAAAACCATTCTTCCTGCCAATCATCACGATTTTCACATGAAAATCAGCTCGGTGACGTCCTGCTTGAGTCTCAGCATCAACCCATATGAGTTTGACCTCTACAGATTCCTGCGTATGAAACACGTTTAACAAACGTGAATAGTACTTATGAGATATAGAATTATGACAACCACAATGATCACAGTATTCATAACGTTCAACGAAACTCACCTCCCCTGAGTCGTGCGGGTATGGCGGAGGATCTGTCGTAAGAACATATAAAACAACAAAATAATACGTATAATGAAGTAAGATGTTGAACAGAATGTTCACTTTGGTGCAAAAACATACAAGGATGAACCATTGATGTATCATATATAGAGAAATCTCACTCATGTAACCCGTAAGATAATGAATATGATGTATGATCTGATACAGATGAAATATCACAATGACAAACTTTTGATGATGTTATTCAACAACAGCGTACACAGGGAAATGGTCAGAAAAGTATGTTTCACCAACATATACTTTAAGATGTGTTTTGAAACAATTGCTCCAAATATGATCAATAAGCGTACCATATACCGTTGTAGGATCTACAATGAATTGCGTAAAACCATGGAGTCTAAACAGACGCCGATAATTATTATGCGTACCAGCATTCATATCGACATTGAAATCGCCCAAAAACATCATGTTACGGTCGGAATGTTTAGCAATGATGGATGTAATCATATCAAAAAGGATATTATGATTACGTTGATTGGTTGGATTACGATAACATCCCGTAACAATTACTTCTTCATCTTTAGCATTGATGGTAAAAGTTAACAACTCGACTTTTGAGTTTCCGACATATTGTACGTTTCGGATTGGAGTACGATGATATAAAACAATCCCACCAGATTTACAATCAAAACGAACAAACTTAAAGATATTGTTCGTTAGGCTTGGTAAGACATCGTTCTCGCCCAAGTGTGTCTCGAATAGAACCATAAAATCAAATCCATCAAGACTGCTGATATTAACATCCTTGTAATGCCCCCGAAAACTCCTCACATTTTGAAATGCAAACTTCATCAATGACGATTGTTGAATGATCGCACCAACCGGTCTTGGATTCAATACAAGGGGTCTCTCACGTAGACGGCGCATTTCCGCCACTACACGAGAATCCGTTTTAATGCATGTTTCTGAAAAGCTTCGAAGAAACAATCGCGTAGGACTTCGAAATCGACTCAAAGCAACGTATGCTCCTTGGGGAAAGACTTTGGATTCAAAATGTATGACTCCACTCTCAAAAGTAGCACCTTGACTTCGATGAAAACTTATCGCATTACTTGGTCTCAACGGAAACTGCATTCGAGAAATCGTGTCATAGCGAGAATTCACCGAAAAAGTTTTCTCTATTCGTTGTATAGGCGTCCACGATGGAACTACTCCCGCATTCTTAGAAAACATTGATCGGGACTTCAAACGCATATTACTGCCGACGGATTCATCGTCAAATTGGACCCATATGACTTCCACCGTTTTGTTTGCATTCAAGGTGAAATGAACTGCAACGCCAGGTGTGCCATTAGCAAGCCCATCTGACGTGTCCACATTACAAACCATGTGAACACGCGAGCTGATAAAAAGCTCAAGAACTGAATATAATCCATGTGATGAAGTTGTCGCAAACCCGTCTGGGGTAATCGGTTTATCCTTTCTGGATTGATCAGTCCCGAACAACGCGCAATCCAACGCTGGGATTGCGTATTTCTCCTCCAACGAAGCTGCGAAAACACCGTGATTAAACGAGTCAATAGCTTTATTAGTGCAACACAAATGTTGCAAACTTGTCTCTCCCGAAGGAATATCAACTTGTCGGGCACGCAACAAGCGTACGTCCGTAGGAGTTTGGTCCCCTTCGCGTAAACGATTTAACAGTTCGGCAAATCTGACCTCTTCGCGTTGCCGCATAATCGTCGTAAGCTCAACAAGTTGTACACGTCTCCAAATGTCTAAATCACATGTAGAAGGTAGGTTAGTACGGTTGTCGAAACAATGGATATCGCGCACAGGAGGTAGTTGGAAAAAGTCCCCAACAAACACCATGTGCAATCCTCCAAAAGGAACGTTTGCTTTGTTCGTAACCTCACGAAGCCTGAAATCTATCCATTCGAATGTGTTTCTCCCAACCATTGATATTTCGTCGACAATAACAACCCTAACGTCTCCAAGTCTTGATCTCAGAGTATTTAACCTGTCTGAAGTCAATTTTTTTATACGACGATTTTGCACGACTGGAATCATTAAAGCATTATGGATTGTGTAACCTCTAATTTGGAAAGCAGCAACTCCTGAAGGGGCTATTTTCAGCACTTTGATCGTACTAAAGTTCGTATGAATCTGCGCATGGAATATACGAATTAGTCGATCGTGAACCGTTTTAATCAAAACGGATTTTCCGACACCGGCACCTCCGCTGACGAATATGGATAAAGGTCCAAATTCAAAGGAACGACGCACTCCACGTACAATGTGATCGGCGATTGCCCGTTGCTCTGCATTCAATATGCGTTCCATCGATAGATAGTCGCTCTCGTTTGTAAGCACCGTATGGAAAATATCTGTGGATCGGGCGAATTTGTCAAACCCAAGTTCGACGCCAATGTCAACATCTTCATTTGGTGATGTTTCGTTATCGGGATCGTCGCCGTCGTCATCCACATCGATGGAGTCTTCTAATGCACGTATCCACGTGTCTCCATTAATCGAATATTCATTCCTCTTGGTCAATATAGCGGCATTGTTTGCCACATAGATTTGCGCAACTTCGCTCGATTCACAAACTTCTTGACGAAAAGGAACAAACAATAATATTTGCTCACGCATATAATTATCGTTGTCGACATCACTATGATAGTTGACGTATCGAATGATCTTCCTCCTTGATCGTTTGCGATAAAATCGTCTTTTGGGGGAAATATCAGGACCTATACAGAATTTATCGCTTGTTTCCTCATACTCAGATGAGAAATCTGCAAAACAAAAGGTCTCCATAGCTACTGGTCGATTCATATATCGATCCAATAAAGCATATGGTGTAAAAATATCTGTTGATTGAGGGTCTAGACCTTCCAATTCGGTCTTTGTCTTCAACAATAACAACCGTCTGCGTGGATGGTTTGTATTAATAAATACAAAACCACGAGACGTTTTTTTGTATGGAAGGCTCAGAATAAGATAAATAGCTTCTTGTGCACTAATTTCTTGGGTGTTTAATAGGTAGTTTCCAATGTCTCGAAGAACGTGTAAAATACCCGTACCTTGCACAGCGGCAAATCTTCTTGCATTCTCAATAATCTTACTTACACCTTTACCTGATTTCGTCATATATGCAGCAATATATGTTGCCACACTATATGGGTCGATACACAATTGAATATCCATGTTACCTCGCCAAACAGAAAGTATTAATTTATTGAAGTTGTTCACGTAACAATCCCGTACATCTCTGGCATGAAAAAGCGTTCGTTTTTTTAGGCCTACACGCAGACAACTAATATAATCATCGTAAGTCAGGCGCACCGTGTCCAGAAATAAGGCAAAAGTTAAGTTCGAAGTTTCGATTAGGTGATTCTTCCCAAGGGCGTTTAAAAATTCATCTACTGTTTTTTTATTTAACCTATGTTTTTCCACATCGGTGCAATTCTTGTCAAAAGGCATCAAAACTAACGTTGTCGGAAGTGGATACTTAGGTATACCAAAACGGCATTTACGCGATGACCGATTCTTTTTTATTCTGCACGTTCTCGTATGGTTATGAGTTTGCACTTTCAATAGGTCGTTTGTTAGCGAATCTCCAGCAAGTTCTTGTGCGTGACACGATATGTGCTTATCGGCAAATGCAAAAATCTTTTCTAGAGGAATTGCAGCATCGCAAGCTAAAAACTCACTCCATATTAGGCAATGAGTATGAGGGGCACCTCGATGTTGAAACTCGTCGAGAGCAAAATAGTCTACAATTCCTCCCAGAATTCCGGTTTTTTTTTGTTAAAATCTCTCGAAACAAAGCATTTTTTCGTTCGACGTAGTACCGCGCGCTAACTACAGGGTATGTACGTACGAGCAAAGCTATAGTTTCAAAATCAAAAGGAGGAATTAAATTGGGATTTGAAAGATTAGCTAAATTTCCAGTATTTCTGTTATGTTCCAGTAGAACAACGTGCAAGTCGATCCATTTTGTATCGGCCATAGATATTGTTAAAAAAAATGTTGGCGGACCTAGCTGACGTATCATCGCGAACAGATCTTTCCTACAATTCTCTAGGTACTGCGGCGACATGCGAAGACTTTTGAATTCGTTAAACAACGTATCATTCTTTTGTAATAATCGACGTGTATCAGTATTCAACATATCTTTAGCCGAATATTGACCGACATGTTCGATCATTTCTCGTCGCACACGTGTGCCAATTACGTTGTCCATTTGAATTAATTCTAGCTTAAACATTTTGAAAAAATAATTTTGCGGACATGAAGAAAAACGCGCATCTTTATGAAGGAGTTCCCATTTTGCAATATCACGATATTTTAATGCCAATACATCGACATTTGGCAATCGAACTTCTCCGCAAAATAATGTAGGAAACGCTAACTCCTCAACATGTTTATCCATCAGAATAGGCAACGGTCGCGACCTTTCGCCGGGCGCCATTTCAACTACAAATTGCTCTAGATTTTGATACAATGGTTCGTTACAAATTATAGTGTCCAAAATTCCAACGTTTAAATCGCCTTCGTCAATATCCACTTCGACTTCATCACCGAATTCAGTGACACCTTCGTTAATCGCCGCATAATTGTTACTTTGGCAATCGTTGCTGTGTGACAAGAACTGATTGTGAAGATCAATATCATCAATCTCCTGTTGTAATTCAGTCATTCTTTCATTATCTAGTCTTATTCCAAATTTTTTGAACAAATCTTTCTTCTCCAAAAACGAAATGGCTCGTAATATCTTGGCGGGTCTCACGTTGTCATCATACACATCATGTCCATTCTGCAATTTGCGTTTAAAACGCACACGAACGGTATGAGTTTCTTGTGGTAGTCGAGGCAATGCAGTAACTGTCAGAGGTCCACTGGAGATCCCCGATTGATCCTAGGGAAGGGTTACAGGCACGTTGGCCTGGGGGGTTATGGGCGCACTCACCCGCTACACAAACAAGCCCTTTTATCCCAGTGGCCAGTGGCTGTGATTCTGACATGGTATCAGAGCGAAGGTCTCGGGTTCGATTCCCGGTGTGTGCACTTCGGGCATCCCAGTGCGGGGGGGTGTCAGAGGTCCACTGGAGATCCCCGATTGATCCTAGGGAAGGGTTACAGGCACGTTGGCCTGGGGGGTTATGGGCGCACTCACCCGCTACACAAACAAGCCCTTTTATCCCAGTGGCTAGTGGCTGGGATTCTGACAGTAACCATGTCAACAACCTTGACTGGAACATTTACTACCCCGCCGCGTATCTTGTACTGTTTTCCAACGTGCGTTTGTGTAATGCTTGAAAACACAACGCGCGGTGAAACCAAACGCTCTTCCAAGTCCGACAATCCTGTAAGTTCGTGAGGTCGATTGGGTAGCAATGCACCTTTTTTTCGAGAAAGTATGGGCGTTTCTTCGCTCATGATTGCAATTTTGCAAGTACGACACACTTTGGTAACGGTACATGCACCGTCTTTCACTATTGACAATTGACGTCTGAATAATAGCTGATCGCAACTTTCGCACGCATGTGTAGGGCCTTCTTTGGATGCTTCTTCGAATCGACGCACTGCTTCTTCAACTATTCTAGCTTGCTCATTTGCGTCATCGTATCGAACTTCAAGGTCATCAAAAATTGCATCTAATTCCCCATCTCGAACAAGCTTGCCGTCCTCATAGAACTCGTCGACATTGAACGGCAATGCTTTAGTGCATTTAGGGCCGAATGCTAAATGCAAAAAATATTGTCTTGCACGTGCTGCTGATTCTTCAGAATCCCATTTTTCGTACATGTAGTTACGTCCTTCCACCATTATTCGGAAACCGAATTTCTCGCATCCCTCATGGACCCCGGCGTATGACGTTGGGGTAGTCGTTTGTGTGTTTCTCCCACAATCATTTATCTTGTAGATATAGTCAAAAAAAGGTATATCCACGAGCTTTCCGTTACTGATGAGATAATGCCGATCAAACGGAAGCTTTTGGCGTGTCTTCAATCCTCGATACTTCAAAATATAATATTGCCGTGCCCAAGCAGCATGTCGTTTAGTTGGAAATCCACGAACAGACATTTTTTTATAATTTACCATAAATCGTATGGTAAAACGAGATCCGTCTTCAATAATGCCTAGAAGACCTTCACTGTTTGGTGCAATGTTTGGGATTGAAAAGTAAATATCTCCATTAGAATCAATCCGCTCGTCAGACATGCTGAATCTGACTTCATCGTCTTGTTTTTTATCTACAAACACATATGGTATCGAATGAGGTATGTTCACACTGCGCTCGAGACGAAACCGACCCAACTCGTGCACCAGAGATTCTGTACCGTTCTTCATCTCCATGCGCTTCTCGCATACGGACAGGTTGCCCACTGGTTGTTTGCTGACTTGACAATTCCACACCTTCTTGCACTCTGTCAATACAAATTGGATGCGCATTGTATACTCGCGCAGTAGTTACTGATCCCATTCGTTCGTCAAGATTGCTTGACGGCTCCATAACTTCCTCACTGCAAAAAGATTGTGCACGCCTTGCTTGCTCAAGCGAATCATTGCCGAATGACGCATGCTCATGCTGCATGCCGAACGTTACTGGTTCAACACGTCTACTAGGTACGCTTGATGCTTCACTAGCAAAGAACGAGCTACCCCAGATTTCACCCTCATTACACTCTTCAAGTAAAGTATAATGGTTGCTGGATAACAACAAATGGATCTGGTTATCTCCAGATAGGAATTCTAACCCTTCGTATTGCGCCCACTCGCGAGAATTAAGCCATACTATAACTGTTTTGTTCATTAACTCGCAGAATGCTCTGATTTCGCACATTGAACCCCAAACCGATTGTTCGTTGATATATTGAACATACTCGCCTACCGTCGTTAACGACACATCGTGACACATTGCAACCAAGTCTTGATATCGTGACCAGTTGACGCAAACATGCTCAACAATCCTCACTTTTAATTGGTCCCAATAATCATCATCATTCCATGTTGAGAGGGAGAGACACCTATACAAACATGCCCCATCGCCACGAACGAATCGCCTACGAAATACATACCTTCGCCTTAACTCACCTGTCAGAATCACTAGGCAAGAATGATGAACTAGCAGAAGTTTGGGTACAAATATGAAACCCTAGTTGGGGTTGTACCCCATATTGGCTACCCCACTACAGCCTACAAGCATAATACAGTTTAACACACCCCCATAGGCAAAGTGGGGGAGAACAAAGGGTCACAAGACCAGTCCAGCAAAGCAAAGCAAAGCCCAGGGTGGATCACAACGTCACCACACTCCAAGCACAAGTAAAGGCCACAAGGCCAGTTCACATGCAGTGCTAGATATAGTACAAGACAAGCAACACAGTGATCAAAACCTAGCAAGCAAGCAACAAGATATATATAAAGTACAGTACAAAGAATGTCAAGCAGTGAGCAAGTGAGGAAACGTGGACACAAGGCCTAAAGAAGTACAGTGCCGCTGATGATCACTAGGCGGGAGCGCCTTGGTGAAGATATCAGCAGTGTTGGCCTTCGAGTCCACGTACACAAGCCGAAGCTGACCGCGCTGCTGAAGCTCTCGAGCAAGAAAGTAGCGAAGAGCAATGTGCTTCGTCCTGTGCTCCAGTCTGTGCTCCTGACACAAGGCAAGAGCCGCCTTGTTGTCACCGTACAGAACTGGAGGAGAACTAGGCCGCTCTCCCAAGTCAGTCAGCAGGTAGGTGAGCCAGCGTAACTCCTGTGCAGCCATGGCTGTGGCGTAGATCTCAGCCTCACAACTAGAGCCGAGAACAGAGGAAGAGCGGGTGGACCGCCACGAGACAGAACCAGAGCCAAGGCTGAAGGTGTAACCCTGTGACGACCGCTGCGTAGCCAGGTCGTCCACCCAAGAGGCGTCCGAGTGACCAGTGAGGACAACTCTGTCGCGTCCTCCAAGCACCAGCCCCATGCCTGATGTACTGCACAGGTAACGCAGCACCCTCTTAGCAGCCTCCCAGTGCTCTCGCCTGTGTCTCCCAGGCGCAACGTAACGAGCAAGGATGCTAAGAGGGTACGCGAGGTCAGGTCGCGTGCAAGTCATCAGGTACATGAGGCAGCCTACAAGCTCTGGGTATGGGCCACTCGGCTCTACGGACTCGTCCGAAGGTGGAGCTGAGAGCGAGTGGCTGGTAGCCAGAGGTGTGGCCTGTGGTGAGGAGAACTGGAAGCCGAAGCGCTGAAGGACCTGCTGCACCATGTGTGACTGAGTCAGGGTGATGGTGCGGCGAGCTCTGTCCCGGGTGATCTGCAAGCCAAGGTAGCTACGCAGTTCACCCAGGTCAGTGCAGGTGTGTCTCTTCTGCAGCTCCGACTTCACACGAGCGAGTGCCTCAGTGTCAGCAGTAGCAAAGACTAAGTCGTCGACGTACACGAGAATGTAGAACGGCGGCAGCGACGTGTCTGTGCGCAGAAACAGCGACGGGTCAGCAGTAGACGGCGCGAACCCAAGAGCCGCAAGTGTAGTCCTCAGTGTGTCGTGCCACTCACGTGGCGCCTGGCGGAGACCGTAGACTGGCCGGCGGAGACTCCACTGGGTACCAGGGGGAAACGACCCAGTAAAGCCAGGTGGGCGGCGCAGCCAGATCTCCTTGTGCAGGCTGCCCTGCAGGAACGCTGTGCTGAAGTCAAGAGAGTGAAGCTCGTAGTCACGCTGAGCAGCAACGTGCAGCAGAACCCGAAGAGTGGTCATCTTCGGGGTGGGGGAGAAGGTCTGGAAGAAGTCGACCCCCTGACGCTGACTGAAGCCTCTAGCAACGTAACGAGCCTTGAAGACAGGCGGAGAACCTGGCGGCCGCTTCACCCTGAAAATCCACATGCCATCGACGATGTTCGCCCCAGGAGGGGGAACCTCGTCAACGTAGGTGCCTGTGGACTTCCAAGATGCCATCTCTGCGTCCATGGCTGTCTGCCACTGAGAGGAGTAGGGACCCGAGATCGCCTCTGCGTAAGAGCGCGGAGTGGGGATGTCTAGTGCATCCGGGTCTCCCTCAGGGGCAAGCAACCAGGCCACGAGATGAGGTACAGCAGCCGCAAGAGAGTCAAAGTCCTCCTGCCTGTCCTCAAGGACGTCCGTGCCGAGAGCACACTCACCCCCGACGGACGGAGGACAGACAGACGCAGACTCTGACTCAGCGACAAGGCTAGCAGCGTAGTCTAGACGACAGACAGCAGCAAAGTCAACCAACTCAGCGACCAGAGCAGACGCAGCCGAGGACTCAAAGGTGGGGTCAGTGACAACAGTAGCAAGGAGACGCGTGACTGTAGGGTGCTCAGCGCGATACCGGTCAGACTCAGGGTCCGGAACGGCAGGCAAAGAGGACGCAGGAGGAGACGGTAGAGGGACACGCCGAGGAGCAGTAGAGGGACGCAGAGTCATGTAGTGAGTGCCTGGGACAGGAGGAGGACGCTCACGACGGACACGACTACCAGTGCGAGCAGGACGAACAGGCGACGCAGGACGAGACTCAGGCTCACGACGCTCTGTAAGACCTCCTGTGGGACCAGTATAAGGAGAGGGAGCAGGGAGAGGCGAGGCAGGCGGTAACTGTGACTGCGGCTGGACAGGTGGAGGACACTCTACGGAGGGAGGAGGACAAGGAGGAGGAGCCTGCCCAAGAACCTGCTGAAGGAGCGGTACGAAGTACGGTCGCGGCCGCGCAGCGTCTCCAGAAGCAGAAGGGACTCCAGCGGCCGGGTCCTCAGCACCAGTAGGAGCTCCAGCGTCCGGGTCCACAGCACCAGCAGCAGCTCCACCGGCCGGGTCCCCAGCTCCAGCAGCAGCTCCACCGTCCGACTCCTCAGCACCAGCAGCAGCTCCACCAGGTGGGTCCGCAGCACCAGCAGCAGCGTCACCCCCAGAGTCGGCAGCTCCAACTCCGCTAGCACCGCCAGCGCCAGAGTCCCCAGCTCCAGCAGCTCCAGTCGCAGTGCTCCCAGAACAGCCAGTCCCGGCAGCTCCAGTACCCCCAGTACGAGCACCCCCAGGACGAGCAGCTCCAGCACCCCCAACTCCAGCCGAGCCACTAGGACGGCGAAAGCGTCGGACGTACCAGTCACGAAGCTGCTGCGGTGTGAGAGACTGCTCAGCACCCCGAACCGGAGCACCCCCAGACGCAGTAACCCGAGGCTCCGTAGGCTCAGTAGCAGCACCCCCAGGCTCAGTACCCGCAGGCTCAGTACCCGCAGGCTCAGCACCCCCAGTCGCAGCACCCCCAGGCGGTAAACTCTCAGGCACCGTACCCTCAGCTCCAGCACCCTCAGTCCCAGCACCTGCAGCCCCAGCACCCCCAGGCCCAGCACCCCCAAGCTCAGCACCCCCAGGCTCAGCACTCCCAGCAGCACCACCCGCAGCAGCACCTGAGTCACCTGTGACCTCGACAGGCTCAGCGACGGGAGGAGGGTCTACCTGAGAGACACCTGAAGGAGCAGGACCCTGAGGGGGAAGGGGGTCTACCGGAGGGGGACCAGGAGCAAGGAAAAGCGGCGGGGGAGGGAGGGGGGCAGTGCGGTAGGGGAAGAGACGGTAAAAAGGGACCGACTCGTCAAAGGTGACATCCTGAGAGGCGAAGACCCGGCGCGAGGTGGGGTGGTAAAACTGCCAGCCAGGCGCGTCAGGGACAAAGCCAAGGAAGACACAGGGAAGCGTGCGGGAGGAGAGCTTGTCCGCGGACGTATCGCGGACAAGGGCACGAGCACCCCACACCCGGAAGCGCGACGCATCGCCAACCTCCCCCGTCCAACGCAGTGTGGGCGAGGTCTCCGGCAAGGAGACACGGGGCCAGAGGTTGAGCTGATGCGCGGCGTACCGGACAGCAAACGGCCACAGAAAATGGGGAGCCGCCGCGTGGACCAAGGAGGTACGAGCGACCTCCATGACCAGGCCAATGCGGCGCTCAGCAACCCCATTCTGCTGTGGGGAGTCCGGAAGCGTGAAGGTCTGCTCGATGCCCTCCGCCTGACAGAAGGTCCTCAAGAGATCGGAGGAAAACTCACCACCTCTGTCAGAGTGCAGACGCAGGACAGGAAGATCCGTCCGGAAACGGCGGCGGAGCTGGAGACGAACCGTGCGGATCCAAGGGATCAGAACAGCAGGGACCTCACCCTTGGTGCGCAAGGGGAAGACCGTGGTGTAACGCGAGTAGTCGTCGACAACCAGCAAAAAGTACCGCTCACCGCCCTGACCACGAACGCGGGCTGGGCCCCACACGTCCAGGTGGAGGGTCTCCAGAGGAGCCTCTGTCGGGGGGAACGAGGAGGAGTGAGGGGCGGCGCGCTGCCGCCCCTCGACGCAAGGAAGGCAAGGCGGCGCAGGCGAGGCAGGGAGGGGAGGGAGGGACCTGGGAAGACCGGACACAAGGAGGCGACGGTGCATGCCACGAAGGCGTGGCAAGGAGGGGTGACCCAGGCGGTGGTGCCAGAGAAGAGTCTGGTGCGACAGGGAACGACACTCACAGGCGTGGGCCACCAGACCTGACGCAGACACCTGACCGACAGCAGCTACCTGGGGAGACGCAGTGGTCAGTGTGTAGAGACTCGACCCCGGCCGACGGGTGAACGTAGCCAGGTGACGGCCGGTCCTGGAGCACGTGCAGATCGCCACACGCTGTCCGCCAGGGGTAAAGGTGTCAACCCACTGATCCTGGAGGACAGCGTTGCTCACCAGGTTCGTCGAGAACGAGGGGAGGTGGAAACCCGACAACGAGCCAGACGGAACCGCCGGACAAGGGAGGACAGTGGTGGACTGGGCAAGGACTGGGCCCCCAGAGGGGTCAGCCAAGGAGACTGGGACCGGTGCAGGAAGCGGTGTGAGCTCAGTACTGTCACGGAAGAAGCAACGGGAAGCACCTGAGTCAAGGGTGAAGGTGTGACAGGCCTCAGCCGGTGCGGTACCTGAGAGAGGTGTCTCTGTGGGTGCTGTACCTGAGAGAGCAGACTCGAAACCAGCCGGGACAGCACTGGGGGGAGCAAGTACAGGGGGCACCATACCAGAGAGAGCAGACTCACTAGTACCCAGGGCAGCGGGCTCTATACCTGGGTCAGGCGGCACACACAAGTAACAGTCTCCCTCGGCACTAACAGTCAATGCATACATGGCAGCAATAATAGCATCATAGTCAAGAGCAAAGACATCAACACCAGCCCTCATGAGCTCAGCCCAGCGGGGGCGCTCAACATCCGCACCCATCTCCTCACGCCAAGCGTCGTCAAGGCGGGAGAAGCAGCGGTACGGGGTGTGGAACCTCCCACACGTCTGTCCCTTGCGGTCACCTGTGCGAATGACATAAGAACAGCGGGCACTGGCCCCCGACGTCCCACGCTGAGCAAGCCACTCACGAAGCTGCTGGGTCGTCTGGGGACGCTGCTGCTGCTGGGAGCTCTGGCCTGAGCCAGTGCCTCCACTCCGACCTCCGCCGCCACCACTACCACCGCTCCGACCGCCGCCGCCGCCACCGCCGCCACCGCCGCCACCGCCGCCACCGCCGCCGCCGCCACTACTGCCACTGCTTCCTCCGCCGCCCCCGTCTCCACCACCGACCCCACTCCCACCAGCGCTCCCGCCACCGCTCCCTCCAGCACCGCCTCCCCCCCCACCTCCCCCACCTCCTCCCCCCCCAGTGCCACCACCACCACTTTTGCCCCCCTTGCCCTTGCCGGTGCGGCGCCTCCCACCAGGAGTAGAAGCAGCGCCAACAGACTCAGCACCAAGGAAGTCAACAGCAGCAGCAGCAGCGTAGGAGGGAGCGAGGGGAGAGGGAGAACACCCCTCAAAGATGGGGGTGCGAGGAGCGCCACGAGCAGCACCGACAGCTACAATGCTCTTTTCGGCCGCGAGCAGGTGCTCCTCTAGGAGGGCGACTGTGAGCTCAGTGGGACAGCGAGCAAGGAAGTGGTCTCGAACTGAGCGGAGGGTGTCAGGGAGACGGGTGACTATGAAGTGGAGTGTCCAGTACAGTGGAGGGGGGTTCTTAGCGCAGAACTCGGTGGGAAGGGCGGCACGCAGGCGAGCATCACTAGTGCGAAGGTGGGTGATAAGATCGGCGACTGTAGTAAAGGTGGACAGATCGGGGAACAGGTACGGCAGCATGAGGCGGCTAAGCTCGGCTGTGGCAGGCGAGGAGTAGCGAGCGACGACAGCGTCGTACAGGGCCTTAGCGGATTTGCAGTCGCCAAAATGCTCTAGCTCAGCTAACGGCAGGTGACTGCGAATGGCTAGGCGAGCAGCTGCGTCACGAGTCTGCCAGTGGGAACGAACACTAAGCTCAGCTGTGGCAGGAGGGGCAGGCGCAGCACCAGACGCGTAATCATAGAGCGACACATGCTCCTTGCTATCGCTCAGGAGGAACAGCTGCAGGTCATCTAGCCAAGCGGTGAACCGCACAGGGCGGCCCTCAGCATCGAACGACAGCACGCGGATGGAAGCCATAGTGACAGTGTGACAGAGTAACGCAAGCTGCCGCAGCAGGGGAAGGCGACTGTGCACGGATAGAGAGTAGCGGGGGAGGCTGGCGCTACGGGCAGGCGGCGCTGCAAGCGGTCAGCGCGACGGGAGGGCGACGCTGCGAGCGGGCAGCGCGGCGGACGGGCCGGGAAGCGGGCAGCGCGGCGGGCAGGCGGCGCTGCAAGCGGGCAGCACGGCGGGCGGGCGACGCTGCGAGGCGGGCGGGCCGCGAAGCGGGCAGCGGGCGGGCGGGCGGGCTGCGAAGCGGGCAGCGGGGCGAGCGGGCTGCGATGCGGGCGGGCCGCGAAGTGGGCAGCTAGCGGGCGGGCGGGCTGCGAAGTGGGCGGGCCGCGAAGCGGGCAGCGGGCGGGCGGGCGGGCTGCGAAGTGGGCGGGCCGCGAAGCGGGCAGCGAGCGAGCGGGCTGCGAAGCGGGCAGCGAGCGAGCGGGCTGCGAAGCGGGCGGGCCGCGAAGCGGGCAGCGAGCGGGCGGGCGGGCTGCGAGCGGGCGGCTCGGCGAGGGGCGCGCGAGGGCGCTAGTGAAGGGGCGCGCGAGGGCGCTAGCAAGGGGCGCGCGAGGGCGCTAACGAAGGGGCGCGCGAGGGCGCTAACGAAGGGGCGCGCGAGGGCGCTAACGAGGGGCGCGCGAGGGCGCTAACGAGGGCGCACGAGGGCGCTACGAGGCTAGGGCACGGGGTAGCGTGGTAACCGCAGCGAGCGGTGGTGGGCCCTTAAAAAAAAAACGGTCGGTAGGTCCTAGGGACCTCCTGCTCTGAATACCATGTCAGAATCACTAGGCAAGAATGATGAACTAGCAGAAGTTTGGGTACAAATATGAAACCCTAGTTGGGGTTGTACCCCATATTGGCTACCCCACTACAGCCTACAAGCATAATACAGTTTAACATCACCGTCAAGCGAAGGCCCCGTGAAAAGCGGTACTGAAGAAGACCCCATAGCTGAACGAAAACAACCGTCCACAAGAATGCCTCCCACGTTACCTGCGTGTACACACAATTCGTATTAATGAATTACAAAAAACAATCAAATGCTAAGATAAGCTGAAACTGGTCATATTATACAATGATAACACAACTTGAACATAATAAAAAAAGGTGAAATTTGATCTAACAAGCAAAAAATGTAAGTTTCTTCTTAAAAATTTATTACTCATTACAAAGTAATACAATAGAATAAAATCAAAACACAAAACAACTCACTACAGCGCTCTCTGCAATGCTAGAATAGTTCGGTGCAGTCAAATTTATAGCTGATGGTTCTGCAAGAAAATAAACAGCACAGGTAACACATTGTTTAAAGATAAAAAATTCAACATTAAACAACAACATTACAATTTATCCTTCTAATTTTTTATGTAGGTAGAAATTTCATTACATAGTGCAACGTAACAACAACTATCCAAAAACTACTCTGATCCTCCACACATTCTTTCATTAGTGATAGAACCAACCTCCGGTATTATACCTTAGGAAACAAAAGTAACAATTCCAAAGAAAAGCGTATAAACACTGGCATAAATGAAAAATTACAGAATCATATGTTCAACACTATTCAGAATATGTGTTACGGAATCACATACTTGAATTGCAGACAGTGGCTCAAGAAAAGCTTCTCAACGAATTGAGAACCAAAATTTGTCAGAATATCTGTAAAAACAAAAAAAAACAAGCAATAAAACATCACATTAGTTGATGCTTTTAAAAAGCTCATCATACATGACACAAAATTATTTTTACATAGTTGCAGTTACAACTCACAATCCTAACTGCACATTGGAATCAGTTGAAAATGGAAACAGATCAGAACATCTAGATGTAAAAAAAAACAATAGCTTGAATGGATGATGTTACCTCTCGGGATCCCCAATAGAACCTTCAACCACAAACACAAAGAAAAGCAGAAGCATAAACAAAAACAGAGAGGAAAGAATAAAGACAGAGAACATGGGGTAGTACTATAAACGTGGATATGATGTTGACGGCAGCCTAAACACAAAAGAACAAACAAAAGATGAGACAAGTGAGGTTTGCAGCAAGTAAAAAAGGCATGAGAATCAAAGACACAATGACAAGCAGAAACATCTAACTGCATAGAAAAAAAAATAACAATAAAAAACTCATTTGACACTATGATATACATACCCGACCTCTTTCTGGAGAACAAATCAGATCATCTCAAAATCAAGGAGAAGATTAGACTTGTTGAAATTCCTGTGCAACTGGAAGTTGATAAAGAAAGAGCAATGCATTGAAACCATTCAAAAACCATATTCTTTCAAAAGTGACAACACAACAAAGATTTGAAGACAAATGAAAAAATACACATCATACACGTCTTTGAATCCAGCAGGGAAGCTTTCTTCTTGAGCGACTGAAAGACACAAACACGGGATTCGACATGGGGAAGCAATCAATGTAAGGTAATCAAGCTAAGAAAAACTATAACGAAGAATATGTTTAAACTTAGCTTCAGAAACAGAAAATGGTGGAAAAAATAATATTAGAGACACTTCATAGATGTTCTGGAAAGTCAGAGCATAGAATCTTACCTATAAACGCACGTAGGAAGTGGCTTGGCTTGAAGATCTAAGGTAGAAGAACAAGAGCTCTAAGAAACTTGTGAGAAGTTGAGATTGAGATGAGTTTGAGAAGTTGAGGAAGCTCTGAAGTTGTCAAACCCAATGGGAGAAGACTTGTTTGAGCAGGAAGGGAAAGATGGGTGCTTTCCCAGAAAACGTTTTTTTTTTTCGGTGTGAAAACTGCCCTTGAGGAGTCTATCATTAAATGTATCATGAAATTTGCTCACATGTTGGTGCACAATCCTTAACTTGAACTATTTTTGTTGCCCAACTGTCACTTATCCAAAAAGTTGTTTTCAGTGGAGAGAATCAAATGGTCCTTTCTGATGTTATTTTGTCACTCAGTGGAGAGGTGAGCTTGCTTCACTCAATACAAAACCCGCACATGGCAATAGCTAAAACTGTTACACTTCAGGACAACTTGACCTTTGTAATTTGTGGCACTTGAGATTGCATGGCAGCTGCATTTGAAACAGTTATAATATGATCTTTCTAGAATCAGATCAGTGCTGAATTTTACAGTTACTACCGTAGAAAATGACACCTTGAAACCGCGTCAACAGTGGCCACAGCTGGCAGAAACAAACGAGTCAAGTGGCTTTGAGCAGTTTTAATAGCTGTAAAAAAGCTGTCATACAACCGTTTTGACAGCTGTCAAAAAGCTGTGGTGTTTCTAACTGTCGAAGCAGTTAGAAACACTTGTGGCAACCTTGCAACCACGTGATGAGATTGCGGGCTGACCTCAGCACCGTCGCCTGAAATTTCGCGCGCAAGAAATTTCGGGCTGACGTCAGCAGGGACGCCCGAATTTCGTGCGCGAGAAATTTCAGCTGACGTCAGCTGCGTCGCCCGAGATTTCGCGCAAAAACAATTGCAGCTGACGTCAGCTGTCTCGCTCGAGATTTCTCGGGACTTTCCAGCTGACGTCGGCTTTCCGGATCGGAAGTTTCCGTGTAAGCCCGAAGTGACGCTGCTGACGTCATCCGAATCAAACGCGCGATAAAGATAGCAGCACTCTCTCTAGTGAAAACGATTGATAACTGGTAATATGAAAAACATATATACAACTATTTCTGTTTGAAAACTTCTATTATTCCTTTATCCTCATGTATACAAACCATCATCCTCATTTTGGTTTCAGGTTCAACATAAAAAAATCATAATACAAAAATATTATACAAAACCGAGTTTCATATCAAAACATAAAAGAACACGCATTTTATTTAAATCCAAATATAACAAACAGATTAACGTCTCTCAAACTTCAAACGCATGTTAAAAATTGTTGCTTCGCAACCCTAAGACGATTTCGTCGCCTCTTGTTTTTTTTTTTTTTAGGTAATTGATATGTACACCGAACAGAACAAGCATACATGATCAATAACAGTCGTAACTGTGCATGAGGGGAGGCCCCACGGCCGCCCCAGGTGTGGCCTCTAAGGAGGTCGGTGAGTCATCCTCGGTGCAATCCAGACATTTGCAAATGCGTTCGTCCACGTCCACGACTTGCGATTTTTGTCCCTGATCCGAAACAGCAGCTTGTCCTCTTGTTCCATTGTGCGACTGAAATTTCTCCTCCTGACGTGTACCCTGACACTTCCTCCACCTCGTTTCTCTTGTCCGCGTGTACAACCTTGCATGAAGCCGAAAGGCCGTTTCGACCCTCCGGAGCACCTTCCTCGCACGAAACCTTTGCCCCCGAAAAACAGCATCACACCGCTCCAGCCACAGCTGATGAAGCGTGATTGACGTAATCGTGGCTTCCGAAAAAGCTGAGCTGGACCCTGCGTTCCGAAACAGCAGGTCCCCAAGAGACGACACCTCGCGTGAGGCGTTCATCAGGCGGAGAGTTTTCAGGAGCGCCAAGAGCACTGGCTGTATCTTCGGGCAACTGTAGAGACAGTGCTCGAGGGTTTCTACCCCGCCGCAATAAGGGCAGACCGGTTTGCTGCTCAGAAACGCCACCCGCTCCCCAACCTGCAGATTGAGATTGTGGACCCGTAGCAGAAGGTCCCTCGGTTTGCTTGGTGTGACCAGTGAGTCCCGAATGGCAATAGTCCGCTTCCAGTTTATCTGCCCGCTCCATCTATCCTTCCACAGTAACTGCTTCGCCGATGGCTTCTGCCCCTCCCGCCAAAGCAACTTCAACCGCTTCAGAGGCGCAACCCCCCCGCCCTCGAAGATGGGGAAATCGGAAAGGTTGCGCCCCACAGAATGATGGATACTCCGAACCCCAGCCGATGCACCCCCCTGAGAGTCCTGAGCGGGCGCAGAGAGCAGTAACTCCCTCCATCTCTGGGGAGCAGCATCGAAAGCCTTCAGCGCTAGCTTAGCGGAAGCTTTCCCTCCCAGCTCCCTCTCCAGTACAGCCAAGGGTTTGAGTGCAGGAACCCCAGACTCGCCGATTGCTAGCAGATCACCCAACCTTCGCTCCCACAGCAGCTCCGCATCCCTCTGCCCGCCAATCGGCGTTGTTCCTTTCAGCAAAATACGCTTGTTGAAGACAACGCGCTCCTTTTCCACCGCTTCACGAGTGCTTGCGTCCGGAAGATTACCTAGCGGCGTTTTCATAAAGTTCTCGACCGCCACCTTCCAGCGGGGACTCTTCCCCTCCCAGTGTCAAAGCAGCTTCTCATGAGCAAAGAAGGATTCGATCCCCATGGGCAAATCCGCCACCCGCGTCATGAGATGCTTTTTCAGCACGTTCGTCTCCAGCGCCAGTAAACCCACGCGGCGAGCCGTGAGACACGCCAAGATCATCTCCGGGTCATGCAGGCCCACACCCCCCAGCTTCCTTGGAGTGTGAAGCAGATCTTTGCTCCAGAGCCGAAACACCGTGTCTGACGTTGCCTTATTTCAAGAGACGAAGTTGTACAAAGTCTTTGAGACAGTGCCCCACAGCTTCGCTGGAGGCGGGTAGACTTGTGCTTGAAACGCTGCTTTGGGCATCGTATAACAGTTAACCACCGCCGTCCTTGCCACTGTTGGAAGGAATTTCTGTTGCCACTTGTTAATCTTCCCTGTCATTGCCTCTGCAGTTTTTTCCCACGTTGGCAGGCAGCTTCCCGAGGGAGTGACCCAAACCCCCAGCAGCTTCTCCGCTTCATCCGCCTTCGCCCAACGGAACCCGTTCGCCCGACCAGTCGTTCTGCCGAGATTATTTCCCAACGGTAAGATAACCGACTTGTCCCTGTTAGTCGCTAGTCCCGAGGTCAGTTCAAACTTCGCTAACACTTGCTCAGCCCTGATGATCTGCTGCTTCCCCTCCAGGATCAAGGTGGTATCATCCGCGTAGCCGATATACGCCAACCGCTCGCTCTCCTTGCAGATGCCCAATTTTCGCTTCAGGACCAGCTGTGCCAAAGGCTCAACCGCACACAGAAAGAGGTACGGAGCCAGGGGACAGCCCTACCGGACCCCCGAAATCACCTCCACACCGTCTCCCATCCAGCCATTGACTAACAGGCTTGTCTGCGTTCCCGCATGCAGGCCTTCCACCCACCGCACCAACTGTTCAGGAAATCCCATCACCCGAAGCGTTCGGAAGAGATAGCCACGGGAGACAGAATCAAACGCCTTCTTGAAGTCAACCAAGAGGAGAAACCAATCCTCATTGTCATTTCGCTCCGTGTCAATGATATCAGCCACAAGCCCCACTGCATCCGTCAGCCGCCTCCCCGGGAGAAAGCCATACTGCTCCAGTGAGATCACCCGACTCAGAAACTTCTTCATCCTGTCAGCCACAACTCTCGCCAGCACCTTGTAAGTGAAGTTGAGGAGAGTGATGGGGCGGTAATTGTTGAGCTGATCTTTGTCCCCCTTTTTGTGCAGAAGTATCGTTACCGCTTCCTTCACCTCCGTCGAGAGGAGTGCTGTTGATGCGAAATCCTTTGCTAAGGCCGTGAAACCTTTGCCCAACAAATCCCAGTGTGCTTCAAACCGTTCCTTTGGCAGGCCATCCTTCCCCGGCGACTTGTTCGCCGCCATCGCACCGAAGGCTTTCTTAACTTCTTCTTCCGTCCAATCCGCCGCCAGTTCCTCTGCTTCCCAGCTTCTCAGCTTTTTATCCGATGCAGGACGCCAGTCATCTTCCAGTTGACCCCGGTCCCGCCCGAAGATGTCTGCGAAGAACTCCGATGCTGCACGAAGAATGCCTTGGGAGTCAGAGACAACCCCTGACGCCGTCTGCAGCTCTGCAATCTGAGTACTCGCTTTCTTAGCCTGCACCAGCGCCGTCAAATGCTTTGACGCCACCTCCCCCCGAAGCTCCAGCCGCATCCCAGACATCAGGAACTGCTTGTCCTTTCTCGACGCTTGATACTCACGCAATTGCGCTTCCTTCACAGCTAACCGCTCGCTTGTTGGTTTGCAGGACGGATCCTGTATCATGGCCTGACAGAGCTCCGCCACCTCATCCGCCAGATGAGTCACCGTCGCTTTCACCCGCTTGCCATCTTCTCTGGCGAACGCCCGAAGCCCAGCCGCCAGCCGCGAAAGAAGCAGTTCGAAGCTGCTACCATCAGTGACAACACAATTCTCCACCGTCGCTTCCACAATCCGCCGAACTCCAGGCTTGTGGACCATAGACGCGTGGAGCCTCCAGAGACCGGGACCAAGACAGATCTTGGCATCAATCCGAAGAGCCATCCGTATCGCAAAGCTGTGATCAGAGATGTACTCCACCGGCATCACATGAGAAGCTTGAATCAGGTGAGGTAAGAGAGAGTGGGAGATAAGAGCCCGGTCGATGCGCGTGCTGGCCTGCATCGCTTGAGAAAAGAAGGTGAACTCCCGTTTTCTAGGATATAACGTGCGGAAAGCGTCGGAGAGCTGGAAAGCGGTACAACGGTTAAAAAGTCTATCGTTTTCCACGGATGAGCCTACGCGTGACGACTTATCTAACAACGGATCCTCTATGATATTAAGATCGCCGATGATGAGCAGGTGGTTGGACGGCGGGATCAAGTCTACTACCGGGCCAAGGGAGTCCCGAAGAAAAGCCGCACGGGAAGTCGCATTGGCCGGGAGGTAACAAGCTATGACGGTAAGATGCAGCCCGAGGCCATGGACTTCCGCGGACACTAATCGGCCGGTCGGGTGGACTACTACGCTGGAGAAACTAAGGAGCGGTGAACGGCATAGAAGAGCTACACCGCCAGCCTTCGTCCTAGGTGAGGTAGCTGCTGCTAAACTGAAGGTCGGGTGAGACCAGAAAGGATGGTCAGATGCTAATCTAGTGTCAGAGAGGGCAATGATGTCAGCTGCTTGTCTGGACCAGTCAAGTACTCGCTGCTGCTTAGTCTTATCTCCTAGGCCGTTGACGTTAAGGCCTGCGAAACTGATGAGACTTTTTTTACTCATTTGATAACAACTTGAGAACCCCCACGCATCCACACGGTTAAGAAGAGAACGGCACTAACTACTGAGAGGGCTACCGCTGACGCTGCTGCCTTCCGACTGAGCTGCTCTTGCCTTAAAACCCATACTCCTTCTTCGTGACGTTGAGACTGGCGCGCTCGAGCGAGGCACGAGTCGCAGAACCGAGCTTCTCCAGATGGATGAGGTGATTCGCCGAGGTGACGTGTTCCGCTGCAGTCATGAAGCTCTTCCCTTTCGCCTTCCCGCAACCCACTTGCGTGCAGAGCCATTCTTCCCGGTTCCCTCCAGTGGAGATCAGTACCATGGCCGGATCCAGCAGGATAGGAGTTATCAGCGGTGATGCCGGAAGAGACGCAGCTGCAGAATACGACTTGGCAGTTAGCACAAGAAAAAGTAAGAGAGCAGGTGAGAGCAATCTGAGAAAGGTGAACCCTTCCCAAGGTAAGATTCCACTTCCCTATGTTGTTTTGCCGCTCTGTAATGAAAGCATCATGATTGACGTCATAATGCTGTCCACCGCAGAGCAGGCAAGACAGCGCAGGAAAGTGGACCAAGAAGCGGCGACCGAGCTCCAGAGGATCCTCAAACACATGACGCCAGCGGTAGCGGTCGCCAGGGTGAGGGATCACGAGGCCCTTAACGACGTCAGTATCAGCACCAGTGACGGGATGCAGAACACGATGGAAACAGACGCCATCCTTGAAGGCCGACTGCCGCCGATTCCGCAGCTGGTAAACCACCATCAGCTCCCGCAACATCTCCGGGGTCTTCGTTGCAGATACGTCGCGAATCACCACTTCAACCGCTTGCTTGTTCGTCGCACGCTCGCGCACAAAAGCAGGATCATCCGTGTGCTGCCAGTAGAGCCGGAAGACCGTGCCGTTAGGACGCGTGTAGTCAACTTCCTTGGATCTGATACTCATTATGTCTTCCTCGCGCAAGAGGGAGACCAGCAGACGGCTGTAACGGGTCTTCGCCACATACGCCGGTAGCAGCTCCTGAAACTTCGCCGAATCGACCGCACCATCAGAAAGCGTTGACGACCAGACACGCCGCATCAGGGTTCGCACCGTGGTGATGATGGAAGCGACCTCTAGAGCAAGAGCCACGGGGATAAGCACGATCGCCGTATGACGAACACGGTTGAACGCCTCCGTCCTGACGTCGACTTTAAGCTCCTCGTCAGAATCATCTTCAATGAAGCCACTGTCAGGAGGCGCCGTACGAAGAGAGCTCAACTTCTCCTCCAAGGAAAGTCCAGAGCCACTTGCAGGTGCATCAGGGATTGTCACATTAACTGACTCCTCCGGAACCTTGTCCTTGCCTTTGTCAGCAGGAACAGAAGAAGCGGGAGCGGGAGCCGCGACAGGCGCATCCACAGAAGCCGAAGGAGCTTCCAGCGACGAGACGTCTGGCAGGGTCTTGGCCTTTCCCTTAGGTGCCATGGTGCAATGATGAGGACGAGAAGGCTGGAAAGCTTGGAAACAGACGTCAGATGTCTGAACTGATGCCTCAACTCTGAGCACCGACGTGTTAAATAGGAGAAATCCAGAGGCTGCAGACCATTGTTCTTGGTGTTGGTGATGAGAAACCGAGGTAGACGCCTCGGGATCCGTGTCTGTAATAGACTTGATAATGATACCGTAGACACTGTTAGACCACGCGATGCTTAAAACTAGAGTCCGAAGCCTAGGAGTTAGCAGCAAACCAAAAGGAACCTTGAAGTTAGTTGCCTGACAGGAAACCAGATCTCGTATACCGAAAGATACAATGCCCGACGTGTAGGCATAAAGCAGTATCGATCGATGCGCCTTGTAACGAGGAATCCAGATCCGAAGTCTTTAAAGTCAACTGACACAGAACCTTCACGGGATCTAGGTTTGAAGCTGCGCGACAATATCCATGGCGGACACATGGCGGAAACCAGAACCCCACAGTCCTCAAGCATGGACAGCTGCAGTTCGGGGCCCCAATCTGATCAATTCCCGATCTGCTTCGAGGAGAACCTAGAAAGATCGTGCCTTGGTAGCATGAAGGGACGTGCTTGTTGCCTTCGTTACACGCTCACTTCAGCTTGTTGTTCGGCTTATGACGAAACAAGCGCGAATTGCCAAACTTGTCGCGAGTATTGTAATTTGTGTCGTCAACTCCAGTACTCACGGGGAAATTTCGAGACAAGCATCGCATTATGTTACCATGTGGTGCCACCGTCCAGTCTCGAGTCTGCCAATCAAGGTGAAGAACTGAACCCGGTAATTTGTGTCGTCAACTCCAGTACTCGCGGAGAAATTTCGAGACAAGCATCGCATTATGTTACCATGTGGTGCCACCGTCCAGTCTCGAGTCTGCCAATCAAGGTGAAGAATTGAACCCGGTAATTTGTGTCGTCAACTCCAGTACTCGCGGAGAAATTTCGAGACAAGCATCGCATTATGTTACCATGTGGTGCCACCGTCCAGTCTCGAGTCTGCCAATCAAGGTGAAGAACTGAACCCGGTAACAAATTGGACGAAATCAACTCATCGTCAGTCGTCGAAACTAAAATCCCCACCCATCCCCCCACCCCCTTTCCCCCGCTCGCAGCCCCATCCTAGCCGCCTTGTTCCCGCTTCGAGCGCATAGTGCGGCAATCTCGAAGAAGAAAATGGCGGACGTGAATCATGGCCATGCGCGGGCGTGGTTACCCGATTAGGTGCAGGATTTTTTTCCCGTCCTCCTCGACCAAGCCCCCGCTACTCCTAGAATTCTCAAATTGAACTTTTTTTGCATTCTGTTAGAGCCGGAATACACATTTAAGGCGGCTCGAGAAAAAAAGTATAACCTAGCCAATCCAGCAGATCTAGCCGTCTCGTTTCTGTGTTCGCAGGCTCTCTCCTCCAGTAGCCTTTCTTCTTTAGCGTCTTCGCAACTTTGAGAATAAGTCTCTTCGGATAACGCCGTTTGGAATTCCGGTTTGGAAAACGCAGCTACAAATCCCCACTAGCTATCCAAGATAGCGTCAGCCTTTTTCCCGCCTCTCCCTACCCCCGCTTCCCCCTCCTCTTCGATTTCTCCCCGCTTCGGCCTTTCCCCCTCTTATCCTCGGTTCCGCCGTCCAGGCGACGCCCTGGCTGTAACATATCGAATCCCACCAACCCAAGTCTCGATACATTGAACCTGGGTTGGGAAGAGAAAGGGGAATTGAACTGGTTGGAAATCGGGGAAACGAACTGGTTGGCAAGCCAACCAATCAGAACACTTTTATACAAAGTGAGTCGAGAAGTTTCCCGCCGCTGGTTGGAGTTACAACCAATCACAAACATTCGAAGTCCAACACAACTCTTGCGTTGGAATTGCAACCAGTTGAAACATGACAGGTAGGGATAACATATTACATACACAGCATTTTATCCCTTTGTTTGTGCCATGTCATTGAGTAACCTTTGCCACATGGGCAAGGCCCATGGTGGTGCACCCTTCCTTGCCATGGGGAAGGTGGCTGCACCCCAAGGGGGTCTAGGGAAGGGGTCTGAAGCCTTTGGGCTCATTCTCCATTTCCTACTCCCAACTAATCAATGGGGAAATGGGATCTTCTCTTCTTCAACTCCTCCTCCACAGTTTGTGACTGCATCTCCTAGCTCTTTCTAGACTTAGTCATTTTCCAGGAGCTGCTACTCTCTGGTTGTGTTAGAACCTATTATTAAGTGGGTAAATGCCTTTTTTATTATCAGAACCGTTACATTGGTAATCAGAGCTATTAGTAGATCCTCGCCTTGTGGGCATATAAGAGGATTTTGTGGATTTTTTTTTCTTGGATTAATTGTGATTGTATTGCAATTTCTATTATAAAGTTTTTGAAGACTACAAGCTCAAGCTCAAGTTTTCAAGACTTTGAAGCTTCTCCAAGAGTTCTCAGCCCTCCCTCCCTCCCTGCTGGTGGAACCATTGGAGCTACTGTGAAGGAGTTGCAACCTGTGTGTATTAACATTCTCTGTTGAAGACAATCACTTTGTGATTGTTCTTGCCTTATCCACTGCGGTGGTAAGGATATTTTGCAACAGAGGTGTTTTTCACATTGCTGTGGTTGTAAGATCTATTGAAGAAATTTCTCCTTTGGAGAAAATCTTGGTTATTCACTGCGGTGATAACAATTTGCAGTAGATCTGTAACTCATTTTTATAATACAGTGACTTGACTCTCAATGGCTTCTACCAACTCCAATGCTGGAGGTGTTGAAGGGAACAACTCCCAGGCTGAACTGGAAGCTTGTGTGCAGAAGATTGACCTCAACAACATGGATGATGAAATGGCTGAAAAGGAACCTGCTGAAAATTCATCTGCTAAGGACCCTGCAGCTGCTGAAAATTCCAAGGAACAGGAAGGGGAGTCTCAGGGGGATGATATTGAGCTGGATGGCGAAGAGGATATTCTGCATGCTGAAATTGCTAAGCTGCAGGATCACGCTGCTGAGCAGGATACGCGCATCCAGCAGCAGCAGTCTCTCATCTCCACGCTCAGGGGGGAGCTCTCTGACCAGGACAACAAAATCAAGTACCTGGAAGTTGAGCTCAAGAACCCCAACAAACAAGGTGCCCAATGACAAATAACAAAAAAATAGGACTACAAATTGACATACCATGATTTCCATCCTTGCTTAAGTCTGACTGTCCCATCACACTCCCTCGCCTCACCGTCGCCTGCGACGAAACCAGCGACAATCGCGCTGCTTCCATCGCCAGTGGCACCGCGTTCGCCTGCAGGCAGCATCAACCGCCCGCGGTACGCATTGAAACACCAACCCCAGTCGCGGCATGCAGCTTAGCGAAGTTGAGCTCGCAGAGTGGGGTGAAGGGGGAAACGACCTTTTGCCTGCGCGGGGCAATGGGGGGAACAGAGGAACGGGAAGCGGGATAATATAAATTACTATCTGGTTATGCAAGTGTATGAGTAGTCAGAGGCAAATACAAGACTACTAGTAGGAACCGAAAACGTCTGAAGTGAGCTACCAGGAACCCAGACATAAAGAACGTACATGTCTAAGAAGGAGAGAAGGTACTACCGAAAGAGTCGATTGATGAGGTGGTTGGGTTGACTAGTTGTGGTTGTGTGGTGTGCACATTCTAGCTCTAGCAACAAGATCGTGAGGACGTGTGCGTTTTTCGGGCCAGCTGGCAGGTGTGCATGACAGGTGGCGCGAAGTTGTTGTGCCTTTCAGATAACGCTGAGTTGGCGCTAATCTGTGGGGCACAAAATTTTCGCCATCACTTCGATCGATTGTTCTGTGGGAAGGGGGGGGGGGAGAAAGCGGGGGAGGGGGGGTTGGGGCGTTTGACTTACGAAATTGGTGAGATTTCGTAGCAGTTACATGTGTTTCGTAGGGCGCGCGCTATAAACAGACTCAGAAATATGCCATTGACGTTTGAAACCCTCAAATGTAGACTAAATCGTTGCATTTGATTCGGATATACTTAAACCAGTAATACTAAAATACCCTCTGTCGATGTTGAAATATAAAAAACCCCTTTCCAATTAATCTAAATTCATCATATCCATTGACTAAATGTAAGAATTCAATCATGGACAAAAATAAAATATATCACTATTACAATGCACCGTCGCCAAGAATCGAACTCGTGAGCTTTCGGACCGTCAAGATTTGAGTCCACTGGGTCACTCCCACACAACACCCTATGGGAATGACACTTTCGGGACATTTTGGGCAGGGCAGCCCGAGCGGAGCAGGGGGCGTGCGTCACTGGTGAGGACAGATTTGGGACGAATCACCTTTGGGACACTGAACACACCGTCCCAAAATTTCCTTTCGGGACACAGGACATTTCTGGGACAGATTCGGGAAGCCTCGAAGTTGCTTGCGGGGAGGTCATTTTGGGGGGAGAGGTTCGGGACGTCAACATCTTGGTGATGACAGTACAAGCAAAACCTACAGTAAGTGTGGAAACGTAGGCACAAGGCCCAACAAAGTACAAAAGCACTGATGATCACCAGACGGAAGTGCCTTGGTGAATATATCAGCAGTGTTGGCCCGAGTGGCCACGTAAGCAAGATGAAGCTGACCACGCTGCTGCAACTCTCGAGCTAGGAAGTAACGCAGAGCGATGTGCTTCGTTTTGTGCTCCAGTCTGTGCTCCTGACACAAGGCAATGGCGGCCTTGTTGTCGACGTACAGAACTAGAGGAGAACGAGGCCTCTCTCCCAAATCAGTCAGCATGTAGGTGAGCCAGCGTAACTCCTGTGCAGCCATGGCTGTGGCATAGATCTCAGCCTCACAACTGGAGCCGAGAACTGACGAAGAGCGAGTAGACCGCCAAGAAACAGAGCCAGAGCCAAGGCTGAAGGTGTAACCCTGCGACGACCGCTGAGTAGCCAGGTCGTCAACCCAAGAAGCGTCTGAGTGCCTAGTGAGGACAACTGGACTCCGCCCTCCAAGCACGAGCCCCATGCCTGATGTACTGCACAAGTAGCGCAGTACCCTCTTTGCAGCATCCATGTGCACCTTTCGGTGCCGACCAGGAGCCACGTAGCGAGCCAGAAGGCCAAGAGGGTACGCAAGGTCAGGACGAGTGCAGGTCATCAGGTACATGAGGCAGCCGCTCTGGGTAAGGACCACTCGCCTCTGGGTAAACATATAATTTGACAGAGACAGCGTCATACTTCCCTTCCCTGCCATGCCATCCCGCCAACACTACCCTTCCCCAACTGCCATGTTGTTCCCTACTGCCCTTCCCCTCCTTGCTATTCCCTTCCCTCACTTCCCATTTCTCCCTGTACCTTAGTTCACCCACTGCACTCCCGTCTTCCTCATCTTCCCTCTCTTCCAGGGTGCGACCCCTTTTCCAATAATAAATGAAGTCAGCACAACGTGATTAGCCCCCACAGCCATCATTGCCATGCGTCTATCTACTCCACCCCGCTTATCTCCATCCCTCCACATCTCAATGTCATGTCACCTCCCATGCCATCACATCTATCTGTTATTCTTGGAGTCCTCCGTGCCCTTCCATCCCATCACCCTCCCTTCCCGCCCTTTTTTTTCCTCGAGCCCTCTTTGACGTGGTCGACGCCACCGCGCATAATTACAGGTCCGCCATGATGAGATCTCTGCTCTCCTATTCGTATCGCCTGTTCCATCTCCGCCGCACCGATGCGCTACCCTGCTTCCCACCTTCATTCCCTCCACTGTCCAAATAGCACAACTTGTAAAGGGAAGGGCTCTTCATGGGGCGTCCAAAAAAATATCTGTGGAGATATGGACAAAGAGGGTGAAGGAATTGGTGAAAACTAAGGAACAGGGAAATCTGGCAATATCAAAGCATATGCAGATTCCTATTTGTTACTTGCGATGTGGATTAAGCGCTTTGATGGGTGAGGGACGCACAACAACGCTTTCAGGCCTTGTGTACATATTTTTACACGCTAGCCCAGGGGCAACAGAGGCACTTATGATGGCAGCAAAGAAGGCCGATGAGTGACAATGTAACATGGTGAGATATTGACAATCATGCACACATGAAACTTTGACAATGCACATAGTGTGGATATTGTGTGTGACCTTTTATTCTGATCTCTATTGCATACATCGGGAGAGGCCAACAATACAGCAACGCCTACGGTGCTTTTGATGGATGAGAAAAAAGAGCAGCATAGCGTGGTGATTGACATTGACGATGTAGTTCCAGTGCAAGATACTGTCATACCCCGGATAGAAGCGCATGCCTCGGATAAGCGCCGGCACTTATAAAAGGATGACGTCGCTTATATCCGGTCCTCGATTATAAGCCCACCCCCCAAAAAAAGAAGATATATTATAAGCGCATGTTTGTTTTCTATGTGAAAACCTGTCGAAATACAGAAACGAATTTCACATTATCAGGGAAACGAACTACAATTTCGATTTCCCACACTCCGATCTCACATTTTGCGCGTCTAGTCAGCATGTGCTGTCATTCTGTCAGCATGAGCTGGCAGGGAATCACTCCCTGCCAAGCTGCGCGAGAATCAGATTCGCGACCCTATATGTTTCCGACTCGACTACGATAGGAAGAACGAGATCTACAGTGTGGTGAATAACAAACAGAAATTCTTTTTGCCATTTTATAAGCGCTGTAGCTTATAAAATTCCTCGATTATAAGCGCACCCCCTAAAAAACAGTGTTTTTTTATACCCCCAGGGGCGCTTCTATCCGGGGTATGATGGTAAACATGTCCATGTGGAGGTCAATCTTGATATAAGAAGAGGGAGTGGGCCATGCAATGCCACATAGGGCAAAGAGGACGTCACACACATGCATGGTAAGTGGATTAATACGTGACATTCTTAAGAAAAACGTACACACATGAAATGAAAAGTCTAATATAGGCATTACCCTAAACCCCTAATCTATCGCATCATAGCCCATCTCTTTTGGCTTATCACCTTCATATCCCGCTTTACCATTCTATAACTGACTATACACCCCACTTTTCCCACTCATTAAGAACTTGCACGATCATGCAATTTAGTGAGTTTGCTTTCTTGTTGTAGCAATGCATCGTCTTATTTCAAATGGCCGCAACGTTCGCCGTGGCTTGCTGAAATGGGCGTGAGGTGAACATGTCAAACATTGTATATGTTGTGTTTGTTTAGGCTACAGTGGGTTAGCCTATAGGGGGTACACAATTCTAGGGTTAGGTACTTGTACTGATTTCACTGTTAGTTCAATCATTCCTGTCCGTTCATTCCGACATGGTATCAGAGCAGGTCCTTCACTAGGACCGTTTTAGGGCCCACCGCTACCTACCTACCTACCTACCGTGCGCCCTCGTGCGCCCTCGCGCCCTCGTGCGCCTCTTACTACCGCGCGCCCTCGTGCGCCCTCGCGCCCTCGTGCGCCTCTCCCTACCGCGCGCCCTCGTGCGCTCTTGCGCCCTCGTGCGCCTCTCCCTACCGCGCACGCACGGCCTGCTAGCCACCCGCGCGCGGCCCGCTTTCCGCGGCGTCGTCGCCAGCCCGCGGCGTCGTCGCCTGCCCGCGGCGTCGTCGCCTGCCCTCGTCGCGTCGACCTGCCCGCGGCGTCGCCACCTGCCCGCCGCGTCGCCCTGCCCGCGGCGTCGCCACCTGCCCGCCGCGTCGACCTGCCCGCGGCGTCGCCACCTGCCCGCCGCGTCGACCTGCCCGCGGCGTCGCCACCTGCCCGCCGCGTCGCCCTGCTCGCGGCGTCGCCACCTACCCGCCGCGTCGCCCTGCCCGCGGCGTCGCCACCTGCCCGCCGCGTCGCCCTGACCTAATCCGCCTCTCGCCCCTGGAGCAGCCGCCACTGCAGCAGCAGCCCCTGGAGCAGCCGCCACTGCAGCAGCAGCCCCTGGAGCCGCCCGCCACTGCAGTAGCAGCCCCTGGAGCCGCCCGCCACTGCAGCAGCCCCCCCTGGAGCAGCCCGCACCTGCAGCAGCCGCCCCTGGCCCCTGGAGCCGCCGCCACTGCAGCAGCCGCCCCTGGCACCTGGAGCAGCTGCCGTCGCGGCCCGGCCTCGCCCTGCAGCAGCTGCCGCGGAGCTCCCTGCTGCGGCCCGGCCCAGCCCTGCAGTTGTAGCGGCCCCGCTGTCGCCACCGTCTTGCGCCTGCCGCGCCGACCACTGGTGAGCATTGCCCAGCACTGCTACCGCTGCTACTGCTGCTACTGCCTTTTCTACTCCCACTGCCACAGCTCCTGCTGTTACTACTGTTGCTGCCGCTACTGCTACTACTGCTGCTCCTGGCGTGGCCAGATGCAGCTCCAGGGCCGTGCGCGTGAGTCCCTCACGCCCCAGCAGCTTCGTGCGCGTGAGTGGTACGCTAGTTGGGGCTGTCGGGGTGGCCGTAGTGGTGGTCGCTCTGGAGTGGGTCGGTCGGGAGCTTCTGGTAGTGGACAGGTGCAGCTGCCGTGCCCTCCTTCGCCCCAGCTGCTTCGTGCGCGTGCGTGGTACGCTAGTTGGGGCTGTCGGGGTGGCCGTCGTGGTCGTCGCTCTGGAGTGCGTTGTTCGGGAGCATCTGGTAGTGGACAGGTGCAGCAGCAGTGTCCTCTTACGCTCCAGCGGGCCCGTGAGTGGTACGCCAGTTTGGGCTGTCGGGGTGGCCGTAGTGGTAGTCGCTCTGGCGTGCGTTGTTCGGGAGCATCTGGTAGTGGACAGGTGCAGCAGCAGTGTCCTCTTACGCTCCAGCGGGCTCGTGAGTGGTACGCGAGTTTGGGCTCTCGGGGTGGTGGTCGTGGTAGTCACTCTGGAGTGCGTCGTTCGGGAGCTTCTGGGCGCGGACCGGTGCAGCTGCCGTGTAGTGTGAGTGAGGCTGCCGCTCTAGGTGCTAGTGAGACCGCCACTGCAGGTGCTCGCGTGTCTGCCACCTCAGGTGATGGTGAGGCTGCTGCTCTAGGTGCTAGTGCGTCCGTGCCCGCTGGTACTGAGTCGACTGCAGCACTGCACACCTTCACACTGGACTCAGGTGCTTCTCGCTGTTTCTTTCGTGACCGCACTGTCCTTGAGCCACTCGCTCGGCCAGTTGCTGTCTCCCTCGCTGACCCCTCTGGGGGTCCGGTCGTTGCGACCTCCTCCACTGTCCTTCCTTGTCCTGCGGTCCCGTCAGGCACACTGTCAGGTCTCTACCTCCCCTTGTTCTCTACGAACTTGGTGGCGGGTAGTGCGCTCCAGGACAGGGGTGTCCACCAGTTCACCCCTGCTTACGAGCGCGTGACCCACTGCACGTGTGCTCGGACGGGCCATCACCTGGCTACCTTCACTCGGCAGCCGGGGTCGGACCTGTACACACTGACCACTGAGTCCCCTCAGGTCGCTGCGTCCGCGTCTGCGTCTGCGTCAGGTCAGCTGTCCGCCCCCTGCTCGTGTCGCTCTCTGGCGCATGAGACTGTCCTCTGGCACCACCGCCTTGGTCACCCGTCTGTGCAGCGCCTTCGGGCCATGCACAAACGGGACCTTGTTGCTGGTCTTCCCAGGGTTCTCCCTCCCCTCCCACCCTCGCCTGCTCCTCCCTGTCTTCCCTGTGTCGAGGGGCGGCAGCACGCCGCTCCTCACTCCTCCTCCTTCCCCCCGACGACTGCTCCTTTGCAGACGCTCCACATGGACGTGTGGGGCCCAGCCCGCGTCCGTGGTCAGGGTCAGGAGAGGTACTTCCTGATTGTTGTTGACGACTTTTCGCGCTACACCACGGTCTTCCCCTTGCGCGCCAAGGGTGACGTCCCTGATGTCTTGATCCCTTGGATCCGCAGATCTCGTCTCCAGCTCAGTGAGCGTTTCCGCTCCGACTTCCCTGTCCTGCGTCTGCACTCTGACAGAGGTGGGGAGTTTTCCTCTAGCCTCTTGGAGGCCTTCTGTCAGCAGGAGGGCATTGAGCAGTCGTTCACACTTCCGGCCTCTCCACAGCAGAATGGGGTTGCTGAGCGCCGCATTGGCTTGGTCATGGAGGTCGCTCGTACCTCCTTGGTTCATGCGGCTGCCCCCCACTTTCTGTGGCCGTTTGCAGTCCGATACGCTGCGCATCAGCTCAACCTCTGGCCCCGTGTCTCCTTACCGGAGACTTCTCCGACACTGCGTTGGACGGGAGAGGCTGGCGATGCGTCGCGTTTTCGGGTCTGGGGATCTCGAGCTTTTGTTCGCGACACGTCCGCGGACAAGCTCTCCCGTCGCGCTGTCCCCTGTGTCTTCCTTGGCTTTGTCCCGGACGCGCCTGGTTGGCAGTTCTACCACGCCACCTCGCGTCGTGTCCTTGCCTCTCAGGACGTCACTTTTGACGAGTCCGTCCCCTACTACCGCCTCTTCCCCTACCGCACTGCCCCGCTCCCCCCCCCGCCTCTCTTCCTCGCTCCAGGTGCTGAGGTACCAGACCCCCTCCCCCCTCAGGGTGCCGCTCCCTCAGGTGTGTCCCAGGTAGACCCAGTTGAGCCTGTCGAGGTAGCTGTTGACTCTCGTCCTGCTGGGGGTACTGAGCCTGCCCGTGAGGAGTCTGGGGTTGCGGAGCAGGGAGCAAGGTCACCAGCTGGCGCGGCAGACCTCAAAGATCAACGATCTGCGCGAGGCTTTCAACGCCCTTCGAAGGGAGACCATGTATCGGCCTACACCACGAGCGGACCCGCCTGCCAACTCTGCTAGCGGTCGCACCAACCCTTCTCGCTCTGGTGGTGCAGTGGGTGACCCCGGTCCTTCTACGCAGCGCGCTGCTGAGCCGAGCACGCAGGCCTTTGGCTCTCTGCCAATCACCCTGCCGCCATTCATCCATGGCAAGACGGACGTGGCTGCGTGGCTGTCGATGATGACCGACCTGTTCAAGGCGCACAAGGTCCAAGACGACGCTCGCGTCGTCGCTGCCACCACCGTGCTGGACCAGAATGCACAGCGAGTGGTGTATGGCAGCAAGATCCAGGCTGAGGCGGATAGGAAGCCGTTTGGGTGGGAGGAATTTGCCTCTGCGCTCAAGCAAGCCTTCCAGGTCCAGCCGACCCAGCTGGAGGTGCGCAGTCGCCTTGAGAAGCTGCAGTGCGGGAACCGCACAGTGCAGCAGTACGCCGTGGAGTTCGAGGAGATCTGGGTGCTCCAGAAACCGGCGGAACGTATGAGCGAAGGCGAAAAGATCCATCTGTTCTTCAGGGGGCTGCCTGAGCACCTCAAGAACATGCATATGACGGATGGGGCTGGGGAGGCATGGCGGTCCTATGATCACGTGAAGCGCGTGGTGGGGACCACTGATAAGCACTTCCGTGCTTATGCCAAAACCACTACCCAGCCGCAGCAGACTTCAAGGCCGTCGTCTAGCACTGCGGGTCCTAGCGGAAGGCAGCAGGGGACGCCTTGGAAGGGCGGGAACCACAAGAGGCCCTTCCAGCAGGGGCAGCAGGCTGACCACAAGGCCAAGAAGGTCAACGAGGGTGGACCGCACTTGCTGCTTCAAGTGCGGCAAGCCTGGACACAAGGGCTATGAGTGCCGCCACCGCAAGTCGGTGAAGTACTCTGGCCAGCCTAAGACGGACAACAAGCGCAATGACGGCAGTGGTCCCTCGGGCAGCCAGCGGGATTTTGCAAAGCCCAACTAGGGGGTGGGTACCTAGCGGGCGTAGCAGATCGAGAGGATGAGGCGGTAGTCCTGCGGGATGAGGAGTTGTTGAAACTCGAATGCCTTGTTGATTGCAAAATTGCATGTGTGTATGCATTTTTTTTTAATGAAAGCTCTTTGTTTGCCTCTCGATTTCACCCACTGGAAAGTATCGCAGTTGAATCATTACGAGATAAATTCTCAATTATCTTCTGTGATCACAATAATTTGCCTTGGATAATGGATGTAGCGGGTCGTTGCACCCAAGCGCACCCTCTAACTGCGGTTGGAATGGTAACGCGCACAGTTCGAGGTAAATTATTTCGAGCGCTTCAAGGATGGAGTGTGTTAGCGCAGTGGGATAAAGGACACCACGTGTGGTGGACACAAGCTCGTTCTTTTGGACGTAGCAAGCATGGTATTAAGGCATATTATTTGCCTCCCACTGATATAACGGCATGTCCTATCCGACCTAAACATCAGCAGAATCTGTTGTTTTCTGGTCGTGTCAACGGGCGTAGTGCTTCGATCCTGGTTGATACAGGTGCCACTGCATCATTGATCGATGAGAAGTGGATGGGATATTTGAAGGTTCCTGTTCAAGGACCATCTTGTTCTATTCGCCTGGGTGATGACAGAGTCATCCCATGCAGAGGACATGCATTGGTCAACCTGGATATCCAAGGATATCAGAAGACCATCAGCACTTTTGTCTTACCCCTCCTAGCAGGCGTAGACATTGTCTTGGGAATGGATTGGCTACGGCCTAATGAGGTGATCTTAAATTTCCAAGATAACACACTTTCATTCACAAAACATGGGACGACGTTTCAATGGCAAGTCCCAAAGCGCCAAGCACTGGACGACAAACCTCAAACATTAGCTCTTGACGTACGCTTTGCGTCGGCTCTCCAATTCAAAGAGCATGTCAAGGGAGCTGATACACTTTTTGTGGTACAGCTAGACTCCGAACCAACAACTTCACAGATTATTGAGGATTTCCCACCTCAAATGAAGGCGTTGGCAGAGGAATATTCTGAGGTTTTTGAGCCAATTCCGGACGGGTTACCTCCCGACCGTGCAGTCGGCCATACCATCCCGGTGGAACCAGGAAAGGCACCACCGTTTAGACCTCTGTATCGCCTCAGTCCAGCTGAGTACGAGGAGGCTAAACAACAGATTGAGGAATACCTCAGGAAGGGATGGATAGAACCTAGCGCGTCCCCATACGGAGCACCTATCTTGTTCGTTCACAAGAAAGGGGGCGGACTGCGCATGTGCGTCGATTATCGAGCCCCTAATAAAATTACGATCAAAAACAGATATCCACTTCCGCGGATAGAAGATTTATTTGATCGAGTGCAGGGTGCGCAATGGTTCAGTGCATTGGATTTGGCGCAAGGCTATCACCAATTGCGTATAACAGAGGACGATGTTCCAAAGACGGCTTTCCGTTCGCCGTTCGGCCATTTTCAGTGGCGTGTGTTAAGTTTTGGCTTGACCAACGCTCCGGCCTCTTTCCAGAGGGCGATGAACGATGTGTTCCGCGATGCGATTGGCCAGTTCGTCTTGGTGTACCTCGATGATATCCTGGTATACTCGAAAACCGAAGACGAGCATACGGAACATTTGAAATGGGTCCTCGGAAAATTACGCGAGCACAAATACTACGCGCGTTTGTGGAAATGCCATTTTTACAAACGTGAGCTAGAGTATTTGGGGCACGTGGTGGGGCATAACGGGTTGAAAGTGGACCCCAAGAAGGTAGCAGCTGTCCAGGAGTGGCCCGTCCCACGCGACGTTGGCCAAGTTCGATCATTCCTGGGCCTGGCGAATTATTTTCGTCGCTTCTTGGAAAATTATTCCACGACAGTCGCTCCCCTCACGGCATTGACCCGGAAAGGGTGTGCGTGGGAGTGGACCCCACAGTGCCAAAAGGCCTTTGAAGAGGTCAAGCATAAATTAACTAACGCACCAGTCTTGGTGTTGCCAAACCCACAGAAACCATATGAGGTGGTTACGGACGCCTCAACGGTGGGACTTGGAGCAGTACTCCTGCAAGATGGACGCCCTGTGGCATTCGAGAGTAGAAAACTCTCCCCGGCAGAGCAACGCTACACGACTACCGAACAGGAATTGTTGGCTGTCGTGCATGCGCTAAGAACATGGCGATGTTATTTGGAAGGGGTAGAGTTCGTGGTCACCACTGACCATTGTCCGAACACATATTTTTCTACCCAAGCTACCCTCACTCGCCGTCAGGCCCGTTGGGCTGAACTTCTCAGTGGGTTCAGCTTCGACATTCGTTATCGTGCAGGTTCCACGAACCTGGCTGACCCCCTCAGCAGACAGCCGATAGGGGCGGCAACCGGGCTTGACGATACCGAACATGCGGCTGTTTTTGCTGCCTGTTTTAGTATACTAGCTACGGCGAAAGTGAGCGAGATCGCGTTCAGTGGTTTTCTGAAACGAATTCGTACAGGATATCATATTGATTCCTAGTTCCAGAACCCACAAAACACCAGCCATTTGACTTGGGAACACGATCTTTGGTGGCGAACAAAAGAGATTGCGGTACCTCATGTAGGCAATCTGCGGAACGATATCTTGGAAGAGGTGCACGCCACTAAATATGGGGGACACTTGGGCATGAATAAGACCCGGTGGGCCTTACGCGATGTATATTGGTGGCCTGGAGTCGGTAGTGATGTCCAACAGTTTGTGGCACGTTGTGACACGTGCGCACGTAACAAACCGGACACACAAAAGCCTGGTGGTTTGCTTCAACCACTTGAAATTCCGAGTGAACCTTGGGAAAGCGTTTCACTGGATTTCATCACCGACCTCCCAAGAACCCGTGATGGGTGTACGACGATACTTGTCTTTGTAGATCGCCTTACAAAAATGGTGCACTTCGTACCCACGACAACAGACGTATCAGCAGAGGATACTGCCCGGTTGTTTGTGACACATGTCTTCCGTCTACACGGATTGCCACGTGTATTAGTGTCTGATCGCGACCCGCGCTTCACGAGCCGATTCTGGCGTGAAGTAACTGAGACACTAGGAACGAAGCTTAAGATGTCGTCAGCGTTCCACCCGTAGACAGATGGGCAAACGGAACGGACTAACCGCACTCTCGAGCAGATGCTTCGTTCTTTCATAAGCCCAACACAGGACAATTGGGACGAGTTGTTACCCATGGTCGAGTTTGCGGTTAACAACTCAGTGCATGATAGCACACATGAAAAACCATTTATCCTGAACTGTGGTCGGCATCCCACAACACCTGCTACGCATGGGATCGGCGGTTTGAAATTACCTGCCGCAAAGGATTTTGTGGGCAAGCAACGAGAGGCCCTAAAGTCGGCACGTCGTTGGCTGCAATTAGCCCAACAAAGACAAAAATCCTATGCCGACATGAAACGCCGGGAAGTATCGTTCTCCGTTGGAGACAAAGTTTTATTAAGCACGAAGAATATTCGGCTTAAGATCCCTGGTGCGAGAAAGTTGTTCCCTCGCTGGATTGGGCCCTTCGAGGTGATTCAACGAGTTGGTGCGGTAGCTTACAAGCTCAAGCTACCTGATACCCTGCAGATTCACAATGTCTTCCATGTGTCTCTGTTAAGCAAGTACGTTGCAGAAGGCAAGTACTTACCACCACCAACAACCGTTCTAGGGGAGGAACTGTACTATGAAGTCGAACGAGTGCTTTTGCGTCGTGATCGATAACGCGGCCGCAAAACTGTACGAGAGTTCCTCATTAAGTGGAAAGGCTATGGGCCTGAACACAACTCATGGGAGCCGGAAGAACATTTGACTGATACTGCGGTTCAGTCTTACATGGAAGACCTGGCTCAGCGAGCACTCCCACAACCAGCGGATGGTGTTGACCCTGGTCGTAATGTGGTTCGTCGTGCTCGTAGCACTCGTCCTAAGAAGCACCCCACGGCAACGAGGACGTTGCCAGCTGGAGGGGGAGGAGTGTAACATATCGAATCCCACCAACCCAAGTCTCGATACATTGAACCTGGGTTGGGAAGAGAAAGGGGAATTGAACTGGTTGGAAATCGGGGAAACGAACTGGTTGGCAAGCCAACCAATCAGAACACTTTTATACAAAGTGAGTCGAGAAGTTTCCCGCCGCTGGTTGGAGTTACAACCAATCACAAACATTCGAAGTCCAACACAACTCTTGCGTTGGAATTGCAACCAGTTGAAACATGACAGGTAGGGATAACATATTACATACACAGCATTTTATCCCTTTGTTTGTGCCATGTCATTGAGTAACCTTTGCCACATGGGCAAGGCCCATGGTGGTGCACCCTTCCTTGCCATGGGGAAGGTGGCTGCACCCCAAGGGGGTCTAGGGAAGGGGTCTGAAGCCTTTGGGCTCATTCTCCATTTCCTACTCCCAACTAATCAATTGGGAAATGGGATCTTCTCTTCTTCAACTCCTCCTCCACAGTTTGTGACTGCATCTCCTAGCACTTTCCAGACTTAGTCATTTTCCAGGAGCTGCTACTCTCTGGTTGTGTTAGAACCTATTATTAAGTGGGTAAATGCCCTTTTTATTATCAGAACCGTTACACTGGCGATTCGCACAGCCTTGACGATTCGCACAGCCTTGGCGATTCGCACAGCCGTGGGGCCCGTCATCTCGTGCGTGCTTGTCGTTGCCACGTCATTCAGCCACTATGTGACGTGTCAAACTACCACATGCAACGCTCAAGACCTGGTGGTTTGACTGTACCTCCTCTGAGCGAGATTCTCGTTTCTGGTGTAAGCTGTGAGTATGTGTGCTGCCGAGCCGACCATTTGTGCTGATGCTTTTGTGTCTGTATTGAAGTTGTTGACTAACCTCCTGACTGTTGACTTGTATTTGGCCCACCTTTTGGTGTTGTTTTGATGTTGTGGATTCTGAAACACCGAGTCTCACATCAGACTGAAGTACTTTCGGTCGGCTTCCCTGCCGCATCTGTCACCTTTCTGTGTCAATCCACACTCGCCCTCTCTGTCATGCAGCATAACAGCCTCCCAGACGCGCATGTCAGTACGCCCACTTTCCGCATCCGTTTTTTTTCTCGTATATGCTCTTTTCGTTTCTTTCCACCGCTCATCGTTCCATCTCCTCCCATCTTCTGTTCTCCTTCTTCTCCATGCATTATCTAAAAAACTCCTGGCTGTTGGATTGAACCACATTGGACGACAATCAAGTGTGGATTTACAGTGGTAACTGCGCTCTTCCCCTTTCCCTCCCCTTATATCCTCTGCCCCACTTTCTCCCGTTCCACCCATGTTTCCCCTATCTGCTTCCATCAGACAATCGTTTCTGAGCCCGCAGCTGTCAGTACGAGTTTCTCCAGTGGCCGCACCGTCAGCAGCGGCAGTGGCAGCATCAGTGGCGCATCTCCCGCCTCCTGCTCCTCCTTTATGCGCCGAGACGACATGGCAGAAGTGGTGCTGCGTGGGCCTGCAGAACCCGGGCAGCGCCGAGGGGAGAACAGACTCAGGTTGGGCCCATAACAAAAACAAGCCCGAACGAGTTGGATGATCGCGCTGAGCTCGAACCTTTGTAGCGCGGCTTTCGGGTACATCGTAAGCTGTTTCCATGTCGTGCGACTCATGCCAGTCTCACGGAATCAATCGGAGTTCATTCATTCAGCTGTGCCATAACAGCTACGGTACTTTCCCAAGCCACCCATTCCAAAGCTCACGCCACTCAGAGACTTCTAAGTTCTGACTCGATGCCAACCCAACTCCGCTCGTCCCCCACCCCTCAGCTTGTATCCGAGTAACTCCCCAATTGCACCCCACCCACGCTGCTTGCATAACGTGAGTGGATTACTACTCATACGTGCTTGCCTTACCTTGCACTACTTCCCCACAGGTCACTTATCCTCTTGGCCATGTTAGAGTCGCTGAGAGGTAATTTCACGTTGCGGCACTCCAGCAATCGCAATCTTCTATCCTCCTGACTGCTATCACGTCTCGGTTTTCTAGTCTTGTTCAAATCTCCAACACGCCTCCAAGGGTTAATCAGGGTTAATCTTCAACCCCACTCCACCGTAATTTCGCCCTGGGAAATCCAGTCATCGACACGTATGAACAACCTTCTTAAAGATGTAATCTCTGACTCCCCTCTGCCCATTTCCCATTCCCTTCTTCCCAACTGCCCACTCCCCATACCCTGCTATTCCCCTCTGCTCATTTCTCTTTCCTTGCGACTCTTTTTCCCATTCCCCTCTGCTTATTACTTCATCCCCACAAATCCCTTCCCCATTTCCCTCTGCCCGTTTCCCCTTTTTCCGCAATTCCTTTCTCAGTTCCTGCACCCTCGTTCTTGAACCCTCCTATCCCTTCTCCTTCGTTTCTTTCCAATAGTATTTATCGTTATCTGGGCTGAGGCTGCTGTCTGTGCTGTGCTGTTCTGTGCTTCCAGTGCTGTTAAATGCTGGTAATAAAGGGGGTTCAGACAAGTGGGGTCACCTGCTCTCTGCTGCCAGAGCTGTTCAGACCAGTGAGGTCAGCTTGTTAACTGTTGTTCCGTGCTTCTTTCGTTTCTCTCTCTCTTCAAGCTCCCTTTCGTTTCTTCCAGTGATGTTGTAGGCGTATTGTCGAACCACTCAAAGGTTGTCTCTCCTCTCTCCCCCTTCTTCCACTCCCCCTTGCCTCACTCCCTCCATGTTTTGGCGCCCCTCACACTGTTTCAAGAGGTCTCAAAATTAGTCTTCTTTCTCGTCATAAACGCCAACCTGTCTCCACCATATGTCCTTGCTATTACAGCCATGCTCCCATTCTTTCCGCTCTAACTCCTATCCCTCTGCCCCAGCCCATGTGCCCCACTTTGCTCACCCGCCTCTTGCTGGTGCCTGCTCCAGCGCTCTCAATTCAATGCCAAATGGGCCTGACCAGCCACAGGCTGCTCCAAGCAGCTGCCGCCTTTTAAGACGTCTCAAAAGTCATCCGCCCCTTGCTGGTGCCTGCTCCAGCGCTCTCAATTCAATGCCAAGAGGGCCTGACCAGCCACAGGCTGCTCCAAGCAGCTGCAGCCACACAACGTGCCAGCGAAGCACCTCCTCCCTCATCCCCATGTGGTTCATGTTGCACTTGCTGCTTCCCTACCCCCACGACCCATAGCCCCCAAAGATGCCTCACCAGACTCGGTTGCAGCTGGGGTGTTTCATGCAAAAGGGCAAGTAAATCCAGTCTTCCTGGCCTTTTAAACCTCTCTTCCCTATGCGCTCTTCCCTTCCCGCCATGCATACGAATGCGGATGCTCTTGTTGCCCTTCCCTCTCTCAGGGCCCTTGACTCTGAGGGAGCTATTTACCTGTACTGGCAGCACAATATGGCAGTGATCCGTGTACCCACTCGCCCTGACCTCCTCTGTCTGTCCTCACCAGAGGGCTGCTACCTGGCAGACTGGCAGCGTGTCAGACCGGTGCGGATGCAGCAGCACAGCATCACTCACATTTCATTCGTTCAAATCAGACATTCTCGAGACAAAGATAATGCTTAGAGAGAGCATGCTTGTAGCCTGATCGTTACGGGTATATGGTATTCACCGTTTCAGCGATGGCTCTTCACGCTTGAGCTTCTTTATGTTCATTCTAGCTGGCGGTGTGCTCATTCCGTGATCCCTCTGCTTCTCGCATTTCAATATCCTGGAGCTCTCATCTCACCCATGCCTCTTGAATATCTTACCGTATAACCGCACACGTGGTGAACTGTAAGGAAAGAGGAGTACGCTAGGCAAGATGTGGAGGTGGCCAGGGAGTTGTTCAGCAATTGGCCAAGTGATGCCATACAAATACAAACCATGCGGGTATCATGATTCATCATGAGAAAACGACGCCTGATGATCTAATTGCCACAGTCAGCATTACTACAAGCATGAATACAACCGGCACACCGAATTACAGAAGCACAGCTAACAAATGCATAGCATATGTACAAGCAACAAGTTACCAGACCAGGGTGAGCTGAGCACTGAGCAAGCAAGGTGGCAGGCTCACAGTGCCAACTCCAAATATCATCGTTCCGGAAGTCTTCAAGCAGAAGCCAGACCAGCCAGGCAAGTTGAAATTTCCTATGTTAGCAGCGCCCTCGCCAACTACCAGAACCGGTAGCTACTGTTGTCCTCTCCCGGCCCGGAGCCTGTTTCCTCCCACACTACCAGGAATCAACTCCAATTCCACAACCCCCTCGCTTGCATACTTGAAACGAGGATCCCACCAGCCGCACACAGGAAGTAGCACCAGAAGAAACTTCTCCCCAGCCCTCCGCCTTCTGGCTTCCGAGTTGCGCTGCTGCGCCGTGTGTATCTCTCCTCAACACACCCCACGTTCCTGCCTTTCATCTGTCCTTCCGGCTGCCATGCCAAGTCGCCTGCTCTGGAAAGTGGTGCGCTACACTGCTCCATCCAGGCACCATTCCTCGAAAGGGCTGCGCTATTTCCCATGCCGCTTGTACCAACCAGCCACTCCCATGCCTCTTATACCACACCTGCCCATTCTCCACTGTGCTCGGACCGGCACTGATGATGCAATCTGCAAGATAGAATGGGCCAGGGAAGGGGGAGAGACATACAGGGAGAGAGCATAATGTGTGACACATTAATCGGCATCACACACCCGCAGCAACACACTACATCCCATGCCAACACACCACACCCTGCAAATAAAGAGAAACCGACCAACCAATACCCAGGGCATCAATACACCCTGTCCCATGTCACCCCAGCAATCCTTCACTGAATGCATCCACCTCCAACCATCCAACCTCACTGCATGCACGCACCTCCATCCAGCCTCAATGCATGCACCCACCTCCAACCATCCAACCTTACTAACCACCATCCACCCAACCTTACCGCATGCACCCGCCTCCATCCAGCCTCACCAAGTAAGTGCTGACCGACATCCCACATTCACCCGCTGGCTCCGATCCTTCCACTCCCCAGCGATCTACCGTCAATGCGTGCATTCTCAAGAGTGGAAACGTGGAAAATGTCGTCTGTCTCGTCCTGAAAATCTGGGCATGCAATAACCTCGAGGGTCCTGAGGTTACAATCTGAATAAATTCTGTACAAGGATACCAGGTCGGGGCAGGAACACATAGTCAGCCGCTGCAGCCGTTGCAAATCGTGCACTTCATTTGGGAAGAAATGCAGGCGGGGAATGCCATACAGGAGGAGGGATGAAAGGTTCTCAAGCTCACAAACAGATGAAATGAAGTTGTTAAGGAAACAAGTCTCATTCCTCGCATCCCCAATCGGGCAGTTGGTTGTCCATCCAAACTCAAGAGTGCTCAGACTCGTCCTCCAGTTTCGAAGCAGGGATGGCGGAATACTGGTGACGCTGTTGCAGTGATTGAAGGAGAAATTTCGAACTTTGGAGAGGCTGGAGAGGGAATCAGGAAGGCGAGTGAGGCTGCTGAGTTGGCACAGCTCCAAACGCTCTAAAGATGACATGCGACCCATGCCCTCTGGAAGCTCCCTCAGTCCAAAGCAAATTCTGATGGTCAGGCTCTTGAGAGAAACAAGATCGGACATGGCGTTTGGGAAACGTTGCATCTCATCGATTTTAGATAACTCAAGGACACTTAGCGAAGTAAGCAAGAAGAAGGAATCCGGGAGCCTGGAGAGTAACGAGTTGCCAGTCAAAAAGCACTCTTGAAGGTTCTGAAGGCAGCCAATGCTGTCAGGAAGATCCTCCAGATCGGATATTTTGGATAAGCTGAGTTTGACCAGCGAACGAAGGCCTCCGAAGGACTCGGGCAGGTGGTATAGATAGCTGCAGTGCAACATTTGCAGCTCGTTCAGCCCAGTGAGAAGACCAAAAGATTCTGGGAGCATGCAGAGAAGGTAGCTCAACGTGAGCTTCTTCAAGCATCTCAGTTTGTTGAATTCATCAGGAAGCCTCGTGAAAGCGACTTGCAAATAGACCTCTGTCAGGGAAGACAGATTGAAAAATGATGGTGGGAGAACTGCGGACCCAACGCCCAGTGCGAGATGCTGTAACCCAGTGCAAGCAGTAAAGACTGCATCCAGACCATCCCACGCCAAAGCAGCATGATGCGTGGTTCCGAGATCAAGACGAGTCAACCTGGGACATGCAGATCCGAGGCCGAAAAGAAACTCGCACCCGTTGTCAAAATGGCAACCGTTTATCGTTAGAGACGTCAATTTTGTGAACTTTGACAAGAATGTCAGAAGGTCAGTGCCTGCTTGGATCGCGCGTTCTCTTCTTGAGCGGATCATGTAGATGGAGGTCTGGGAAATATAAACGAGGCGACGCCATCGTTTGCAGACCAAGGCGTGGTTCAAGCTGCTAGGCGTCTGCTGGCTTAGTAGACGGAAGATGATGCAGAGGAAGTCATCCGATAGATGATCGAACAACGAGGACCACGCGGAACTACCAAGGCACGGCGATGCTAGGGTTAACGACGATTGGTCTCTTTCAAAAGACGACATGGCTCAACCGCTCTACGGAGACAGCAATTACGTGAATGCCGGAAGGAAAACAAGATCTGAAGACTTACTACTGGATGGGTTATGTTCCTCTTCGACCCTCTCGTCTGAAAAGTCTCAGGGCTGACAGACGAGAGACTGAAGAAACAGGAGGTTCTTGAGAGTTTCGGAATCTGAAACAGCCACTAAGCTGTTTTGGCAGAGTAGTAGTAGTAGTAGGAAGTGCTCTTAGGAGAATTTCAGAAAGATAGTACCAAGATAGCTTTACTAGAGATCATATGATGACTTACATTTCAGAGATACATCCTATTATACTAGGATACTAGCAATGGCGCCTTGAGCAGGTCGCTCAGGTCGCCTTTCATATTCCTAGAGCTAAGAACAGCAAGGCATAGCATTTATTATTATGTACATAGCTTCCTAGCCTTGTAGTCCTAGCCTAGGAAAACACTAATGTAATGGGCATCTTGTACTTGCGCAGCCTTTAGTCTAGACTATGAAGACTATTTAGATAGTAGTATGCATAGGAAGCTCTAGCTTCAACTATGTGAAGGAATTTGCTGGAAAACGCCAAGGCAGAAAGTTCAAGTAATTTCATTGAAGAAGGCATACAAAAACAGAAAACACAAAGCAAGTTATAAGCAAAAGGATTTCTGATTTCGCCCTCGCGCCGCGCCTAATATCGAGCTGAGTTGTACTCGGCTCAATTCCCAAATCCAACCATGCACCGAACGCGCCTCGAGTTCGAATTTCAGACTTCCTTGGACGCGCCTTTGACCCGGCGTGACTTCTCATCACGTCACTTGATATCTCGACATTTCAGCTGTGTTCTTCTCCATTTCAGCACGCTTCCTCTCCTTCTCTTCATTTCCCATCGCAGGTCTAGTCTCTGCCTTGTTTCTCCTTCCACCGCCCCAACATAGGTAGCTCATCTTCTTCTTAGGTCTTCGCTTTCCCTTAGTCTCATCTCGTCAAGCCGGATTCTTCTTAGGTCGATGTAGATCGCGTTAGGTCGTTCTAGGTCGTGGTTAGCTAACCACCTTCAACAATCTCCCCTGTGGTTTGCTAACCACCAGCCTATGCATTCTCCCACGCACGTTTTACCTTGAACCATCTCTAGGCCTGCTCCACACTCCCCTGCAATTCAGCCAAGGTACGCATCCCAACCTCTCTCTTGCAACGCTCAAAATTTGCCCTTGGTAACACCTTAGTCAGAAAATCTGCTGCTTGTGCCTCCGTACGTACGAATTCAAACTTGAACTCCTTGCTACTCACCTTTGAACGCACCCAATGATACTTCACATCCATATGCTTGGTCCTCCCGTGCCAATTGTCGTTGTGAGCCAAGTCGATGGCAGATTTGCTATCCGTGCGTATCACCGTCGGCCCTTTCACCTTGATTTCCATCTCCTTGAGTAGCCGTCTCAGCCAAACCCCCTCTTGGCATGCGTAAAACAGAGCCATGTACTCCGCTTCCGCACTAGAGAGCGCTATGTCACTCAACTTTTTCGCTTGCCACATGATTGCTGTCCCGCCGAGCAGAAACACGTAACCGTATGCTCCCTTCCTTGTTTGCCTGTCGGATGCGTGTGAAGCATCCGCATACCCCACTAACTCCAAGGTCTCTTCACCTCCTTCGAATAACAGCCCCTCATCTTCATGTTGCAGTAGGTAGTCGATAGTCCTCCTCATCTCTCTCCATTTTCTCTCCCCTTGTTGCTGCACTTGTTGCCCAAGGTAGCTAGCTGCGTATGCCATGTCAACGCGCGTGCATGAGACCGGATACATTATGGACCCCACCATGGACTGATATACTTGCCGAGCTCTCTCCTTGCTGCCCCATTGGTTGACATCTTCCTCCCGCTCACTGTCATTTTCAGCTACCCCACTCAATGGTGTAGAAGTCGCCTTCGTGTAGCCGTTGCCAAACTTCTGCTGCACCCTGCTGCAATATTTCTGCTGGTATAGGAACATCTTCTTCTCCTCCTTACGCCGCTCCAGATTCATGCCGAGAAAGAGTGTGGTCCTCGGAATCTGCTTGACTTGAAAAACTTCCGCAAGGTGAGTGCACACCTTCTCTACCTCCTCCTCTAACGCCCCTGCCACCAAGATGTCGTCCACGTATAGCACCAAAAACACCTTCTCTTTCCCTTCTCCCTTCCAGTAGAATGCTCTATCACACTCACTTTTATGAAATCCCCCTTGCAGTAGCCGCTCATCCATCGCCATGTACCACTCCCTAGGACTTTGCTTCAGCCCGTATAGAGCCTTCTTGAGCTTGCATTTCCTGCCTGAGCCGTCATCATGCCCTGGTGGTTGTTCGAGGTAGATGTCCTCCTTCAACACCCCATACAAAAACGCGTTTTTAATATCCAGCTGCACCATGAAGTATTTTCTTGCTGCTACCACCTTGAGAAAGACCCGCGCCGTTGCCAACTTGCTCACTGGAGCGTAGATCTCATTTTGTTGGTAATCTTTCCCCTCCACCTGAGTGTAGCCCTTGGCTACAAGCCTTGCTTTGAACCTTTCCAGCTGCCCCATATCTCCGGTCTTGATTTTAAAAATCCACTTCACCCCCACGGCTTTCCTCCCTTCCGGCATAGGCACGAGTTCCCATGTGCCCCTTTCAGCCAATGTGTTCAACTCCTCCTCAATTGCCGCTTTCCACCGCTCCCTTTCTGGACCCTCGAGCGCCTCCTCGATGCTCACTGGTTCTTTGGGCAGGTTGTGACTCACTTTCCCTTCATTGGAGACTAGGTCAGTTGCTGTGGCAGAGAGTAGGAGATGGGTATGGATGTCCTTCCAGCACGTCATCAGCAGTTGCGCATACCGAGGGTTTGGTTTCTTCACCCTCTTTCCTTTCCCCAACTCCTCTGCAGATGATTCGACCTCTTCCTCACTGGAATCCGTCAATGCTTTCCCTTCTCCATCCTTTACTTCCCTTCCAATCACGATGGCGCCCTCCTCAAGTAAGTCCTCTATCTCCTTCTCTGCTGCCTGGTTGTCACCACTATTCAGGAACTTCCAGGGATCGCTACTTCCTTCAGCTGCTGATTCTTCATCTCTCTCTTCTCTAGCCACTTCATCGTTGACACCCTCAGCTACTTCCTTGCTTGGCTGCTCCCCTGCTATCTCCACTCCCTTGTTTTCATCCGCTTCCCTGGCTGGTGCCTTCTCCCACACCCAATCAACTGAATCTGCCCGTTCCACATCTTCGATCTCCTCATCTTTTTCATCACCAACTCCCTCACTCTCCTTTTCTTCCAAGAGATCCTCTACCTTGTCCGATGTAGTTGCTGTCCCTGCTGCTGCAATCTCTTTCTCTACCCCCTTCCACTGCAGGTAGCTCACCTCCTCGTAGAAAATAACATCCCGGGTGATTGTGACCTTCCCCGAAACCACATCCTTGATCACCCACCCCTTGCTCACTGGGCAGGTACCAAGATTGATCCCCCATTGAGTCCTTGGCAGCAACTTATGATCCGGACCAGCAGGCTCCCTGTATTGTACCATACTCCCCCACACCCGTGCAAGCCCCAGATTCGGCTTCCTCCCATAGAATGCCTCGTGAGGAGTCACATCTGCCCGAAGTCCCTTGGTAGGCAATCGGTTCTTGGACCAGCAGGCCATTGCTAATGCATCACCCCAGAATTTCAGTGGCAGCCCACTGTCAGCCAGCATGCTCCTCACACTGTCTAGCAGAGAACGATTCACCCGCTCCGCTACACTATTATGCTGTGGAGTGTAGGGTACAGTCAGCTGCCGTCGGATGCCCTTACTTTGTAAAAACTTGTTAAACAGGTCCCCGGTAAACTCCCCACCATTATCTGTCCTCAAAACTTTCAGCACCTTCCCACTTTGTCGCTCCGCTTCCGCCATCCAAGTCACGAAGCTAGGAAACACCTCTGCCTTATCTTTCAGCTCCGTCACCCATGTGTGCCTCGTTCCCAAATCAGTGAAGGTAACGAAGTAGCGGCTGCCGTGTCGTGATGCCACCCTCATAGGCCCACACACATCGGCTGCTACGATGTCCAAGGTGCCATAAGGCTCCTGCACCTGGTGGTGGGGGTGTGGGGATTTTGTGATTTTACCTTCAACACACTTGCTGCATTTTCCCTTGCTTCCAGCCCCCTCCTTCAATGTCACTCCTTTTACCATGCCCTTTTTAACCAACTCCTTGATCCTATCCACGCTTGCATGCCCCATGCGCCTATGCAAGGTCTCCAATTCAACCTTCTCCACCCCAACCACCATGGCTGAAGCTTCCTGCTGCAGCTCCTTCACAGGTAAGCCACCAAGCCGAGCCTTCAACTCCTCCCTGGCTAGGTCCCCTTCGAGTGGAGTCATGTAGGTGGCATTCTCTGCTTCCAGCCCCTTCTTCCTCAGCTTCATTTCATACAATCCCTGATTTCTGTTCCCTTCTGCAACCACCTTCCAATTTTCATCAAAAACCCACAGCTTCCCCTTGTCACTGAAGGTTTTGCACCCCGTGCTGTCAAGTTGTGACTGGCTGATCAGATTCAGTGAGAGCTTCTCCACTAAGAGCACTTTTTCCAGTTTCAGCTCCCCATACTCTCCCTGGAGCAGCAACTCTCCTTCTCCCTTCACACTCAGTTTTCCTTCATCACCCAACAGCACATAGGGTACGTTGGAGTCCCTCAGATTTGTAAGCCATTCACGGTGATTGGTCATATGCTGCGTGCAGCCACTATCCATGAACCACGCAGCTTCACCAAACCCCTTTGCCATCAAACACACTCCCGATGCCCTAGCCACGTTTGCCTTGTGAGCTCCTCCCAAAATAACGTCCGCTTCACTGTTTTCAGCTTCCACTGCATTTGCTTTTGCTGCTGCTGGTTGGTTTTGCTGCTGGTTTGCCCCTCGGTAGTTCCTGCTGTTGGGGTTCGAGTAGCAGTTGGCTGCCCTATGCCCAATTTTCTGGCAATAGTGACATGCCCCTGAAAATCCGCCTCTCTGCACCTTGTTATCGCCTCGAAACTCCCCCTCTTTCTGCTGCCCTCCATTTTGCAAGCCCTTCTGCTGCAGACCGCTCCACTTTCCCTTGAAATTTCTGCTCCTCGGGTTGTCATAGCAGTCTATCTGCTTATGACCCTTCTTCCCACACTGAAAACACACCCCAAAACCTCCGTATCCTTTCCCTGTCGCTGCTGCGTTTACCATAGCATGGGTGGATGGTCCCATTCCGTTCAAGCTAATCTCCTTCCTGAGCCGATCAGCTTTCACCCGCTCCAGAGCTTGGAGCGTCTCTAACAGCTTGGTCATATTCATGGGTGGGTTGCAGGTTAGGAGCCCTATCTCTGCTTCCCACTCCTTGGGCAGCCCAGTAATGATGTACCCCATCATTTCTCCTTCAGTTTCAGCTGCCCCCATAGCCTTGAGGTCGTCATTGTACCCCTTTGCTCGATTCATGTAGTCAATGACCCTCTCCCCTGGCTCCATACTCAATAGAAGGAGTTTCTTCCGAATGGCTGCTTTGTTCGTATCCGTAAGCCCAAGGTAGGCAGCTTCCATGTACTCCCAGGCTCGTTCGGCAGAGTTCTCCTCTCCCGCAAATTGATCCAGCCCCACTGCAATGTTATCCGAAACCGAATGACATAATTGAAAAAATGCTTGCTTACTCCTTTTTTTGAACGACGCATTTTCCTCTGGTTTTTCTTTTGCAGATGGTGGGACGCCCTCTCCCGTCTCCTTGTCGGGATGATAGTACGGCCAGAGATCCACTTCCTCCGCTCTACGAATGAACTTGAGTCGCCACGTGCTATAGCTTTCGCCATTGAATCGTTGGGCCTCGCTAAGCCCAATCGTTGGCTTCGCCGTCAATTTAGCTTGTGCTAGCGCCGCTAGGATGGCCTGTAGTTCTGAGCCTCCAATGCTCACAGAGGAGCCCGAACTCGCCTCTGTATGATCGCCCGTCATACTCAGACAATTCCGCCTATCCTTAAAACGCTAGAACGCGCCTTAAACCAGCTCTGATACCAGCTCTTGTACTTGCGCAGCCTTTAGTCTAGACTATGAAGACTATTTAGATAGTAGTATGCATAGGAAGCTCTAGCTTCAACTATGTGAAGGAATTTGCTGGAAAACGCCAAGGCAGAAAGTTCAAGTAATTTCATTGAAGAAGGCATACAAAAACAGAAAACACAAAGCAAGTTATAAGCAAAAGGATTTCTGATTTCGCCCTCGCGCCGCGCCTAATATCGAGCTGAGTTGTACTCGGCTCAATTCCCAAATCCAACCATGCACCGAACGCGCCTCGAGTTCGAATTTCAGACTTCCTTGGACGCGCCTTTGACCCGGCGTGACTTCTCATCACGTCACTTGATATCTCGACATTTCAGCTGTGTTCTTCTCCATTTCAGCACGCTTCCTCTCCTTCTCTTCATTTCCCATCGCAGGTCTAGTCTCTGCCTTGTTTCTCCTTCCACCGCCCCAACATAGGTAGCTCATCTTCTTCTTAGGTCTTCGCTTTCCCTTAGTCTCATCTCGTCAAGCCGGATTCTTCTTAGGTCGATGTAGATCGCGTTAGGTCGTTCTAGGTCGTGGTTAGCTAACCACCTTCAACAGGGCAGAGATTTCTCTGTCTTGTTGTCTTCCAAGTCGTCGTTGATCATGATGAATACGAGCACTGCTGGAAGTAATCATAGCTGTAGGGTCTTGTGCTGTCAAGTAATCTGCTGCGCTGTATGAAATTCTCTCCCCCGTTGTGTCCAGCACTAGAGTGCTCTCTGTAGTTGTTCCCAAAGTTGGAAACAGAGAATTACGAGCCGCTCAATTCGAGGTTGAGTGCCAACCTCGAATTTCCCAAATGTTCTTAGGGCGTGTTCCAAAATCAGGTTCGAATCACAGTTTGCTGAGTTGGCAAAATCGCGGACGGCGAGATCGCCTTCGCCTTGTTACAGAATCAAGAGGCCCGCTAAATCTTGGAAACAAGTGGACCCTGAATCTCAGGCCTTGGCCTGAGAAGGACGGCTCTTTTCTTTCTCCATTGCTCTCGTTCATACGAGCGCCAACGGAGGGGGGACACACTTCATACTCTGCAACCAATCGTGCATGCTATTCCACGTCAGAATCGACCCAGTTCTGGCCCATCACCACGGAGTGACTACGTGGGATGGCTAGATGTTGTACGCCGTAATTCTGCTTTGAATCCTAGATTCTCGATCAACACGGTAGTAGCCGTTCTATGCTGGTGGAGCCTGAATCCTAGGGCACCCCGTGGAAGGTGTAATGTTGTAACTGCGGCTTATCGAAAAGTGGAGTGGGTAAGACCATTTCGCGCTCATCAGCGAAGTTGACTTCTTCGCTGAGACGTTTGGATACCACGTTCTGTGTTTTAGAACTCCAGAAGGAATTGGTAAGTTACGGAGTGATGCAAGAACTCGAAGGCCAAGCAGACGAGGTAGGTACGCGAAGTAAGTGACTTTCGCGACTGACTTGCGACAATTTTTACTCAGCCAATCCCTTCAGCTACTTCTCACCTCCAACCCCTCTCGCATGATCCCTCCCATCCCATCCTCTCCCATGCGCCGTATGTGCTTCTTGTCATTCGTTCCTCCCGGCTCTGTAAATTAGTCTTCGTGAAGCTTGGCATAGTAACTTTATGTTCCGTCACTGCCCTATCGTAGCCGCGGCAGGTTTAGGAAAAACTGCGAGCCTAGGCGACCGATTCAACAGATCAGCCGTCTCGTTTTCATATTCCCAGGCTGTTGCATCCAGTAGTCCTTAGCGTCGTCGCAATTCCGGTAATGAGTCTTGGTTCGGGTAATTCGGATAGAAAATCCGATTTGAAGAAAGCGGTTAGAAATTTCGGTTAGCTAACCCGCTAGCGTCAACCTTTTCCCTCCCACCTTTCCCCCGCTCCCCCGCTCCGTCCCCCGCGCCCTCCCCCCTCCACTTTTTCCCCGTTTCCACTTTCTTTCCCCCCCCTTACCCTCGGTTCCGCCGTCCAGGCGCCGCCTTGGCGGTTCTTACAGCATTGCCAGGGCCCGTCATCTCGTGCGTGCTCGGCATTGCCACGTCATTCAGCCACTGTGACGTGTCAAGCTGCCACATGCAACCCTCAAGACCTGGTGGATTCAAAGTGCCTCCTCTGAACACGATTTGTGAGCATGTGTGTAAGCTGTGAGCATGCGTGTAAACTGTGAGCATGCGTGCAACCTGTGAGCGTGCGTGTAAACTGTGAGCATGCGTGTAAGCTGTGAGCATGCGTGTAAGCTGTGGGCATGCGTGTAAACTGTGAGCATGTGTGTTCCTTATCCTGTGCTGATGCTTTTGTTGGCTGTACTGAAGTTAACTTCGCAACTGCCATGCTGAATTTTCCTGATTGTTGACTTTGACGCACCTGTTGCCAGCATTGATGTTTGCTGTTTGATGTTGTTTGATTCTGATTGTCACACTATATTAAGTTCGCCCCCCCACGTCTCCCTCCATCTTCCTTGCCTACATTTGCCTGCTACTATCGCCACCCCGTTTTCCTCCCGTTCTCTCCGTTCCTCTCTCCCCGGCCCTCTCTCCCCGGCCCTCTCTCCCCGCCCCTCTCTCCCCGTCCCTCTCTCTCCGTCACTCTCTCTCTGCCCCTTTTTCCCCGCCCCTCTCTCTCCATCCTTTGCTCTCCATCCCTCCCTCTCTCTCTCCGTCCCTCTCTCCCCGTCCCCCTCTCCCAGTCCCTCACTCCCCGTCCCTCTCTCCCCGGCCCTCTCTCCCCGGCCCTCTCTCCTCGTCCCCTCTCTCTCCGTCACTCTCTCTCTGTCCCTCTTTCCCCGCCCCTCTCTCTCCATCCTTTGCTCTCCATCCTTCCCTCTCTCTCCGTCCCTCTCTTACCGTCCCTTACTCCCCGTCCCTCACTCTCCGTCCTCATCTCCGTTCCTCACTCTCCGTCCTCTATCTCCGTTCCTCTCTCTCCGTCCCTCTCCCTCCGTCCCTCTCTTCGTCCCTCTCCCTTCGTCCATCTCTCTCCGTCCCTCTCCCTTCGTCCATCTCTCTCCGTCCCTCTCCCTTCGTCCATCTCTCTCCGTCCCCCTTATGCAGTGCATAGCAGCTGGTCGCCCAGACGCGACTGTTGGGGCTCCACAGCACCGCTTTCAACCACAACACGTCCAGCAGTACGCCCACTTTCCGCATCCACCTTGTTTTCTCGTACATGCGCCTATTTTTACCTCCAGTGTTCAAACGCCCTGCTTCTCCCATCTTTTGTTTCATCTCTCCCACCTCCAATCATTCTTTTCATGCATTGTCCATTCAACCCTGGCATTTGAATTCAGCCGCATTAGGAAGCCATTCAAGTGTGAATATACTGTAACTACTCTCTTCCCCCTTCCCTCCCCCCATGTCCTCTCCACCACTTTCTCTCTCCCGTTCCACCCACGTTTCCCTATCTTCTCCCATCAGCCAATCGTTTCGGAACCCACAGCCGTCAGCACGAACCCCACCAGCAGCGGCATCAGCAGAGCCATCAACAGCGGCAATGGCAGCGACAACGGCCGCATCTCCCACCTCGTGCTCCTCCTTTCCGAACCAAGTCGTTTCCCCCTGTCTGCTGCCATCATTCAATTGTTTCTGAACCCACAGCCGCCAGCACGAGCACCAGCACCAGCGGCGTTAGTCGCAGTGACGGCAGCAGCGGCAATGGCAGCATCAGTGGCGCAACTCCCGCCTCCTGCTCCTCCTCTCTGCGCCCAAATTACTTGGCGGGAGTGGCGCTGCGTGCCCCTGCAGAACCTGTTGCTGCAGGCAGCGCTGGGGGGAAGTGCTGACTGAGGGGCAGCGCTGACTGAGGGGCAGTGCTGACTGTGGATGGTGACGTGGCATGGCAGCAAATGGCCGAACAGAGGGCAGAGCCGCGGGCAGAGCAGAGGGCAGAGCAGAGGGCAGAGCAGAGGGCAGAGCAGCGGGAGCAGCGGGCAGAGCAGGTTAGAGGGGGGCTTACATACAAGTGCGCAGCAGAAGGCGTGGGAGTGGGTATGCGAGGATGATGGCATGGAGAGCAGGTTAGATGGGGCCTTACAGCCGCGTGCAGCTCGGGCCCATGACAAGCCTCGCCCAGGCAAGTCACAACAAGTGGACAGGTCTCCATTCACTCACCCCCCTCACACTCTTCACCATGCACCTGTGTCAGTGCACACTCAGGTCACACTCTCTCAGTGCCCTCATCTCGCACCTTGCCATTCGCACCATTATCCTGCACCCATGCCAGCATTTGAGTCTTGCCTGAGGGGTGTCCAGATTCGATGTCGAGGCTTTTCATGGCATTTGAGGTGCCGCATAAATGGTTGCTCCAGGCTGGCCCTTGCTCTCCGTCCATCCCCAGCATTCAAGCCCGCTGCCATCTGCATGCTGAAATGCCCTCTTTGCCTCACCTCGCTCACCTCCCCCATTCTCCCCTCCCTCACCTCTCTCACCTTCGTCACCTCTCTACTCTCCATCTCACCTCCCTCACCCCTCACCTCTCTCCTCTCTATCTCACCTCTCTCACCTCTCACCTCTCTCACCTCTCTCACCTCCCTCACCTCCCTCACCTCTTACCTCTCTCACCTCCGTCACGTAGTTTTCTGTACAGCTTCCCTCCCGCCTCCCATCAGTTGGAACGGTCCCAACTCATGGGTGGATGGGGGTGCCGCTAGTGCAAGTGGCCATGGCTGTCGAGGTCGATGCTGCTGAGCTGGCAGTCGCAATCTCCCGACTCCATTTGTCTGTCGGATGATGCTGCATGGTGCCTTGGCTCTCTCTCCTGCAAGTGGCCACGGCTGTTAGTGCTGCTGAGGTGCCGACTGTTTGTATTTCATGGTTGAATTTCATGGTTGGATATCATGGTTGAATATCATGATTGAATTTCATGGTTGAGTTTCATGGTTGAATTTCATCACTTTATTGTGTCCATTCCAGGCCGGTTGTGTTCATGCGGCTTGCTGCAGAGCAGAATATCCGGAAAAATTCAGCCGTTTCAAAACATACTGGACGCCGTGCATATCAGCCGTTCCAAAACATATGGTACTGGATGCCGTGCATGCACCCTACTATACCTGACATGTTTTAGGCATGACCCATCCCAGTGACCATTCAAATGTTTTAGCTTTAGGGATGCTTCTGTTACTAAGTGAGGAAAGCCAATGATATAGGTAGTGGAAGTACCGGTACAAAATAAAGGCTATGAAACGAGGATGTGATGGAAGTTGAGGCTATGAAACGCATATACCAGCTTCAGCTTCCGCAGCTGCGGCAGTGCTGACCCGATGTCGGCCGGCAGCCTCTGGAGACTCATCGCACTGTCAATAATCAGCGTGCGCAGGCGGGAGAGGAACGTCAAGGCGAATGGAAGCTCCTCAGTATCGTCTGCCAGATTCAGATGCAAATGCTCCAGGTGCGACAGGCTCCTGCTCACAGCGACCCCACACGCCACATAAACCTCGTCCAGGCGGAGCGTCCGATGCCCTGTCAGCTCGGAGACGTCTGGCAGAGCCATGGCCTGCTTCTGACTCCAGCTACTTCCCCAACTCAGCCATTCTATGGAAGCCGGCAGGACTTGAGGAGGCTGTGCCAGCATGTCACATCGGGCCACCTCCAGCCGCTTGAGCCGCGTCAAGCCGTCCAGCCTTGTGGGCACCGAGGCCAGCTTATTGCAGTCAGCGAGAGAGAGAGAGCTTCAAGGGCAGTCAGGCCCGTCAGGGACGCTGGAAGGGCCGCGAGCTGATAGCAGCACGAGAGGTGCAGCTCCCGCAGGTTGCTGAGCGACCCCACGCCCTCTGGTAGCAACTCCACGCTGCACCCGTTCAGCTCAAGCCTTGTCAGCGACGCGATTTCCGATAACGAGCACGGGAGATGCCAAGAATCGTAGCTGTCTCTGAGAAGCAGCGTGTGGAGGTTACTCAGGCGTCCTATGTCCGCTGGAAGCGCCACTTCACCAAGGCAGAGAGTCGTGAGAGCTGTGAGGCAGCAGAAGTCCGCTGGCAGCTCGCAGATGGAGCCGCACGAGAGTGAGTTGCAGGAAAGCAGGAAGAAGGTCTCCGGCGAGCTGAGCTGGCACACGGAGTCGGGGAGGCGCGCCAGCGGCAGAGTATCCAGAACCAGGGTTTTCAGGGCAGTCAAACTCCCGATGTTTTCAGGCAGGCAGCTGAAGCGCTCGCTATAGATGATTAATAAGGTCTCCAGGTGCTTCAGGGAACAGAAACCCTCCGGCAGCTCCTTCCAGGCATCGCACCTGGAAACGGTCAGCTCACGCAGACGCGGCAGCAACTCCGCAATGCTGTCCGGAAGCCGCTTCAAATCTATGCAATCTGATATCTGCAGCCGTTCCAGACTGGTCAGTGGCCAATCCGACAGCAATCCGACATCAAACGTGGGCCCGGCGGAGAGTGAAACGCTGGTGATGCTGGGAAGACGAGGTACACTCGAGAGTTGCTCCCACTCCCTGCAGGTCATATGAAGATTGGTGAGAGAGCTGAGGCTCTCCAAATCTGGAGCTTCTAAGGCGGAGGCGGCTGTTAAAGCGAGGGTGTGCAGACGCGTGAGGCGGAAAAAGGAAGCGGGTAGCTCAGTGTCCCGATGGAGGCAGAGCAGTGAAAGCTGCTCCAACTGAGTGCATCGCTGGAAGAAGCGATCCAGACCAGCCTCGGTGATCGGGTGCTCTTCCTTCGGTCCGACATAGTGCGGATGGTGAGTGATCCAGCGTCCTACGTGGAGAATCTTGAGCTTAGGACACGCCCATGCGAGGTGATTGAGAAAAGTGTCGTTTAGGGTTTCCACGCTGTCGTCGCACAGATGGAGATGGGTGAGGTTCGGGAAGCACGCGACGGTATTCGAGAGTTCTTGGAGGAGAATGGAACGTTTTCGTTCGACGAGGAGGGTGGAGACGTCACGGTGACCTACATCGCGCCAACGACGGCACACCGACGACACGAGGAAGATCCAGGCAGCGGTTGGAAAGGCGGAGGGGGACGATACTGGATACGCTTCATCGCGGAAAAGGGAAGTGCGAAAAAAAACCTAAAAGTTACTGTTTCGTAACTTTCCAGTTGCATTTTCCGCGCAAGAAAAAAGTTTGACTCGTAAACAGTGGTAGCGTCAGTAACTTGCGAAGTGACTTTCCCGTCACATTCCCAACACAAACTGTACACTTCGGTGCAATTGTGAGGTATACGGTAATGCAACTATGGGGGTGGAAAACGTCACTCTTGAGCAACCTGTGCGAAAGTGTCACGACAGCGCCACGTGGCATACAATGTACGCTAGATTAACCTGAAACATGCTGACGTGGCAGTTTCTGTACGCTAACGTGAACTGTCGGATCCTGACAATATCAATGCCCGTAATCGTGCCATGTGGACCAATCTGATGCAAAATGGGGTGTGAGGAATCGGATTTCATTGGCTGGCAAAAGCGTCTGTATCCGGTTGACGAATCTCCTGTATTGGTGTGTGCTTTTAGTGGTTTAAAACATTTATTATTTTAAACGTTGAGCTTACAAGGCATACAAATGAAAATAGTACTACACTACACATAATGCACGGCTAAGAAGCCCTGCAAGCTCTGCCAGTTAGAAAACGAATGGAAATTGAAACTTTAAAAGCCAAACTATATGCTCACCATCGGGGTTCTTAGTACTGGAGTATGCTGGAATTGTGAAGAAAAAAAATATGTACTGCACTCCGGGTTGACAGTAAGCCGGCAAAACCAGGCACGCTCTGCAGCACATGCAAACACAGCATAGGAGATGAGTCAGGGCTCTCGCTAGGATTCTGGCCTGTCTGACAGTATCTGTAAAAAAAAAAAAAATCCTTACGCTCAGATTGGCCTTTTTTTTTTTGTCTGACCTCTAAGATGAAACATTAATACCAGTCTGAAAAAACAGATGAACTATTCTACGGGGCCTACGCGGTGCGGGGTTTGGGCGGGGACCACAGTTACGTGCATCCGGGATGCATACAGGTCACACCCCATTGCACAAAATGACGGTGTCGGTGCCTCTTGGGTGTGGCTGGCATCGGCGCGTACACCCACGCAGCGACAAAGTGCTGGCAGCGTTGCACATACGTAGTTAGCTGCTGCCAGCGGTGCTGTTTCCTCCAGCGCGGATGCTACGGGACCGAGGCATTCATTGCGCATGCATGTATACAGGCTGGCAGATACCCTAACTAGTGGCCCTATGGACAAGTGGGCAGAAATGTCGGTTTCAGACGGAATCGTACTCGTTATCTGGTGTCTAAGATGAAGCATAGTATGCGATCTGAAAATGTATCTGAAGTAAAATCATTTGTCTTACTGATCATCTGAAGTAAAATCATTTGTCTTACAGATCATCTGAAATAAGAAAATTAAGTCTGAAACGCAGACCATCAGACCAAATTGGTCTGCTAACGAGAGCCCTGAGATGAGTACTCCTGAAAAACGCAAAGTATGCAGTTTCGTACTCACCTTCTTTTAATCGTTGATGGTTTGTAGAGTCAAGTGCTTAAATGGCTAAAAATAAACACACTGCGACGGTAAGCCTGCGAAACTAGGTACACTCTGCAAAACATGCAAATACAGGGTGCTGTTATGCATCCCGCTGACGATGCGTCAGCGGGGTTAGTAAAAGCAGAGTTAGACACCAAAAGTCAAATACTTTTAGGAAACGTCACATTGAGACGAGTATGAACATGCAGATACATGTAAAATAAAATAAGGACAACTTCATCTGCGAGATAACAACTGTAAACTTACCTGCGATGTTGCGTGACAATGTCCTTCCTCGCCGCGACTCACGTGTACCCCAGCAGCCAGCGAAGTTACTGAAGCGCGACGTTGATGGCGGAACGAAGCCGCCGTCTGAGAAGTAGAGGGATGTACAAAGGGACAGGGATGGCAGGGAAAATTTTAGAATACTTGGCACGCAACCTAGTCAGGGCGTTCTAAAAAGCCACATAGTTGTCGGCTTGAAGGAACTTGGAGCGCGCTCCTGCTGCACATCAAAGGGAACAATGAAGAAGGGGAGGGGAGAACGAAGTTGGTTGTGTGAATGGTGGGAGATGGATTCTCTGGGAGATGGTGAGAGCATATTCGGTGGATGTTTGGTTGGGTGGCTGACGTGTATATTTCGGCGTGTGCGGATTGGGTGAAAATGATTTTTAGCCTCACACGTCACACTTCTGAAGAAGACATCGACCGTCTGAGGTTTGGAGTTGGTTGGTTTGGGTTCAGATTTGGAAAAAGCGAAAGCGGGTTTCCAGCTGTACAAACTCGCTTGGTTTCGTTGCTTCGCATTGTTTCGTTTGTTCTGTTGTTACATTTGTCAAACATTGTCACAGTGCTAAACCGCTTGTAATCTGTGTTGACCGTGCGTCACCGCACGACGCGAAAATGTTGACGGAATGGACACTTTTGCGTGACTGTTTTGTTTCAGTCAAAACCCTCGACACTGGTGTGCGGATTGTTGCATTTTGCGTGCGTTGTTTTTTGTACACTTCGCGCAACTAAGTCGCAGGTTTTTCGCAGAAAAACCTTCGGACCCCCCAAATCGCAATTTTCCTTTTCCGCGATGTTCCTCGGGACTGAGATCATCTTCGTCTTCTAAAACGATCGAGCGAAGGTACAGTGGCTTCGGCGACCATGCATGCCGAGACCATAACGTGTCACTGTCGGGTTTCGAAGGTGTAGTATACTCCGCACAATGCCATAGTAGTATCCTAGCGAGGACGTCGTCGGGATGGTCGTTAATATGTCTCGCTGTCTCCATCATTTCCCTAGCAGACGAGATTACAAAGGATCTGTGAAAGGATGGTACGCAGCGACCTTGGATCCTAGACCGAGTTTATACAAGCCTGGACGTGACTCGTTCGTGATGGTCATTGCGCTGCCTTCCCTTGAACGCAACGCAACGCATGCCTCATGTAAGGGTGGATACTCCGTCAGTTTTACAGGAAAGGGTTACCCAAATACCTTGCCAAATTGGTTTTGCTGCGCTAAAGCACCTTCCTATTTCGCCGCCATCTTTTCGCTGTTTAAGTTTCGCCCCGATTCGTATTGGTTCGAAACCTTGCGTGGTCCAACTGAAAATCAGCGAGCTCAACGAAATCTGGGAAAATCTTAGACGTGGCACGGTTTCGTTTAGCGACGAATGAAGCACAATTGGTCCGGGAAATACCGCGTTCGAAGGGTCGTTCCAGCTCACTCAAGGGAGCGGTAAGTGTGTCTGCCTGGTCCGAATTGTGGTCAGGCGGGCCCCTTCGCGGACCAGTCGCGGACAAGTCACCGACTCTGTCTTTGAGGGGGAAACCTGTGATCCAACAAATTCACTCGGCTCGTGTTACCGTTTCGTTCGTTGAGTCGAATCTCGACGATGATGCCGAAACCCTTCGCCCAAGCCCTTTCGTGTACGGACCGAACGAGACTCGGTAACACAATCGTAGTAACCAACTCTTTGCCAAGTTTCGTTCATTTCCGGAACCAACTCTTCGCCAAGTCTTCATTTGGCTCCCTCACATGGCTGACGCTGGAGACCCAGATTTCACCTCAGCATTCGCTTCTCTTGAACAGAATATGGTACTTTTCCACTCCCAGTACCCCGACCTGCGACTTTCTAAGCTCACACTCCGAGAATCTAATGGCTCCAGACGCGCCAGCTCCGATCGACGTTCATAACGCGTCTCAAATTAAGTGTCGTGAATTCCTCAAACTGCTCATTATCGTCGTAGAAACTGATCTTGTTCCACTTGGACCTGAAATCCTCCCTCCACGGTGATTCCCTTGCCGCTCCACACCCATCCCCATCCCAGCAGCTGGTTCGTTCCCACTCCTAGCACCTACTGCGACAGGCACTGCTGGATCTCGAAGAAGATAATGGCGGACATGAATCATGGTCATGCTCAGACGTGGTTACCCGATCCGGTGCAAGCATTATTCGCATCCGCCTTGACCAAGCCCCCTCTCCTACTAAAATTCTCAACTTGAACTATTTCTGTACTGTGTTAAAGCCGGAGTACAAATTCAACGCGGCTCGAGAAATAAAGGTATAGCATAGCCGATTCAGTAGATCTAGCCGTCTCGTCTCTATATTCTCAGTCTGTCTTTCTTCTTTAGCGTCTTCGCAACTATGGTGATAAGTCTATTTGGATAATCCCGTAAAATGTCCGGTCCGGAAAACGCTGTTACAAATTCCCATTAGCTATCCCAGATAGCATCAGTCTTTTTCCTCCCCGTATTCTCCGCCTCCGCCTCTCCCTCCCCCCGCTTCCCCCCCATTCCTCCCAGCTTCCGCCTTTCCCCTTGTTTTCCTCGGTTCCGCCGTCCAGGCGACGCCTTAGCAAAACATACAACATTGCCAGGGCCGTCATCTCGTGCATGCTCGGCATTGCCACGTCATTCCGCCACTACGTGACGTGTCAAGCTGTCACATCACATGCAACGCTCAACCTGGTGGTTTGACTATGCCTCTTCTAAACAAGAATTTCGTTTCTGGTGTAAGCTGTGAGAATGTGTGCTGCTGAGCCGACCATTTGTGCCGATGCTGTTGTGACTGTATCGATGTTGAACTCACTGCTTCCATGTTGGCTCACCGCCTGACTGCTGACTTTGACGTACCGTTTGCCAGCAACGGCGTGTTGTTTTGATGTTGTTGATTCTGAAACACCGAGTCTCTAATCAGACTATAGTACTTTCAGTCGGCCACCCACGTCTCCCTCCGGCTTCCCTGCCGCATCTATCTGTCTGTGTCGATCCACACCCGCTCTCCGTCCCGCTGCATAGCAGCAGGCCTCCCAGACGCGCCTGTCAATCAAGGCCACACGGAAACGCTTTCAACCGCCGCACATCCAGCAGTACGCCCACTTTCCGCATCCTCTTTTTTCTGGTACATCAGCTTGGCTTTTTCTCTCCGGCGCACAAACGTCCTTCTTCTTCCATCTCCTGTTTTAGCCCTCCCACCTCTAGTTTATCTCTTCGTGTATTATCTGAATAAATCCCGGCAGCTGGATTTATTCGCATTAGTGATCCATTTGAGTGTGGATACACTGTACCTTCTCTCCTCTCGGTTCCCACCACCCCCTATGTCCTCTCCCTACTTTCTCCCGTTCCACCCACGTCTCCCTATCTTCTCCCGTGAGCCAATCATTTTGGAACCCACAGCTGCCAGCTCGAACTCCGGCAGCTGTTCCGTCAACAGCGGCAACAGCGGCATCTCCCGCCTCGTGCTCCTCCTTTCCGAACCAAGACTTTTCCCCCTGTCTGCTGCCATCAGCCAATCGTTTCTGAACCCAGCCGCCAGCACGAGCACCAGCACCAGCAGCATCAGCCGCAGTGCCGTCAGCAGCGGCAATGGCAGCAGCGGTGGCGCATCTCCCGCCTCCTGCTCCTCCTCTCTGCGCCCAAATTACTTGGCGGGAGTGGCGCTGCGTGCCCCTGCAGAACCTGTTGCTGCAGGCAGCGCTGGGGGGAAGTGCTGACTGAGGGGCAGTGCTGACTGAGGGGCAGTGCTGACTGAGGGGCAGTGCTGACTGAGGGGCAGCGGCGTGGATGGTGACATGGCATGGCAGCAGATGGCCGAGCAGCAGGCAGAGCAGAGGGCAGATCAGGTTAGAGGGGGGCTTACATACAAGTGCGCAGCAGAAGGCGTGGGAGTGGACATTCGAGGATGGTGGCATGGAGAGCAGGGCAGGTCAGCCTCGTGCAGCCCGGGCCAATGACCAGCCTCGGCCAGGCAAGTCACAACAAGTGGACAAGTCTCCATTCACCCCTCTCACACTCTTCACCATGCACCTCTCTCCATTCACGCCCTCAGCTCACTCTCTCTCAGTGCCCTCAGCTCACTCTCTCTCAGTCACCTCAACTCGCACCTTGCCATTTGCGCCCTTGTCCTGCACCCATGCCAGCATTTGAGGCTTGCCTGAGAGGTCTCAAGAGTCGATCTCGAGGCTTTTCAGGCTGCCAAATGGTGGCGCATGAATGGTTGCTCTCCAGGCTGCCCCTTGCTCTCCGTCCATCCCCAGCATTCAAGCCCGCTGCCATCTGCATGCTGAAACGCCCTCTTTGCCTCACCTCCCTCACCTTACTCACCTCTCACACCTCCCTCACCTCCCCCATTCTCACCTCCCTCACCTCTCGCCTCCCTCACCTCTCTCGACTCCCTCACATGCTTTTCCATACTGCTTCCCTCCCGCCTCCCATCAGTTGAAACGGTCCCAACCCACGGGTGGGGGTGCCGCTAGTGCAAGTGGCCATGGCTGTCGATGCTGCTGTGGTGGCAGCTACAAAAGAATCCATGGTTGTTGAATTTCCAGCTCTTTACTGTGTCCAGGTCAGGCTGGTTGTGTTCATGGGGCTTGCTGCAGAACAGAATATCCGGAAGAGTTCAGCCGTACCAAAACATACTGGATGCCGTGCATGCACCTGACATGTTTTAGGCATGCCCCATCCCAGTGATCATTCACATGTTTTAGGGATGCTTGTTGTTACTAAGTGAGGAAAGCCAATGATATAGGTAGTGGAAGTACAAAATAAAGGCTATGAAATGAGGATATGATGGAAGTTGATGCTATGGAAATTGTGATGAAAATGGTGGCAGTGTCAGTGGTGAAGGCAGTAACAGAGATGGCAGAGGTGGTAACACCAGCAGCAGCAGTCAGCCAGTGAAGTAATCATCCTCAGCATCATTCCCCGAGGTGTTCAAAGCCCTCCCTATTAGGGAGTCCCTAACTATCTGTTACGATTGTATTCATTCCTCCCCGCCTTCCTATCCGCAGTGGCCAGTCATTACATCATACAGTAGCTAAGCCATAGAATCTTACTGGTGCCTACCTAAATGTATATTTTCAGCCCGTACACTTCATTGATGCTCCTGGGGAGCACAGACCCATCAGTGTCCTTCACAAGCCCACACCTGAACAATTTCAGCATCCGCAGTGCCTTAAGCGCACCCAAATCCCCCGGCAATGCCTCAAGCTGCGCACAGCCTGACAAATCGAGGGATCTGAGCCGCGTGAACTGTGCAGCGGTGGAACATAGGGAACGGATGGGGCTGTTTAGAATCGACAGCTTGTTCAGGCAGGCAAGCTGGGTGAGAGAGGCAGGCAGCTGCTCAAGCTGCTCGCAGCCAATGAGGTGCAGCTCCCGCAGCCTGGATAAAGCACCGATAGCATGCGGCAGAGAAGGCAGTTTGGGCGCGTAGCAAACCAAGCTCGTGAGGTTCTCAAGTTCTGCCACACTCGCTGGCAGCTCCCTCAACTCGTCCGCATGTGCCAGCTTCAGCTTCCGCAGCTGCGGCAGTGCTGACCCGATATCAGCCGGCAGCCTCTGGAGACTCATCGCGCTGTCAATAATCAGGGTGCGCAGGCGGGAGAGGAGCGTCAAGGCCAATGGAAGCTCCTCCGCAACGCCTGCCAAATTCAGCTCCAAATGCTCCACGTGCGATAGGCTCCTGCTCACAGCGACCCCACACGCCACAGAAAACTCGTTCAGGCGGAGCGTTCGAAGCCCCGTCAGCTCGGAGACGTCTGGCAGGGCCATGGCCTGCTCGTGACTCCAGATACTTCCCCAACTCAGCCATTCAATGGAAGCCGGCAGGACTAGAGGAGGCCGTATGAGCATGTCACATCGGGCAACCTCCAGCTGCTTGAGCCGTGTCAAGCCGTCCAGCCTTGTGGGCACCGAGGCCAGGTTATTGCAGTCAGCGAGAGAGAGAGCTTCAAGGGCAGTCAGGCCCGTCACGGACTCTGGAAGGGCCGTGAGCTGATAGCAGCACGAGAGGTGCAGCTCGCGCAGGTTGCTGAGCGACCCCAAGCCCTCTGGGAGCAACTCCACGCCGCACAGGTTCAGCTCAAGCCTCGTCAGCGACGCGATCTCCGATAACGACGACGGGAGATGCCGAGACTCGAAGCTGTCTCTGAGAAGCAGCGTGTGGAGGTTACTCAGGCGTCCTATGTCCGCTGGAAGTGCCACGCACCCGAGGCAGAGAGTCGTGAGAGCCGTGAGGCAGCAGAAGCCTGCTGGCAGCTCGCAGATTGAGTCGCACGAGAGCAGGAAGAAGGTCTCCAGGGCGCTGAGCTGGCACACGGAGTCAGGGAGGAATGCCAGCGGTAGAGTACCCAGAACCAGGGTTTTCAGGGCAGTCAAACTCCCAATGTTTTCAGGCAGGCAGCTGAAGTGCTCGCAATTGATGATTGATAAGGTCTCCGGGTGATTCAGGGAACAGACACCCTCCGGCAGCTCCTCCAAGGCCTCGCACCTGGAAACGGTCAGCTCGCGCAGACGCGGCAGCATTTCTGCAATGCTGTCCGGAAATTGCTCCAATTCTCCACAGTCTGATATCTGCAGCCGTTCAAGACTGGTCAATGGCCAATCCGACAGCAATTCGACATCAAACGTGGGCCCGGCAGAGAGTGAAACGCTGGTGATGCTGGGAAGACGACGCACGTTGGCCAGTTGCTCCTCGTTCAACTCCGGGGACGCGATATGAAGATTGGTGAGCGAGCCGAGGCTCTCCAGATCTGGAGCTTCTAAGGCGGAGGCGGCTGTTAAAGCCAGGGTGTGAAGACGCGTGAGGTGGAAGAAGGAAGCGGGTAGGTGGACGTCCCGATGGAGGCAGAGCAGTGAAAGCTGCTCCAGCTGAGTGCATCGCTGGAAGAAGCGATCCAGACCAGCCTCGGTGATCGGGTGCTTCTGTTTCGGTCCGACGTAGTCCCGATGCTGAGTGATCCCGCGTCCCACGTGGAGAATCTTGAGCTTAGGACAGGATGATGCGAGGTGAGCGAGGAAGGCGTCGTTTAGATTTCCCACGCTGTCGTCGCACAGATGGAGATGGGTGAGATTCGGGAAGCACGCGACGGCATGCGAGAGTTCTTGGAGGGGAATGGAACGTTTTCGTTCGACGAGGAGGGTGGAGACGGCACGCTGAGCTACATCACGCCAACGACGGCACACCGACGACACGAGGAAGATCTTGGCAGCGGTTGGAATGGCGGAGGGGGGCGATACTGGATACGACTCTTCCTCAGGACTGGGATCATCTTCGTCTAAAACAATCGAGCGAAGGTACAGTGGCTTCGGCGTCAGTGAATGTTGAGACCATAACGCGTCACTGTCGGGTTTCCTAGGTGTTGACTCCTCACAATGCCATAGTATCCTAGAGAGGACTTCGTCGGGAAGGTCGTTAATATGTGTCGTTGACTGCATCATTTCTCTAGCAGACGAGATTACTAAGGACCTATAAACGAACGGGATGCAGCGACCTTGAAGTTAGACTCTATTAAAGAGTGTGTCGTGACTCGTGGTATCTCAACGGAAGCTGAGGCAGATGAGGTCGTTCGGCAGTTGTTTGAACGATGCTCGCAACTTGGACGATGGATCTGTTCCAGCTTGAGACCTTGTTCTCAAGTTGCTGTGAACTACGTTAAGGTAGATCGATTAGGAAACTAGAGCCGTTCGCACGGTCCTGCGAACTAATGACTAGAGCGATTGGGAAACTAGTGCCTAGTGTGGTATGGAAGAGCAATGGCGGTGAAGGCTGGATCTGGAATCTGGATGAAGGGAGGTTGATTTGTGATGCCAACTCTCGTGCCTCGTACTGAGGCTTGGTTGTGGATTCTGGATCTTGGGCTTGGTTCTTCTGCTGTGGTTTCGCTGCTTGTCTGTCGCTGAGGCTCGCCGCATTTCGTTGTGGAGGAACCCATGTGGCCCACCCAGCAAGTTCACTCGACTTGTGTTACCGTTTTGTTCGTTGAGCCACATGGACGACGAAGCCGACAGATTTTCGAAGAAACAAAATCGCCCCAAGCCCGTTCGTGTACGGACGAACGAGTCTTGGTAACACGTTGGCATGAAACAGCTCTTCGCCAACTCTTCATTCCGCTCGCTCACACCTCTGACACTAGACCCAGATTTCACCCTAACATATTTGCTTCAATCCAACAGAACAGTTTCTTTATCAGAACAGTTTCAACAGTTTCTTATTTGTTTTCAATACCAGGACGCTACTTACTTTTCAGCTTCGACTTTCTAAGCTCAAATTCCGAGTAGCACATGGCTCCAGACACGCGCGCTACGATCTACGTTATTATAAACGCGTCCCCAGGCATAGGTGAGTCAGTCCAAGTGTCGTGAAACGGGACCACTCACAGATGTGGTTACCACCGATCAGGTACAGCAGGCCTATTACGCTTTCGCTTCAACTCGCCGCTACGCGTCTTAGGAAATCTTCGAGGCACGGACTTCTTCGAGCACCAGAACAATTGGTTTCCGAATCAGCTCGAAACACACTGTGATGAAGCACATGAACCATTATTCGCCGCGCGAGTCACCGAGCTTCATCCCTTATGTCGAGCGCCACGTTTGCGACCTCGGGACATTCTGTAGCCACAGCGAGCCTTCCTTCCGCCTTTCCCTTTCCCTCGCGGAAACCTCCTCTAGGTTGCTCAACGTCTCAACATCAGAGCTTGAATTCCGAGTTCAATATCTCTCAGCGTCTCAGCGTCGCAACGTCGCAACCATGTTTCTCTCAACAGTATCAACAACCATGTTTCTCTCAACATTCTCAGCAACCATGTTTCGCGGCAACTATGTTTCGCGGCAACTATGTTTCTCTCAGACGACGTGCCTCGTCCCTGGCTGGTTGCCTGTCTTCGCTCCTTCCTCTCAGAGTCATTTGAAGGTTTTTGAAGCACCTCACTTATCGTCACATGAGTTTGGTATCGTCAATTTCGCCCCTCCCTCCTCTCCTTTTCTGTCCGCCCATTCAGACGACGCTTTGGCGGCCCGCGCCTTTGAAATGCCCGTCCATTCGTGTGCTCGGTATCGCCACGTCATTCAGCCAAGATGTGACGCGTGAAGCTGCCACGCGCAACGCTCGAGGCCTGGTGGGCTCACTGTGTAAAATTCCTTCTTTTCCTGGTGGGCCCCCTCATCCCTTCCCCTAATTCCCCCTCCCCTCCCCCCACCCTCCTCATCCCTAAACCCTCCCCTCATCCCGCTTCTCCCCCCTCTCCATCTCCCTTACGCATCCCGCTTCTCCCCCCTCTCCTTCCCCCCTCCTCATCCCGCTACTCCCCCCTCTCCTTCGCCCCTCCTCATCCCGCTTCTCCCACCTCTCCTTCCCCCTTTCTCATCCCGCTTCTCCCCCCTCTCCTTCCCCACTCCTCATCCCGCTTCTCCCCCCTCTCCTTCCCCCCTCCTCATCCCGCTTCTCCCACCTCTCCTTCTCCCTTTCTCATCCCGCTTCTCCCCCCTCTCCTTCCCCCCTCCTCATCCCGCTTCTCCCCCACCCCTTTCCCTCTCTCTCCCAGTGCATAGCAGCAGGACGCCCAGACGCGCCTGTTGTTCAGGGCGCCACAGCACCGCTCTCAACCGCACCAACCCCAGCAGTATGACCACTTCCCTGCTGCCGCTTCACTCTTGCGCCTTCCCTTTCCGTCCCCCTTTCCCCACCCCCTACCGAATATTCTGTTCTTGCTCTCAACCTTCTTTCTTGAGAACTCTCAAAAGCAGCTCTCGTACCTTTCCTCCCCGCATCCCACCTACCGCATATCCCTGTTCTTTCACGAAGTGGTGAGGAGGCGAGAGCAGATCAGCATGATGCAGCTGGGAGGGACCCATGACTAACCTTGCCCAGAAGAGTGCTTGCCGGAGTGCTTGCAGGAGTGCTTGACTCCAAGCCTCTTGTTTCATGCACCACATATCCTCGCTCCACTCCCTCCCTTCCCTCCCCTCCATCCATTCCCTCACCTCCCTTGCTGTGCCGCTCGTCCCCCAAACCCCCCATGTCGTTTCTCTCTCAGAGTCCCTCCCTTGTGTCCGAGGTTGCTGCTGTCTGAATGGCGGCAGAAGGCGGAAGGCATGGTGACTGTGGGATGGCAGTGAGGACAGGACGGACGCATGAGAGCGGTCAACTGTCAAGAGCGGTGGCACACGCTGGCATTCCTTCTAGCCGTGTCAGAGGGAGATGGCTCACCTGCTACTGGGATTGCAGCTGACGTGGCATGGTATGCATTGGCTCACATTCTCGCACCTCCCATGTGTTGGGGAAAGGGGAGAGGTAGGTGAAGAAGTGGTTCTATCATTGTGTTCATTGAGTGCCATGTCATCATTCCACGTGTCTAGTCATCATGACGTGTCATATCACCAATCCATATGGCATAACACCATGTGAGGTGCCATGTTATCATCCCATCCGCTCTACAATCCACTCAAATCAAATCCCTCAATCCCCTCCCCATGACCCTCAGCATCAGCATTCTAGGACCAGGGCAGGCATTTGCTTCAGCGGAAGCACTTCTTGGACTCACCAGGTGCTTCACTCCACCACTCCGCACCTCCACTTACTCATCCCTCTCGTAACATCTACTGTAAGTAGTTCCAAGGTCAACATCTCATCTGTCTTCCTTCCGCTCCCAGTTTTTTTTTCCCCAACCCTTTTACCGTTTATCCATGCCTCCACTTTATGCATTCGCCGCATATCCTCACACTCTCAACACCAGAATCAGAATCAGTCACAATGATTCCTTGTCGCATACATTCATCCAGCTTCCCCTCCATCTCCTCTCCCTCCCCCATTCTCCCCACACTCCACCTCCCTTTTCCTGCAGCAGCATCATAACCAATGAGTCGTGCGTCATAAGCCAGGCCTCCTTCGCCACTCACATTCCAACTATTCCACATCACAGTGAAGAAGAGAAATTGGCTCAGCAGGTAAAGCAGACTAGAATCGCCTCTCCAGGCCGTGTAATGTGCTAAAGGCCAATAGGCCATTATGCAGTTCAGCACCAAAGCTGTTTCCTTTGCCTCGCGACGTGTTTCCCTGCACTAGTGGTAACCATCTGTTGCCCTGTCATCTTTGCCTTACTCACTCCCCAAGCCACCTCATCCGCCTTCCTTTCACACCCCTTTCCCTGACCCTTGCCTTCACCTCTCCGCCCACTGCTCTGGCCAGCCATTGCACGTGGGCACAGATGCACTGGCAGCAAGCCATTCGGCGATACAAGGCGAAGGAGAGACACGGGCAGCAGCCTGTGCGGCCTTGCAGTGTGTGAGCCGCTTGTGAGGGCAGTCAGCACATGAATGTAGCAGCATGGCAGCAGGTGCAGGCAGTGTTGCCTCGCCTGCCACCCCCTGTGGCACATGGAACCAGGGTTTAAGGTGCCGCTGTTGTGGTACCACTTATTTACTCACACCTTGCCAGGTCAGAGTTGATGCGTTCTAGCCTGCTTGCCAGGTGGCCGTGGCTCATTGTGAATACCGCAGTCAGTGTCCCCAGCAGAAGTGCGCTCTGTCCCTGCCAGAAAAGGAGTGCCAGACCTGGGAGGAGATGTAGTGGTGGTACCGGCTATTGTTGCATGAACTTGGTAGGTAGCTGTGTGGTGGCATGGCAAAGTGCTTGCATGTTTGACACGCCTTGAGGAGCAGCGGCGTGGATGGTGACACGGCATGGCAGTAGATGGTCGGGCAGCAGAGCAGAGGGCAGAGCAGAGGGCAGAGCAGGTTAGAGGGGGGCTTACATACAGCTGCGCAGCAGAAGGCGTGGGAGTGGGTATGCGAGGATGATGGCATGGAGAGCAGGTTAGATGGGGCCTTACAGCCGTGGGCAGCCTCGGCCAGGCAAGTCACAACAAGTGGACAGGTCTCCATTCACCCCCCTCACACTCTTCACCATGCACCTCTCTCCATTCACGCCCTCAGCTCACTCTCTCTCAGTCACCTCATCTCGCACCTGCCATTCGTACCCTTTTCCTGCACCCGTGCCAGCATTTGATGCTTGCCTGAGGGGTCTCAAGATTCGATCTCGAGACTTTTCACGGCAGTTGAGGTGGCGGCATGTATGGTTGCTCCAGGCTGCCCCGTGCTCTCCGTCCAACCCCAGCATTCAAGCCCGCTGGCATCTGCATGCTGAAATGCCCTCGTTGCCTCCCCTCGCTCACCTTGCTCACCTCTCACACCTCTCACACCTCCCCCATTCTCGCCTCCGTCACATACTTTTCCATACAGCTACCCTCCCGCTTCCCATCAGTTGGAACAGTCCCAATCCATGGGTGGGTGGGGGTGCCGCCAGTGCAAGTGGCCATGGCTGTTGGTGCTGCTGAGGTGGCAGCCACAATAACCCGACTCCTTTCGTGCAAGTGGTCATGGCTCTCTGTGCTGCATGGTGCCATGGCTCTCTGTGCTGCATGGTGCCATGGCTCTCTCTCCTGCAAGTGGCTATGGCTGTTGGTGCTGCTGAGGTGCTGGTTGGTGTATTTCAGCACTTTTCTGTGTCAAGTCCAGGCTGATTAAGATTATGGGGCTTGGTGCAGAGCAGAATATTCGGAATAGTTCAGCCGTTTCAAAACATATGCGGTGCATGCACCCTATTACACGTTTTAGGCATGACCCAGCCCTGTAATCTTTCACTTGGAAGCCGATGATAAGTATCTAGTGCCTAAGTAAACAAAAAAAGGGCCATGAAACGAGGATGTGATAACAGCTATGGAATTTGTGATGAGAACGGCGGCAGTGTGAGTAATAAATGAAGGTACCGTAGTAACAGAGATGGCAGCAATGGTACAGTAGCACAGCAGCAGCAGCAGTAAGGCAGGGAAGTAATCACCCTCAGCATCATTCGTCCAGGTGTTCAGATCTCTCCCTAACTGTCTCTTCAGATTGTATTCGTTCCCCGCCTTGCCTTCCTGGTCGTACTGCGAAGGGAACAGCCCATCAAAGAGATGCTACAGTACATGCCATGCCATATTACCTTACTAATACCCACCTACTTGTATATTCGCAGCCCATACACTACACCTCATAGATGCTCGAGGGGACCACATACCCATCAATGTCCTTCACACGCCTACATTCATCCACATTCAGCATCCGAAGAGCTTTCACCTCACCCACGTCCCAAGGCAATGCCTTCAGCTGCGCACAGCCTGACAAATCGAGGGATCTGAGCTGCTGGAACTGTGCAGCGGTGGGGCACAGGGAGCGGATGGGGCAGTTTGAAACGGCCAGCTGGTTCAGGCGGGTAAGCTGGGTGAGAGAGGCAGGCAGATGCTTAAGCTTCTTGCAGCGAATGAGGTGCAGCTCACGCAACCGGGATAAGGCACCGATGTCAGGCGGAAGAGAAACCAGGTTGGGCGCGTCGAAAACCCCCAAGAAGGTCAGATGCTGCAGCGCACTCACACTCGCTGGCAGCTCCCTCAACTCGTCCGCATGTGCCAGCTTCAGCTTCCGCAGCTGCGGCAGTGCTGACCCGATATCGACCGGCAACCCTCGGAGGCTTAAGGCGCGTAAATTTTTCCGTTTCGGGCAAATGTCCGGATGGGGGCCCCAAATCGTCCGAACGGAGCTCCGTCCGGACGGTTGGGGATGTGGTACGGACGACGATGAGTCCGTACCCCTATTATGACACTTTTTTGCTCTTGCGAAAACTGCATTTTGAGCGAAACAGTAACGCTTATAACCCACCTCGTCAGCAAATCGGCCGCTTCGCATGCATGAAGTTGTGTCAGAAAAAAGCCGGACTGTAGAGAGTTCGCTTTTTTGTAGTGCTGTGAGTCTGTGTGCCCGTTCGGACGATAGTGGAACTTCTGTGTTGCCTTTCCGTCAGAACGTGGTTCTGGCGAGCAGGAAACCGAGTCGCCAGAACTGATAAAAAATGTGCTTCGCGCACCAATGACGTTGCAGGAGTTCCGGACGGTCCGAAATGCTGTCCGGACGACGTCAGGAGTGTAGAACGGACGATGAACAAGCAGAAAAGTGTCAGAACTCGTACGGACGATCGCGATGTCGCAAGGGGTCTCACGAACTCAATAACGAAATAAGGCGAAATCCGTAACCCTACAAAAGTCCGTACGGGTCCTCCGTCCGGACGATGAAAAGTGAAAAAGTTACGCGCCCTTATTGCGCAGTCAACAACCAGCGTGCGCAGGCGGGAGAGGAACGTCAAGGCGAATGGAAGCTCCTTAGCTGCCAAATTCAGCTCCAAGTGCTCCAGGTGCGATAGGCTCCTGCTCACAGCGACCCCACATGCCACAAAAACCTTGTCCAGACGAAGCGTCCGAAGCCCCGTCAGCGTGGAGACGTCTGGCAGAGCCATGGCCTGACAGTTACCTCCCCAACTCAGCCATTCAATCGAAGCCGGCAGGACTTCAGGAGGCCGTGCCATCATGTCACATCGGGCCACCTCCAGCCGTTTGAGCCGTGTCAAGCCGTCCAGCCTCTTGGGCGCCGAGGCCAGATCCTCGCAGTCAGCGAGTGAGAGAGCTTCAAGGGCAGTCAGGCCCGTCACAGACTCTGGAAGGGCCGTGAGCTGATGGCAGTACGAAACATGCAGCTCCCGCAGATTGCGGAGCGACCCCACGCCCTCTGGCAGCAGCTCCACGCCGCACACGTGCAGCTCAAGCCTTGTCAGCGAGGAGATCTCCGATAACGAGGACGGGAGATGAGATTTGAAGCTGTCTCTCAGAAGCAGCGTGTGGAGGTTCCTCAGGCGTCCTATGTCCGCTGGAAGTGCCACGTACCCCAGGCAGAGAGTCGTGAGAGCTGTGAGGCAGCAGAGGTCTGCTGGCAGCTCAATTGAGTCGCACGAGAGCAGAAAGAAAGTCTCCAGCGAGCTGAGCTGGCAGATGGAGTCAGGCAGGCTCGCCAGCGACAGCTCTTCCAGAACCAACGTTTTCAGGGCAGTCAATCTCCCAAGGCTTTCAGGTAGGCAGCGGAAGTGCTCGCAATCGATAACTGCCAAGGTCTCGAGGTGCTTCAGGGAACAGAAACCCTCCGACAGCTCCTCCAAGGCCTCGCACCTGGAAACGGTCAGCTCACGCAGACGCGGCAGCAACTCCGCGATTCTGGCCGGGAGTTGCTCCAATTCTCCGCAGTCTGATATCTGCAGCCGTTCTAGACTGGTCAGTGGCCAATTCAACAGCAATCCGACATCAAACGTGGGCCCGGCAGAGAGTGAAACGCTGGTGATGCTGGGAAGGCGACGTACATTCGAGAGTCGTTCCTTGTTTAATTCCCTCCAGGCGATATGGAGATTGGTGAGCGAGCTGAGCCTCTCCAAATCTGGAGCTTCCAAGGCGGATGCAGCTGTTAACGCCAGGGTGTGGAGACGCGTGAGGTGGACGAAGGAAGCGGGTAGCTCAGTGTCCCGATGGAGGCAGAACAGTGAAAGCTGCTCCAGCTGAGTGCATCGCTGGAAGAAGCAATCCAAGCCAGCTTCGGTGATCGGGTGCTCTTCCTTCGGTTCGAGATTGTCCGGATGATGAGTGATCCCGCGTCCCACGTGAAAAATCTTGAGCTTAGGACAGGATGATGCGAGGTGAGCGAGGAAGGAGTCGTCTAGATTTCCCACACTGTCGTCGCACAGATGGAGATGGGTGAGGTTCGGGAAGCACGCGACGGCATTCGAGAGTTGTTGGAGGGGAATCGAACTACTTCGTTCGACGAGGAGGGTGGAGACGTCACGGTGAGCTACATCGCGCCAACGACGGCACACCGAAGACACGAGGAAGATCCAGGCAGCGGTTGGAAAGGCGGAGGGGGACGATACTGGATACGACTCTTCCTTGGGACTGAGATCATTTTCGTCTTCTAACACGATCGAGCGAAGGTACAGTGGCTTCGGCGACAATGAATGCCGAGACCATAACGCGTCACTGTCGGGTTTCCTAGGTGTTGACTCCTCACAATGCCATAGTATCCTAGAGAGGACTTCGTCGGGAAGGTCGTTGACTGCATCATTTCTCTAGCAGACGATATTACTAAGGACCTATAAACGAACGGGATGCAGCGACCTTGAAGCCTAGACTCTATTAACGAGTGTGTCGTGACTCGTGGTATCTCAACGGAAGCTGAGGCAGATGAGGTCGTCAGTCGTTTGAATGATGCTCGCAACTTGGACGATGGATCTGTTCCAGCTTGAGACCTTGTTCTCAAGTTGCTGTGAACTACGTTAAGGTAGATCAATTAGGAAACTAAAGCCGTTCGCACGGTCCTACGAACTAATGACTAGAGCAATTGGGAAACAAGTGCCTAGTGTGGTATGGAAGAGCAATGGAGGTGAAGGCTGGATCTGGAATCTGGATGAAGGGAGGTTGATTTGTGACGGCAACTCTTGTGCCTCGTACTGAAGATGGTGGATTCTGGATCTCGGGCTTGGTTCTTCTGCCGTGGTTTCGCTGTCTTTTCGCTGAGGTTCGCCGCATTTCGTCGTGGAGGAACCCATTTGGCCCAGCAAGTCCACTCGACTTGTGTTACCGTTTCGTTCGTTGAGCCACATGGACGACGAAGCCGACATATTTTCGAAGAAACAAATTCGTCCCAAGCCCTTTCGTGTACGGACGAACGACTAGCGGTAACGTGTTCGCAGGAAACAACTCTTCGCCAACTCTTCATTTGGCTCCCTCTCACCACTGACAGATTTGACCCCAACATATGGTCAAAGGACGCTACTTACTTTTCGGCTTCGAAGTACCTTCAGCTTCGACTTTCCCAGCTCAAATTCCCAGTAGCACATGGCTCCAGACGCGCGCGCTACGATCTACGCGTCTCCAGGCATAGGTGGGTCAGTCCAAGTGTTGTGAAACGTCTCAGCGTTACAACGTCGCAACCATGTTTCTCTGAGACGGCGTGCCTCGTTCCTGGCTGGTTGCCTGTCTTCGCTCCTTCCTCTCATTGTCATTTGAAGGTTTTTGAAGCACCTCACATATCGTCACATGAGTTTGGTATCGTCAATCTCGCCCCTCCCTCCTCTCCTTTTCCGTCGGCCCATTCAGACGACGCTTTGGCGGCCCGCGCCTTTGAAATGCCCATCCATTCGTGTGCTCGGCATTGCCACGTCATTCAGCCAAGATGTGACGCGTGAAGCTGCCACACGCAACGCTCAAGGCCTGGTGGGCTCACTGTGTAAAAGTCCTTCGTTTCCTGGCTAAAACATTCTAGTCTGCAGACTAAATTCGCAAGCCCACATCCAATGCCCAAATATAAGTTGTCCCCAACTACGCGCCCCGACCATTGCACGAGCAATGACTAAGGGCACTTCAAGCAGTGTTCAGACGAGTAGCCATTGCTGAAACATTGTAGAAACATACGCCCAAACAGCACAACAATGTCTCCCCCTTCCCATTGTCTCTGCAGGTCTTCCCCGCACGTGCCAAATTGAGATGGAAGTGCGAAGCCACAACGGTTCTGTTCGATGTACAGTGGCGCAGTTCGCAGCCCAACAGCCTCGCGCGTAATAAATTGGGAAGGAAGTGCGATTCACTACGGTTCTGTTCGATGGCGTCGTTTCAAAACAAAGAACGGCTAAGTGAATTGGTGTCACTGGTGTTGGGTCAACATCCAATCTGCTTGCCGCCGATATTGAGTCCACATTGGCAAAATTGCTAAGGCTCTTACCAATCACTTCTATAGCGAAGAGTAATCGGATAAGGTATGACTGACGTGTCAAAATTGCTGTGACTGACTCACATTTAGATGTGACAGCGCGGATGTGGTGTGGGGTAGTTTGGCGAACAGAAGCCAACAGAGCTTCTGGTTTCCACAATTCGCCAAGATTCGTAAGGCTCCCTCTGATTCAACTGATCCTTCAGCTCGCCACCAGTTCGCGAAACTGCAGGTGCGAAATAGGGCCAACATCACAGGCATGCAAAACAGTCTGGTAACCCTATTCGATTGTATGCAAAACCGTCGATACCGCGGTTTTTGAGGTATTGACATATTGCGCTAGAATCGCGGTTCTGTTGATTTCAATAACTGATTTTTACCACGCTTTTGTTTCCTTTCAAATTCGATTTATTCGGGCGATTGTTCTGCCATTTGAGCAACACTGGTAGCTACACCTGCAGGAAAAATAAAACCCAATCGGAAAGGGATGCGACTCGGGAGGCATCAACCCTAAAAACAATGCCCTTTCCCGTGTTTAGGGTTGATCCCTCCCTGAAATGAGTCCAGGTCCCTAGGGGTTTTATTTTTTTCATGCATGCCCTAACAGTTTCCGGCAGCAATATAAATATTACTCTCATTCCAACGATTATTTCTGTCGGAATTATCGTGCACATTCAACGGAAAATAGTTGTCCACAGGAATCGTTGTTAGGCGCCAAACAAAGCGCGGTAAGAATAGATTGAAACGAAATTGAAAACGTTTTCGAATGTTGCACGTATTGCTTCCTTTTTGTGCTGCGTCAGCCGTCACACAGTGTTTTGAGTGGCGGTACCAGACAGATTTGCGCAGTGGAACTGGGGTATCGACGGTTTTGCATACAATCGAATAGGGTTACCAGACTGTTTTGCATGCCTGTGATGTTGGCCCTGCGAAATAACACCACGTCGTTGGCTCTTGGTGGGCAAGACACTTCTCTCTCCCACGCTCATAATGCACTCCGCAGCTCAACACCCGCACATTTTCAGTTACGATTTCCATGCGTCATTCTCTTCATCCACTGACCTTGCGCGGTGCTCAGGCTTGTCAACTATTCGTGCCTCAGTTACGTGCTCCTAATCTATGTCTGTTTTTCCTCTTACTACCTCCCTCTACCAGGATATTAAGGGACTGCTGTGGCGGACGGTTTCTGCTGTGAATTTTGCCAGGCTCCATGCAACTCACGAACAAGCTGCCATCTCGCGCCGTACGTTCTATGGCTCTTCATGTGCGAATCAGGTGTGCACATCTCGATATTTCGTTTCATTCACGTATGCATTGGCTACTGCGACCTTGTGATATTTTGATTTTGCAGAATACGGTGGGTCTGACTACGTCTTTTCCAGCAAATCAGAAGATTGCTGTCAATCGTCTGAGATTATTATGACGAGGTCGTTAATTACTTCCAGAAGATGCTTCGACTTATGTGGTTATTTTTTTTCCAGAAGATTATCACGGCTCCTGGCGAAGGTTCCTGGTATGCAGTTTCTAGCATATTAAGGCGAGTATCGGTAAGTTCAGGTTCGTGCTTACCTAACCCTACGTCGGTAGGGTCATGTTGATGTTGACGCAACCCTGCGTGTGTGTTGCTGCCGAGTGCGGGAGCCTCGTCCTGCCCACAGGAAGCTGTTGGCATGTTACATTTTTACTAGGATGTGTGGTTTTGTTTATTTTTTTGTAAGGCAGACCAGGGTATTGTAATGATTGCCCGTGATGCGTGTCTGGACTTAAAATACAAGATCGATGTATAGTAACAATCCTAAAAAATAATGCATTTCATGTGTTTTACGATGTTGTGATTTCAGTACTGCTGACCTATTTTGCAGTTTTTTCATTTATATATTTTGTCGGTTATGATAACCTGAGTAGTGTAATTAACAGATCCGTTGTAAAGGGTTCATAAAAATTTTGTTTCGTTTGCTGTAGCGAGGATGGGCAATGCTGGTCGTATGTTGGTGCAGTGCTTGCCGAACCTGACAAAAGATTGCTCATGTACACCTTTCAATGATTCTTTGAAGAAACCTTGTACTGTTCAGCATTCCTCAAGATAGACCAACAACATTGTTGCCCTGGAAGTACTTTCAACATTGCTGGGGCATCCAATGAACAATGTTTTCTCGGTTTGAATTTTGTTGAGTGTGTGTTTGTGGAACCTCTCAATTTTCCAAGAAGCTTCTCCCTTTTACTTGCTCTCAGCCCACCCACAACTTCATTCCATTCTTGCATCTCTTCACAACACTTTTCCCTATGCGTTCCCTGTTCCCCCTCATCCCTTCCCCTAATTCCCCCTCCCCTCCCCCCACCCTCCTCTTCCCTAAAACCCCCCCTCATCCCGCTTATCCCCCCTCTCCGTCTCCCTTACGCATCCCGCTTCTCCCCCCTCTCCTTCCCCCTTCCTCATCCCGTCTCCCCCCTCTCCTTCTCCCTGCCTCATCCCGCTTCTCCCCCCTATCTCCTTCTCCCTGCCTCATCCCGCTTCTCCCCCCTATCTCCTTCTCCCTGCCTCATCCCGCTTCTCCCACCTCTCCGTCCCCCTTCCTCATCCCGCTTCTCCCCCCCTCTTGTCCCTCTCTCTCCCAGTGCATAGCAGCAGGACGCCCAGACACGCCTGTTGTTCAGGGCGCCACAGCACCGCTCTCAACCGCACCATCCCCAACAGTATGGCCCTCCTTTGCCGAAGCTTCTCTCTTGCTCCTTCCATATTCTTCCCATACCTACCGAATCTCTTCTTTCTTGCACCCAGCTCTCCCTTCTCCCATCGCCTACACTATCAGTCTCTCTCCCCCCATGTGCTCTCTCCTCCTTCCCTCAGCTCTACGTTCCAAGCCTTCATCAAAGCACTACCACCACCACCATTTGATTACGTCCACGCTCCCTCTTTCCTCTTCCCTCACCCCCTCTCCTCCACCCGCCCGCCCATCGTGTCTCCCTTTTCTCCCTCTCGTTGTTTGTCCAACAGTCAAACGCCCTTGAGACCACCGCAACCAGCAGCATCACCAGCACCAGCAGCCGTGCCCCACCAGCAGCACTGTCAGCACCAGGAACATCCTCAGAGCTCTCTCTCTCTGACCGCATGCTCCTCGTTTCCGGGCCCAGACGGACTGGCGGGAGTGCTGCTGCTTGCACCTCCCGCAACCCCACATGCTGACTCCGCCACTGGCGTCACTGGCATCACTGACACTTAAGCTGCCACTCATAGTGCTGCTGCTAGTGGCGGGGGTGGAAGTGGGGGGGACAGGGGAAGCAGGCAAGCGCTCAGGGCGGGGCAGGGAAAGGGGCGGAGCGGAGGGCGTGGGAGTGGATGTGTGAGGAGGGGGCGAGGAGACCTGGGCGGATCGGCATGGTGCAGCTGGGAGGGAACCATGACCAACCTCGCCCGGGTGAGTGCTTGCACGAGTGCTTTACTCCTTGCCCCTTGTTTCCATTCCATGCATCCCATATCCTCCCTCCCCTCTCTCCCCTCTCTCCGCTCGCTCTCCTCCCTCCCCTCCCTGCCGTTGCTCTGCTGCTTCTGCCCTCCCACGCCTCCCTGACATAGCTCAGGCCCTCTCCCAGTGTCCCTTCCTCGTGACCAAGGTTGCTGCCATATGCATGCCGCGTATGGGAACATGATTACAGCAGCATGCCAGTGGTTATTCGATAGTGAGAACATCGGCATGAATAAAGCAATATTGCGGGGATGAGAGAAGTAAAGCTTCGAGAATGATGGCAAGACGATCTCATGCGAAGCATCTGCAATTCTGTACGTGCATGATGAGAGAAAGACGCATAGTTGATGATTTTTATGCACGCCCCATAACCCTTTTCCCTCTTTGCCCATCCAACCCCCCCCCTTCCCCCCCCTTTCTTAACCCTTCTCTCTGTGCTTTGCTCCAGCCACATCTCCTTGTCTAAGTCCTGGCAAGGCGGATGTTTTGAAGTGGAGGCACTGGATGGATGGATGGATGGATGGATGGATGGATGGATGGATGGATGGATGGATGGATGGATGGATGGATGGATGGATGGATGGATGGATGGATGGATGGATGGATGGATGGATGGATGGATGGATGGATGGATGGATGGATGGCACACGGTCGCATTCCTTCCAGCCCTGTTTCGTCAGAGGGAGATGGCACACCTGCTACAAGGGTTGCAACTTGCATGGCATGGTATGCATTGGCTCACATGCTCGCACCTTCTCGTTTTGGTGAGGTTGGGGGAGGAGAGTGGTAGGTGATGCAAGGATGTGAGAGGTAGGTGTGATTGTGGTTTCATGACTGAACGAGGGGTAGGTGAACATTTTGTTTTTTGAGTGGAGCTGAGTAGTATGTGTTACGTTACTATCCCATCCCACGTGTCCAATCATCCTATATTCCGTATCATCGTTCCGTTCCATATGCCATGTCATGATCCCATCTGCTGTGTAATCCACTCAAGTACTTCAAGCATTTTTTCTTTGCCTCCCAATCACCCTCACCCTCAGTATCAACATTCTCTGACCAGGGCAGACAGATGCTTCAGCATTCCTGGACCAAGTCCTTCTTGGACTAACCACATGCTTCCCTCCATCACTCCCTACCTCCACCTACTCATCCCTCTCATAGGATTGCCGGCTGTAAGTATTCTTCACCTACATCTCGTCATTCTTCTTCCCTCTCCCAGCTTTCTTCCCCAACCCTCTTCCTGTTTATACATACCGCCACTTTATCCACCCGTTTCTTCTTACCCTCTCACCACCGTAATCAGAAGTAGTCTCAAAGACTTCTTGTCGCGTTCAAGAGTCACAATGACGCCTTGTCACATACATCCACCTACATGCCTCCGCTCCGTATCCTCTCCCTTCCCCCTTCCCCATCCCCCCCCCTCATTACCCGTGAGCACCATCATCACCAATGAGTCTTGCGTCATGGTCCATGTGCCATGTCTGCCGTCTCACCACGCCACTTTTGTTTGAGGTTGATTTTGAGAATTTTCAAAATCATCACCAATGAGTCTTGCGTCATGGTCCATGTGCCATGTCTGCCGCCTCACCACGCCAATGTTGTTTGAGGTTGATTTTGAGAATTCTCAAAATGGTCACCAATGAGTCTTGAGTCATAGTCCATGTGCCATGTCTGCCGCCTCACCACGCCAAGCCCCACCCACCACATCACCTTCTCACTCACACCCCTTCCCTTCATCGCTCCCTTGCCCTCTCCGCCCGCTGCACCGACAAACCAGCTGTTGCAGACCCACTGGGGAATATGCACTGCATAAGCTGAAGGCACGGCATCTCATGCCACAGTCACACCAGCACAAAAAGAAGGCACGGCATGGTTGATGGTCCAGCAGCCTGTGTGTGTGGCCTGGCAGTGTGTTCCGCCCACTGCACCAACAAACCAGCTGTTGCAGACCCATTGGAGCATAGGCACTGCATGAGCCCAAGGCACGGCATGTCGTGACACAGGAGCGCTGGCATAAGGAGAAGGCATGGCATGGATGATCTTAGAAGCAGCCCGTGTGTGTGGCCTGAGTGTGTCAGCTGCTCATGAAAACAGCTTGCACAGATGCAGCAGCATGGCAGCTGGTGCAGCAGGCAGTGCAGCAGGCAGTGCAGCCACTGGGCTTTCAACTCCACTCGTGCAACATAGGGGGTTCTCTTTTTCTGGTGAATAGCGTTCTGTTGTACCTTTTAGCCACCCCAGCATTGCGTATGTGAAGACAAAAGAGCGTTCATCCATGCTTGCCAAGCGGCCCTGCACGATGCTACTAGTGGTAAGAGTCCTTAGCAATAATGCTTTCACCGTTGGTGATGCAGGCACACATGTGAGGGGAGAAATGCAGTGGGTGCTGTGGTGACATTGTTGCTTTAGCTCGGTTGTTGAATGTGTGTTGGCATCCTTTTGTTAGAAACAATAGGAGTGGGGCCTAGGCTTAGTAGCCTAGGCCCACACTAGGAGGTAGTAGGTTGTGCCCTAGGACTAGGGTTTTGGGTATGCGAAGGAGAATTGGAGAAGTGAGAATGGGAATGATGATGTGAACTAGCAAGCAGCAGGATACATATAGGAAACCCTAAGGGGTTGTACTCACTATTGAGCACCCCACTGCAGGCTAGACAAATAACATAATCTGACACACCCCCATAGCCAAAGTGGGGTGTAATCAGCACACGTGAGAAGTCACAGCAATAGTTCACAATTATCAGCAAAGCTAGTGGCAGTCACAGGAGGCCAGTGAGGAGGAGGAGGAACTGTGGAGGGAGAGAAGAGAGGAGGCGACGACTGAAGTTGCAGACACACGGGCACCAGGAGCACCAGGTTGCAACCTCCTCCAACTGTCTCACTCCCCCCTACACTCACCCCCAGGGTCACCACTCGCTCCACGCCCACATCACCCCCCTAGCGCCACTCCCTCGTCTCCCACACATCCACCCCCGCAGCGGCAGCTGCAGCAGTGGGAGACGGAGGAGAAGGAAGGGGCGACGCACACGGAGCACCCCCACACCCGCCACCCCCACACCCTCCTGTCCAGGGGACCCAGGGGGGGGGGGGGGGGGGGGGGGCGGGGCGGGAGAGCGCACGAGGGCGCAGGCAACCGCGCGTGCAGAGCAACAGCGCGGAGCAGGTAGGGTAGAGCGCACGAGGGCGCGGGCAACCGCGCGTGCAGAGCAACAGCGCGGAGCAGGTAGGGTAGAGCGCACGAGGGCGCGGGCAACCGCGCGTGCAGAGCAACAGCGCGGAGCAGGTAGGGTAGAGCGCACGAGGGCGCGGGCAACCGCGCGTGCAGAGCAACAGCGCGGAGTAGGTAGGGTAGGGCGGCTGCTGCAGAGGTCCAGAGGCGGCTGCTCCAGGGGCCAAGGGCGGCTGCTCCAGGTGCCAGGGGCGGCTGCTGCAGCGGCGGGCGGCTCCAGGGGCGGCTGCTGCAGTGGCGGGCGACTCCAGGGGCGGCTGCTGCAGTGGCGGGCGGCTCCAGGGGCGGCTGCTGCAGTGGCGGGCGGCTCCAGGGGCGGCTGCTGCAGTGGCGGGCGGCTCCAGGGGCGGCTGCTGCTGTGGCGGGCGACTCCAGGGGCGGCTGCTGCAGTGGCGGGCGGCTCCAGGGGCGGCTGCTGCAGTGGCGGGCGACTCCAGGGGCGGCTGCTGCAGTGGCGAGCGGCTCCAGGGGCGGCTGCTGCTGTGGCGGGCGACTCCAGGGGCGGCTGCTGCAGTGGCGAGCGGCTCCAGGGGCGGCTGCTGCTGTGGCGGGCGACTCCAGGGGCGGCTGCTGCAGTGGCGGGCGACTCCAGGGGCGGCTGCTGCAGTGGCGGGCGGCTCCAGGGGCGGCTGCTGCTGTGGCGGGCGACTCCAGGGGCGGCTGCTGCAGTGGCGGGCGGCTCCAGGGGCGGCTGCTGCAGTGGCGGGCGACTCCAGGGGCGGCTGCTGCAGTGGCGGGCGGCTCCAGGGGCGGCTGCTGCTGTGGCGGGCGACTCCAGGGGCGGCTGCTGCAGTGGCGGGCGGCTCCAGGGGCGTCTGCTGCAGTGGCGAGCGGCTCGAGGCGCGCCCTGGCCTGGCGCAGTCCGTACGGGCCGCGCTGGCGCTCGCGGCTGGCCGTGGCGCTGGCGTCCGCGCGGGGCGACGAAAGGGGGGGGCGCGGGGCGACGAAACGGGGGCCGCGGGCGACGGGAACGGGGGGTCCGCGGGCGACGGGAACGACGCGGGGCGACGGGGCAGAAAGCCGCCGCGCGCCTCGGGGCGCACGGCGGGCAGAAAACCGCCGCGCGCCTCGGGGCGCACGGCGGGCAGAAAACCGCCGCGCGCCTCGGGGCGCACGGCGGGCAGAAAACCGCCGCACGCTCCGAGCGCGCGGCGGGATGAAAAATTAGGGTTTCGCCGCCGCGCACCACGGGGCGCGCGGCGGACAGTACGGCAGCGGAAGCAGGTAAGCGGCAGGAACGTACTCGCTCTAGATACCATGTTAGAAACAATAGGAGTGGGGCCTAGGCTTAGTAGCCTAGGCCCACACTAGGAGGTAGTAGGTTGTGCCCTAGGACTAGGGTTTTGGGTATGCGAAGGAGAATTGGAGAAGTGAGAATGGGAATGATGATGTGAACTAGCAAGCAGCAGGATACATATAGGAAACCCTAAGGGGTTGTACTCACTATTGAGCACCCCACTGCAGGCTAGACAAATAACATAATTTGACACCTTTTGTTAGGCCCGACGGCCTAAGTCTGCTAAAGAATTAGCGGGGTCGACTAAGTCGAGGATAAACGCGGCGGAAGACTTTGGCGAAAGAGAGTGTTGGCGAAATAGGCGAAGAAGTAACTGAGTAATTGAAGAGTTGAATGAGAATTGGTTGATAATGGCAAGTACAAGAGGGGTTTATATAGCATGCAAGAAACAAGGTTGGAAAGTAGATTGTGGGACTAGGAATTGTGAAGGTAGAAAAGTAGAGTGCCACGTGGCACATGGAAATCTAGGAAGATAAGGTTGGATGGGTTGGGAAAAGTACTGTTCGGAATGAACAGTAAAACCCCCTGTAACACTACCCCCCTCCCAAGGAGGCGACGTCCGCGGCGCCTGCAGACTGAAGGTACGCTTTGAGGCAAGCGTTGTCAGGAGACAGCGAGGACGAAGGAACCCAGCTGTCGTCGGCTGCATCGTAACCACGCCAACGAACCAAGAAGTCGACGAAGGAGACACCTCCCTGCAGACGGCGACGGTGCCTGAGGATGCGCTGGATCTGGTAGTCGGGCTCGTCGGTGTCAACAGCTACCGGCAGTGGAGTGCGATCACGGCCCGAGAAGGTGGAGTTGGGATCGGTGTATGGACGAAGGAGAGACACGTGGAATGACGGGTGCATGCGGAAATGAGCGGGAAGGCGAAGGCGGTATGCGACTGGACCAAGTGCGCGCTCAATGACAAATGGACCAATGAAGCGTGGGCGAAGCTTGCCGTCCTGTGGCAGTCGGAGGTTGCGGCTATCGAGAAGAACACGGTCGCCGACTGCGAACGACACCTCACGACGACTGCGGTTGGTGGTGCGTGCCATGCGTGCATTTGCAAGCTCAAGGTGCTTCCTCACGTGGTCGTGAATGAAAGTGAGGTGCTGGTGGAAGTTGTCCGCACGAGGGACAGTGGGTGTGAGATCGACACGAGTGGGGACATTGGGGTGCTGACCGTACAGTGCAAAGAACGGTGACATGCCTGTGGCGGAGTGGTGCGTGTTGTTGTATGCGAACTCTGCCATGCTCAGCTTCTTGTCCCATGCGGCTGCGTCATGCATTGTGATGCTGCGAAGAATCTGCTCCAAGGTCTGGTTCACACGCTCGGTCTGTCCGTCTGTCTCTGGATGGTACGCAGACGACATGGCTAAGCGAGTCCCAAACAGTGCGAAAAGCTGCTTCCAGAACTTCGAAGTGAAACGAGGGTCGCGGTCTGAGATGATGGAATCTGGAACCCCGTGCAGTCGGACTACGTTATCTACGAACAGCGTCGCGGCTTCCTCTGCTGTGACCTGGCCGTGCGTGGGGATGAAATGTGCTGCTCGAGAGAACTTGTCGACTACAACGAAGATGGCGTCGTGACCCCTAACTGTGCGCGGTAAAGCCATGATGAAATCCATGGTAACTACCTGCCAAGGGCGGTCGGGCGGTGGAATCGGCTGCAAAAGTCCTGCTTTGCGCTGGCGAGAGGACTTCGTGCGCTGGCACGTGTCACACGAGCGAATGTAATCCTCTACGTCTGCTGCAAGCCCTGGCCAGAAGTACGTGCGACTAAGCGTCTTAGCCGTCTTATCTGCTCCGAAGTGACCTGCACTAACTACGTCGTGTGCCTCTGAGAGAAGGAGCTGTCGAAGAGGGCGGTAGGCTGGAACCCAGATCCGTGTGGTACCCTTCCGTATGTAAACACTACCCTGCACCTCTGCTCCTGCGGGCAGCTGTGGTGTGAAGTCGGGATCTACTGTGTAACCGTGCTCGAAGAGTGCTGTGAGAAGTGGATGGCCTGCAGTGACTGTGAGACTAGCGAGCTGGCAACTAGGGCGAGTGAGCGGATCTGCTGGGTTGCGCACGCCTGGCTTGTACTCTATCCTGTAGTGGAAACTCCCCTCCATGAACTCCATCCATCTAGCCTGGCGACGACTCAGCTGCGGCTGCGACTTGAGAAAGCGAAGCGAGCAATGGTCCGTGCGTATAACACTATCGGCCCCCTCCAAAGAGCACCTCCACACCTTATACGCATGGATGATCGCGAGCGCCTCCTTGTCGTGTATGGGATAGTTCAACTCCGCTCCCCTAAGCTTACGCGACTCGTACGCGATCGGCTGCAACCCGCGTCCCTGGTCCTGAAGAAGCACTGCTCCTATGGCCTGATCTGAAGCGTCGGTCACTACAACGTATGGGCGAGTGGGATCAGGGTACGACAGTGTCGGTGAAGACGTGAGCGACTGCTTCATCTGCTCGAACGCCTGCTGCTGCGCTGGACCCCAAACGTACTCTACGCCCTTCCGAAGTAGGTCGGTGAGTGGACTAGCGATCGATGCGTAACCCTGAACGAAACGGCGGTAATAATTTGCGAATCCGAGGAAGCTCTGCAACTCCTTGACTGAGGTCGGTGCTATCCAATCTCGTACTGCTGCGATCTTCTTCGGGTCGGTCCTAATGCCACTAGCGGATACGACGTGTCATAGGAACTCGACCTCTCGAAGAAAGAACTCGCACTTGGATTGCTTCGCGTACAGCTTCTCCCTCCGCAAGACCTCAAAGACCTTCTGCAAGTGCTGCACGTGCTCCTCTTTCGACTTGGAGAAGATCAGGATGTCGTCTAGGTAAACGACAACGAACGAACCTAGGAACTCCGAGAGGACTGTGTTCATGAGCGTCTGAAACGTCGCTGGGGCGTTGGTCAGTCCGAACGGTAGAACCCTAAACTCGTACAACCCCTGCTTCGTACGAAACGCCGTCTTGTGCTGGTCCTCTGGAACTACGCGAATCTGGTGGTAACCCGAACGAAGGTCGATCTTGGAGAAGACTCTAGCGCCCTGCACTGCATCGAGAAGATCCTCTACTCTCGGCACCGGGAATCTATTCTTGACGGTGGCGGCGTTCAGTGCGCGGTAATCTATGCACATCCGTAACCCTCCGTCTTTCTTAGGCGCGAACAGGATCGGTGCGGCCCAAGGCGATCTAGATGGCTGAATGAACCCCTGTGCTAGGAAGTGCCTAACCTGCTGCGTCATCTCCTCTGTCTCTGCTGGACTCAACCTCCACTGCGGCTTCGCTACTGGCCTGCTCCCCGGCTCCAACTCTATTCGATGGTCTACTGCTCGGCTGGGAGGTAACCCTGGGGGCAACTCGTCAGGGAAGACGTCTGCGAACTCTGCTAACAGTGCACTCACCTCAGCAGGAAGAGTCGTCTTCTCACTAACTGCTGCACTCCCTCCTTTCCCCTCCTCAGCTTCCACCTCCTCAAGGAAAACCGCGAAGATCCGTGCCGCACGCTTCACTAACTGTCGCACACGAACAGCATTAATGATAGCTGTGGATGATGTGGCCCCATCGCTCCACTGTGGCAGCTCCCGGAACTCCCCGTCTACCTTGACACTGCAGCTTCCCTGAGCCCAATCGAACTGAGTCGAAACCGTCCGCAACCAATCTCTACCGAAGATGAAGTCGTAGCCGTCCAGTGTTGCAGAGTCGAAGTCACGCCTAACTGTGATCGGTCCTAGCACTACGCGCAACTTGCGAATGATTGGCCCTATGTTGAGAGGTGTCCCATCCACCATTCGAGCATCCTTGAAGTTGACTGCGGAATCTGCTTCAAGATGGAGACGACTAACTAGCGAAGATGAAACGAACGAGTGGCTAGCTCCGCTATCGACGAGAATCTTAACAGGAACTCCGCGAAGCTTCCCTAGAAGCACGACTGGACGATCAACAGTGTCTACCGAGTTCTCCGTAGATGACTGCTGCAAGGCCGTCTCCTCTACGTTGGTAGACGTGGCGGGTACGGGTGTCAGAACTAGCTGTAGAAAGTAAGAATGAAGAAAGGAGGGTTTGCACTAGCAGCAGTTGGCATACATATAGGAAACCCTAATTGGGTTGTACTCGCTATAGAGTACCCCACTGCAGGCTAGAGCATAATATTCTGACACACCCCCATAGCCAAAGTGGGGTGTAATCAGCAGAGAAAGCAGTACAAGCTCAGGGTGGATCACAATGTCACCACACATTCTGAGCACAAGTTTAAGAAGCAATAGTTTAAAGTGCACAATTATGAGCAAAGCTAGAGGCAGTTACAGAGGGCAAGTGAGGAGGAGGAGGGCTGGCGAGAGGAGAGAAGAGTGGAGGCGACGACTGAAGCTGCAGACACACGGGCAACAGACGGCTCTGGTGCAACTCTAGTGGCTACCGGGAGCAAGGGCCCCGGAATACAGGAGTAACAGGCTCTGCGTCTGATCAGCAGCGACAGGAGCAACGGACCCACGGGCGACAGGTGCAACCGGCTCTCTGAGCTACCGGTGGCTATCAGAACCCCGGAATACAGGCGCTGCAGACGACACGACGGCTGCCTCCACCCAACCTCCTCCAACTGTCCCACACCCCCCAACACACACCCCCTGCTGAAACCCTAGCTCCACTCCCATGGCACCCCCCTTAAACCCTAAACCCTCGGCTCCCACACACCCACCCCCCTGAGCAGCAGCTGCAGCAGTGGGAGACGGAGGAGGAGGAGGAGCAGGGGACGGCTGACAGAGACGGCACCCCCATACGCTCCACCCCCAAACCCTAATTCAGGAGTACGGGCAGCAGCAGGGGTGGGGCGCCGTCAGAAGCGCGAGGGACGGCGTGCAGCTCAGTGGGAGAGGAGACCGGGCGCCCGCGGGCCAGGCGCAGCCCGTACGAACCGCGCGCAGGCGGCCCGAGGCGCGCGCGGGCCAGGCGCAGCCCGTACGGGCCGCGCGCGGGCCTGGCGCAGGCCGTACGGGCCGCGCGCGGGCCTGGCGCAGCCCGTACGAGCAGCGCGCGGGTTGTACGGGCCGCGCGCGGGCCTGGCGCAGCCCGTACGGGCCGCGCGCGTGCAGGACAGGCCGCGCGCGGGCCTGGCGCAGCCTGTACGGGCCGCGCTCGTGCAGTACGGGCCGCGCACGGGCGACGGGGGCGACGCGCGGGTCCCCGGGGGCGCTTCGGCGGGCGACGGGGGGAGAAAACCGCCGCGCGCCTCGGGGCGCACGGCGGGCAGAGAACCGCCGCGCGCCTCGGGGCGCACGGCGGGCAGAAAACCGCCGCACACCTCGGGGCGCACGGCGGGATGAAAAATCCGTCGCACGCCACGAGGCGTGCGACACACAGAGTAGCAGTAGCAGTAGCAGTAGCAGCGGAAGGCTTAGGTGGTGGGCCCACCCACAGGATCGACCCAGGAGGGTCGACCTGCTCTGATAGCATGTCAGAACTAGCTGTAGAAAGTAAGAATGAAGAAAGGAGGGTTTGCACTAGCAGCAGTTGGCATACATATAGGAAACCCTAATTGGGTTGTACTCGCTATAGAGTACCCCACTGCAGGCTAGAGCATAATATTCTGACAACGGGAACCTCCACACCAGCTAGCGACCCGCTATCTACTGGCGGTTTCCGTTTCCCTGCTGCCGCTCCTTGAACTGTGGGCAGTCCCGCTTCATGTGTCCCGGCTTTTTGCAGTAGTGACAGTTCCCCTTAAATCCGCTACGCTGTGAGCCGTCACTGTTAACTGCACCAATCTCCATGGGCGATGGTCCGTCCCTCGATCGAGTGTCGTTGATCGGTCTGCTGTATCCCCTATCGCGATCGTCACGACCCCGTCGGCTTCGTACTGCGTCGACGCGTTCTGCTGCTGCGACTACCGACTCGAAGGTGGACAACCCGTGAATCGCAATAACTTCCGCTATGTCCGGCTTCAACCCCTCGAGGTAGCGATCGCGCATCTCTGCTTCCGTGATGTCGTCTATCTCGTTGCAGATGCTCAAGAACCGTCGTGTGTACTCCTGGACGTTTCCTATCTGTCGGAAATGACGCAAACGCTTCCTAGCAGCTTTGGATGCGTTCACCAAGTCGAATCTACTCTTCAGCGCCGCTTCAAATCCTTCCCATGTGGTCGGAACCGTGGTAACACCTAAAGCCAAACTCCCTAAGCTCGAGATTGCAGCTGCATGCCCCACGCCCTGTTGATGCCCGTCCGTCTGAGCCCTTCTAACAGCAGTCTGCGTAAGTTGGCGCCACCACTCCAAGGCCGGCCCCCTCAACAGCGTCACGGCATACTCGATCCGCTGCTGCGCGTCTGCTTCTTGCACCCCGCTCGCGGCGAAGTAGTTGTTGAGCATGAAGAGCCACGTCCGCACGTTCGCGTCGCGTTGACTTGGGTCGAACGACTCGGGTTTCTGCGGCTTGAGTGCGCTTCGACGTTCCGGCAGCGCTTCCGCGCCAGTCGACGTGGTGGATGCAGGAGTTGGTGCGGAATGGCCATGGGGGTTAGAAGCCAAATTGCGAAGCTGTTGCATTTCGGCTCGTACCTGACGATTTTCCAACGTCAGCTGTTCGAGTTGGCGCATGAGCTCGGCAAGCGTGACGGTGTTGCCCATGTCGTGGGGGAGAGCGTGCATGGTTTCGTCCATGTTTGCTCGACGACTCCAAGTCTGCAAGTCGGCACCGCGGGACGGTCGACGGTCGCTCGTTGGAAGTCGCTCCCCGCGAAGGCTCTTGATACCAAGTGTTAGGCCCGACGGCCTAAGTCCGCTAAAGAATTAGCGGGGTCGACTAAGTCGAGGATAAACGCGGCGGAAGACTTTGGCGAAAGAGAGTGTTGGCGAAATAGGCGAAGAAGTAACTGAGTAATTGAAGAAGAGTTGAATGAGAATTGGTTGATAATGGCAAGTACAAGAGGGGTTTATATAGCATGCAAGAAACAAGGTTGGAAAGTAGATTGTGGGACTAGGAATTGTGAAGGTAGAAAAGTAGAGTGCCACGTGGCACATGGAAATCTAGGAAGATAAGGTTGGATGGGTTGGGAAAAGTACTGTTCGGAATGAACAGTAAAACCCCCTGTAACACTTTTGCACGGAAGAAAGAAACAATATGTCAATACAGTGAACGCCTTTTATTGTGGTCAATACACGTGGAAGCAAAGTGCTATCTAGCGGTAGTGCCTAGGTATCTGCACCATTGATGTCAAGTTCACCACTTGAAAAGAGGCAAATTCTCAGCAAAATGGTGAACACACTAGGTAAAATATCCACGCCCCACCTCTACACTACAATACAACCCAGCAATCATAACTGCACTCACCAAGGAACAACCAAACATCCCAGAAACCTTCCCCTCCCCACCCCATCTACTCACTTCTTTCCTCCAAATGATCCCTTCCCCAGCAGCCTACCATCTACACATCCGCTGTCCAGGTTCGGGATCTTGTAGATAGTCTCGCCTTCCTCATCTTCAAAGCACGGACATGCGGTGATCACAAGAGTCCTGAGGCTGGTGAGGCTGCTCATGGAATCAGGCAAGGATACCATGTTAGCCCAGTTGCTCAAAGTCAGCCGCTGCAGTCTTGAAAGATCCTCAATTTGATACGGAAGCTGATTCAGTTCATGGAAACCAAAAAGGAGGAGGGATGTCAGACTTGAGAGATGGCAAAGGGACAACATGAAGGCATCAGCTTGAGGGACATCAGCTTGCTCCAATGCTGGGCCAGGGATGGAGGGAGATTGTCAACACCATCGCAGTAGGTGAAGGAGAAGTTGCGGAGATTGGACAGCCTGGAAATGGCATCTGGAAGATTGGAAAGTCCTTTGAGCTGGCTCAGCTCGAGATGCTCCAGCGACGACAGGCGATCCACTCCCTGTGGAAGGTCCATCAGCTGTGAGCAATTCTTAAGAATCAGCACGTGGAGGTTAGAAAGGTTGCAGAGGGAATCAGAGATCGTGTGGAAGCACTCGCAGTTTTTAATGGCTAGCGTCTTGAGAGAAACGAGGCCTGATATCCTTGCTGGGAGGGATGCAACGCTGGTACAATACACGACTTCAAGAACTTGCAAAGAACGGAGATCGAAAAAGGAATATGGGAGTTCTGATATGAGATTATTGTGATGAAAGTAAAACTCTCGGAGGTTCTGAAGCTGGCCGACGGTGTCAGGAAGAGCGCTCAAACCGTCCATTTCTCAAATGCTGAGTTTGACCAATGTCTTCAGCTCACCAAGGGAATCGGGTAGACTCTCTAACGGTCCGTCATTTCGGAACAGCTTCAGCTCGGTCAGCCTCGTGATGTGACAGATTGATTCTGGGAATTGGTGAACCCACACGAAGGCGAGTGTCAACTTGGTCAGGGAAGTCAAATCGTCGAATCTATCCGGGTAATTGTCGAAGTTGGCGTTCAGATAGACCTCCGTTAGTGATGAAAGATTGAAAAAGGATTGTGGCATCTCACAAGTGAAATCGGATTGATCTATCATGATGTCAAGGGAGAGGTATTCCAACTCAGTGCATGCTGTGAAGAGGGCATCTGCACCGTCACACGTCAACCCGTTACCACAATCGCTGTTCAGGTCAAGATAAGTTAACCCAGGACAGACAGATTCTAGGTCCTGAAAAAACTCGTCATTAGATGATGGATCTAAAACGCAATTGTTTATCGTGAAAGAAGACAACCTTTTGAACTGGGAAAGAGATGTCCGAAGGTCACCATCAACTGTAAGGCTAGACGATCTGTTGGCGATGGACGTCTGAGCAAGGTAAGCTAGGCGGTTCCAACGTTTGCAGACCAATGCATGATTGAAGTAGCTAGGCGACTGCTTGTTTAGACATCGGAACACATGGCAGATGAGCTTGTCTGGCAGTATGTTAAACGATGCTCGCAACATGACTCTACCACCGATGCAAGACCAGGGCGACTAGATAATTCTACAAACTATGAACTCTATTACGAAACCGAGAAAAGAGGTGAGAAACACACGATTGTTCCGTGTGGATGGCGTTGATATAGAGTATCGACGCGAGTACCTCGAGTCTTGTTTGAGGTCTTCCGCTGCCGTTGTTCTGCTCGCTGCCTTAGTCTGCTTAGGGGATAAGTTTGGCGGGGCGCTTCGACTTGCGAGTTAGGGCGCACACCTCATGCCTGACGGTTGATTTCTCAGCTCACGGTTCGGCTCATGGCGAAAACACTCACAAATTTGTGAGTCGCCGCGTACAACTCGCGACTATCGTGATGTCGTCAATTTCAAGCCCTGGTGATTTCGTGACCTAAATCGAGGTTACCACGTCGTTCTCGTCTTAGTTCCGTTCATCTCCTGCCGTCAGTTAGCAATGGATGGTGGCTAGGATGGAAACGAGTCGTCAATTGTTTGCCGTCTCAGTCCCGTTCATCTCCTGCCGTCGGTTCGTAACGGATAGTGACTAGGATGGAAATGAGTCGTCTATAGTGACTAGGATGGAAATGATCGTCCATTGTTTGCCTGATCGGCATGGCAAAATCCATCCAGTATCGAGGTTGCGAATCGAGGTGCAGAACTGAACTCGGCTCAGAACTGGATGATTCCATTCATCATCGTCGCACAACAGCTCCGCTGCAAATAAAATTCGTTTAGCGCTCGCACGGTCGCGGACGAGTTTACCCGAGCCTATATCTCAATACAGGGTGCAAAGCATACAAGAAATTGAAATCAGCCTTAATATACACAACCAAACAAGATGCTTGGGTCATTTTTTCCAGACTTTCAGATTCATGTTTGGATTCTTAAAGCTGAGCCAAACTGGTTGCTAATTATTCACTACATGCGGCTGCACGGTTGATATGCTACGCCCACTTGCAATCATCCTCTCTGCCCCTCCTACAGTGAGATAATGCATATCACTCCCTCCCACCTCTCTCAACTGCACCCATCCGTTCACTTCACCCCTTCCCATTACACCATTCTGCTGCCTGCCATTTTTTTATAACAGGCCCTCCCCTTACTATTCCGCCCCTTTCATCCTGCCTACCATGCATCTTCACTCATCATTCAAAGCATGACTTATAAAGCCAATTTGACCTCCCAATCCCAGGAGAGATTTGACAACGAATACCAGCTCGAACCAACAGGTGGTGCTGCCACGAGAGCAGCACGGAGGGAGACCATCTCAGCTCATACAAACATGTCAAGATAGGTTGCTAGGGTTTAGTCTTAGGAGCCATGCTAGGAGGTAGAGTGTCGAGGGAGTTGGCAATGAAAGAGGACTTCACTATAGAGTCAAGGGTACAAATATGATAGGAAAGGGGGTAATCCACCAAACAGAATGTGATAACTACACTACTGCTATATCTACATGCAGTTACAGTAATATAACTCTGACATTCCCCCTTAACTGCATGCAGGAATAGCAAAGCATAAATCACAACCTGCAAGTGTACTGAAAGCATTAGCACGCAAGAGCAATGACAACCAGTGCAGCAGTGGCAGAAACAACTGCAGAAACCCCTTAGCCAATACAGAAACGAAAGAAAGGTGCATGTGGCGCAGGTCGCCTGGAGAGCGGCGTGCGGCGGCAACGAGCGGCGGCACAGCAGGCTCAACGGCAGCACCTGCCGCTCAACAGCAGCAAACGAAAGAGACGAATTAAGTGGCAACAGGGGCTGCAGCTGGAGGTGCCACAGTAGCAGGGGGTGGCAGTTGCAAATGCAGGGCTGCTGCTTCTGCCACTCTCTCTCATACCCTCCCTCATCCCCCCTTACCCTCTCTCCCCCCCCCCCCCCCACAGCAACAAGTGCTGCAGGGAGAGAGGAAGAGGGAAGGGAGGGAGGAGCGGCAGGCTCCTCACACCCGCCCCCCCCCCAACCCCCCCCCCCCTCCACGACGGAAGGGAGGGCGGGTGGGAAGGGCGGAATCACCCGCTGCCGGCGCTGGCGTGGGCTGCTGGCGCTGGGAGCCGGCCCCGGCGCTGGCGCTCGTCGCTGGTGCTTGTGCTGGTGCTGGCGCCCGCCGGCGCTGGCGTCCGCGGCGACGAAACGGGGGGCCCCGGCGCGTCGAAACGGGTGGCCGCGGGGCGACGAAACGGGGGGGGCCGCGGGGCGACGAAACGGGGGGCCGCGGGGCGACGAATCGGGGGCCGCGGGGCGACGAAATGGGGGGCCGCGGGGCGACGAATCAGGGGCCGCGGGGCGACGAAATGGGGGGCCGCGGGGCGACGAATCAGACGGGCGCAGGGCGCGACGGGACGAAGAAAATAGCGCATTTCGCGCTGCATTAAGGGCGGGCCCATGTTTCTGAAAAAAAAATGAAGGTTCTAGGAAAGAACCAGCTCTGAAACCATGTCAAGATAGGTTGCTAGGGTTTAGTCTTAGGAGCCATGCTAGGAGGTAGAGTGTCGAGGGAGTTGGCAATGAAAGAGGACTTCACTATAGAGTCAAGGGTACAAATATGATAGGAAAGGGGGTAATCCACCAAACAGAATGTGATAACTACACTACTGCTATATCTACATGCAGTTACAGTAATATAACTCTGACAAAACAGGTGGTGCTGCCACGAGGGCAGCACAGACGGAGACCCGTACCACGGCCGGGCCTCACTGGCCCCCACAGGCGAGTGATACACGCCGTCCAGGATCAGATTCTCCGCCCCTTCCAGCACGGCAGCATCTTCCGGCACGACTCCGTCCCCCCACACGTCCGCCCGCCCACACACCTGCTTGTACCCCTGCCCCACCATGCGCGCCTGCAACACACCTCCCCCAGATGCCACCTGCACCTGCCTCCCAGCAACAGCCTCGTCTTCTTCTGAAGCCCCACTGCTGCCCTCCTCTATCTCCCTCACACTCTCGCTCTGGAGTTCTGAATCTGACCCACCGGCTGCTTGTGTTGCTGCGGCCCCCACCCCTATTGGTTTCACATCCAGGGCAAACACGCGCGCCTCTCCTCCTGCTGCTGCTGCCACGGCCGCCACAGCGGCTGGTGCTGAGGCTGGTGCGGCTGATTCAGGGGTGGCAGTGGTGGCGCTGCCGAAGAGGGGCAAGCCCTTGATGTACCTGCATGGGTGGGTGGGTGGGTGGGTGGGTGGGTGGAGATGTGATGAGGTGATGATCAAAGCATTCAAGCTCTAGGCGCTACCGAACAGGGGCAAGCCCTTGATGTACCTGCATGGGTGGGTGGGTGGGGTTATGGGGAGGAGGTGATGGGGAAAGGAAAGGCTGGCTGTGAGACTGGCACAGATGATTCAGATTCCAAAGCCAGAAAACAAAAACCGGTCCAAGCGAAATAAGAGGTTTCCAGCCGGAATAGAACACGCACCACAAGGGGATGTGGAGTGGAGGCAAGAGAGTTTCACCTGCCTGGCGGAAAAGGCTTCACCTGCCTGGGACACGGGCATATGGACATAGGCAACAGTATCACACCTGGCTAGCTGAGGTGATCACCTGCATCGAGACGCATAGAGAGAAGAGCACCTCCCCTCCCCCAGAGATTAAACCTCCCCTCCTCCAAAGAATGAACCTCCCCTCTCCAAACGAATGAGCCTCACCTGCCCGAGACGCAGACGTATTTGACGTGGGGAGCATGGAAGGCGCCTGGAGAGACGGCCTGCATGTGCGTCAGCAGGCCCCTGGTCTGATCCACCACCCCTTGTAGCCCTGCGGGTGGTGGGCTGGTGGGAGGTGATTCCGGGAGGGGGAGAAGAAATGGAAAAAACGAAGAAGGCAGCAAAACGGGTGAGGAGAGCTCGCAGAAAGATTCGGAGGGGTAGAGGCGAGGCGAGACGAGGGTGCAATGCTGCAGACATGCGAAGGGAGGCAGCGAAGAATAAGAATCAGCAATGACATGCTGCTGCATGATTGTTTTGAGTTGACTCAAACACGACTCGATGCAAAGGGAGGTAGCGAAGGATAAGAATTAGCAATGACATGCTACTACATGCTTGCATGGTTCTCTTGTCCAATGCACCATCCATCGACCCCCATGCTGCAATTCGTCCCCACGTGCGGCACACATTCTCGCCCCCCTCACAACCACATGTCATGCCATGCCATGGCACGCTGCACTGCCCCACACACACACTCACAGGTGCGGCGAGCCCAGGGAGAGCAGCAGCGCCACGTCAGCATGACCGTACTCCGCGAGGTAGAGGCGTGCCAGCCAACCGCCTGCTGAATGCGCCACCAGCGACACCTGGGAGGCGCCTGATGGGCAGTGCAGGGGGGGGAAGGGGGAAGGGGGAGGGGTGTCGAGAGAAGGGGGTCGCGGGTTGACATTCAGGTAGAGACGTGCCAGCCCCCCGCCCGCTGAGTGCGCCACCAGCGACACCTGCGAGGCGCCTGGGGGGGGGCGGGTGCGTAGGGGAGAGACGCGGTAGGGTGCACGGGGAAGTGCAGGGGGAGAGGGGAAATAGAGGAAGACAGTCAGGTAGAGGCGCGCCAGCCACCCGCCCGCTGAGTGCGCCACCAGCGACACCTGCGAGGCGCCTGAAAGACAGTGCAGGGGGGGAAGGGGGAAGGGGGATTGACATTCAGGTAGAGGCGCGCCAGCCCCCCGCCCGCTGAGTGCGCCACCAGTGACACCTGGGAGGCACCTGACGGGGGCGGGTGCCGGGGGAGAGAGAGAGTAGGGGGCACGAGGAGGGGGAGTAGCGGCAGGCACTTAGTCAGGAAGAGGTGTGCCAGCCCCCCGCCTGCTGAGTGAGCCACCAGTGACACCTGGGAGGCGCCTGACAGGGGAGGGTGCCGGGGGGTGGGGGGGGGGGAGTGGGGAAGGAAAGACATCTCTTTGAGAGAGCTCCCTTTTAAAAAAAGCCAACAGCAGCGTGAGATATGATGACAGGGGGGCACTGTGGGATGGAGTGCAGAATGAACGTGGGGAATGGATGTGCTTGAAAAGGGGCTTATTGGCATGCAGTGCTTCTGAGGGAAGGTTGTATTAGAGTGCCTTGCGTGGAAGCTTGCTTTTGAGTCGGCTCAGAAGCAGAATGGATGTGCTTGGGAAGGGGCTCATCGGCACACAAGAAATCTTCTCAGGGCGTGGTTGTATTAGAGTGCCTTGCGTGGAAGTTCTTGTGAATGAGTGACTGTAGAGGGATGCGTACAGGTGCTTGCAAGTGAGTGCGTGCATTACAAGCATTACCCGGTAACGTGGGCATACCTGGGACTCTCTTCTTGGCTGCCTCCACCGCTGCTGCCACCCGCTCCAAGTACCTGCCAGGCAGGCAGTCAGGCAGGCAGTCACGCGTACAGGCACGGCAACACACACACACAGGCAAGGAGAGACAGAGATACGGGGTGAAGGATTTTTGAGACGACTCAAAACACAGGCATGGAGAGACGGAGATACAGGGTCATAAATGAAGGGACGAGAGGACGCAGAGGCACAGACACCGAGAATCCTCATAGGCACTTCTAAATCATACCCCACCCGTGCTTCTCATCTTCCCTGCATAGGCACTTCCGACTCATACCCCACCCACCCACCCACCCACCCACCCATACAAGTGCTTCTCATCCTCTATGCCAACTCGAAAGGGCGACTTGGGGCACTAGTAACCTCCACACCCACCCTCTATACACCACCACCACCCACCACCCACCACCCACCACCCACCACCCACCACCCACCACCCACCACCACCACCACTGCAGACCCACCGACCCACCAGTCGAGGATCGGGCGAGGCTTGAGCGTTCCCTTCCAGTAGTCTGCTTGCAGCAGCCCCGCGGCGTTCCGCAGCCAATCAGGTCGCGCCACGCGTGCCACCTCCGCCGCCACGCCCTGCGCCTCCAGCAGCGCGACGAGCTCCGCGTAATCCGCCGAGTTGTTGCCCAATCCCTGCTCGCCACGTGGCACGCACGCAGATGTCGAATGGACGGGAAGGGAAGCAGCTTAATATGGAGAAAACTCGGACTAGCGGACAGGCGCGAGGAAGCGAAATGCGTGTCGGCAAAGGCGTGTTGCCATAGAAGAGGAGATGTGGCGAGAACACATGGCGGAGAGGTCACGAGATCCGCGCGCAGGTGGATGCGCACTGCGAGATGCATCCGATACGAGGAGAAGTCCTCGCATGTTCCTCGCATGCCATGCGAGCAAGGAGCATACCGGGAGAATGACCACGGGACGAATCGCTGCTGTCGCCTCGCTGCTTTTTCCTTCCGGGACCACGCTTGACCCCGTTGCGCCTCCTGCCGCCGCTGCTCGTGCTCTGACAGCTTTCCCTCTCTCGACAGCAGCGACTTTTAGGGATGAGGATTTGCCGTCCAGCGAGCATCTCAGGCCGTCACACATGAAGAGGTTTGAGACCGGCCGTGCTGTGACAGAATCCGTGATCGGAACGGAATCAGTCCGTCGTGCGGTCCCGGGAAATAAACTGAGGCTGACGCTTCGGCTGCAGAGGCTGGTCGAAGAAGCCATCGGGCGAAACTGGAATTTGACCAACGATGCCCTTGAATCACTCCGGCCACCTTCCTACGAATTTTTGTTCCTTTTGAGAATTCTTAAAAGCGCAACGGGGAGGCTAGCGGCGGAGTTGCTACGGCGAGGCGGGAATCGGTAGTAGAAGCGACGCTAACCAGGTTACAGAAAACGGAAAGGCGCCACTTGACTGGCAATCCCACACTGAGCATATAGTCAACAAGTTTCTCAGGGCAAACCGAACCATAAACAAACGAGCTGAACCACAAAAGCGTCCGACAGAAACATGAATGGGAAGGACAAGCGAGCCGCGCATTTATGTGAAAGTTGACGAGGCGACGACTGGCCCTCGTTTCCGCTGCATCCCAACAAATGGGAGGTCGACACGCTGACAGGATGCCGTTTAGTGTGCTGTATTCAGTAATGCTACACCACGAACCAGAGTTTTACAAAACATGGCCGCAATTTCAACCTTGAACTAGCAAGCATTATCTTAACAATGAATTCCCCAGTGATTGCCTTTCCAAATGCGGAACAAAGAATTTTTACAATTTGCAAAGCATACTAAGCTACACCATCTTGTTATCACTATTAACATCAAATTAGGCTTCAAATGCTACACACGGTGGGCACAGCCCAGCCCAGCCCAGCCAACCGCAATCCCCCAGCCCTCAATTTCCCACTTCATCGGGTGCTGCGTGGCAGATGGCACATGGCGCACGCCCGGCCGGGCAACGGGTTTGCATACGTGCAGTGCTCGCACGACCAATACGCCGTCTCCTCCCGCTCCCGACCCCCCGTATTCCCCACCGTCACCGCCGCAGCCGCCGCAGCAGCAGCCGCTTGAGACGACGACGACCGGAAAATGCTCCCACGGCTCGACCCCGCACCACCACTACCACCCGCCGCTGCTGCTGCTGCAGATGAACTGCTCGGCCCAGCAGCAGACGAACCAGCAGCGGAGGTAGAAGCGGCGGCAGCGGCGGTGGTGCGGGAGCGGGTGCGGGCACCGAAGCGGGACTGGGAGATGCGCGAGGTGCTGGCGATGGCTCGGCGCTGCTGCTGCTGCTGCTGCTGCGGCGGCGGCAGCGGCGCGTGTGGAGTTGCCGGCTGCAGAGGCGTTCTCAACGTCTGCCAGGCCGTTCTCGAGCGCCCTCACTAGATTCTCAAAGTACGTGTGCGTCACACTGGTTTGGAGAAAAAGAAGGGAAGTTGCAGGGGGTAGGGAGAGCGATTTGAGGGAGGGAGAGAATGCCAATCCTCACTAGATTCTTCAGAGAGTGAGCGTCACACTGCAGGGGGGAAAGGATAGGGGGTAAGGGATGGGGAGGGGAAGAATGTGGGAGGTAGAGGGCGGCAGCAGCGGCTCGTGCGGAAGAAGCGGCAGCAGAGGCGCTCTCGACGCCTGCCAGGCTGTAGTTGAGCGCCGTCACTAGACTCTCAACGTACGAGCGCGCCCCACTGCAGAGAGAGGGGGCAGAGAACATGGAAGGTGGACGGGACGGAGGGAGGGAGGGAGGGAGGGAGGGAGGGAGGGAGGGAGGGAGGGAGGGAGGGAGGGAGGGAGGGAGGGAGGGAGGGAGGGAGGGAGGGAGGGAGGGAGGGAGGGAGGGAGGGAGGGAGGGAGGGAGGGAGGGAGGGAGGGAGGGAGGGAGGGAGGGAGGGAGGGAGGGAGGGAGGGAGGGAGGGAGGGAGGGAGTCAGTGCTGGGCTGGTGAGTGCGATGGTCGCACAACCTTCCTTCTCCCCTTGTCACTCTCCCTTCTTACCCAGACATTAATCGACGCCATTTTCTTTTGTGCCTTACAAACTGTCTCAGCTAAACAGGCACCCACCCTTAGAATGAATTTAAAAGGCCATCTACCACATCGTACCACAGCTTTCTGACCTCACCAGCTTCACCAAACCAATTCCCACCCATCCACAATGCATACCTCCCCCTCTCACTAACCTCGTCAATCCCGCCAGCCGCGAGCCGAAGTCATTGAACGAAGTAGGGAGCGGGTTCTCATCACAGATGTAGAGCTCGAGCTGCTTCTCCGCCATCTTGTGCAAATCCCCCCACTCACAACCACTACCCTCTGCTTACTCCCCCCCTCTAATCACCTGGTGAGCCCCGCCAGTCGAGATCTGAAGTCATTAAAGGAAGTCGGAGGCGGGTCCCCATCGTCACAGATGTAGAGCCCAAGTTCCTTCTCGGCCATCTTGTGCAGATTCTCCAACGCCGCGTCCGCTGTTTACTGCACTCTTCACGAGTCTTAACCATCTCCACCACTGCATACCACACCATTCTCACCTAGTGAGCCCCGCCAGTCGTGACCGGAAGTCATTGAAAGACGTAGGGGGTGGGTCCCCGTCGTCGCAGATGTAGAGCTCAAGCTCCTTCTCCGCCATCTTGTGCAGATTCTCCAGTGCCGCGTCCGCCTCGCCCTGCAGGTACTCGAAGAACTGTCGTCGCGCCACCTCTGCTTCCGGCAGGTAGTAGCCATACGCGTACGTCCACTTGAGCACCCTGCGACACTCCACCACCTGGCGATGAGAGGAAAGCAGGAGAGTGCAGAGGGTTGACATGGTCACCTCCGCCTCTGGCAGGTAGTAGCCGTACGCGTATGTCCACTTGAGGACTCGCCTGCACTCCACCACCTGATAAGGAGGGGGAGAAGTGGAGAGGGAAGCAAGGGAATGATTCTCCAGTGCTGCGTCCGCTTCGCCCTGCAGGTACTCAAAGAAGTGCCGCCGCCGCGCCACCTCTGCCTCCGGCAGGTAGTAGCCATACGCGTACGTCCACTTGAGCACCCTGCGACACTCCACCACCTGGCGAGGCGGGGAGAGGGTGAGAGGGAGCAAAGGAGTGCAGAGGGTTTAGGTTGTGCAGATTCTGCAACGCCACGTCCGCTTCGCCCTGCAGGTACTCAAAGAACTGCCTCCTCCTCGCCACCTCGGCTTCTGGCAGGTAGTAGCCGTACGCGTACGTCCACTTGAGGACCCTGCGACACTCCACCACCTGGAGAGGCGGGGAGAGAGGGAAGGGCAGCAAGGGGGCAGAGTGTTTGAGTGATCACCTCTGCCTCGGGCAGGTAGTAACCACACGTGTATGTCCACTAGAGCAAGGGCAGTGCCAGACGGAAACAACGGTTGTGAGGAAGGGAGCATTCTATTCGTGCATCCTCACCTGCAACCATGCATCGATGTCTCACCTGCAACCATGCATCGATGTCTCACCTGCAACCATGCATCGATGACTCACCTGCAACCATGCATCGATGACTCACCTGCAGCTATACATCGATGTCTCACCTGCAACCATGCATCGATGACTCACCTGCAGCCATGCATCGATGACTCACCTGCAGCCATGCATCGATGACTCACCTGCAGCCATGCATCGATGACTCACATGCAGCCATGTATCGATGACTCACCTGCAGCCATGCGTCGATGACGAACTTGAGTTGTGAGACGGGCTGGCTGTGGCGCTCACTCAGTTGCTCTATCTGCCATGCCAATGCACCCCCCCATGCACATTCCACCACAAACCCCCACGGTACACCCCACAGCATGACAGGCACAGGCACATGCAGAGATGGAAGGTTCATTCACAAGATAATCACGGCACATGCCACGGTACAACCCACAGCACGAGGCACAGGCACAGGCACAGGCACAGGCACAGGCACAGGCCCAGGCACACCCCAGCAGTGCAGAGATGGAAGGTTCCATCACAAGATAGTCACAGCAGGTGCGAGCTTTGAGGCAATCGGCCGTTGAGATCTGCACTGCAGGCAGGCAGCATGCCACAATGTTTCGAGATGTGTGAAAACGTTTTACTCCGCCTGCCCCATGCCATCAGCCCGCCCCATGGCATACCTTGACTGTTTGCATCTCTCGCAACGACTCAAGCGCCTTTACTCTCGACTGGAGGGGCAGCACACAGGGCAGGGGAAGGGGGAAGAGTGGGAGGGGGAAATGTGGGGAAAGGGAGAGAGGGAGTAAGCGTGAATATGCATTATGCGACTAAACTTGCAACGGAGGGCTGACACAAGCCGAGAAGAACCTGGATGATGTGCATTGTTCTTGGTCCGCATACACCGAACCTCAATCTGGCTAGAGTCGTGCCTATTCTCCACACGAGTGACTGCTGTCCAGACCGCAGCATTGCATTGCAAGTTCCCACGACCTTACTTGCCCCACCTGCCCTTTTGCAGCCCAGCGTTCATGTTAGAGGGTTTACTTTCTCTCCTACTCCTTACCACCATTAAATTCTCGTACCTGCTTGTTCGTCCCCCCCACTCCCCCACTCCTCTCATACCCTCCACTCCCCCACTCCTCTCATACCCCCCACTCCCCGATTCCTCCACTCCTCTCATAACCCCACTCCCCCACTCCTCTCATATCCCCCACTCCCCCACTCCCCCACTCCTCTCATACCCCCCACTCCCCCACTCCTCTCATACCCCCCACTCCCCCACTCGTTAAAAAGGTAAGCACCCCACCTGTTCGTTGGCAGCCCAGCGCTCGTAGTAGTGCGTGTACTTCTCCTCACCTACTTGTACCCTTCCTCCGTACAGCCCATCCCTACGCCCTCTCTTGCCCCACCTGCTCCTAAGCATCCCACCTGTTCGTTGGCAGCCCAGCGCTCGTAGTAGTGCGTGTACTTCTCCAGTGAATTCTTTGCCATCTCCCTCCGCCTCTCCGTCTCATCGTACTGCCAGCGGCACAGGCAGGGGAGCCATACGGGCAGAAGAGAGAGTGCAATCAGGTGGGTGCTGATGAAAGTGCACACAGGGAGTGATGAGTGAGAACAGGGAAGGGAACTCGTGGTGGAGTGGAGGTACGCACAAGAACATAGACACAGGAGGTGTGGAAGGACCATCAGATGAGAGCACATCACGGACAAGCGGAGTGAGGAGGAGGAAGGCGAGAAATGGTGTGTTGTGGCGGGATGGGGTGGGGTGGGAGGGGAAGCGTGGCTGTGCGAGCAGGGGCAGTGAGCTCACCACAACCTCGTGCTTGGCGGACTTGTATCGATTGCACACGTGTGTCGTGGTGGTGGTGGTGGTGGTGGTGGTGGTGGTGGTGGTGGTGGTGGTGGTGGTGGTGGTGGTGGTGGTGGTGGTGGTGGTGGTGGTGGTGGTGGTGGTGGTGGTGGTGGTGGTGGTGGTGGTGGTGGTGGTGGTGGTGGTGGTGGTGGTGGTGGTGGTGTTGGTTTTGGTGGTGGTGGTGGTGGTGGTGGTGGTGTTGGTTTTGGTGGTGGTGGTGGTGGTGGTGGTGGTGGTGGTGGTGGTGGTGGTGTTGGTTTTGGTGGTGGTGGAGGGGTGGGTGGGGGGTGAAGGTTGGTTGTGCGAGCAGGGGCAGTGAGGTCACCCCGCCCTCGTGCTTGGCGGACTCGTAACGGTCACACGAGTGTAGTGGTGGTGGTGGTGGTGGTGGGTTGGGGGGAAAATGACGGTTAGTTGTGTCAGTAGGGGCAGTGAGCTCACCACGCCCTCGTGCTTGGCGGACTCATATCGGTTGCATGCATAGAAGCCACCCGTCTTCTCCCCGTGCTCTGACCACGCCCCTAGACACAGCCTGGACAGATGGCAGGGCACAGGGGAGGGTGAGAAGGAGGGTGAGCGTAGTGATACGCACATGCGGAGCGTTGCAGGATTTAGAAACAACAGAGAGAAGAAGCTCAGCAGAAGAGCGAAAGAAACGCGGCATCAAGACACAGGAGCATCAAGAGCGACAGAGAAGGACCGTTTGAAGGCAAAGGCAGCAAAATCCTCGAATCCAGCAAAAGCCCTTCAAACGGCACTTCCAGCATGCCCCTCTGCCCCCCTCACTCACTCCAATCCAATCCAACCAGCAACAAATGAACAAAGCGACTGAGCAGCAAATGCCTTCGAGACATGCAAGCCAGCCAGCAACAATAGGCAAGTCGGTGCAATGACATGCGAGGAGAGCAGAGCAGAATGTGTGAGGTGCGAGGAGAGCAGGGCAGGGGGCACACCAGCAGAACTCGTATTTGCAGGGTGGCGTGCAGGTCATGTGCATGCACCCTGGTTCTTCTCTATGGGCCTTCAGCATTGCAAGAGAAATCATTATGCAATGCAAGGCTGTGCCACAAGGTGCGAGGAGAGCATTGCTTGCGGGCAACATACCAGCAGAACTCGTATTTGCAGGGGGGCGTGCAGGTCATGTGCATGCACCCCTGGTTCTTCTCTATGGGCCGCTTGCACTTGGGACACGACTTGGAATTCGCCAGGATCCTGCCAGGGGCGGATTGAGGAGGATTGGAGGGCAGGTGTGGTGGGGGTTGAGAGGGCAGCAAGACAGCACAGGAGCTTCACAACCAGTAGAAACCATGGAAAAAAAAAAATGAAAAAAGAATGAAAAAAAAAAAAAAAACCCGAACAAACAAAAAAATATACTTTTGAAGGAGAAAGCAAGCGAGAACGATACTTTTGAATGCCTCATTCATACCAGTTCATGTTCTCTGACTCGGCGCTGTTCTTGAGAATCCACTTGCCCACCGTCTCACAGTCCACTGGCCGATGCGCCTCCTCCAAACACTGCCGAAGGGGGTTGGGAAGAAGGCAGGAAATGCAGCGAGTGACAGAGAGATGTGGGAGAGTGAGAGGGAGGACATGAGGACTGCACCCCCACAACAAGCACAGTATCTCACAGTCAAACTGACCAGGGCAAAGCGTTTTGTCAAAACACAGCCAACAATTTTGAACATTCTCAGAAGTGACTCCCAAACTTTGAGAAATCTTAGAAGTGACTTCCAAAAGCGTTTCGTCAAAACGCGGCCAGCAGCAGCATGGCACGGCGCAGGAAGAAGGAGGAAGCACAAGCGTGCAAGGACTGGATGAGAAACATCGGGGAGCGCATGGGAACGCTGAGAGGCACGCGGCGAGGGGAAGGAGGGAGGGAATTGCGGATGGAACGACCAAGGGCGGATGGAACGACCAAGGGCGGATGGAACGACCAAGGGCGGAAATGTTGGGAGGAATGGGGGAAGGAATATTAGGAGAGGGGAGGTGGGGCGAGAGGTGTGTGAGGTGGTGCAAACGAGAATTGCGAGGAGCCCAGCCCACGGCAGGGCAGGGCATGGCGGGGCAAAGAAGCGCAGGGCAGGGCAGGGCATGGCGGGGCACGGTAGGGTGCGTGCGACTGACATTCCAGCAGAAGGCGAAGCTGCACTTGCAGATGACATCGTAGTGCGTTGAGTCCGGTAGATACTCCACTGCGTACTCACAGCCTGGTGCGGGGCACCACTTGGCCTGTTGGTGGACAAGGGGGGAGGGAGGGGGGGAAAGGGAAGGAAAGCCACACTGGCAGATGACGTCATAGTGTGTGGAGTCCAGTAGATACTCCACTGCGTACTCACAGCCTGGTGCAGGGCACCGGCCTGCATGTCGTACAGAAGGAGGGGGAAACGGGAGTGCGGAAGGGAGGAAGCGGAGGGGACGGATGGAGTCCGGTAGATACTTCACCGCGTACTCACAGCCTGGCGCCGAGCACCACTTGGCCTGTGCGAGGACAGGGAGGAGAGGGGAGGAAAGGGAAAGTGAAAAGGCATGCTGACAACCCTGAGGTTTTACTTGGCCAGAGAAAGGCAGGCGTATGGGAAGAGAAAAGGGACAGAAAGAGGGGAGGCATCGGGCACAGCAAGTACTTGAGCGCATTGATGCGCCTCTGCGAACTAAGCTTGTGCTACACTTTCAGCCACATATGAGCGTAGAAGGCACTTGAGGCACTCGGCGTGCAGGGTCGCCTCTGTCTCTAGTGCTCTTTCACACTTGAAAATCTATACACCACAATCAACCAGCACACTCACGTTGCGGTTGTCATCTTAGGAGCAAAGCAGGTACTTGAGACGCAGGACACGGCATCCGGCAGCGCAGCGCAGCCCTTTCAGCCTCACAAAAGAGCCTGGCGAAGCCCGCCAACCCCACGTTATTTACAGCAATCAGCCATCCCCCACCCACATTGCGGTTGTCATCCACATAGGAGCAAAGCCGGTACTTGGCGCACAGCGTGTCAGGCAGCCCTTTCAGCTCCCTACCACCAGGCGCGTGAAAGCCGTTCAACTCAACTCCACATGACATCGATCAACCAACATACTCACATTGCGGTTATCATCCACATGCGCAGCAGGTACTTGAGGTACTTGGCGCGCAGAGCAGGGCGTCAGGCACGGCCCCTTTCAGCCTCACAACCCATCCCACATTGCAGCTATCAGCCGTCCCCCACTCACGTTGCGGTTATCATCCACATAGGAGCGCAGCAGGTACTTGAGGTACTTGGCGCGAAGGACATGTGGCAGCCCTGGCAGTCACAACAGGGCCACTAAAACCACACATAACAACCAGTCAAGGCCTCACATTGCGGTTGTCATCCACATAGGATCGCAGCAGGTACTTGAGGTACTTGGCGCGCAGGGCGTCCGGCAGCGAGGCGAGCACGAGCTTCTCCCCCACCGCTGCTCCACACGAGGGGTCCGGGCAGCGCAGGCTCAAACACCCCGGCCCGTCCGCCACCGCTGCCTTGGCGTAGCCTGTAGGAAGTGGGGGGGTGGGGGGGGTGGGGGGGGTGAGGGGTGTAGCAGAGGACAGGTGGGGTAGGAGGACAGGTAGCAGAGGACAGGTAGCAGAGGACAGGTAGCAGAGGACAGGTAGCAGAGGACAGGTAGCAGAGGACAGGTAGCAGAGGACAGGTAGCAGAGGACAGGTAGCAGAGGACAGGTAGCAGAGGACAGGTAGCAGAGGACAGGTAGCAGAGGACAGGTAGCAGAGGACAGGTAGCAGAGGACAGGTAGCAGAGGACAGGTAGCAGAGGACAGGTAGCAGAGGACAGGTAGCAGAGGACAGGTAGCAGAGGACAGGTAGCAGAGGACAGGTAGCAGAGGACAGGTAGCAGAGGACAGGTAGCAGAGGACAGGTAGCAGAGGACAGGTAGCAGAGGACAGGTAGCAGAGGACAGGTAGCAGAGGACAGGTAGCAGAGGACAGGTAGCAGAGGACAGGTAGCAGAGGACAGGTAGCAGAGGACAGGTAGCAGAGGACAGGTAGCAGAGGACAGGTAGCAGAGGACAGGTAGCAGAGGACAGGTAGCAGAGGACAGGTAGCAGAGGACAGGTAGCAGAGGACAGGTAGCAGAGGACAGGTAGCAGAGGACAGGTAGCAGAGGACAGGTAGCAGAGGACAGGTAGCAGAGGACAGGTAGCAGAGGACAGGTAGCAGAGGACAGGTAGCAGAGGACAGGTAGCAGAGGACAGGTAGCAGAGGACAGGTAGCAGAGGACAGGTAGCAGAGGACAGGTAGCAGAGGACAGGTAGCAGAGGACAGGTAGCAGAGGACAGGTAGCAGAGGACAGGTAGCAGAGGACAGGTAGCAGAGGACAGGTAGCAGAGGACAGGTAGCAGAGGACAGGTAGCAGAGGACAGGTAGCAGAGGACAGGTAGCAGAGGACAGGTAGCAGAGGACAGGTAGCAGAGGACAGGTAGCAGAGGACAGGTAGCAGAGGACAGGTAGCAGAGGACAGGTAGCAGAGGACAGGTAGCAGAGGACAGGTAGCAGAGGACAGGTAGCAGAGGACAGGTAGCAGAGGACAGGTAGCAGAGGACAGGTAGCAGAGGACAGGTAGCAGAGGACAGGTAGCAGAGGACAGGTAGCAGAGGACAGGTAGCAGAGGACAGGTAGCAGAGGACAGGTAGCAGAGGACAGGTAGCAGAGGACAGGTAGCAGAGGACAGGTAGCAGAGGACAGGTAGCAGAGGACAGGTAGCAGAGGACAGGTAGCAGAGGACAGGTAGCAGAGGACAGGTAGCAGAGGACAGGTAGCAGAGGACAGGTAGCAGAGGACAGGTAGCAGAGGACAGGTAGCAGAGGACAGGTAGCAGAGGACAGGTAGCAGAGGACAGGTAGCAGAGGACAGGTAGCAGAGGACAGGTAGCAGAGGACAGGTAGCAGAGGACAGGTAGCAGAGGACAGGTAGCAGAGGACAGGTAGCAGAGGACAGGTAGCAGAGGACAGGTAGCAGAGGACAGGTAGCAGAGGACAGGTAGCAGAGGACAGGTAGCAGAGGACAGGTAGCAGAGGACAGGTAGCAGAGGACAGGTAGCAGAGGACAGGTAGCAGAGGACAGGTAGCAGAGGACAGGTAGCAGAGGACAGGTAGCAGAGGACAGGTAGCAGAGGACAGGTAGCAGAGGACAGGTAGCAGAGGACAGGTAGCAGAGGACAGGTAGCAGAGGACAGGTAGCAGAGGACAGGTAGCAGAGGACAGGTAGCAGAGGACAGGTAGCAGAGGACAGGTAGCAGAGGACAGGTAGCAGAGGACAGGTAGCAGAGGACAGGTAGCAGAGGACAGGTAGCAGAGGACAGGTAGCAGAGGACAGGTAGCAGAGGACAGGTAGCAGAGGACAGGTAGCAGAGGACAGGTAGCAGAGGACAGGTAGCAGAGGACAGGTAGCAGAGGACAGGTAGCAGAGGACAGGTAGCAGAGGACAGGTAGCAGAGGACAGGTAGCAGAGGACAGGTAGCAGAGGACAGGTAGCAGAGGACAGGTAGCAGAGGACAGGTAGCAGAGGACAGGTAGCAGAGGACAGGTAGCAGAGGACAGGTAGCAGAGGACAGGTAGCAGAGGACAGGTAGCAGAGGACAGGTAGCAGAGGACAGGTAGCAGAGGACAGGTAGCAGAGGACAGGTAGCAGAGGACAGGTAGCAGAGGACAGGTAGCAGAGGACAGGTAGCAGAGGACAGGTAGCAGAGGACAGGTAGCAGAGGACAGGTAGCAGAGGACAGGTAGCAGAGGACAGGTAGCAGAGGACAGGTAGCAGAGGACAGGTAGCAGAGGACAGGTAGCAGAGGACAGGTAGCAGAGGACAGGTAGCAGAGGACAGGTAGCAGAGGACAGGTAGCAGAGGACAGGTAGCAGAGGACAGGTAGCAGAGGACAGGTAGCAGAGGACAGGTAGCAGAGGACAGGTAGCAGAGGACAGGTAGCAGAGGACAGGTAGCAGAGGACAGGTAGCAGAGGACAGGTAGCAGAGGACAGGTAGCAGAGGACAGGTAGCAGAGGACAGGTAGCAGAGGACAGGTAGCAGAGGACAGGTAGCAGAGGACAGGTAGCAGAGGACAGGTAGCAGAGGACAGGTAGCAGAGGACAGGTAGCAGAGGACAGGTAGCAGAGGACAGGTAGCAGAGGACAGGTAGCAGAGGACAGGTAGCAGAGGACAGGTAGCAGAGGACAGGTAGCAGAGGACAGGTAGCAGAGGACAGGTAGCAGAGGACAGGTAGCAGAGGACAGGTAGCAGAGGACAGGTAGCAGAGGACAGGTAGCAGAGGACAGGTAGCAGAGGACAGGTAGCAGAGGACAGGTAGCAGAGGACAGGTAGCAGAGGACAGGTAGCAGAGGACAGGTAGCAGAGGACAGGTAGCAGAGGACAGGTAGCAGAGGACAGGTAGCAGAGGACAGGTAGCAGAGGACAGGTAGCAGAGGACAGGTAGCAGAGGACAGGTAGCAGAGGACAGGTAGCAGAGGACAGGTAGCAGAGGACAGGTAGCAGAGGACAGGTAGCAGAGGACAGGTAGCAGAGGACAGGTAGCAGAGGACAGGTAGCAGAGGACAGGTAGCAGAGGACAGGTAGCAGAGGACAGGTAGCAGAGGACAGGTAGCAGAGGACAGGTAGCAGAGGACAGGTAGCAGAGGACAGGTAGCAGAGGACAGGTAGCAGAGGACAGGTAGCAGAGGACAGGTAGCAGAGGACAGGTAGCAGAGGACAGGTAGCAGAGGACAGGTAGCAGAGGACAGGTAGCAGAGGACAGGTAGCAGAGGACAGGTAGCAGAGGACAGGTAGCAGAGGACAGGTAGCAGAGGACAGGTAGCAGAGGACAGGTAGCAGAGGACAGGTAGCAGAGGACAGGTAGCAGAGGACAGGTAGCAGAGGACAGGTAGCAGAGGACAGGTAGCAGAGGACAGGTAGCAGAGGACAGGTAGCAGAGGACAGGTAGCAGAGGACAGGTAGCAGAGGACAGGTAGCAGAGGACAGGTAGCAGAGGACAGGTAGCAGAGGACAGGTAGCAGAGGACAGGTAGCAGAGGACAGGTAGCAGAGGACAGGTAGCAGAGGACAGGTAGCAGAGGACAGGTAGCAGAGGACAGGTAGCAGAGGACAGGTAGCAGAGGACAGGTAGCAGAGGACAGGTAGCAGAGGACAGGTAGCAGAGGACAGGTAGCAGAGGACAGGTAGCAGAGGACAGGTAGCAGAGGACAGGTAGCAGAGGACAGGTAGCAGAGGACAGGTAGCAGAGGACAGGTAGCAGAGGACAGGTAGCAGAGGACAGGTAGCAGAGGACAGGTAGCAGAGGACAGGTAGCAGAGGACAGGTAGCAGAGGACAGGTAGCAGAGGACAGGTAGCAGAGGACAGGTAGCAGAGGACAGGTAGCAGAGGACAGGTAGCAGAGGACAGGTAGCAGAGGACAGGTAGCAGAGGACAGGTAGCAGAGGACAGGTAGCAGAGGACAGGTAGCAGAGGACAGGTAGCAGAGGACAGGTAGCAGAGGACAGGTAGCAGAGGACAGGTAGCAGAGGACAGGTAGCAGAGGACAGGTAGCAGAGGACAGGTAGCAGAGGACAGGTAGCAGAGGACAGGTAGCAGAGGACAGGTAGCAGAGGACAGGTAGCAGAGGACAGGTAGCAGAGGACAGGTAGCAGAGGACAGGTAGCAGAGGACAGGTAGCAGAGGACAGGTAGCAGAGGACAGGTAGCAGAGGACAGGTAGCAGAGGACAGGTAGCAGAGGACAGGTAGCAGAGGACAGGTAGCAGAGGACAGGTAGCAGAGGACAGGTAGCAGAGGACAGGTAGCAGAGGACAGGTAGCAGAGGACAGGTAGCAGAGGACAGGTAGCAGAGGACAGGTAGCAGAGGACAGGTAGCAGAGGACAGGTAGCAGAGGACAGGTAGCAGAGGACAGGTAGCAGAGGACAGGTAGCAGAGGACAGGTAGCAGAGGACAGGTAGCAGAGGACAGGTAGCAGAGGACAGGTAGCAGAGGACAGGTAGCAGAGGACAGGTAGCAGAGGACAGGTAGCAGAGGACAGGTAGCAGAGGACAGGTAGCAGAGGACAGGTAGCAGAGGACAGGTAGCAGAGGACAGGTAGCAGAGGACAGGTAGCAGAGGACAGGTAGCAGAGGACAGGTAGCAGAGGACAGGTAGCAGAGGACAGGTAGCAGAGGACAGGTAGCAGAGGACAGGTAGCAGAGGACAGGTAGCAGAGGACAGGTAGCAGAGGACAGGTAGCAGAGGACAGGTAGCAGAGGACAGGTAGCAGAGGACAGGTAGCAGAGGACAGGTAGCAGAGGACAGGTAGCAGAGGACAGGTAGCAGAGGACAGGTAGCAGAGGACAGGTAGCAGAGGACAGGTAGCAGAGGACAGGTAGCAGAGGACAGGTAGCAGAGGACAGGTAGCAGAGGACAGGTAGCAGAGGACAGGTAGCAGAGGACAGGTAGCAGAGGACAGGTAGCAGAGGACAGGTAGCAGAGGACAGGTAGCAGAGGACAGGTAGCAGAGGACAGGTAGCAGAGGACAGGTAGCAGAGGACAGGTAGCAGAGGACAGGTAGCAGAGGACAGGTAGCAGAGGACAGGTAGCAGAGGACAGGTAGCAGAGGACAGGTAGCAGAGGACAGGTAGCAGAGGACAGGTAGCAGAGGACAGGTAGCAGAGGACAGGTAGCAGAGGACAGGTAGCAGAGGACAGGTAGCAGAGGACAGGTAGCAGAGGACAGGTAGCAGAGGACAGGTAGCAGAGGACAGGTAGCAGAGGACAGGTAGCAGAGGACAGGTAGCAGAGGACAGGTAGCAGAGGACAGGTAGCAGAGGACAGGTAGCAGAGGACAGGTAGCAGAGGACAGGTAGCAGAGGACAGGTAGCAGAGGACAGGTAGCAGAGGACAGGTAGCAGAGGACAGGTAGCAGAGGACAGGTAGCAGAGGACAGGTAGCAGAGGACAGGTAGCAGAGGACAGGTAGCAGAGGACAGGTAGCAGAGGACAGGTAGCAGAGGACAGGTAGCAGAGGACAGGTAGCAGAGGACAGGTAGCAGAGGACAGGTAGCAGAGGACAGGTAGCAGAGGACAGGTAGCAGAGGACAGGTAGCAGAGGACAGGTAGCAGAGGACAGGTAGCAGAGGACAGGTAGCAGAGGACAGGTAGCAGAGGACAGGTAGCAGAGGACAGGTAGCAGAGGACAGGTAGCAGAGGACAGGTAGCAGAGGACAGGTAGCAGAGGACAGGTAGCAGAGGACAGGTAGCAGAGGACAGGTAGCAGAGGACAGGTAGCAGAGGACAGGTAGCAGAGGACAGGTAGCAGAGGACAGGTAGCAGAGGACAGGTAGCAGAGGACAGGTAGCAGAGGACAGGTAGCAGAGGACAGGTAGCAGAGGACAGGTAGCAGAGGACAGGTAGCAGAGGACAGGTAGCAGAGGACAGGTAGCAGAGGACAGGTAGCAGAGGACAGGTAGCAGAGGACAGGTAGCAGAGGACAGGTAGCAGAGGACAGGTAGCAGAGGACAGGTAGCAGAGGACAGGTAGCAGAGGACAGGTAGCAGAGGACAGGTAGCAGAGGACAGGTAGCAGAGGACAGGTAGCAGAGGACAGGTAGCAGAGGACAGGTAGCAGAGGACAGGTAGCAGAGGACAGGTAGCAGAGGACAGGTAGCAGAGGACAGGTAGCAGAGGACAGGTAGCAGAGGACAGGTAGCAGAGGACAGGTAGCAGAGGACAGGTAGCAGAGGACAGGTAGCAGAGGACAGGTAGCAGAGGACAGGTAGCAGAGGACAGGTAGCAGAGGACAGGTAGCAGAGGACAGGTAGCAGAGGACAGGTAGCAGAGGACAGGTAGCAGAGGACAGGTAGCAGAGGACAGGTAGCAGAGGACAGGTAGCAGAGGACAGGTAGCAGAGGACAGGTAGCAGAGGACAGGTAGCAGAGGACAGGTAGCAGAGGACAGGTAGCAGAGGACAGGTAGCAGAGGACAGGTAGCAGAGGACAGGTAGCAGAGGACAGGTAGCAGAGGACAGGTAGCAGAGGACAGGTAGCAGAGGACAGGTAGCAGAGGACAGGTAGCAGAGGACAGGTAGCAGAGGACAGGTAGCAGAGGACAGGTAGCAGAGGACAGGTAGCAGAGGACAGGTAGCAGAGGACAGGTAGCAGAGGACAGGTAGCAGAGGACAGGTAGCAGAGGACAGGTAGCAGAGGACAGGTAGCAGAGGACAGGTAGCAGAGGACAGGTAGCAGAGGACAGGTAGCAGAGGACAGGTAGCAGAGGACAGGTAGCAGAGGACAGGTAGCAGAGGACAGGTAGCAGAGGACAGGTAGCAGAGGACAGGTAGCAGAGGACAGGTAGCAGAGGACAGGTAGCAGAGGACAGGTAGCAGAGGACAGGTAGCAGAGGACAGGTAGCAGAGGACAGGTAGCAGAGGACAGGTAGCAGAGGACAGGTAGCAGAGGACAGGTAGCAGAGGACAGGTAGCAGAGGACAGGTAGCAGAGGACAGGTAGCAGAGGACAGGTAGCAGAGGACAGGTAGCAGAGGACAGGTAGCAGAGGACAGGTAGCAGAGGACAGGTAGCAGAGGACAGGTAGCAGAGGACAGGTAGCAGAGGACAGGTAGCAGAGGACAGGTAGCAGAGGACAGGTAGCAGAGGACAGGTAGCAGAGGACAGGTAGCAGAGGACAGGTAGCAGAGGACAGGTAGCAGAGGACAGGTAGCAGAGGACAGGTAGCAGAGGACAGGTAGCAGAGGACAGGTAGCAGAGGACAGGTAGCAGAGGACAGGTAGCAGAGGACAGGTAGCAGAGGACAGGTAGCAGAGGACAGGTAGCAGAGGACAGGTAGCAGAGGACAGGTAGCAGAGGACAGGTAGCAGAGGACAGGTAGCAGAGGACAGGTAGCAGAGGACAGGTAGCAGAGGACAGGTAGCAGAGGACAGGTAGCAGAGGACAGGTAGCAGAGGACAGGTAGCAGAGGACAGGTAGCAGAGGACAGGTAGCAGAGGACAGGTAGCAGAGGACAGGTAGCAGAGGACAGGTAGCAGAGGACAGGTAGCAGAGGACAGGTAGCAGAGGACAGGTAGCAGAGGACAGGTAGCAGAGGACAGGTAGCAGAGGACAGGTAGCAGAGGACAGGTAGCAGAGGACAGGTAGCAGAGGACAGGTAGCAGAGGACAGGTAGCAGAGGACAGGTAGCAGAGGACAGGTAGCAGAGGACAGGTAGCAGAGGACAGGTAGCAGAGGACAGGTAGCAGAGGACAGGTAGCAGAGGACAGGTAGCAGAGGACAGGTAGCAGAGGACAGGTAGCAGAGGACAGGTAGCAGAGGACAGGTAGCAGAGGACAGGTAGCAGAGGACAGGTAGCAGAGGACAGGTAGCAGAGGACAGGTAGCAGAGGACAGGTAGCAGAGGACAGGTAGCAGAGGACAGGTAGCAGAGGACAGGTAGCAGAGGACAGGTAGCAGAGGACAGGTAGCAGAGGACAGGTAGCAGAGGACAGGTAGCAGAGGACAGGTAGCAGAGGACAGGTAGCAGAGGACAGGTAGCAGAGGACAGGTAGCAGAGGACAGGTAGCAGAGGACAGGTAGCAGAGGACAGGTAGCAGAGGACAGGTAGCAGAGGACAGGTAGCAGAGGACAGGTAGCAGAGGACAGGTAGCAGAGGACAGGTAGCAGAGGACAGGTAGCAGAGGACAGGTAGCAGAGGACAGGTAGCAGAGGACAGGTAGCAGAGGACAGGTAGCAGAGGACAGGTAGCAGAGGACAGGTAGCAGAGGACAGGTAGCAGAGGACAGGTAGCAGAGGACAGGTAGCAGAGGACAGGTAGCAGAGGACAGGTAGCAGAGGACAGGTAGCAGAGGACAGGTAGCAGAGGACAGGTAGCAGAGGACAGGTAGCAGAGGACAGGTAGCAGAGGACAGGTAGCAGAGGACAGGTAGCAGAGGACAGGTAGCAGAGGACAGGTAGCAGAGGACAGGTAGCAGAGGACAGGTAGCAGAGGACAGGTAGCAGAGGACAGGTAGCAGAGGACAGGTAGCAGAGGACAGGTAGCAGAGGACAGGTAGCAGAGGACAGGTAGCAGAGGACAGGTAGCAGAGGACAGGTAGCAGAGGACAGGTAGCAGAGGACAGGTAGCAGAGGACAGGTAGCAGAGGACAGGTAGCAGAGGACAGGTAGCAGAGGACAGGTAGCAGAGGACAGGTAGCAGAGGACAGGTAGCAGAGGACAGGTAGCAGAGGACAGGTAGCAGAGGACAGGTAGCAGAGGACAGGTAGCAGAGGACAGGTAGCAGAGGACAGGTAGCAGAGGACAGGTAGCAGAGGACAGGTAGCAGAGGACAGGTAGCAGAGGACAGGTAGCAGAGGACAGGTAGCAGAGGACAGGTAGCAGAGGACAGGTAGCAGAGGACAGGTAGCAGAGGACAGGTAGCAGAGGACAGGTAGCAGAGGACAGGTAGCAGAGGACAGGTAGCAGAGGACAGGTAGCAGAGGACAGGTAGCAGAGGACAGGTAGCAGAGGACAGGTAGCAGAGGACAGGTAGCAGAGGACAGGTAGCAGAGGACAGGTAGCAGAGGACAGGTAGCAGAGGACAGGTAGCAGAGGACAGGTAGCAGAGGACAGGTAGCAGAGGACAGGTAGCAGAGGACAGGTAGCAGAGGACAGGTAGCAGAGGACAGGTAGCAGAGGACAGGTAGCAGAGGACAGGTAGCAGAGGACAGGTAGCAGAGGACAGGTAGCAGAGGACAGGTAGCAGAGGACAGGTAGCAGAGGACAGGTAGCAGAGGACAGGTAGCAGAGGACAGGTAGCAGAGGACAGGTAGCAGAGGACAGGTAGCAGAGGACAGGTAGCAGAGGACAGGTAGCAGAGGACAGGTAGCAGAGGACAGGTAGCAGAGGACAGGTAGCAGAGGACAGGTAGCAGAGGACAGGTAGCAGAGGACAGGTAGCAGAGGACAGGTAGCAGAGGACAGGTAGCAGAGGACAGGTAGCAGAGGACAGGTAGCAGAGGACAGGTAGCAGAGGACAGGTAGCAGAGGACAGGTAGCAGAGGACAGGTAGCAGAGGACAGGTAGCAGAGGACAGGTAGCAGAGGACAGGTAGCAGAGGACAGGTAGCAGAGGACAGGTAGCAGAGGACAGGTAGCAGAGGACAGGTAGCAGAGGACAGGTAGCAGAGGACAGGTAGCAGAGGACAGGTAGCAGAGGACAGGTAGCAGAGGACAGGTAGCAGAGGACAGGTAGCAGAGGACAGGTAGCAGAGGACAGGTAGCAGAGGACAGGTAGCAGAGGACAGGTAGCAGAGGACAGGTAGCAGAGGACAGGTAGCAGAGGACAGGTAGCAGAGGACAGGTAGCAGAGGACAGGTAGCAGAGGACAGGTAGCAGAGGACAGGTAGCAGAGGACAGGTAGCAGAGGACAGGTAGCAGAGGACAGGTAGCAGAGGACAGGTAGCAGAGGACAGGTAGCAGAGGACAGGTAGCAGAGGACAGGTAGCAGAGGACAGGTAGCAGAGGACAGGTAGCAGAGGACAGGTAGCAGAGGACAGGTAGCAGAGGACAGGTAGCAGAGGACAGGTAGCAGAGGACAGGTAGCAGAGGACAGGTAGCAGAGGACAGGTAGCAGAGGACAGGTAGCAGAGGACAGGTAGCAGAGGACAGGTAGCAGAGGACAGGTAGCAGAGGACAGGTAGCAGAGGACAGGTAGCAGAGGACAGGTAGCAGAGGACAGGTAGCAGAGGACAGGTAGCAGAGGACAGGTAGCAGAGGACAGGTAGCAGAGGACAGGTAGCAGAGGACAGGTAGCAGAGGACAGGTAGCAGAGGACAGGTAGCAGAGGACAGGTAGCAGAGGACAGGTAGCAGAGGACAGGTAGCAGAGGACAGGTAGCAGAGGACAGGTAGCAGAGGACAGGTAGCAGAGGACAGGTAGCAGAGGACAGGTAGCAGAGGACAGGTAGCAGAGGACAGGTAGCAGAGGACAGGTAGCAGAGGACAGGTAGCAGAGGACAGGTAGCAGAGGACAGGTAGCAGAGGACAGGTAGCAGAGGACAGGTAGCAGAGGACAGGTAGCAGAGGACAGGTAGCAGAGGACAGGTAGCAGAGGACAGGTAGCAGAGGACAGGTAGCAGAGGACAGGTAGCAGAGGACAGGTAGCAGAGGACAGGTAGCAGAGGACAGGTAGCAGAGGACAGGTAGCAGAGGACAGGTAGCAGAGGACAGGTAGCAGAGGACAGGTAGCAGAGGACAGGTAGCAGAGGACAGGTAGCAGAGGACAGGTAGCAGAGGACAGGTAGCAGAGGACAGGTAGCAGAGGACAGGTAGCAGAGGACAGGTAGCAGAGGACAGGTAGCAGAGGACAGGTAGCAGAGGACAGGTAGCAGAGGACAGGTAGCAGAGGACAGGTAGCAGAGGACAGGTAGCAGAGGACAGGTAGCAGAGGACAGGTAGCAGAGGACAGGTAGCAGAGGACAGGTAGCAGAGGACAGGTAGCAGAGGACAGGTAGCAGAGGACAGGTAGCAGAGGACAGGTAGCAGAGGACAGGTAGCAGAGGACAGGTAGCAGAGGACAGGTAGCAGAGGACAGGTAGCAGAGGACAGGTAGCAGAGGACAGGTAGCAGAGGACAGGTAGCAGAGGACAGGTAGCAGAGGACAGGTAGCAGAGGACAGGTAGCAGAGGACAGGTAGCAGAGGACAGGTAGCAGAGGACAGGTAGCAGAGGACAGGTAGCAGAGGACAGGTAGCAGAGGACAGGTAGCAGAGGACAGGTAGCAGAGGACAGGTAGCAGAGGACAGGTAGCAGAGGACAGGTAGCAGAGGACAGGTAGCAGAGGACAGGTAGCAGAGGACAGGTAGCAGAGGACAGGTAGCAGAGGACAGGTAGCAGAGGACAGGTAGCAGAGGACAGGTAGCAGAGGACAGGTAGCAGAGGACAGGTAGCAGAGGACAGGTAGCAGAGGACAGGTAGCAGAGGACAGGTAGCAGAGGACAGGTAGCAGAGGACAGGTAGCAGAGGACAGGTAGCAGAGGACAGGTAGCAGAGGACAGGTAGCAGAGGACAGGTAGCAGAGGACAGGTAGCAGAGGACAGGTAGCAGAGGACAGGTAGCAGAGGACAGGTAGCAGAGGACAGGTAGCAGAGGACAGGTAGCAGAGGACAGGTAGCAGAGGACAGGTAGCAGAGGACAGGTAGCAGAGGACAGGTAGCAGAGGACAGGTAGCAGAGGACAGGTAGCAGAGGACAGGTAGCAGAGGACAGGTAGCAGAGGACAGGTAGCAGAGGACAGGTAGCAGAGGACAGGTAGCAGAGGACAGGTAGCAGAGGACAGGTAGCAGAGGACAGGTAGCAGAGGACAGGTAGCAGAGGACAGGTAGCAGAGGACAGGTAGCAGAGGACAGGTAGCAGAGGACAGGTAGCAGAGGACAGGTAGCAGAGGACAGGTAGCAGAGGACAGGTAGCAGAGGACAGGTAGCAGAGGACAGGTAGCAGAGGACAGGTAGCAGAGGACAGGTAGCAGAGGACAGGTAGCAGAGGACAGGTAGCAGAGGACAGGTAGCAGAGGACAGGTAGCAGAGGACAGGTAGCAGAGGACAGGTAGCAGAGGACAGGTAGCAGAGGACAGGTAGCAGAGGACAGGTAGCAGAGGACAGGTAGCAGAGGACAGGTAGCAGAGGACAGGTAGCAGAGGACAGGTAGCAGAGGACAGGTAGCAGAGGACAGGTAGCAGAGGACAGGTAGCAGAGGACAGGTAGCAGAGGACAGGTAGCAGAGGACAGGTAGCAGAGGACAGGTAGCAGAGGACAGGTAGCAGAGGACAGGTAGCAGAGGACAGGTAGCAGAGGACAGGTAGCAGAGGACAGGTAGCAGAGGACAGGTAGCAGAGGACAGGTAGCAGAGGACAGGTAGCAGAGGACAGGTAGCAGAGGACAGGTAGCAGAGGACAGGTAGCAGAGGACAGGTAGCAGAGGACAGGTAGCAGAGGACAGGTAGCAGAGGACAGGTAGCAGAGGACAGGTAGCAGAGGACAGGTAGCAGAGGACAGGTAGCAGAGGACAGGTAGCAGAGGACAGGTAGCAGAGGACAGGTAGCAGAGGACAGGTAGCAGAGGACAGGTAGCAGAGGACAGGTAGCAGAGGACAGGTAGCAGAGGACAGGTAGCAGAGGACAGGTAGCAGAGGACAGGTAGCAGAGGACAGGTAGCAGAGGACAGGTAGCAGAGGACAGGTAGCAGAGGACAGGTAGCAGAGGACAGGTAGCAGAGGACAGGTAGCAGAGGACAGGTAGCAGAGGACAGGTAGCAGAGGACAGGTAGCAGAGGACAGGTAGCAGAGGACAGGTAGCAGAGGACAGGTAGCAGAGGACAGGTAGCAGAGGACAGGTAGCAGAGGACAGGTAGCAGAGGACAGGTAGCAGAGGACAGGTAGCAGAGGACAGGTAGCAGAGGACAGGTAGCAGAGGACAGGTAGCAGAGGACAGGTAGCAGAGGACAGGTAGCAGAGGACAGGTAGCAGAGGACAGGTAGCAGAGGACAGGTAGCAGAGGACAGGTAGCAGAGGACAGGTAGCAGAGGACAGGTAGCAGAGGACAGGTAGCAGAGGACAGGTAGCAGAGGACAGGTAGCAGAGGACAGGTAGCAGAGGACAGGTAGCAGAGGACAGGTAGCAGAGGACAGGTAGCAGAGGACAGGTAGCAGAGGACAGGTAGCAGAGGACAGGTAGCAGAGGACAGGTAGCAGAGGACAGGTAGCAGAGGACAGGTAGCAGAGGACAGGTAGCAGAGGACAGGTAGCAGAGGACAGGTAGCAGAGGACAGGTAGCAGAGGACAGGTAGCAGAGGACAGGTAGCAGAGGACAGGTAGCAGAGGACAGGTAGCAGAGGACAGGTAGCAGAGGACAGGTAGCAGAGGACAGGTAGCAGAGGACAGGTAGCAGAGGACAGGTAGCAGAGGACAGGTAGCAGAGGACAGGTAGCAGAGGACAGGTAGCAGAGGACAGGTAGCAGAGGACAGGTAGCAGAGGACAGGTAGCAGAGGACAGGTAGCAGAGGACAGGTAGCAGAGGACAGGTAGCAGAGGACAGGTAGCAGAGGACAGGTAGCAGAGGACAGGTAGCAGAGGACAGGTAGCAGAGGACAGGTAGCAGAGGACAGGTAGCAGAGGACAGGTAGCAGAGGACAGGTAGCAGAGGACAGGTAGCAGAGGACAGGTAGCAGAGGACAGGTAGCAGAGGACAGGTAGCAGAGGACAGGTAGCAGAGGACAGGTAGCAGAGGACAGGTAGCAGAGGACAGGTAGCAGAGGACAGGTAGCAGAGGACAGGTAGCAGAGGACAGGTAGCAGAGGACAGGTAGCAGAGGACAGGTAGCAGAGGACAGGTAGCAGAGGACAGGTAGCAGAGGACAGGTAGCAGAGGACAGGTAGCAGAGGACAGGTAGCAGAGGACAGGTAGCAGAGGACAGGTAGCAGAGGACAGGTAGCAGAGGACAGGTAGCAGAGGACAGGTAGCAGAGGACAGGTAGCAGAGGACAGGTAGCAGAGGACAGGTAGCAGAGGACAGGTAGCAGAGGACAGGTAGCAGAGGACAGGTAGCAGAGGACAGGTAGCAGAGGACAGGTAGCAGAGGACAGGTAGCAGAGGACAGGTAGCAGAGGACAGGTAGCAGAGGACAGGTAGCAGAGGACAGGTAGCAGAGGACAGGTAGCAGAGGACAGGTAGCAGAGGACAGGTAGCAGAGGACAGGTAGCAGAGGACAGGTAGCAGAGGACAGGTAGCAGAGGACAGGTAGCAGAGGACAGGTAGCAGAGGACAGGTAGCAGAGGACAGGTAGCAGAGGACAGGTAGCAGAGGACAGGTAGCAGAGGACAGGTAGCAGAGGACAGGTAGCAGAGGACAGGTAGCAGAGGACAGGTAGCAGAGGACAGGTAGCAGAGGACAGGTAGCAGAGGACAGGTAGCAGAGGACAGGTAGCAGAGGACAGGTAGCAGAGGACAGGTAGCAGAGGACAGGTAGCAGAGGACAGGTAGCAGAGGACAGGTAGCAGAGGACAGGTAGCAGAGGACAGGTAGCAGAGGACAGGTAGCAGAGGACAGGTAGCAGAGGACAGGTAGCAGAGGACAGGTAGCAGAGGACAGGTAGCAGAGGACAGGTAGCAGAGGACAGGTAGCAGAGGACAGGTAGCAGAGGACAGGTAGCAGAGGACAGGTAGCAGAGGACAGGTAGCAGAGGACAGGTAGCAGAGGACAGGTAGCAGAGGACAGGTAGCAGAGGACAGGTAGCAGAGGACAGGTAGCAGAGGACAGGTAGCAGAGGACAGGTAGCAGAGGACAGGTAGCAGAGGACAGGTAGCAGAGGACAGGTAGCAGAGGACAGGTAGCAGAGGACAGGTAGCAGAGGACAGGTAGCAGAGGACAGGTAGCAGAGGACAGGTAGCAGAGGACAGGTAGCAGAGGACAGGTAGCAGAGGACAGGTAGCAGAGGACAGGTAGCAGAGGACAGGTAGCAGAGGACAGGTAGCAGAGGACAGGTAGCAGAGGACAGGTAGCAGAGGACAGGTAGCAGAGGACAGGTAGCAGAGGACAGGTAGCAGAGGACAGGTAGCAGAGGACAGGTAGCAGAGGACAGGTAGCAGAGGACAGGTAGCAGAGGACAGGTAGCAGAGGACAGGTAGCAGAGGACAGGTAGCAGAGGACAGGTAGCAGAGGACAGGTAGCAGAGGACAGGTAGCAGAGGACAGGTAGCAGAGGACAGGTAGCAGAGGACAGGTAGCAGAGGACAGGTAGCAGAGGACAGGTAGCAGAGGACAGGTAGCAGAGGACAGGTAGCAGAGGACAGGTAGCAGAGGACAGGTAGCAGAGGACAGGTAGCAGAGGACAGGTAGCAGAGGACAGGTAGCAGAGGACAGGTAGCAGAGGACAGGTAGCAGAGGACAGGTAGCAGAGGACAGGTAGCAGAGGACAGGTAGCAGAGGACAGGTAGCAGAGGACAGGTAGCAGAGGACAGGTAGCAGAGGACAGGTAGCAGAGGACAGGTAGCAGAGGACAGGTAGCAGAGGACAGGTAGCAGAGGACAGGTAGCAGAGGACAGGTAGCAGAGGACAGGTAGCAGAGGACAGGTAGCAGAGGACAGGTAGCAGAGGACAGGTAGCAGAGGACAGGTAGCAGAGGACAGGTAGCAGAGGACAGGTAGCAGAGGACAGGTAGCAGAGGACAGGTAGCAGAGGACAGGTAGCAGAGGACAGGTAGCAGAGGACAGGTAGCAGAGGACAGGTAGCAGAGGACAGGTAGCAGAGGACAGGTAGCAGAGGACAGGTAGCAGAGGACAGGTAGCAGAGGACAGGTAGCAGAGGACAGGTAGCAGAGGACAGGTAGCAGAGGACAGGTAGCAGAGGACAGGTAGCAGAGGACAGGTAGCAGAGGACAGGTAGCAGAGGACAGGTAGCAGAGGACAGGTAGCAGAGGACAGGTAGCAGAGGACAGGTAGCAGAGGACAGGTAGCAGAGGACAGGTAGCAGAGGACAGGTAGCAGAGGACAGGTAGCAGAGGACAGGTAGCAGAGGACAGGTAGCAGAGGACAGGTAGCAGAGGACAGGTAGCAGAGGACAGGTAGCAGAGGACAGGTAGCAGAGGACAGGTAGCAGAGGACAGGTAGCAGAGGACAGGTAGCAGAGGACAGGTAGCAGAGGACAGGTAGCAGAGGACAGGTAGCAGAGGACAGGTAGCAGAGGACAGGTAGCAGAGGACAGGTAGCAGAGGACAGGTAGCAGAGGACAGGTAGCAGAGGACAGGTAGCAGAGGACAGGTAGCAGAGGACAGGTAGCAGAGGACAGGTAGCAGAGGACAGGTAGCAGAGGACAGGTAGCAGAGGACAGGTAGCAGAGGACAGGTAGCAGAGGACAGGTAGCAGAGGACAGGTAGCAGAGGACAGGTAGCAGAGGACAGGTAGCAGAGGACAGGTAGCAGAGGACAGGTAGCAGAGGACAGGTAGCAGAGGACAGGTAGCAGAGGACAGGTAGCAGAGGACAGGTAGCAGAGGACAGGTAGCAGAGGACAGGTAGCAGAGGACAGGTAGCAGAGGACAGGTAGCAGAGGACAGGTAGCAGAGGACAGGTAGCAGAGGACAGGTAGCAGAGGACAGGTAGCAGAGGACAGGTAGCAGAGGACAGGTAGCAGAGGACAGGTAGCAGAGGACAGGTAGCAGAGGACAGGTAGCAGAGGACAGGTAGCAGAGGACAGGTAGCAGAGGACAGGTAGCAGAGGACAGGTAGCAGAGGACAGGTAGCAGAGGACAGGTAGCAGAGGACAGGTAGCAGAGGACAGGTAGCAGAGGACAGGTAGCAGAGGACAGGTAGCAGAGGACAGGTAGCAGAGGACAGGTAGCAGAGGACAGGTAGCAGAGGACAGGTAGCAGAGGACAGGTAGCAGAGGACAGGTAGCAGAGGACAGGTAGCAGAGGACAGGTAGCAGAGGACAGGTAGCAGAGGACAGGTAGCAGAGGACAGGTAGCAGAGGACAGGTAGCAGAGGACAGGTAGCAGAGGACAGGTAGCAGAGGACAGGTAGCAGAGGACAGGTAGCAGAGGACAGGTAGCAGAGGACAGGTAGCAGAGGACAGGTAGCAGAGGACAGGTAGCAGAGGACAGGTAGCAGAGGACAGGTAGCAGAGGACAGGTAGCAGAGGACAGGTAGCAGAGGACAGGTAGCAGAGGACAGGTAGCAGAGGACAGGTAGCAGAGGACAGGTAGCAGAGGACAGGTAGCAGAGGACAGGTAGCAGAGGACAGGTAGCAGAGGACAGGTAGCAGAGGACAGGTAGCAGAGGACAGGTAGCAGAGGACAGGTAGCAGAGGACAGGTAGCAGAGGACAGGTAGCAGAGGACAGGTAGCAGAGGACAGGTAGCAGAGGACAGGTAGCAGAGGACAGGTAGCAGAGGACAGGTAGCAGAGGACAGGTAGCAGAGGACAGGTAGCAGAGGACAGGTAGCAGAGGACAGGTAGCAGAGGACAGGTAGCAGAGGACAGGTAGCAGAGGACAGGTAGCAGAGGACAGGTAGCAGAGGACAGGTAGCAGAGGACAGGTAGCAGAGGACAGGTAGCAGAGGACAGGTAGCAGAGGACAGGTAGCAGAGGACAGGTAGCAGAGGACAGGTAGCAGAGGACAGGTAGCAGAGGACAGGTAGCAGAGGACAGGTAGCAGAGGACAGGTAGCAGAGGACAGGTAGCAGAGGACAGGTAGCAGAGGACAGGTAGCAGAGGACAGGTAGCAGAGGACAGGTAGCAGAGGACAGGTAGCAGAGGACAGGTAGCAGAGGACAGGTAGCAGAGGACAGGTAGCAGAGGACAGGTAGCAGAGGACAGGTAGCAGAGGACAGGTAGCAGAGGACAGGTAGCAGAGGACAGGTAGCAGAGGACAGGTAGCAGAGGACAGGTAGCAGAGGACAGGTAGCAGAGGACAGGTAGCAGAGGACAGGTAGCAGAGGACAGGTAGCAGAGGACAGGTAGCAGAGGACAGGTAGCAGAGGACAGGTAGCAGAGGACAGGTAGCAGAGGACAGGTAGCAGAGGACAGGTAGCAGAGGACAGGTAGCAGAGGACAGGTAGCAGAGGACAGGTAGCAGAGGACAGGTAGCAGAGGACAGGTAGCAGAGGACAGGTAGCAGAGGACAGGTAGCAGAGGACAGGTAGCAGAGGACAGGTAGCAGAGGACAGGTAGCAGAGGACAGGTAGCAGAGGACAGGTAGCAGAGGACAGGTAGCAGAGGACAGGTAGCAGAGGACAGGTAGCAGAGGACAGGTAGCAGAGGACAGGTAGCAGAGGACAGGTAGCAGAGGACAGGTAGCAGAGGACAGGTAGCAGAGGACAGGTAGCAGAGGACAGGTAGCAGAGGACAGGTAGCAGAGGACAGGTAGCAGAGGACAGGTAGCAGAGGACAGGTAGCAGAGGACAGGTAGCAGAGGACAGGTAGCAGAGGACAGGTAGCAGAGGACAGGTAGCAGAGGACAGGTAGCAGAGGACAGGTAGCAGAGGACAGGTAGCAGAGGACAGGTAGCAGAGGACAGGTAGCAGAGGACAGGTAGCAGAGGACAGGTAGCAGAGGACAGGTAGCAGAGGACAGGTAGCAGAGGACAGGTAGCAGAGGACAGGTAGCAGAGGACAGGTAGCAGAGGACAGGTAGCAGAGGACAGGTAGCAGAGGACAGGTAGCAGAGGACAGGTAGCAGAGGACAGGTAGCAGAGGACAGGTAGCAGAGGACAGGTAGCAGAGGACAGGTAGCAGAGGACAGGTAGCAGAGGACAGGTAGCAGAGGACAGGTAGCAGAGGACAGGTAGCAGAGGACAGGTAGCAGAGGACAGGTAGCAGAGGACAGGTAGCAGAGGACAGGTAGCAGAGGACAGGTAGCAGAGGACAGGTAGCAGAGGACAGGTAGCAGAGGACAGGTAGCAGAGGACAGGTAGCAGAGGACAGGTAGCAGAGGACAGGTAGCAGAGGACAGGTAGCAGAGGACAGGTAGCAGAGGACAGGTAGCAGAGGACAGGTAGCAGAGGACAGGTAGCAGAGGACAGGTAGCAGAGGACAGGTAGCAGAGGACAGGTAGCAGAGGACAGGTAGCAGAGGACAGGTAGCAGAGGACAGGTAGCAGAGGACAGGTAGCAGAGGACAGGTAGCAGAGGACAGGTAGCAGAGGACAGGTAGCAGAGGACAGGTAGCAGAGGACAGGTAGCAGAGGACAGGTAGCAGAGGACAGGTAGCAGAGGACAGGTAGCAGAGGACAGGTAGCAGAGGACAGGTAGCAGAGGACAGGTAGCAGAGGACAGGTAGCAGAGGACAGGTAGCAGAGGACAGGTAGCAGAGGACAGGTAGCAGAGGACAGGTAGCAGAGGACAGGTAGCAGAGGACAGGTAGCAGAGGACAGGTAGCAGAGGACAGGTAGCAGAGGACAGGTAGCAGAGGACAGGTAGCAGAGGACAGGTAGCAGAGGACAGGTAGCAGAGGACAGGTAGCAGAGGACAGGTAGCAGAGGACAGGTAGCAGAGGACAGGTAGCAGAGGACAGGTAGCAGAGGACAGGTAGCAGAGGACAGGTAGCAGAGGACAGGTAGCAGAGGACAGGTAGCAGAGGACAGGTAGCAGAGGACAGGTAGCAGAGGACAGGTAGCAGAGGACAGGTAGCAGAGGACAGGTAGCAGAGGACAGGTAGCAGAGGACAGGTAGCAGAGGACAGGTAGCAGAGGACAGGTAGCAGAGGACAGGTAGCAGAGGACAGGTAGCAGAGGACAGGTAGCAGAGGACAGGTAGCAGAGGACAGGTAGCAGAGGACAGGTAGCAGAGGACAGGTAGCAGAGGACAGGTAGCAGAGGACAGGTAGCAGAGGACAGGTAGCAGAGGACAGGTAGCAGAGGACAGGTAGCAGAGGACAGGTAGCAGAGGACAGGTAGCAGAGGACAGGTAGCAGAGGACAGGTAGCAGAGGACAGGTAGCAGAGGACAGGTAGCAGAGGACAGGTAGCAGAGGACAGGTAGCAGAGGACAGGTAGCAGAGGACAGGTAGCAGAGGACAGGTAGCAGAGGACAGGTAGCAGAGGACAGGTAGCAGAGGACAGGTAGCAGAGGACAGGTAGCAGAGGACAGGTAGCAGAGGACAGGTAGCAGAGGACAGGTAGCAGAGGACAGGTAGCAGAGGACAGGTAGCAGAGGACAGGTAGCAGAGGACAGGTAGCAGAGGACAGGTAGCAGAGGACAGGTAGCAGAGGACAGGTAGCAGAGGACAGGTAGCAGAGGACAGGTAGCAGAGGACAGGTAGCAGAGGACAGGTAGCAGAGGACAGGTAGCAGAGGACAGGTAGCAGAGGACAGGTAGCAGAGGACAGGTAGCAGAGGACAGGTAGCAGAGGACAGGTAGCAGAGGACAGGTAGCAGAGGACAGGTAGCAGAGGACAGGTAGCAGAGGACAGGTAGCAGAGGACAGGTAGCAGAGGACAGGTAGCAGAGGACAGGTAGCAGAGGACAGGTAGCAGAGGACAGGTAGCAGAGGACAGGTAGCAGAGGACAGGTAGCAGAGGACAGGTAGCAGAGGACAGGTAGCAGAGGACAGGTAGCAGAGGACAGGTAGCAGAGGACAGGTAGCAGAGGACAGGTAGCAGAGGACAGGTAGCAGAGGACAGGTAGCAGAGGACAGGTAGCAGAGGACAGGTAGCAGAGGACAGGTAGCAGAGGACAGGTAGCAGAGGACAGGTAGCAGAGGACAGGTAGCAGAGGACAGGTAGCAGAGGACAGGTAGCAGAGGACAGGTAGCAGAGGACAGGTAGCAGAGGACAGGTAGCAGAGGACAGGTAGCAGAGGACAGGTAGCAGAGGACAGGTAGCAGAGGACAGGTAGCAGAGGACAGGTAGCAGAGGACAGGTAGCAGAGGACAGGTAGCAGAGGACAGGTAGCAGAGGACAGGTAGCAGAGGACAGGTAGCAGAGGACAGGTAGCAGAGGACAGGTAGCAGAGGACAGGTAGCAGAGGACAGGTAGCAGAGGACAGGTAGCAGAGGACAGGTAGCAGAGGACAGGTAGCAGAGGACAGGTAGCAGAGGACAGGTAGCAGAGGACAGGTAGCAGAGGACAGGTAGCAGAGGACAGGTAGCAGAGGACAGGTAGCAGAGGACAGGTAGCAGAGGACAGGTAGCAGAGGACAGGTAGCAGAGGACAGGTAGCAGAGGACAGGTAGCAGAGGACAGGTAGCAGAGGACAGGTAGCAGAGGACAGGTAGCAGAGGACAGGTAGCAGAGGACAGGTAGCAGAGGACAGGTAGCAGAGGACAGGTAGCAGAGGACAGGTAGCAGAGGACAGGTAGCAGAGGACAGGTAGCAGAGGACAGGTAGCAGAGGACAGGTAGCAGAGGACAGGTAGCAGAGGACAGGTAGCAGAGGACAGGTAGCAGAGGACAGGTAGCAGAGGACAGGTAGCAGAGGACAGGTAGCAGAGGACAGGTAGCAGAGGACAGGTAGCAGAGGACAGGTAGCAGAGGACAGGTAGCAGAGGACAGGTAGCAGAGGACAGGTAGCAGAGGACAGGTAGCAGAGGACAGGTAGCAGAGGACAGGTAGCAGAGGACAGGTAGCAGAGGACAGGTAGCAGAGGACAGGTAGCAGAGGACAGGTAGCAGAGGACAGGTAGCAGAGGACAGGTAGCAGAGGACAGGTAGCAGAGGACAGGTAGCAGAGGACAGGTAGCAGAGGACAGGTAGCAGAGGACAGGTAGCAGAGGACAGGTAGCAGAGGACAGGTAGCAGAGGACAGGTAGCAGAGGACAGGTAGCAGAGGACAGGTAGCAGAGGACAGGTAGCAGAGGACAGGTAGCAGAGGACAGGTAGCAGAGGACAGGTAGCAGAGGACAGGTAGCAGAGGACAGGTAGCAGAGGACAGGTAGCAGAGGACAGGTAGCAGAGGACAGGTAGCAGAGGACAGGTAGCAGAGGACAGGTAGCAGAGGACAGGTAGCAGAGGACAGGTAGCAGAGGACAGGTAGCAGAGGACAGGTAGCAGAGGACAGGTAGCAGAGGACAGGTAGCAGAGGACAGGTAGCAGAGGACAGGTAGCAGAGGACAGGTAGCAGAGGACAGGTAGCAGAGGACAGGTAGCAGAGGACAGGTAGCAGAGGACAGGTAGCAGAGGACAGGTAGCAGAGGACAGGTAGCAGAGGACAGGTAGCAGAGGACAGGTAGCAGAGGACAGGTAGCAGAGGACAGGTAGCAGAGGACAGGTAGCAGAGGACAGGTAGCAGAGGACAGGTAGCAGAGGACAGGTAGCAGAGGACAGGTAGCAGAGGACAGGTAGCAGAGGACAGGTAGCAGAGGACAGGTAGCAGAGGACAGGTAGCAGAGGACAGGTAGCAGAGGACAGGTAGCAGAGGACAGGTAGCAGAGGACAGGTAGCAGAGGACAGGTAGCAGAGGACAGGTAGCAGAGGACAGGTAGCAGAGGACAGGTAGCAGAGGACAGGTAGCAGAGGACAGGTAGCAGAGGACAGGTAGCAGAGGACAGGTAGCAGAGGACAGGTAGCAGAGGACAGGTAGCAGAGGACAGGTAGCAGAGGACAGGTAGCAGAGGACAGGTAGCAGAGGACAGGTAGCAGAGGACAGGTAGCAGAGGACAGGTAGCAGAGGACAGGTAGCAGAGGACAGGTAGCAGAGGACAGGTAGCAGAGGACAGGTAGCAGAGGACAGGTAGCAGAGGACAGGTAGCAGAGGACAGGTAGCAGAGGACAGGTAGCAGAGGACAGGTAGCAGAGGACAGGTAGCAGAGGACAGGTAGCAGAGGACAGGTAGCAGAGGACAGGTAGCAGAGGACAGGTAGCAGAGGACAGGTAGCAGAGGACAGGTAGCAGAGGACAGGTAGCAGAGGACAGGTAGCAGAGGACAGGTAGCAGAGGACAGGTAGCAGAGGACAGGTAGCAGAGGACAGGTAGCAGAGGACAGGTAGCAGAGGACAGGTAGCAGAGGACAGGTAGCAGAGGACAGGTAGCAGAGGACAGGTAGCAGAGGACAGGTAGCAGAGGACAGGTAGCAGAGGACAGGTAGCAGAGGACAGGTAGCAGAGGACAGGTAGCAGAGGACAGGTAGCAGAGGACAGGTAGCAGAGGACAGGTAGCAGAGGACAGGTAGCAGAGGACAGGTAGCAGAGGACAGGTAGCAGAGGACAGGTAGCAGAGGACAGGTAGCAGAGGACAGGTAGCAGAGGACAGGTAGCAGAGGACAGGTAGCAGAGGACAGGTAGCAGAGGACAGGTAGCAGAGGACAGGTAGCAGAGGACAGGTAGCAGAGGACAGGTAGCAGAGGACAGGTAGCAGAGGACAGGTAGCAGAGGACAGGTAGCAGAGGACAGGTAGCAGAGGACAGGTAGCAGAGGACAGGTAGCAGAGGACAGGTAGCAGAGGACAGGTAGCAGAGGACAGGTAGCAGAGGACAGGTAGCAGAGGACAGGTAGCAGAGGACAGGTAGCAGAGGACAGGTAGCAGAGGACAGGTAGCAGAGGACAGGTAGCAGAGGACAGGTAGCAGAGGACAGGTAGCAGAGGACAGGTAGCAGAGGACAGGTAGCAGAGGACAGGTAGCAGAGGACAGGTAGCAGAGGACAGGTAGCAGAGGACAGGTAGCAGAGGACAGGTAGCAGAGGACAGGTAGCAGAGGACAGGTAGCAGAGGACAGGTAGCAGAGGACAGGTAGCAGAGGACAGGTAGCAGAGGACAGGTAGCAGAGGACAGGTAGCAGAGGACAGGTAGCAGAGGACAGGTAGCAGAGGACAGGTAGCAGAGGACAGGTAGCAGAGGACAGGTAGCAGAGGACAGGTAGCAGAGGACAGGTAGCAGAGGACAGGTAGCAGAGGACAGGTAGCAGAGGACAGGTAGCAGAGGACAGGTAGCAGAGGACAGGTAGCAGAGGACAGGTAGCAGAGGACAGGTAGCAGAGGACAGGTAGCAGAGGACAGGTAGCAGAGGACAGGTAGCAGAGGACAGGTAGCAGAGGACAGGTAGCAGAGGACAGGTAGCAGAGGACAGGTAGCAGAGGACAGGTAGCAGAGGACAGGTAGCAGAGGACAGGTAGCAGAGGACAGGTAGCAGAGGACAGGTAGCAGAGGACAGGTAGCAGAGGACAGGTAGCAGAGGACAGGTAGCAGAGGACAGGTAGCAGAGGACAGGTAGCAGAGGACAGGTAGCAGAGGACAGGTAGCAGAGGACAGGTAGCAGAGGACAGGTAGCAGAGGACAGGTAGCAGAGGACAGGTAGCAGAGGACAGGTAGCAGAGGACAGGTAGCAGAGGACAGGTAGCAGAGGACAGGTAGCAGAGGACAGGTAGCAGAGGACAGGTAGCAGAGGACAGGTAGCAGAGGACAGGTAGCAGAGGACAGGTAGCAGAGGACAGGTAGCAGAGGACAGGTAGCAGAGGACAGGTAGCAGAGGACAGGTAGCAGAGGACAGGTAGCAGAGGACAGGTAGCAGAGGACAGGTAGCAGAGGACAGGTAGCAGAGGACAGGTAGCAGAGGACAGGTAGCAGAGGACAGGTAGCAGAGGACAGGTAGCAGAGGACAGGTAGCAGAGGACAGGTAGCAGAGGACAGGTAGCAGAGGACAGGTAGCAGAGGACAGGTAGCAGAGGACAGGTAGCAGAGGACAGGTAGCAGAGGACAGGTAGCAGAGGACAGGTAGCAGAGGACAGGTAGCAGAGGACAGGTAGCAGAGGACAGGTAGCAGAGGACAGGTAGCAGAGGACAGGTAGCAGAGGACAGGTAGCAGAGGACAGGTAGCAGAGGACAGGTAGCAGAGGACAGGTAGCAGAGGACAGGTAGCAGAGGACAGGTAGCAGAGGACAGGTAGCAGAGGACAGGTAGCAGAGGACAGGTAGCAGAGGACAGGTAGCAGAGGACAGGTAGCAGAGGACAGGTAGCAGAGGACAGGTAGCAGAGGACAGGTAGCAGAGGACAGGTAGCAGAGGACAGGTAGCAGAGGACAGGTAGCAGAGGACAGGTAGCAGAGGACAGGTAGCAGAGGACAGGTAGCAGAGGACAGGTAGCAGAGGACAGGTAGCAGAGGACAGGTAGCAGAGGACAGGTAGCAGAGGACAGGTAGCAGAGGACAGGTAGCAGAGGACAGGTAGCAGAGGACAGGTAGCAGAGGACAGGTAGCAGAGGACAGGTAGCAGAGGACAGGTAGCAGAGGACAGGTAGCAGAGGACAGGTAGCAGAGGACAGGTAGCAGAGGACAGGTAGCAGAGGACAGGTAGCAGAGGACAGGTAGCAGAGGACAGGTAGCAGAGGACAGGTAGCAGAGGACAGGTAGCAGAGGACAGGTAGCAGAGGACAGGTAGCAGAGGACAGGTAGCAGAGGACAGGTAGCAGAGGACAGGTAGCAGAGGACAGGTAGCAGAGGACAGGTAGCAGAGGACAGGTAGCAGAGGACAGGTAGCAGAGGACAGGTAGCAGAGGACAGGTAGCAGAGGACAGGTAGCAGAGGACAGGTAGCAGAGGACAGGTAGCAGAGGACAGGTAGCAGAGGACAGGTAGCAGAGGACAGGTAGCAGAGGACAGGTAGCAGAGGACAGGTAGCAGAGGACAGGTAGCAGAGGACAGGTAGCAGAGGACAGGTAGCAGAGGACAGGTAGCAGAGGACAGGTAGCAGAGGACAGGTAGCAGAGGACAGGTAGCAGAGGACAGGTAGCAGAGGACAGGTAGCAGAGGACAGGTAGCAGAGGACAGGTAGCAGAGGACAGGTAGCAGAGGACAGGTAGCAGAGGACAGGTAGCAGAGGACAGGTAGCAGAGGACAGGTAGCAGAGGACAGGTAGCAGAGGACAGGTAGCAGAGGACAGGTAGCAGAGGACAGGTAGCAGAGGACAGGTAGCAGAGGACAGGTAGCAGAGGACAGGTAGCAGAGGACAGGTAGCAGAGGACAGGTAGCAGAGGACAGGTAGCAGAGGACAGGTAGCAGAGGACAGGTAGCAGAGGACAGGTAGCAGAGGACAGGTAGCAGAGGACAGGTAGCAGAGGACAGGTAGCAGAGGACAGGTAGCAGAGGACAGGTAGCAGAGGACAGGTAGCAGAGGACAGGTAGCAGAGGACAGGTAGCAGAGGACAGGTAGCAGAGGACAGGTAGCAGAGGACAGGTAGCAGAGGACAGGTAGCAGAGGACAGGTAGCAGAGGACAGGTAGCAGAGGACAGGTAGCAGAGGACAGGTAGCAGAGGACAGGTAGCAGAGGACAGGTAGCAGAGGACAGGTAGCAGAGGACAGGTAGCAGAGGACAGGTAGCAGAGGACAGGTAGCAGAGGACAGGTAGCAGAGGACAGGTAGCAGAGGACAGGTAGCAGAGGACAGGTAGCAGAGGACAGGTAGCAGAGGACAGGTAGCAGAGGACAGGTAGCAGAGGACAGGTAGCAGAGGACAGGTAGCAGAGGACAGGTAGCAGAGGACAGGTAGCAGAGGACAGGTAGCAGAGGACAGGTAGCAGAGGACAGGTAGCAGAGGACAGGTAGCAGAGGACAGGTAGCAGAGGACAGGTAGCAGAGGACAGGTAGCAGAGGACAGGTAGCAGAGGACAGGTAGCAGAGGACAGGTAGCAGAGGACAGGTAGCAGAGGACAGGTAGCAGAGGACAGGTAGCAGAGGACAGGTAGCAGAGGACAGGTAGCAGAGGACAGGTAGCAGAGGACAGGTAGCAGAGGACAGGTAGCAGAGGACAGGTAGCAGAGGACAGGTAGCAGAGGACAGGTAGCAGAGGACAGGTAGCAGAGGACAGGTAGCAGAGGACAGGTAGCAGAGGACAGGTAGCAGAGGACAGGTAGCAGAGGACAGGTAGCAGAGGACAGGTAGCAGAGGACAGGTAGCAGAGGACAGGTAGCAGAGGACAGGTAGCAGAGGACAGGTAGCAGAGGACAGGTAGCAGAGGACAGGTAGCAGAGGACAGGTAGCAGAGGACAGGTAGCAGAGGACAGGTAGCAGAGGACAGGTAGCAGAGGACAGGTAGCAGAGGACAGGTAGCAGAGGACAGGTAGCAGAGGACAGGTAGCAGAGGACAGGTAGCAGAGGACAGGTAGCAGAGGACAGGTAGCAGAGGACAGGTAGCAGAGGACAGGTAGCAGAGGACAGGTAGCAGAGGACAGGTAGCAGAGGACAGGTAGCAGAGGACAGGTAGCAGAGGACAGGTAGCAGAGGACAGGTAGCAGAGGACAGGTAGCAGAGGACAGGTAGCAGAGGACAGGTAGCAGAGGACAGGTAGCAGAGGACAGGTAGCAGAGGACAGGTAGCAGAGGACAGGCAGCAGAGGATAGGCAGCAGAGGATAGGCAGCAGAGGACAGGTAGCAGAGGACAGGTAGCAGAGGACAGGTAGCAGAGGACAGGTAGCAGAGGACAGGTAGCAGAGGACAGGTAGCAGAGGACAGGTAGCAGAGGACAGGTAGCAGAGGACAGGTAGCAGAGGACAGGTAGCAGAGGACAGGTAGCAGAGGACAGGTAGCAGAGGACAGGTAGCAGAGGACAGGTAGCAGAGGACAGGTAGCAGAGGACAGGTAGCAGAGGACAGGTAGCAGAGGACAGGTAGCAGAGGACAGGTAGCAGAGGACAGGTAGCAGAGGACAGGTAGCAGAGGACAGGTAGCAGAGGACAGGTAGCAGAGGACAGGTAGCAGAGGACAGGTAGCAGAGGACAGGTAGCAGAGGACAGGTAGCAGAGGACAGGTAGCAGAGGACAGGTAGCAGAGGACAGCGGAACAGGGATGACGGAAAGGGGAACAGGGATGACGGAAAGGGGAACAGGGATGACGGAAAGGGGAACAGGGATGAAGGAAAGGGGAACAGGGATGAAGGAAAGGGGAACAGGGATGAAGGAAAGGGAAACAGGGATGACGGAAAGGGGAACAGGGATGACGGAAAGGGGAACAGGGATGACGGAAAGGGGAACAGGGATGACGGAAAGGGGAACAGGGATGACGGAAAGGGGAACAGGGATGACGGAAAGGGGAACAGGGATGACGGAAAGGGGAACAGGGATGACGGAAAGGGGAACAAGGATGACGGAAAGGGGAACAGGGATGACGGAAAGGGGAACAGGGATGACGGAAAGGGGAACAGGGATGACGGAAAGGGGAACAGGGATGACGGAAAGGGGAACAGGGATGACGGAAAGGGGAACAGGGATGACGGAAAGGGGAACAGGGATGACGGAAAGGGGAACAGGGATGACGGAAAGGGGAACAGGGATGACGGAAAGGGGAACAGGGATGACGGAAAGGGGAACAGGGATGACGGAAAGGGGAACAGGGATGACGGAAAGGGGAACAGGGATGACGGAAAGGGGAACAGGGATGACGGAAAGGGGAACAGGGATGACGGAAAGGGGAACAGGGATGAAGGAAAGGGGAACAGGGATGAAGGAAAGGCAGCAGAAAGAGGGACATTCAGTTGAAAAAAAAAAAGGGAAAGCAGGGGAAGGAAATGCAAGATACTGATGATGAGTCGTCATAGTATTACCCACCTAGCTAGCACCACGCACGCACCTCGCATCTCGCCAGCAGCATGCACCACTCACCTCGCCAGCAGCATGCACCACTCACCTCGCCAGCAGCATGCACCGCCTACCTCACCAGCAGGCTACCCCACGCACCTCGCCAGCAGGCTACCCCACGCACCTCGCCAGCAGGCTACCCCACGCACCTCGCCAGCAGGCTACCCCACGCACCTCGCCAGCAGGCTACCCCACGCACCTCGCCAGCAGGCGTCGCAGAAGAAGTGGTCGAAGCACTCAGCGGGCTTCATGGCCGCCTGCGGGTAGCTCTCAAAGCAGATGCCGCACGTCAGGTGCGGCTGGCCGGCACAGGCAGAGACCGGGTGGGGAAAACGGGGGACATGAGGGAGGGGGGTTGAGTGAGGGAACTCAACAAGCAGATGAGCAGAAAGAGGCAGTAAGGGGGAACGACAAGGGCACAGGCACGGGGAGGGGAAGAGGGCGAAGAGAGGAATGACCCACGTGGTGGGAATAAGAACAGCGATCCATGCACCATTCACCACCATACAGGCATGCATGCACCATCCGCACGCCATCCATGCACTATCCACCAACCATGCATGCATGCACCATGTGTCCACCCATCATCCATCCGCTATCCATCCACCAGCCTTCCACCAACCATCCATGAGCTATCACCACGTGGGCTTCGCACATCCCTACGGAATGCCACGGAACCCACGTTCAACACAGCGGTGTCAAACCTGATATGATCCTTGCCTCCGCTCCCCTCATTTCTCACTGGCAACCAGCGCACCCCTTCCTCCCCTTCCCCGCGTCCTTCACAGCACAGCACAGCCTCACCTCGGGTTCCTTGCCAGGGCGGCGGTCGGAGGCGGAGGAGGAGGAGGGGGGTGAGGGGGAGTGCGGGCGGGGCAGCCCCACGGCCTTCCTCACGCGGTCCTCGTCCTGAAACCACTCGTCGTTCACCTGACTCGCGCTCCTGCCAGGCGCATACAAGCGACGAGGTCCGAGGGTACAACAGAACTTAATGCCCTTGCAGTGAAGGCGAATATCAACGCAGTGAGGCGGCCTGGTAGTTGATAGTTGACCCTCTGCACTGCACGAGGTTTTTGTCCAGGTCCTCTTCACTGGAATTTGAATAACAAGTGACCTTCATTCACACAAATGAAGAGCCGTAAATCTTTTGATAGGCTTAAAAAAAAAGGCTTCATCCGACTGACTGGGCTGCTTACATGGCTGACCGCTCAAAGTGACATGATCCACCAATTGATGTGACTTGAAATGTATAGTTATTCGTCATTGCAAGTGAAGTGACTGACAAGCGACGACCATTTCCAGTGACTGACAACTTTGAGTGACTGAAAATTCAGGTGAATGACCATTTTGAGGCCATTGAAGCGGTTGACTGACCATTTGGAGCGGCTGACCGACCATTTGAAGCGGCTGACCACTTTACTCGACTGACCATTTGAAGTGGCGGAGCAGGATGGCGGCGTCGTCGGCGGGGATGGAGAGCACCGTCGCCACGTCGCCGATCGCCTCCTGCTGCCGCTGCACTATGTCCTTCTCCGATAGAATCTTGTACCGCACCTGCTCCGTGTATTTCAACATGCGAATTTGCATATTATGAAACTTGGAGAAGAAAACGAAGAAGGTCTGTCGTTTTCATGTATTTTTGTGAGGTGGTGGCTAAGAACGTTAAGGACGTCGGAAATTATAATCACGACGGACTAATTTCCCAAATAACGAGCACCACGAAGCGCTGCAAAGCAACTTAACGACTGGCAGCCGGAATCGAAATTTCGCCCACTGAAGCATCCTAAATTCGCCCTAGCCCCACCTGTCGGGGTCGCAGCACGGATCGTCGTCGGCATCGTGCCTTTTAAGTCGACTCAAACGTCATCCTAAATTGGCCCTAGCCCCACATGTGCAAGTCGCAGCCCTAGCCCCACATGTGCAATTCGCAGCCCTAGCCCCACATGTGTGAGTCGCAGCCCTAGCCGCACCTGTCGGGGTCGCAGCACGGGATCGTCGTCGTCAACATCGGGGTCGTCGAAGCCATAATCCTCGTCGTCGTCCGAGTCGTCCACCTGCTCCTCCTCCTCCGAGTCCTGGTAGTAGTCCCCCTCGCTGTCCGACATTCTAATCAAACAACGAAGAAAAATAAGCTATATACGGATAAAACGCTGCTTCTTTTAATAAATTCCCGATCGTGGATACTGCGGGTACAAGCAGGAAGCGGTCGGCTGTGAAACTTTGCAAGAAATGCTAACGGAGCGAAGCAAAAAAATCGGTCGCTTATTTGAGCTTGCCTTATTCCTCTTAATCACTCTAATGTTCTGCAAAACCAGGATCTAGCCTTATCCCACGGCAAAAAGTATGTCAAGCGTCAGATTTCTAAGCCTTATTCTGTCGCAGTCACTAATATCGCAGGCGAAATATGGCGCTGGTTCACTTCGAGCAACTAGGTCTGCGGGTCGAGACTCGAGAGTCCCGCAGAATCGTCAATCACAACTTAGCTCCTCGCAACTAGGTCAGTCACTCAAATACTGGTGACGGACTGATCCCAAACCAAGCCCCTTTCTCTGGTGCACACTACTGTAGCGCAACTCCAGATTCGTGGGCTATATCGGAGCACACAACAAGAAGTACAGTAATCCCTGACCCGCGCTGCATTCTACCTTCCTTGCCCTAGACAATATCTAGGTTCACGTAACACGTTACATGTGGCGTGTGACTGCGGGCGACGCTTGAGTGCCGTACAAGCGACGGCTGGCGAAACCCTAGACCTTCGTGCATGCGCCGTACCCGCTTTTGCAACTCTTGACTTTGAAGAAGGGAGTGGAGGTCCTAGGGGGTCCAACCGAAGTTCTCAGATACGGTATGGTAAGCTATACACTCCAACTGCATTCATTTTGTAAACTGCATCCCAACGAAATTTGAGCAAAACTGGAATTGAACCAATGGGAGCCCAAATTGTCAAGCCTTCGAAGCAAAGGGGATGGACCATGTTCTTCCTAAGTATGCGCTAAACGATTCTTTTTTCGCTTTGAAAACTTCCACATGGACTGGCTGGCTTAGCGAGCGTATCCACCTTGAGAAATCCACATCTCCGTCCATGCAGGCCTTTCACTAACTCCCTTCACTCTCTAGTTCCCCCAGAGCACCACCTATATTGCAGCACCACCAGCCATACCTGTTGGCTGTGTAAGGTTCTTCTTTCGTATCCTAGCAGCCCTTTTTCTGATCATCTCCCTCTCCTCCTTTTCCTTCTCCTCTTTCCTCCGCCACTCATCCCTCACCTCCTCCACACTCCTATACGGCTCCTCCACAAAGTCCGGCCGGAACCGCCTGTCGCTGTGGCCCTGATTTCCTTTCAGCACATTCGTCCTCACCACCCCAATGTGCTGGAAAAGAGACGGAATGTGCACATACGCACGCGGACGCCGCCCCTCACCACCACCACCAGCACCACCAGCACCGTCACCATTACCACCGCCTCCACTGCCACCATCATTCTCCCCTGCATCATGGCCACCACCGTTCTCCCTGACAGCACCAGACAGGAGGTACTCATGTATGAGCAGGTCGAGGGGTGCGCACATGAGCCCCGCCTCCACGTGGCCCAGCAGCGCGTCCACGGTGGACGCGTTGAGCAGCAGCGCCTGCGCGCAGCAGGGCACTGGGTACTCCGCCCCGTGGGCCAGCTTCCACCCGTACGTCTGTGGGTAGTACAGCGACACCACGTCCCACGTAGGGTATCTCCAATGGGAGTGCGAGCCATGGCCCTTGTTGCCACTCTCAACCCCTCCCAACCTCCCGATCTTGCTCTCCTGCTCCTTCTCCTGCACCCTCCCCTGCACCCTCCCCTGCTGCCTCCCCTGCTCCCCCTCCTGTGGCCCCTCCCTGTCCCTCTTCCTCTCCCTCTCCTCCTCCTCCGTTCTCTCCCGCGCCCCCACCAATCGCGGCAGGTCCACGGCAACGAATCTCTCCAGCCCTACGTCCCACTGCCACGCTGGCACCACGTCATCCTGCAGCAGCAGCACCATGCGCGCGCCCGTATGTACACACTGCCTGACCACGTGCACTGTATCCATCGCCAGCTTCACATGCCACCGCCACCGCTCCCACCCCTCGCTCTCCACCACTCCCGCCGGCACTTTGTTAAGTAATACCAGCGGGTCGTCCAGGAGCGCGCACACGGCGGGGTGTGCGGGGAGGATGTCGATGGGGAGGGTGAGAGTTGCGGCGGTGGCGCGGATGGCGGCGGTGTGGGGGGCGGAGAGGGGGTTGAGGCGCGCGGCGGTGGCGAGTGTGGCGACGAGCGCGCGCGTGGAGGCGAGGGAGGCGTTGGTGGCGCGGGCGAGGCGGTGCGCAGCGAGATCGTAGGAGGCTGGGATGTGGAAGCGGGGAGGGGAGGAGGCGGCGGCGGAGGAGGAGGAGGAAGATGCGCTTTTCGATTCCCCTGCGCGTTTGTTCTGCTCAACCTCACTCACAGACCCACTACCGCGTCCATCCTTCCTTACCTCTCCCTCCTCCTTTCCTTCCGCCAATCCCTCTGCCACCTGTTCCGCCATCTTCCGCACATCCCGCACGTGGCACCCCCCGCTGTACACCACAACGCGCATGGCGCGGTCGAACAGACCCGCGCCCCTCTCCGCCAGTGCGCGCAAATTCTTCGGCCCGCGCGGCCGCGCCCCCGCGCGCCTGGCGTCGAGCGCCTTGAGCAGGTTGGTGACGGTGAACCACGGCGCGCGGATCATCCGCGGATCCGGGCGCGGGGAAGAGGCAATCGCGATACACATTCCGCCTTTGTTTCCGCCAATGCGCCTGCGACGGCGGCGGCGGTGCTTGCGCGCGTGAATTTGCCCCGCGCTGAGGCTGGCTGCGCTAGTGTCATTTTGAGGATTGGATGTAGAGAGCGGCGAGTGCGGGTCGGCGGAACGCGGATAAACGGTGAGCGGGACGCGAGGAGCGAAAAAATCGGCGGGTAAGAGGCTGCGGAGATGGAGAGGATGGTAAGAGGAAGAGCTGCTGAGCTCGTCGCTGCCTGGCTGGAGGCTGCTCGATTTCACCGTTATAGAATCTAGAGACTTCGGAGCAGTATTTGTTGAGAGACGTGACTGTAACGGGAGCTCTTGTGCTCGTGTAGGCACTTGAGTGAAAATGCGGCGTCGAGCAAAAATCACTCCGACCACCAGAAATGAAACGACGAGAAGAACGAGGAGGTTCAGCGCTGTGGCTGTGCGACGCGCCGCGAACGTTCGGCGAGGCTTTGAAGGAAACACTTTCGTCGGCTGAACACGTGGACGAGGCATCGACGTCTGAGGTTGTTCGAATCGAACAGTTTAGGAGCGCGTGCCGCCTAGACCCACGGTTCTGACAACCAAAGCTCTGAGACATGAATACCTTGAACAGAATGATTCGTTACAAGCAATATTTCCGAAGATAAATCATGCAGCCCCAAACAAAACCAAAACGAGTAAGTGGAGTTGTGAGCTTCTCGAGAGGTAATCCACAAATCCCAAAATCGCACGCTGCCCCCTTCCGCTAAAGTGATTTTCCACCCAATCTGTTCACCTCCCGCCACAACCCTAATTCTTCCCCACTCCGCCTTCCAATTCTCTCCGCTTCTCTTCACCACATCCACCAGCACCAACCCTTCCCCCTCGCCCACAAACCCCTCGTCTGCTCCCCCTCCCCCACTCTCCCCTTGCCACACGCCCCCCACTTCCTTTCAAACACTTTCTCCTCTCCTCCGCTCCCACTTTCCACCCTTTACCTCTGCGCTGCCCACCCCTCCCACCTTGCCTGCCGCCACTGCACCTGCTCGGCACAGCCCATCAAGTTTCTCCCTTCACCTAGTTTCAATTCCTTTCCTTCCTCCTCCCTCTCCTCCCTCTCGTTGAACAGACCCCCCTTGCAACCATGGTGAAGTACCGGGTGCGTATCCTAATAGTGCCTTTTAGTACGCGTCGCCTCTTCCCGTCGCGCTGGTTGTAATTGCTGATCGTGTCCGATTCGGCTTCCAACGGTTGTAGCTGCGTCTCGTTAGCACCGCCCACTTTCCTTCGTTTATATTTTTTAGCCTAGGCTCTCCTCGCTCGTCCTGCTCTCGAGATGATGAAGCGCATACCGTAAAGAAACTTCTTAGACCCCTGAGTATACGTCGTAATCGCACGCGTTTTGAGACGCCTCTCAAGTCGTAATCGCACATGTATGCGCGATTCGGTGTCGAGGGCCTCCAGAGCAGCCGCAACATTCGCTCCTCAAGATGCTGTTTCGCCTCACTCCGCCTGGACTCTCTCTTATCACTCCACCGGCACACCGCGTCGCCTTAATCTGCCCGTTCTGATAACCAATCCTTCGCCGTGTCCTCCCACCTCCCCCCACCCCCCTCCCCACTCCCCCTCCCTGCTCCCCCTCGCCCCCCTTTATTCCCCCTTGCTCGCCGTGCATCCGCCCTGCCCCTCATGCCCCGCCGTGCCGCGCGTACAGTTCCACCAGTACCATGTGGTGGGGCGCATGAACCCCAGCCCCAACGACCCCACGCCCAAGATCTACCGCATGAAGCTCTGGGCCATCGACCAAGTGCGCGCCAAGAGCAAGTTCTGGTGAGCCTTCTACCACGGAAAGAGCAGATTCTGGTTGGGGTTGGGGCCTATAACGCGGACAGGCACAATGCGAAGTGTTGAGACGAAGGCGGAGGCGGAGGAGGTTATTGGTGCGCGATAACATTGCTGTTCGAGGTTATCAAGTGCTGGTGCGGAGATGGTGCGCGAAGTACTGGTGCGGTCGATGTGCTCTTCGCAGTCGAGGCGGTGCCAGCTGGCGGATCGGAGGGGGCGCGGCGCTCTAGGACTGACTGGAATCGGAGCTGATTCGCCTGCGCGTAGCCTAGAGCGTTAAATGTCAGTTGGAGATTGGGGACGGAGACGGAAACCGAGACGGAGAAGGCTATCGGATGGAGGTTTTGGAGCATGGGGGCTGGATGTGGAGGGCGGAAAGGAGCAGCGTCGCGCGTCAATATTAGGGGTGTCTTTACCGTGTTGCAGTACAATTGGTCGGTACTCTACAACTGATCGATCCCTCTAGCAACAGCGCCGTAGTTAAGACCTTCGTTTCTTGTTCAGATCGGCTCGCGACTCAGCCCACGCGGTTCGTTATTTCGTCGGGGCACCTGCTGTAATGGCGCTTGGCTCCTGGCCTCGGTGGAACCGTAGCTTGATCCGTGTCGAAAGTGGTCGGTGGCATGTAGACCGTAGGTTGTAGCTCGGACTTTCTTGAAGCACCTCTGAGACTTTTCTATCTGCTGAAGTCGCTATTCCACATTTCGTGTTTTTCCGTTTTTTTTTTTTTTTTTAAGCTCACAATATCCTGATTGTGCCGTGGGCGTCACTGTAAATCTGATGTTTTCTACCTCCCCTTCCTCTCCCCAACCTCTCCCCATTTCTCCCTCCTCCGCAGGTACTTCTTGAGTCAGCTGCGTAGAGTGAAGAAGGCTCACGGTCAAGTCCTAGCGATCAACGAGGTGAGTTGTAGATCCGCTTCACGAGGTGCATTCAACGATTTTTGGGGATCAACCTCGCTAGTGCAGGGGTCCAGTCCAGTCACTGCATGGATATTCTATTTCCCAGGTCCAACATTCCAGCAGGTGATTGGTAATGGTCATGGTCATGGATTTGGTTGAGTGCTTCGCATTAGGGTTTCGCGGCGTGGTCGTCCTCAGGATTTGCCCCGAGTGTCTAGTTTGAATGCCTGGTTGCCACGCAAGGCGTTAGCAGCACAAAGTTCGAGCCGACTAGGGCGAGCGAGAGCGTAAGGAGATTCGACGGTTCGGGGGCGTGGAGTGGAGTGGAGTCGGCTTTTGAGGCATTACCGAGTGTGTGGCTTCATCTAACAACGCCCGCGCCTGCGCGGCAGTGTCGATTGCTTCGACGGCACAGATAAGAGCAGCGACAGTCAGCTACTTGAAAGTTCAGGGTTTAGCGACCCTGGCCTTCAGGAACAGCCTGTGAGACGGACCAGCGGTGTTGTAGTGTTGGAAGAGAGGGCGGTTGTGATCGAGTGAGAGTGTCTTGGGGGTCTTGGAGTTGTGACCGAGTGGGAGTGTCTTGCGGATGACCAACCAATCAAGATGACGAGTCGGAGCCGTCAGGCCGTGAAGACCCACACGAGGCATTTGTCTGAAAGATTTTCTCCCGGCCAAACCGAGCTCTCGATCAGTACCCGTTAACTGTGAAAGTAGATAAGCGTTGCTGCAAGATGTTAGGATTGCCCATTGATCCGCAGCCGATGTAGAAGGTGGACGAGAGATGAGCTGTGACCGCTGCGATACATCGTCGCTGATTCATGGAGACTGACTGTAGGTCGTGTCGGGAACAGACAGGTGGGCTGCGTTCTGATGATGGGTATTAGCAGATGACGAGTCGTACCCGACAGGGAGGGACGAGGTATTCGTCTGGAAGAGACTCGCCCTCCAGCTTTATCGATCTCCTTACCCGTGTGTGCATCAAGTTTGTCCCTGTTACTCCGTTCTATCCCGAACCGTAGGGTCGTGTACAGTGGTTAGGATGGTGTCTTGATGATGACGACACGATTAAGATGACGAGTCGTAGCTCACGAGCAGAGACGACAAACACGAGGAATTTGTCTGAGGGATACCCAGTCCAATTTTATTTCTAGCTTTTGTCCTGATTCCGTCCCTCTCGTACTCATCTAACCCTGTTTTTCCTTCAAGGTACGGTACATAAGCTTCGATGTCTTGATGATGACAAAAACTTTATAAGATGACGAGTCGTAGCCTGCAGGCACTGACGACAAACGCGAGGCATTTGTCTGAATGACATCGGATCTGGTCGTTTTGGAATTCTGGCTCCAGTCCACTTTGTACCCGCGTTCTTTCCATATTTTCCTTCTGGTTTACGAAGTACTGTGCGAGCACTTGGTCAGGTTTCATAGCAACCCACCATGTGCAAGAGCCGAGTCGAGTGGATGTGTCTTGGTGATGATGACACTAATAAGATGACGAGTCGTAGCCGATTGGCTCTGACGACAAAAAGGAGGCATTTGTCTGAAAGGCACCGACTCTGATTGCACCCGAATTTCAGTTTCCCGTTTCTTGCTCCCAGTCTCCCCGTTGGCCAGCTCATCTGGTCGTTTCTCCATCGTTTATTTCCCAAGCACCACGGCTGTCTTGATGATGTCAAAAACCTTCAAGTGACTTTTGAGTCGACTCAAAAGTCACATTAGTCTGTTCCCTAGCACCATGGCTGTCTTGATGATGTCAAAAACTTTAAAGATGACGAGTCGTAGCCAATAGGCGCTGACGACACAGTGAGGCATTTGTCTGAGAGATATCCGGCCTGGTTCTCTTTCTTAGCCTTTTTTTTTTCCTACCCTCATAGTCATTCAACCAATCAAGGTATGGTAGCAAGTGCTGTCTTGGGGTGCTGTGTCAGGAGCTTTACTGTCTTGATGATGTCAAAAACTTAAAAGATGACGAGTCGTAGCCGACTGGCTCTGACGACAAAAACGAGGCATTTGTCTGAAAGACACCCGCTCCAGTCAGTTCCAGTGTCGTCTCTTTTTTAATTTTGTGTTCCAGGTCCAATGCTCCATCACTCATTTTAAATCATCACTGTTCACCTGCTTGGTCATGCTGATTTCCCAACCCTCTCCCCTCCTTTTCCCCCTTTTTCCTCATCCCTCCCCCCTTGCGAGATCTTCAGATCTTTGAGAAGAATCCGACGGTGGTGAAGAACTACGGGATGTGGGTGCGGTACCAGAGCCGCACGGGGTACCACAACATGTACAAGGAGTACCGCGACACCACGCTCAACGGCGCCGTGCAGCAGATGTACGACGAGATGGCCAGCCGCCACCGCGTGCGCTTCCACGGCATCCAGGTGCGTTAAAACAGGCGGTTCAGTGCGGTAGGATAGTGCAGTAGTAGGGTGGGATGCGGTTGGGGGGTGCTGTGAACAGCTGGCCGCGCGTCTGGGGAGGCATTGCAATGCGGTGCGGTGGAGTGTGGTGAGGGTTGGATTTTCCGTGACGGGTTGGATGGAATCTGGTGGTAGGGATTGTGGTGCGGTGGGGCTTGGTACCAGAGCCGCACGGGGTACCACAACATGTACAAGGAGTACCGCGACACCACGCTCAACGGCGCCGTGCAGCAGATGTACGACGAGATGGCCAGCCGCCACCGCGTGCACTTCCACGGCATCCAGGTGCGTCCCAACGAGGTGGTGCAGTGGTGTGGGGTGGAATGGCGTGCTGTGGGGTGACATGGCTACGCGCTACCGCGTGCGCTTCCACGGCATCCAGGTGCGTGCTGGGGTCTGGTACGGTGCAGTGCGGTTGGGTGCGGTGGGTGGGATGCGGTGGGGGAATTGTTGTGAACAGCTGACCGCGCGCACTGCCAATGTGTCCAGGGGAGTCACGGGATTGGGGTACGGTGGAGTGCGGTGGGGTGGGGTGCCATTATGGGGTGGATGGAAAGTGGTGGTAGTGGGTGGGTGGAGCTTGGTACCAGAGCCGCACGGGGTACCACAACATGTACAAGGAGTACCGCGACACCACGCTCAACGGCGCCGTGCAGCAGATGTACGACGAGATGGCCAGCCGCCACCGCGTGCGCTTCCACGGCATCCAGGTGCGTCAAGGCCAGTGGTGCTGTGCTGTGCGGTGGGGTGCGGTGCTGTGCGGTTGGGAGCAGTGGGGTGGGATGCGGTGAGATGGGGTTCTGTGAAAATCTGGCTGCACAGGAGAGTCATGGCAGCGTGGTGCAGTGGGGTGGGATGATGCAGTGGGGGGTTGTTGTGAATGGCTGGCCGGATAAATGACAGCAAGGTGGTGTGCTGTGAGTTAGGATCCATGATGGGTTGGAATGGAATGTGGTGGGTGGTTATGGGTGGTTGTACATGTGTGCACCCACTACATCCAGGGTGATCGGGGTGTGCAGCAAGCTGCTCCCGCCAATTCTTTTAGACTGTCAACTTTTTTTTAGTCTTGCAACATCCATCTCCTCCTTTCCACTCACTCGTTCCCTTCTCTCCCTGCTGTTGTCTTACTCTCTCCACGCCCTGTGCCCCTCCCCCTCCCTTATCTGCCTTTCCCCTCCTCCCCCCTCCCACCAGATCATCAAGACAGCGGAGGTGCCGGACGACAAGGTGAAGCGAGTCAACACACTGCAGTATCGGAGATAATATTCGCTTCCCTCCTTTCCACTCACTTGTTGCCCTTCTCCCTGCTGTGCCTCTACTCTCTGCACCCCTTGCCCCCCCCACCACCCTCTCCTCCCCCTCCCACCAGATCATCAAGACAGCGGAGGTGCCGGACGACAAGGTGAAGCGAGTCAACACGCTGCAGTTCATTGGCGACAAGATCCGCTTCCCCCTGCCCAACCGCTTCGTGCGCGCCTCCTCGCGCTCCCTCAAGACCACCTACAAGGCCTCCCGCCCCAACACCTTCGTGTAGACGCACTGCGCCAGCGCATGCTCTGGTTGTGCTGACTGTGCAGAATCAAAGGGAGGGTGAAGGAGAGGGTGTGATTGTATCAGAATGCTCTACGCTCTTGTTTGCTCTCATGTATCTGGCTCAATAGTGCAATGGAATTGTTTGTGCTCTCTCAAAACCGATTGGTTCACAGGGTACTATTCCTACTAGCTATCGAAGTAATACCGTATTCCCCCGGATAAAACACCCGGGGGTATTATGATAACCACTGGGAAAAAATGGGGGGGATCTCTCAACGGAAAATCCTACATAATACCTGGGTGGTTATATATGGCACTATGTAGTGTAAGAGAAATATTAATTAGACAATTTGGGTGTTTCAATAGTCGTTATAACATCACAGGTTGAGGCGAGAATTCGAGTTTTGGCGAGAATGTGAGCAGGGCTGTCGATTCAAGGCCATTTGCCCTTAAAACCGAAATGCAAAATAGTGAACCCCGACCCAGCTTGAAAAGGTGTTGCGACGAGAGAAAGGGATCGGGCCAACAAAGCACTGTACAACACAACAGAAGTGTTCAGATCGAACGAATGTGATTGGCTAGCGCAGAAGTATTTTTTTCTGGGCTCCCGCCAAAAGGAACATCACCCATCGCATCTCATCGTGCTGGACCCAACCGACCGTTGCAGGCGACGGTTTTGGTCGCTAGGCCCAACTATGGTTAAGCTGGAACTGGGTTCACGACGACTCTGTTTAGTTCTCCAATAGTCACTACTCTGCCTAAGTTAGCTGAAATCTCAGTAGTTTCTCGTGACCCAGGCCCAACGCGACATCTTCCATAGTTCGTGTGTGTTATCTTTCGACATAGCTTGGGTACGCAATGTATTATGTACACCACTAGCGTAACGCCATCGCTTTCCGTGGCGCGCAAACATCAATATCCCGTCACCCTCGACTACGCTCGCTCCTTCCTCGCCGCGTCACCCTCACGTTCTCTCTCCCCGCGCAATCTTCGTCCCCCTCCCTTCCCGTTGTTCCTTCATTGTTACCCTCCATTTCCATCGCCCCCATTGTCCCTGCTCCCTTCTCGTCGCCCTCCCTACCGACCGATCAGCCCTCCGTCGCCCTTCCACTCTCCCGTCGCCCTCCCTCTCTCCGCGCCCTTCCCATCTCCTTCGCTCTCTCCCCTCCCTCCCTCGCCCTCTCTCTCTACTCGCCCTTCCCGTCGCCGTCGCTCTCTCCTCCCCCACCCAACCTCCCCTCCCATCGCCCAACTCGTTGCCGTCGCGCTCGATCTGGAACGCCCTCCCCGCGCCCTTCGTACTCTCGAATCATCCACGCGCTTCGTACCTCGTCGTCCTCGCGCTCAGCCGAAATGCTCGCCCGTCGCATTTCGTATTTCCCTTCCCATCACCGACCTCGTCGCCCTCACGCTCTCCTCGAAATGCCATCCCGTCACCCTTCTTCTCTCCCCTCCCATCACTCATCTCGTCGCCCTCGCGCACTACCATTCCGCGATTTTGCTCTCACATTTCTCTGCACGCGTCCTTGTTTCCGTCGCCCTATCTCTCTCGCATCTCGTCACATTGAAACTCTCTGTTGTTTTCCTCTTGTCTTTCCTACGTTGTGATTGCAGGCCTTGCAGGCACATGTGTGAGTGGCAATTGCTCTGCCTGAATTGCACATGCAAGCACTAGTCGAAATTGGCACGCAATGTGCATGGGATTTGCACGTCGCAACCTTGCGACATTTGCCCATGCTTGCGACGGATTGTTGTTTGATAAAAAATTGTGAAAGACTCCACAAGTGTTTCTCGCGTCAGTGAAAATATTTTGGTAAAACACTTCAACTTTCCAAAGTGAGTTTGAGACTTCAAGTGGACCCAACTAGAAGGGGGGGGTCACTATTTTAGCTGCTGGCCTTAATGCCCTGAACATTAAGGGTTGACATTGGTCCAGGTTCCGAATTTTAAGGGTTGCTTTTCAGTACAGCCCGGATTCTTAAAGGGCGTCGTCAGGGCCTTTGGGGGGCACATTTGGGGGGCTAGCCCTGATTTGCCGTACAAGTTTGGGGATTTCCCCGGAGCCCCCCCCTCTCTCCACCCCCCTTCCTCTTAACCCTCCCCTATCCCGCACCCCTGAAAGAGCCGCAAGCTCGCCACTCACCCTGATGGAAGGTGGTTAGGCAAATTGAGCCAATTTCGGCTTCCAGTGTTAGAGCAGTGTACATTTGTGAATGTCCAGGTAATTTTTTGCCCTGAACGCTTAAGTGTTGCCCTGATTTCAAGTGTTAAGTTGGGGCCTTTCCCGGACGCTTAAGGGCTGGAAAAGGCCGCTTCCCGGAGATTTCAGGGCTGGAAACTGGGGACCTGAGCCACCCAAGTGTTGGCCTAAAACCAATCGACAGCCCTGAATGTGAGTTTCACCTCTCGGGCCACGTGCAGCGGAAGATTCGCCAGCGTGGCGACAGCGAGATTGTGGAAGGGAGGGAATCTCGGTAGATTCGAAGTGAAAGTGCACGCGAAATTTCATTCAGGGAGCGATTTTCGTCATATCCTCCCGTAAAAAATCTGACTCGATAACAGCTATAATAGGGTTTCGTAAGAAAAGGGGGGTGAGAATCACCCCAAAAGGGGGGGTATAGTACCAACGGGGTCAAATATAACACCCTCCCCGCATAAGCTACCCGGGGGAATACGGTACTATTCCTACTAGCTATCGAAGTAATACCGTATTCCCCCGGATAAAACACCCGGGGGTATTATGATAACCATTGGGAAAAAATGGGGGGGATCTCTCAACGGAAAATCCTACATAATACCTGGGTGGTTATATATGGCACTATGTAGTGTAAGAGAAATATTAATTAGACAATTTGGGTGTTTCAATAGTCGTTATAACATCACAGGTTGAGGCGAGAATTCGAGTTTTGGCGAGAATGTGAGCAGGGCTGTCGATTCAAGGGCATTTGCCCTTAATGCCCTGAACATTAAGGGTTGAAATTGGTCCAGGTTCCGAATTTTAAGGGTTGCTTTTCAGTACAGCCCGGATTCTTAAAGGGCGTCGTCAGGGCCTTTGGGGGGCACATTTGGGGGGCTAGCCCTGATTTGCCGTACAAGTTTGGGGATTTCCCCGGAGCCCCCCCCCTCTCTCCACCCCCCTTCCTCTTAACCCTCCCCTGTCCCGCACCCCTGAAAGAGCCGCAAGCTCGCCACTCACCCTGATGGAAGGTGGTTAGGCAAATTGAGCCAATTTCGGCTTCCAGTGTTAGAGCAGTGTACATTTGTGAATGTCCAGGTAATTTTTTGCCCTGAACGCTTAAGTGTTGCCCTGATTTCAAGTGTTAAGTTGGGGCCTTTCCCGGACGCTTAAGGGCTGGAAAAGGCCGCTTCCCGGAGATTTCAGGGCTGGAAACTGGGGACCTGAGCCACCCAAGTGTTGGCCTAAAACCAATCGACAGCCCTGAATGTGAGTTTCACCTCTCGGGCCACGTGCAGCGGAAGATTCGCCAGCGTGGCGACAGCGAGATTGTGGAAGGGAGGGAATCTCGGTAGATTCGAAGTGAAAGTGCACGCGAAATTTCATTCAGGGAGCGATTTTCGTCATATCCTCCCGTAAAAAATCTGACTCGATAACAGCTATAATAGGGTTTCGTAAGAAAAGGGGGGTGAGAATCACCCCAAAAGGGGGGGTATAGTACCAACGGGGTCAAATATAACACCCTCCCCGCATAAGCTACCCGGGGGAATACGGTACTATTCCTACTAGCTATCGAAGTAATACCGTATTCCCCCGGATAAAACACCCGGGGGTATTATGATAACCACTGGGAAAAAATGGGGGGGATCTCTCAACGGAAAATCTAGGTTCTAGGATGCTCTGCAAACCATGGGATACTGTAATACCATCCATTCCACGCAATTACTTGGTGGCGATGGGCCCGAACTGCGTTGCTGCTGACGTGGATTTACGTGCACGCGTCGATGTGAGGAGTCAAATGTCGCATCCACCGTGGACCACATCATATTCATTCAAGTAATTCCTCATGCAAGTCGATTTCACGAGTCATCAAGTTCACGGTGGATTCCTTTTGATCTTTTATCCCGTGCTGAATTAATGTCCTGAAGGCCGTTCTCCTCAGACCTTGCCAGGCCAGAGATGGGCATCATCTCTTGCCGACGTTCAGCGGGCATCCTACCGTACTTCCGAAGTAGAGCGGGCCGAGTTTCACGAGCCTCTTGAATCACTCGTCTGTGAACCCAGGGACTTTTAGGAGAGGGGTTTGAGAACCATAACCCACTCAGCAGGAAGTCGTCGGATCTCGTTCCTTCCGTTGTCACGTCATCGTGCGAGACCGCCTTTCCCGCCTCCCGAGGTTCTGCTCTTGCTCTTTAGTCTCTCTCTTCACGCCGTGTGAGCCATGTCTTCTTCGGAAAGAGACCGAACGTCGTTAACCCTAGCATCGCTGTGCCTTAGTAGTTCCGAGTCGCCGTCGCCGTTCGATTGCTTATCAGATGATCTCCTCTGCATCATTCTCCGTCTGGTAAACCAGCACTCTCCCAGCGACTTGAACCACATCTTGGTCTGCAAACGATGGCACCACCTCACTTATCTCACCCTAACGTCGATTTCAATGAGCTCCAGTGAAGATGACGCGATTGAAGCAGACACCGACCTTCTTAAAGCTCCGGTATACATTTGACAGAAGGGGTTCAAGTTCCTTAGGAACTTGAAAAGTTGCCCCAGAACTGGGAGGCTCAGTTATAAACCCTAAACCCCCACTGACAAATGTATACTGCCGCTTTAAGTACCTGTCGAAGTTTACAGATTTGACGTCTTTGAAAATAGGAAATTGCGATTTCGATAACGAGTGCACGTTTCTCTTAGGCCTCGGATTAGCATGTCCCAGGAGTATGCTCAAAACCAGGAGTATGCTGTTTTGACATGGGATGGTTTGGATGCAGCCTTTACCGCTTGCACTGGGTTACAACATCTTTCACTGGCGGCCTTTGATGAGTCTCCCGATAGTCTCCCACAATCATTCTTCGGTCTCTCTTGCCTAAAGGAGGTGTATCTGAGAGCCAGCTTCCATACCCTTCCTAACAAATTCGGCAAGCTTGGGTGCTTGAAGAAGCTGACGTTTGACAACCTTTTTATCAGCGAGCTCTCGGAATCGTTTAGCCTGCTCACCGGGCTGCTCCGCCACTTGCCCGAGTCTTTCGGAGGCCTTTGCTCGCTGGTCAAACTCATCTTAGATTCAGACCATTTGGGGGAACTTCGTGCCAGCATTGGCCGCCTTAAGAACCTTCAAGAGTGTGTCTTGAAGGGCAACTGGTTCCTTTCCAGGCTTCCAGATTCGTTCATCCGTCTTACTTCGCTACGGGTCCTTACCATCAGACGTTACTCTGTGCTGAGGGAACTTCCAGAAAGCATGGATCACATGTCATCTTTAGAGCATCTGGAGCTGCGCCAACTCAGCAGCCTCACTCACCTTCCGGATTCCCTATCCAGCCTTTCCAAAGTTCGAACGTTTTCTTTCAACCACTGCAACAGCGTCACCAGAGTGCCGCCATCCCTGCTCCAGAATTGGAGGTCGAGCCTCACGACTCTTGAGTTTGGATGGCCAACCAGCTCCCCAGCTGGGGATGCGAGGTTTGAGGGAATTTCCGGTAACGACTTCATGTCATCCATCTGCGACTGTGCGAACCTTTCATCCCTCCTCCTGTTTGGCATTCCCTGCCTGTATGAGTTCCCGTATAATGCGTACCAACTCAAACGGCTGCAGCGGCTGACTGTGTGTTCCTTCCCCAGCCTACGATCTTTGTACGACGTATATCGACATGTCACCAGCCTCAGGATCTTGGAGGTTATGGCGTGCCCAGCTTTTGAGAACGAGGCAGAAGATATATCCAACATGCTATCTCTGGACAGGGGATGCATCGATGGTGTACCGCTGGGGAGAGCAAGGATTGGAGCTGGCAGGTGATTGTAAGAACTGGGCCAGCACGTACTTGGAGATGCAGTGAGGCTGGATGGAGATGGAAGCATGCAGTGATGATCGCTGGGGTGGCATGGGACAGGGTGTGTTGATGCCGGAGGGTTGGTCGGTTTCTTTCTGTGGAATGGGAGTTGATTCCTGGTGGTGTATCCAGCATCCAGAAGTGACAATTGTACCGCCTTAGCTGGCCAGGGCGCTTCTGGAATGGGGGAATCCAGCGTGCCTGGCTAGGCTGGCTTGTATGCTGGTTAGGCTCTTCAATTCTGGGAACAAGGGAAGATGAGAGTTGATGGTGTGAGCCTGCCACCTTGTTTGCCTTGCTCTGGTCGCTTGTACAGATGGCTGTTAACGATGCCAACTTGTGTTTTAAAATTCATGCTAATGATACGGTACATTTGTCTAGCCTTTAGATATCGATGAGTGATACCCGATACACAATTTTGGGTGTGTTTCACCACTTGACTGGTTGATGAAAAAGTTTGTTATAGCCACATCCAACATTGTTTAGAGGTGAGGCCGTACAGTGTTCTTGCTCATTCCAGTTCAGAATGATCAAGAGCTGGCTCATGCGGTAATATTCTGCACTGCGTTAAAATCTCTATCCCTCTCATGTTCCCAAGTTCACTTGTTAAGTAGGTGATGGAGAAAACAAAAAGTGGTGGGGTTAAGAGACATAGGGCATCACGATGTGACGGGATGAGAGTTTCAAAGGCAAAGTAATTCAGAAGTTGAACATGAAGAACCATTGCTGAAGTGCATTGGTAAACGCCATAAAATGATCAAAGGCAGCTTTGACTTGACAGTGTCCGAATGAATGAAATGTGCACCTCTGGCAGTATGCAAAGAGCCAATTGCACAAGTGGAGATGGGAAAACAGTTGCAGCACTGCTGCACTTGCTGCCATGCTGCTGCACTACTGCACTTGCTGCACCTGCTGCCATGCTGCTGCATCCGAGCTGGCTGCCCTTGCGGGCTAGCAGACACTTTGCCAGATCACACAGGCTGCTGCTAGTCCATACTACGCTGTCCCTCAATTTAGTTGTTAACAGGCCTGATCACCATCGTTAGATCCGTCACGAACGTAATATGGAAGTGACCAAAAGAACCTGGTCGGGTAATTGCAAGGAGGGAGTGGCAAAAAAAAACCCAGGTGGGCCAAGGGGAAGGGGCGGCTTGAGAGGAGGACCGGGGTTGGGAGTGAGTTCTAGATTCAGCATACACCTCCATCGCATGCTGAATATATTGGTGAACAGCCCAGCAGAAAGGCTGGAAGATCAGTATAATGTCTTGAAGATATCAACTTGACAGGAGTCAGATGTTCACATTGCCATTTAGACAACGCCCTGCTCCAATCTCCTGCCCTTTTTCTTCAAACCTGCCTGGCAGGATGTTGTGGGAGAGAGGGAAACATGGTGGATGGAGAGAGAAGCTGTAGGATGGGTGCCACCTTAGTCTTGATATTCATGCCTGTTCATGTTCAGTCCACATAAACTTCACCATTGCACGTCAGTAAGCTAATGCATGCGAATCAACCATTGCATGTCAGTATCCTGATGCATGTGAATCAACCATTGCATTTCAGAGAGCTAATGCATGTGAATCAACATTGCATGTCAGTGAGCTAATTCATGTGAATCAACTATTGCATGTCAGTGAGGCACGTGAATCAACCATTGCATGTCAGTGAGCTAATGCATGTGAATCAACCATCGCATGTCAGTGAGCTAATTCATGTTAATTAACCATTGCATGGCCGTGAGCTAAGGCATGTGAATTATACATCGCATGTCAGTGAGCTAACGCATGTGAATCAACCATCGCATGTCAGTGAGCTAATGCATGTGAATCACCCGCCTAGTGCATGTGAATCAACCATTGCATATCAGTCAGCTAATGCATGTGAATCAACAATCGCATGTCCGTGAGCTAATGCATATGAATAAACTAATGCATGTGAATCAACCATTGCATGTCAGTGAGCTAATGGATGTGAGTCAACCATTGCATGTCAGTGAGCTTATGCATGTGAATCAACCATTGCATGTTAGTGAGCTAATTCATGTGAATGAAACATGCATGTAAGTGAGCTACTTCATGTGAATTAACCATTGCATGTCAGTGAGCTAATGCATGTGAATCAACAATTGCATCTCAGTGAGCTAATGCATGTCAATCAACCATTGCATGTCAGTGAGCTAATGCATGTGAATCAACCATTGCATGCCAGTCAACAAATGCATGTTAGTCAGCAAATGCATGTGCGTCAACCATTGCAAGTCACTCAGCAAATGCATGTGAGTCAACCAAAGCATGTCAGTCAGCCAATACACGTGAGTCAACCATTACATGTCAGTCAGCCAACGCAATTGAGTCAACCATTGCATGTAAGCCAGCCAATGCACGTGAGTCCACCATTGCATGTCAATCAGCCAATGCATGTGAGTCAACCATTGCATGTCCATCAGTCAATCTATGTGAGTCAACCATTTCATATCAGGCAGCCAATGCATGTGAGTCAACCATTTCATATCAGGCAGCCAATGCATGTGAGTCAACCGTTGCATGTCAGTCGGCCATTGAATGTGAGTCAAGCATTGCATGTCAGTCAGCCAATTCATGTGAGTCAACCATTGCATATCAGTCAACCAATGCATATGAGTTAATCATTGCATGCCAGTCACCCAATGGATATGAGTCAACCATAACATGTCACTCAGCCAATGCATGTGAGTCAACCATTGGATGTGAGTCAGTCAGCCTATGCATGCGAGTCAACCATTGCACGTCAGTCAGCCATTGAATGTGAGTCAACCATAACATGTCAATCAGCCAATGCATGTGAGTCAACCATTGGACAATAGTCAGCCAATGCGTGTGAGTCAACCATTGGATAGGAGTCAGCCAGTGCATGTGAGTCAACCATTGCATGTCAGTCAGCAAATGCATTCGAGTCAACCATTGCATTTCAGCCAGCCAATGCACGTGTGTAAACCATTGCGTATCAGTCAGCCAATGTTTTTGAGTCAACCATCGAATGTGATTGAGAACATGAATGTGAGTCAACCATTGCATGTGAGTCAGCCAATGCATATGAGTCAACCATTACATTTCAGTCAGCCAATGGACATGAGTCAACCATAGTTTGTCAGCCAGTCAATCCATGTGAGTCAACCATTGCATGTCCGTCAGCCAATGCACGTGAGTCAACCATATCGCTGTGCAAACGCTATTTACATAAATTGGGGTAAGTCAACCAATGCATAGAAGTCAAGCATTGGATGGGAGTCAGCCATTGAATGTGAGTCAACCATTGCATGTCAATCAACCAATGCATATGAGTCAACAATTGTACGTCAGTCAACCACTGCATGTGAGTCAACCATTGCATGTGAGTCAACCATTGCATGTCAATCAACCAATGCATATGAGTCAACAATTGTACGTCAGTCAACCACTGCATGTGAGTCAACCATTGCATGTGAGTCAACCATTGCATGTTAGTCAGCCAATGCATGTGAGTCAACCATTGCCTAACCAAGGCATGTGTGTCAACCATTGCATGTCAATCAGCCAATGCAGGTCAATCAGCAAATGCACATGAGTCGACCATTGCATGTGATTCAACCACTGTAGGTTAGTCAGTCAATGTATGTGAGTAAAACATTGCTCCTGATTCTCATGCTATCCTTCACACAATCTCATTTCCATAACCCCAATGTAGGTCTCATTATCATGATTTTTTTTTCTCATAATTCCATTCATATCATCGCACTCCCAGAATCACACTCTCACTGTCCCATTCCCATTCATGTTCCCCCTTTATCACGTTCCTGATGCCATTCTAATGATCCCATTATCAAGTTCATGTCATATCATTATCGTTATCCCAATTTCGGAATTCCACACTAAAAGATCCCATTTAAACAATCCAATTCTCATACTCCCATTAATGCGATTCCATTCGCTTTGGCTTATGGTCACGGTTTTGATTCCCAATACCTCATTCTCATTGACTTGTTACTATCCCCCTTTCCATAGTCTTGACCCCATTCATGGTCATGATCAAAATTTGATATTCTCCTTCATGTGACCCCATTTCCATTATCCTATACCCGCAAGCTTATTTTCATGATCCAATTCGCATTGTAACATTCTCAATAATTTGACCTGTTCCCATCCCCATCATCATGACGTCATAATAATGACAATTTGATACCCGTGATCCCATTCTCATTATGCCATTCTTGTTATACCCATGCATTTTTTGTTGTCAAGTCATCTGCCATGTTTGTATGTCGACTCTTGTTATAGTATTGCCAGATTTTGCGTCCATTGTGTATGGCTCTTCTCCAGTCCAAACACCATTGTCCGTGAGGGTGGATTGGTAGGGCATGAGTGAAGGCAGTGAGGGTGGATGGGTGGAGCATGAGTGAAGGCAGTGAGGGTGGATAGGTGGGGCGTGATTGAAGGCAGTGAGGGTGGATGGGTGGGGCGTGATGAAGGCAGTGAGGGTGGATGGGTGGGGCGTGATTGAAGGCAGTGAGGGTGGATGGGTGGGGCGTGATTGAAGGCAGTGAGGGTGGATGGGTGGGGCGTGATGAAGGCAGTGAGGGTGGATGGGTGGGGCGTGATTGAAGGCAGCGAGGGTGGATGGGTGGGGCGTGACTGAAGGCAGTGATGGTGGATGGGTGGGGCGTGATGAAGGCAGTGAGGGTGGATGGGTGGGGCGTGATTGAAGGCGGGGAGGGAGGATGGGTGGGGCGTGATTGAAGGCAGCGAGGGTGGATGGGTGGGGCGTGATTGAAGGCAGCGAGGGTGGATGGGTGGGGCGTGATTGAAGGCAGTGAGGGTGGATGGGTGGGGAGTGATTGAAGGCAGTAAGGGTGGATGGGTGGGGCGTGATTGAAGGCAGTGAGGGTGGATGGGTGGGGCGTGACTGAAGGCAGTGATGGTGGATGGGTGGGGCGTGATTGAAGGCAGTGAGGGTGGATGGGTGGGGCGTGATTGAAGGCAGTGAGGGTGGATGGGTGGGGCGTGATTGAAGGCAGTGAGGGTGGATGGGTGGGGAGTGATTGAAGGCAGTAAGGGTGGATGGGTGGGGCGTGATTGAAGGCAGTGAGGGTGGATGGGTGGGGCGTGACTGAAGGCAGTGATGGTGGATGGGTGGGGCGTGATTGAAGGCAGTGGGTGGTCTCCACGTCCTAAATGCTCTTAGTACTTTTGAATCTGGAGCCTTCCACTGAATGGGACATTCATATTTTGAGCAAACAGAAGTCATTGTCGCCCTATATGATTGCAGAATCAGGTGAAGCCGGTGTATCGTGAGACGTTGGACCTGACGTGATGGAAGGTTGGTGGTTGTGATTAGAGGGATGGGAGTAATGGCATCAACATGGTTGCATTGGATGGAACTTTAACCAGTTTCCAGCGACTTTGTGGTAACTAGTGAAAGCTTTGCATGTTTTAGTTTTTCCAAGCAAGTGAATACCGCATTAGCAATTTCCCCACTCATACAAACCTTCAAGCACATCTCCACTGAAGGCATCACCATATGAGCAAACCTTCAAGCATATCACCACTGGAATCAGGGGGAGGTGAATTGAGGGAGGGGGGTGGAAGTCTATATCAAGTGTCGGATGTCGTTTCGTTTCGTGGATGCGGAGCAGCAGGCGGTTCAACGGCTGTAGTGAAGCACTACCGCAAGGGTGAATCACATTGCCATGTCGCTGATTGTATTTGGCCTCTTCACAGGGTGTGGATACGTTTGTTAGGGACAAATTCTGGGGCGACTGGGGCTGTACTTCCAGCGGGTTCACTTCTGTGATTTCATAGTAACCTTCACTCTTGAACAGCCCCTTTTTCCAGCAGTACCACCACCAGCACCTCAGCAAAGGGCTGTAGCAGATCTAAGCTTTGCCAGTATCAGCAGCAGCAGCAGCAGCAGCAGCAGCACGAGCATTTCTAGATGCAGCACCAGCAGTGGTAGCAGCATCATCAATATCAGTAGCAGCAGCACTAGCATCGCCAGCAGCACCACCAACAATGGCAGAAGCAGCAGCAGCAGCAGCAGCAGCAGCAGCAGCAGCAACAGAAATAAGAGCAGTAGCAGCACTAATACCCGTAATCCCCCGTATATCCCTAGGTTCTTATGATAATCACCCCTAGAAAGGCTGGGGGGTATAATTAGAAGGTGTATTTTTTATAAGAATATAGATTTGGAGCTCAAAGAAGTGATTTGTAATTGCTCCGTTTTTAGCTCCTCCCAAAAATACTCGAATTGGTCTCCACACGGGCCGAACCCACGTCATCACGAACCCTATCTGGGAGCCTCCTCCCATTGGCCACCAACACCACTTGGTGTTCACACGACAGCGCAGGGCACCGTTTGATGGCCCAGCGCGCAGTGTCGCCTCGACCTTCACAACCCATGCATGCTTCGTGCGGGCTGCACATGGGTGTGCATGTGCGTTCATGGGTGTGATTTCTCTAAATCCAAATGGAATATGATCATTTTCACTTGCATTTTCGTAAAATCCGCTCTTCTCTAGGATGGGGGAGGGTCTTATAATGTTAGGAGCCATTTAGGGGGGTATAACTCAGATGTACTCGAATAGAGTACCCGGGTCCGTATTATAGACCCGGGGGTCTACAACTGGGGGGGGGGGTCCTATATACGGGGGACTACGGTAGCTGGAGCACCAGTTCGAAGCATGGGAAGAGCACCATGTTGAGCACGAGCAACATGAAAAGCTAGCTAGTCCCACACACAAGATGGGAAACGTGCTGCTCTCACCACCGCTGCTGTCACCACCACTGCTGTGACGAGCACTGCTGCGAAGAGTGTTCATAAACGTTCTTAGTATGGCAGCAGTTGCAACAGGCAAGGGAGTCTAGGCAAAGCCTCACGTGTGGCGTCTTCAGCTGGTACTAAGGCGGCTGCAACCGAGAAAGTGGAGGTGTTATTGATATGTGAAGGCTGGAGGCATGAAGAGTCGATTTGTGAAGGTTCGAGACTTGTACTGATGATAGCTCACAAAAAGTGAATATAGTTTACACGGGACTTGTTTCTGCTTTGGAAAATCGTTCAAACTGTCTCTAACCAGGTCACATTCTCTCAACTGAACCATGGGCTTCAGCTCGTTGTCCTAAAGTACAACTGCTTACTGAATTTTTGAAGGTAAGGCATTCCCCGCCCAACTGTCATATTCTGACAAGAATGAAGGCGGGAAGATGGAGCTATCAGCAATATGTTGGATGGACTGCAGCCTTCGTAAAACCCACTCACCAATAGTAATCAATTTCTACACAAAGCCCACTGGGATAGTAGCATAGATGCTATGCTATAGCAAAGCTTAGAGGTCCAAACACACGATCCACATTTTCTACGCACAAACCTTCATAAAGAAACGCCAATAAGCACACCCCCTAGATTGAGAATGAACTGTTTCTGCACGACGTGGGTTACTCATCACACCTTCTTCTTCAACTTCCCGCAAAGCGCATGCGGGTTTTTATCATGCTTCACCGTCATATATAAGCCCCCCTTCGTTAGAACACCCATTGCAGCACGAGCTTGAGCCTCAGTCTTTGGCCCCTGGTTGATTCTGACGTAGAAGCTGTAACGCTTGCGCCGACCGACCTTGTCACTCGTGATGTTCACCATATTAAATGGGTTGTTGGCACTCGTGACGGCGCAGGACGGTACAGGCTGGCTCAATGAAGGAACCTTTCCTCCGGAATCGACACTGAAGAGTTGGAAAATAAGAACCACATAGTATGTTGTTGCCGAGTACCTGACAAGGCAGCATGGCGAGAGGTAGTGGGCGAGAATGGGGGGTGTACATGGGTTATTACTTGGGAAAGGTGTATGGGACACGCGCTCATGAAGGGCCCAATCTGGGTCATGGGTGATCATGCGGAGAGTCACTACACAACGGGAGTAGACTACGGAGGAAGGCACGGGGTTGTGTGTGTGATCGTAGCGTTGTGCTAGGCGTTCTCACTACTTGCTATGTTCGTAGAGAGATATGGCAAGAATTCCACTAAGAAATTGAAAGAACATTAGATTACAATGAGGCATGCAAGTCGATATAGCTAGAATGGCATTGCAACACCTAGCAAGCCCTCTGCAAGGCGAACTATGCCAGCGCAGCAGAAGGGCGGCTTGCCAACGCTGCAGCAGAGTAGTCTGCCAGCGCGGTATAGCTGCGGTCTGCCAGCGCGGTATAGCAGCGGTCTGCCAGCGCCGCAGAGGCAGGTGAACTTCTGCGCATGTGCGCGCCTACCAAGTAGGTGCAGGTGGACGGACGCGCCGCCAGGCACATTGCGCAGGCGCCAGGTAGAACACGTGCCGACGGTTTCGCCAGCGATGCCTCGTCGAGCACGTGATGCCGTTCCGCAGGTTGACTTCGCGAAAGCCTCTTGGGCGACATTCGCCCACATGACGAATTTCGCAGCTGCGCGACTTCGTAGAGCGGCTCGACGAATGCTCCGCCGAGCCGCTTTCGCCTAGACGAGCCCTCAACCGGCCTCGTCGAGGAGCTCCTATACCGGCCTTGTAGAGGAGCTCCTATACGAACCCCTCGACCCGTCCTATACGAGCCCGTCTTCTGCCGACGACTTCTGCGGACTGGTCGAGGTCGTCTTCTGCGCGCCCCCGACTGCGAAGTCTGCTTCGCCCAAGCGAGGGCGGGGCCATTTCACGTCGACACTCCCCTGCCGCGCTCCCGCTTGGGCACCCCACACACTAGGTCTACCCAGAACCCAAGGGATAGAATACAAGGAGAAATCCTGGTTACGTGCACCCAACACATAGCACGTAGATCACCGCACCAGCCGTGCAGAAGGGCACGGCGCCTACTGCTGCATCTCATCATCACCGTCGCCGATGTCGGCTAGACGCACTTGGCCGATTGCGATGGAGCACCGGTTGAAAGCCGGAAAATGCAGCGCCTTCGTCAGAAAATCCGCCGGCTGCTCGGAGGTCGGGATGTACTGCAGAGCAATTTTCCCGCGCTTCACCATGTGCTGCAGCCAGGCATAGCGTCGCTCCATGTGCTTGAGGTTGCCCTTGAGCCCCAAGCCCTCTGCGACCGTGATCGCCGACTGGTTATCCACGTGTAGAACGGTCGGCTTCCTTGGGTCGAGCAGGCGGAATTCTGCAAGGAGGAAGCGCAGACGGCGAGCCTCCTTGCCGGCTTCGGTGGCCGCGACGTACTCTGATTCGGTCGACGAGAGCGTTGCGCACTTAAGGCGCTGGCTCAACCACGAGACTGCGGCTCCGCCGAAGACGAACACGTAGCCGCCCGTGCTCGTCCGATTCTGCTTGTCACTAGCGTCGTCGGCGTCTGCATAGCCGACCAGAACCAGCGACTCTGTTCCACCGCCAAACTCCAGAGCAGCGTCGCGGGTATCGGCGAGGTAGTGCAGACAACGGTCGACCTCGCGCCAGTGGTTGTCACTCCGCACCGTCAGTCCACTCCCCAGCTTGCTACACGCGAAAGCAATGTCCGGCCTCGTCGTCGTCGCCGCGAACTGCAGCGAGCCGACCTTCTGCCGATACTCCTCCTCTTCGCGGGACTGCGCGTCCTCGTCGTCGAAAGTCAGCTCTGCGTAGGCGTCGACGGAGACCGGCGTCTTCGGCACTCGCCCAGTCTGCTCCTCGTCGATGAAACGCCGACGCAGCTTGTCGACGTAGACTTGCTGGTGAAGCCACAGCTTCCGCGCAGGTCGGTCGCGCACGATTTCCAGCCCGAGGTACTTCTCGACCGGCTTGATCTCGCGCAGCTCGAAGGCGGCCTCTAGCAGCTCCTTCAGCATCGCGAGGCTGCTGCTGGCGGCGAGGAGGTCGTCGACGTAGACGAGCACCCAGCACATCACTCCGCCATCGCCGGCCTTGAAGTAGAGAGCCTCGTCGACCTGGCTCTTCTGCCAATCAGCGCCGGTCAGCACAGCGTCGAGCGCAGAGTACCACAGCAGCGGACTCTGCTTCAGCCCGTATAGGCTCTTCAGCAGCTTGCACACCCGGCCGGTCCCGTTGTTATAGTAGTCGGGCTGGTACATGTAGAGGACGCGATCCAACTTACTCTGCAGGAAGGCGTTCTTCATGTCGAGCTGCATCAGGTGCAGGTCGAGGACGGCTACGATGCTGAGGAAAATCCGCAGAGTTACATAGCTCCCCACCGGCGCATACGTCTCGTCGTAGTCGGCGCCGTATACCTGCGTGAAGCCTTTCACAACTAGACGGTCTTTCTCGCGGGCGACCGTATCGTCAATGTGGTACTTCGTCATAAGCACCCAGCGGTTCTTCATGACGTTGACACCACGTGGACGCTCGACCAGCTCCCACGCCCCGTTGGCGATGAGGCTCTTGATCTCCTCGTCCATGGCGGCCTTCACCGCCTTCCCCTTCCAGCTCGCCAACGCCTCTTTCACCGTCATGTTCGCAATGTCCCAGCGATGCTCCGGGTCGGCGTGCATATCGGGGTCGAGCTCGGGCAGGTCGACATCGGCGTCCGCGTCCTCGAGGAGCGTGCTGTAGGGAGTCGACGGTAGACAAGCGTGGTAGCTCAACTTCTCTGCAGGCTTGCCGAAATTGGAGCGGGTAGAGCGCCGCAGCTCCCCTGCCGGAACCTCCACCACGTCGCTGTCGTCGGACTGCTCCCCTGCCGATAGCTCCCCTTCCTCGCCACCGAAGACTTCTACGACATCGCTCGAAACGCCATCGTCGAGCTGGTCCTCTGCAGCCGGCTCCTCTGCCGACTTCGCCTTTGCCGACTCCTCTGCCGACGCCTCTACCGGCTCCGCAGACCTCTCCTCTACCATCGGCTCTTCTGCCGACTCCTCTGCCCTGCGCTCCCCTGTCAGCTGCAACTTCTGCACTTGGCCGTTGAGAGGAATTTCTTCACGTCGGTCGCCGGCGATGCCACTGGTCGGCGCCGAAGGCGACGCAACAATTCTCCCCTCATCGCCGACGGCCGACGGCGACGCCATCTGCGGGAGATCAGCAACAAGGGGCAGAGGGGAGGTAGAAGGGGGCGCAGAGGGAGGGGGGACCTCTTCGACGTCGTCGTCGTCGACGGCAAGCAAAGGGGCCGTCGTCGACGACGGATCTGGCGGCGCGACAGCAGATTTCCGCGTCGAAACGGGGCCGTGCGCTGCCTTCCACGCCTCCAGCGACATCGCTTCGTAGAAGATCGCCTCTACGGTCGTCACCACCTTGTTGTCGGTGAGGTCGAGCACCTCCCAGCCCTTGCTCTCCGGCGACACACCGAGATGAAGGCCCCACCGGGTTTTCGGCGCCAGCTTCCCGCCGCGCTGCTGCTCGGGGACCATAAACTGCACCATGCAGCCCCACACGCGCGCCAGCGTCAGGTCCGGTTTCTCCCCAAACAGCAGCTCGTGCGGCGTCGTCCCCGACGGTAGAGAAGCCCGTTCGAGGCAGTTGCGCACCCAGACGGCCTGCCGCAGAGCAAGATGCCACCAATGGTGCTTCACGCCCATGAGAAGCAGCATCGTCCGCACGGTCTCTACGACCGTACGCATCTCACGTTCTGCCATCCCGTTCTTCTGTGGGGTATAGGGGCATGTCCAATTGTGGAGGATGCCCTTGTCTTCGACGAGGGCGGTGAAGGCTCGACCGAGGAACTCCCCTCCACGGTCAGAACGCAGCTTCTTCACCGTCTTCGACGTCTGCCGCTCTACCAGGTTCAGCCACTTTTCGAAGACGACAAGCGCATCGCTCTTCTTCGCGATCGGCCGAACCCACACGTAGCGAGTCTTCCTGTCCTTCAGCAGCAGAAAGTAGAGGCTGCCATCAGTGGCGGCCACTCGAAACGGCCCGCAGAGGTCGATGTGAATCACGTCGAGCGCATTCTTGGCGTCCGATCCTTGGTCGGGGAAGGTCTGCCGCGCCAGCTTGCCTCCGACGCAGGAAGCACACGGCAGATCCGTCGCGGTCGACTGCTTGATGTCTAGACCGACGGCGACTTCGTGCTTCGCCGAGCTCTTGATCGTGTCGACGCTGACGTGCACTAGCCTTGCGTGCCACATGTTTGGCGTAGACTTCGTCGCCGAGGTGATCGTCTGCAGAGCCACCACCTCTGCCGAGGCCGACATGGACTCCGTCGAGCAAGGGCGAAGGTCGGTGCAGAGAATCCGGCCGGTATACTTCGCCCGACCAAGCACGTCCCCCGCCGCCGAGACGAGCAGCACGTCGTCGCCGACGCACTTCATCTTCACACCATTTTCGAGCAGCTGGCCGGCCGACAGCAGGTTCGCATGTACGCCCGGAACGTAGAGCACGTCGGGAACGAGAATCTGCTTCCCAATCTCCCCTTGCAGAGCGACGGTGCCACGGCCTTCCACGGTCTGCAATGCCCCGTTGAAGCCGCGCACATGCTTGACGTCGCCTCCAGGCTTCAGCTCGACAAACGCCTCTTTCGTTCCCATCAGATGGTGGGAACAACCGCTGTCGAGGAGCACCACCGTAGGGTTCGCCTGCACCGCTGCCGCGACTGCCTTGAAGTCCTCCCTGGCCTCCGGCGCCAGAGAGACGGTCGACTCTACGACTCCGACCGCCGAGCACGACGCCTCCCCGTCGCCTCGACCTTTGTCGGTAGAGGAGTCAGCATCCTTCGTCGACGGCGTCGATTTCGACGACGGCTTCTCCTTGCGCGGCTTGTTGTCTCGGCGTCGACGCCCGCCGTCGGACTTCCCGCGGCCGCCCTTGTCGTCGTCGTCACTCTCGTCGCGGTCGGGGCACTCGAAGGAGAGGTGGTCGGGGTCGCCGCATAGCCAGCATTCCCGCCGTCGACCGCCTCCACCTCGACCGTTGTCCCGAGCCGACTTCGACCGCTCGGTGTTCTTCGCCGATTTCCCACCTCCGCTCTGCTTCCCGCGTTGCCCTTGCTGACGATTCTGCTTCGCCGGGGCGACGTAGTTCGCTTGCGGAAGGAGCTCCGTGGGCCACTCCGCCTCCTGCATAGCCTCATCCTTGATGATGTGGCTTGTGAGAGTGTCCTCGTTGAGCGTCTCGCGCACGCCGGGCATCGCCATCATCCGCCGCATCAGATTATACCCGCTCGGCAGTCCCTTGACGACGTGCGTGATGTAGGACGCTGTCGAATAGTCGACGCCCGCCATCCGCATGTCGGCGAGGATCCGTCGAGCGCGGTTGCAGTAGTCCGTCGCCGACTCCTGCTCCCCCATCCTGAGGTGAGTCAAGCGCTCCTCCAGCTGGCCGATGTATAGGTCGTCAGTCGCCTGGTACGTAGACAAGATGAACCGCCACGCCTGGTGGTCGGCGTCTAGTCGAAGCCGACACGGCTTCAGAGCGATCTGCACCATCGGCGAACAGCAGCGCGAGATGACCATGAAAGTCAGTAGATGAGCCGCGCGGAATTCTGCCCGCAATTCGACGTTGTCATCTTCCGGCGTCACCACTTCGCCGTCGGCGAAACACTTCAGCCCGGCAATTTCCAGCTGGGGCTCGATCGACTCCCTCCACGTGATGAGGTCTCGTCGACCTTCCAACGGTATAGGCACCGCGATCTTGTCAGGCGAAAACTTGAAATAGCCATAGGCGGGCGCAATTCCACCAGCCGTCACGTGCGTAGAGGAGCTCTGCCTCATTCCGCTCCTCTGCGGGGAGCGTCGTCGTCCGTCGACGTCGCCATGCGAGCTGCCTGCAGCCGCCGTCGACCGCTGCACTCGCGCATGAATTCCGCCGACCCCGTCGTCAGCGGCCCTGATCACTCCACTCATCCTCCTCGTGCCCTCATCGCGGCTGACTTGGTCACCGCCGTCGACCCTCTCGTCGACGTTGCCTTCGTTGCGTGCCGGTCGGGGAGTGGCGGGCAGTCCATCCGCCTCAGTACGGATCGTTGGGTGATCGCGCGCCCACTGCACGCGGGTTCCAAAGAGCAGAACGTCCAAGTTCGCTCCGCCGTACTCGCCAGCTGCGTGGCGTGCCCGAACATCATCTAACCGCACCTGCAGTGTATCCTATACGCCTGCTACGACTTCCTGGTCGACCATGGCGGTCTAGACGGCTGCCGGCCTACAACGACTTAGGTAAGGTGTAAACGTCGGCTACTATCTGAAGGTAAGTTGCGGGGCCGATCCACGCTCACCGCACCATGCGGAGAGTCACTACACAACGGGAGTAGACTACGGAGGAAGGCACGGGGTTGTGTGTGTGATCGTAGCGTTGCGCTAGGCGTTCTCACTACTTGCTATGTTCGTAGAGAGATATGGCAAGAATTCCACTAAGAAATTGAAAGAACATTAGATTACAATGAGGCATGCAAGTCGATATAGCTAGAATGGCATTGCAACACCTAGCAAGCCCTCTGCAAGGCGAACTATGCCAGCGCAGCAGAAGGGCGGCTTGCCAACGCTGCAGCAGAGTAGTCTGCCAGCGCGGTATAGCTGCGGTCTGCCAGCGCGGTATAGCAGCGGTCTGCCAGCGCCGCAGAGGCAGGTGAACTTCTGCGCATGTGCGCGCCTACCAAGTAGGTGCAGGTGGACGGACGCGCCGCCAGGCACATTGCGCAGGCGCCAGGTAGAACACGTGCCGACGGTTTCGCTAGCGATGCCTCGTCGAGCACGTGATGCCGTTCCGCAGGTTGACTTCGCGAAAGCCTCTTGGGCGACATTCGCCCACATGACGAATTTCGCAGCTGCGCGACTTCGTAGAGCGGCTCGACGAATGCTCCGCCGAGCCGCTTTCGCCTAGACGAGCCCTCAACCGGCCTCGTCGAGGAGCTCCTATACCGGCCTTGTAGAGGAGCTCCTATACGAACCCCTCGACCCGTCCTATACGAGCCCGTCTTCTGCCGACGACTTCTGCGGACTGGTCGAGGTCGTCTTCTGCGCGCCCCCGACTGCGAAGTCTGCTTCGCCCAAGCGAGGGCGGGACGTCGACAGATCATGTGTGCTACTACCTAATCACACAGATTATCACTAGAAAGCATATCATGCTTTGGATGTACCTGACGATCTTGAAGACCACTCTTCCAGATGCGCCTTTATCGCCGACCACTTTCCCGTTGAGCTTAGTGGGACGCAGGTGGACCACGTACTGTACTGCCATTCAATGGCAGGGATCGGATAGTGGAAGGATATGAGCAACTCTGAGTTGTGGCACTAGTAGTAGCGGCAGCATGGCTCAAGGACTCCCTCAGGCTGAAATACACCATAACGGCTGAGCGCATGGCTGCTACTACACAACATGGATGGAACAGTTGGGATGTATATCATGCATGCAAAACGTTTCAGCTGCTGTCAGCGCAGCGGGATGACAGCTGTGACGCACACTTACCAATGGCCTTCCCATTCCACATTAGAGGCCTGGCGTGAGCGGCAGGCTCGGTAGAAGCGCTGCCGTAGGGATCTTGTGGGAGAAGTGGGCTGAGCGGCGATGCAGAAGTGACGCCAGCAGCAGTGACGGCCACCACACCTTGAGGGACAGGCAAGGACAAGATTGAGAGGAGCAATATTATACCGTATTGACACATAAATCACTGGCAGTGACCTAGCTGGTGATCACCGCTACACGCTGCTACGGAAAGAAGCTAACTAGTAGTTTTAGCAAAGCGGCGCTTGTCAGAATATTATGCTCTAGCCTGCAGTGGGGTGCTCTATAGCGAGTACAGCCCTTCTAGGGTTAGCTATTTGTACCACCGTTGTTGCTAGTGCAAACCCCTCTTTCGTTCAATTCTCTCTTGCCTAGCTAGGGTTCTCCTAGCTATGGCCTCTCACTGTACCTACTATTTCGACATGCTATCAGAGCAGGATGATCCTGTTCGGTCGATCATGTGGGTGGGCCCGCCACCTAAGTCTTCCGCTGCTACAACTATAGTCTCTGTCGCACGCCCCGTGGCGTGCGACGGATTTTTCATCCCGCCGCGCGCTCGGGGCGTGCGGCGGTTTTCTGCCCGCCGTGCGCCCCGAGGCGCGCGGCGGTTTCCTACCGTGGGGGACCCCCGCGCGCCCCCGATTTCTTGTCGCGCCGCCCTGGGGAGCCGCGCGCGACCCCCCGCGGCCCCGATCTCCCGTCGCGCCGCCCTGGGGAGCCGCGCGCGACCCCTCGCGGCCCCGATCTCCCGTCGCGGCGCTTTGGGGAGCCGCGCACGGCCCCTCGCTGCCTGGTGGTGGCGCCCTGGTGGCCGCGCGCCCTCCCCCTCGTCGTCCCCCGTGCTCCTTTCCCCTTTCGCCCGTTTTAGGGTTTGGGGGTGAGGAGTGTGGGGGTGGCAGCTATGGGGGTGTCGGTTGTGAGTTCCTCCCCCTACTCCTCCTCCTCCCTAGTCTCCCTCTACTGCAGCTGCCGCTGAGGGGGGTGGTGTGTGGGAGCCGAGGGTTTAGGGTTTAAGGGGGGTGCCGTGGGAATGGAGCTAGGGTTTCAGCAGTGGGTGTGTGGGGGGTGTGTGGGGCAGTTGGAGGAGGTTGAGCGGAGGTTGCCGTCGTGTCGTCCGCAGCACCTGTATTCCGGGGCCTTTCTCCTCCCGGTAGCTCAGAGAGCCGGTTGCACCTGTCGCCCGTGGGTCCGTTGCTACTGTCGCTGGCTGATCAGTTGCAGAGCCTGTTACTCCTGTATTCCGGGGCCTTTCTCCTCCCGGTAGCCACCAGCGTTGCACCAGAGCCGTCTGTTGCCCGAGTGTCTGCAGCTTCAGTCGTCGCCTCCACTCTTCTCTCATCTCACCAGCCCTCCTCCTCCTCGCTTGCCCTCTGTGACAGCTTTAGCTTTACCCATAATTGTGAACTTTAAACTTTTGCTTCTTGTTCATGTGCTCAGAATGTGTGGTGACATCGTGATCCACCCTGAGCTTGTACTGCTTTGCTTGCTGTGCTGATTACACCCCACTTTGGCTATGGGGGTGTGTCAGAATATTCTCTAGCCTGCAGTGGGGTGCTCTATAGCGAGTACAGCCCTTCTAGGGTTAGCTATTTGTACCACCGTTGTTGCTAGTGCAAACCCCTCTTTCGTTCAATTCTCTCTTGCCTAGCTAGGGTTCTCCTAGCTATGGCCTCTCACTGTACCTACTATTTCGACAGCGCTTACTCCAGAGCAGGATGACGGAGAGAGATGCTCCGCGCTCCATGATGATGTCTGGGAGCAGAAGAAGGCCTGGCGACTCTGGAATGATGTAACTGATGCTCTCTGGAATTGAAGATGGTACGACTCTGGAAAGCACTATATCATATCTACTACTTCAGATGGAGCTGTCATGTACCTACTCTTCACTTGATGGGAGGCGTGGTGTGGCCAGCCCCACGACTCTTATCACCCAGTGTGTGGCTGTCATCTCTCAGTGGGAGGCATTGACATAACACTGTTAAAATTGCGCTAGCCCCAGACAGTTGAGTTGGTCTTAGCACTAACTAAGGGCGTGTTACTATTTATATTTGTTTCGTCCGGACGGAAAGCCGTCCGGACGACAGTGTGGTTACGAACTCGTTCAATCTCGACAGTACTTTCGTCAGGGTCTAAACGACTGCCCGACGTCGTCATCTTCGCACATGTCCAGACATTTCGGACATTTGTAACACGGCCTAATCCTCTCATGTTCCCGAAACCAGTCGGGACATTTGGGACATTTTGGGACTTCTGAGACATTTTAGGGCTGCTCTGCAATCTGCCCACAAATCGACTTTGCCCTTCCGTGAAACAATTGGGCGTCAATGCAAAGATTGGAAAGATGCGGTTTCATTCGCAACGTTGGATGTTTTGGATGTTTTGTTCCTCTTTTGTGTGTGACCCTGCTAAATAGCAAGGCAGTTTCCCCTTGAATATCTGCTGATCGGACGAGTGGTTGATCATTTTGCCTAGTTGACACAGAAGGTCAACACCGTTGACCTCGATTCGTTTTGGAAAATATTGGCATATTCTAGATGTCAACGGAGAACACCCTGCCACTGAAGTGTGGCAGGCGTGGATGGAAAGAAATTGCAGGGTGTCTTGTTCCCTGTTGTCGGAATTGACGGAGTGGAATTATTGCGGAAACTCAGCTGGGTACTTTCGCGTGATTAATTAGCGGGAACATCCTTAGTGTATAATTAACTTCGGTGGGGTTTGCAGGCTGAAAGGAAATAATAACGACGTGTTGCGACCCACCCGGGTCGGGTCGACCATCCCCCGACCCCGAATTTCTAGGAAGCCCGCACTGCCGACCTACCCGACCAGGTCGACCCGACCCAACCCAACCCGGGCTGGGTCGACCCGGGTCAACCCGGGTCGACCAGGTCGGGTTAACCATGCCGACCAGACCCAACCCAACCGAGCCGGAGCAGGTTACCCGAGCCTGCGAAATTTAAAGTTCTCGCGCGGATGTCGCTTGCATCTCGTTTAACAAAAAGATACCCGGTAATATCGCCAAACATTGCCTCGCCCACCTTCCACCTGCGGAGCACTTGCTTTCTCTTTACTTCGAATTTGCAGAGAAGGCAACGGGAAATTCTTTGTTTTCTCAAGTCGCCTTTCGGTTGGGTTGGGTCGGTTCGGGTCTATCCGACCCGGTCGACCCGACCCGACCCGGGTGGGTCGCAACACGTCGTAAGAGATCTGCCGCGCTTCTTTGGGTATTCGTCTGTTGCTACTCGCTTCACTCGCCACTATTGTTTCGAGATACTTTGACATGGGACTGTTTCAGCGAAAAAGTGGAGCAATTGACTATAGCAACATTTCCAGTAGCATTGGAAATTTGAAGAGGCCCGATAACTTTTCAGCAGGGTGCTTACTTTTCGAATACAGTATGTCAGCCGTGGGCAGGGTGGTACAAACAAACAATACTGTCAACTGTGCTGGTGTAACAGTGAGATGAGAAACAAACAAGAGTTCAACGCTCCGTCGTGCATCGCGGCGGCGAGATGGTTCACACGCACACGAACCGGCCGCCCGACCGCGCCTTCCAAGTTCGCCGCCCCAGGATCTCGCTCTGAGTCAGCCCCGGCGGGCAATTGGCGAAACATTGAGCTAATTTGTTTGAGTTTTTTTTTTTTTGTTTCCAATACAGCTCATTTGTTCAAAACTACATGAGACCCCCCCTTACCCCTGTGTTCAGCAACCAGATGTAATTAAGAAAGCTGATTTCGTTTTAAACGCGGAGAAAATATGGAGGACCATGTTTACCGCTGTGGGGGAATTCTGGAGATGCAGTAGTACAGTGTACACCATGTGGTCAAATCGGAGGATGGGCTTGTGGTGTACTGTACGTGAAGTTGTGTTTTTTGTCCATTTTAGAGTAAATGTGAAAACCGTAACTACAGTGTAACTGCGTTGTCTTCGGGTAGCGACTTGGGCACCCCCACCGTTTGGTGTCAATCGAACGGCTCCAGCCTTACACTGGCAAAGAAAGCCAGCCAGCCCACCGCCCAGCCAAACTGAATAAGCCCACAGTCCAACTTCCACCAAGCACAGCACACGTTGATGGGGATGTGCTGGCACAAGGAGACAAGAAGAAAGTCATGTCCGTGCGGTGACTTGGCAGCATACAGCGCGGTACTGGCGGTGTTCGATACAGCAACAGACCAATGCGGTGCACGTACAAATTGGCCCGATCCGCTAAAATCAAGGGACGTACAGTAAATAAACATTGTTACACTAAATAGAACACAAGAGAGACAAGGCTTGTTGAGGGCTGGATTCACAAGTGAAAAGAATTTGAGGAGAAATAATAAAGCACACATGTTATCACAACATATATTATGCTTCACGTGCGATTGTCATTCTTGAGGGAATGATTTCTTCTCTATCCTCTACCGCACCAGGTCATATGTAGGAATATTACTGTTGCATCAGACTGGACGCTACAGAAGTTTGAAGTTTTGGAATTTCATGCATACAATAATTCATACACGAATGGAATGCATGCCATCCGCCTATCAGCTTTCAATTTGCTATTTGCTGTGTGAGTTCGTATCTATCACTAGAATTCCTTGGGGAGTCCGTGTTCACTACCTTGCATGAGAAAGATATAGGCCGAGGGGGAGACACATGGGAAAGACGAGATCAGTGTGGGAGAGATGAGTGTGGAAGAGATTAGTGTAGGCGAGAGAGCGTGGGAGATCAGTGTGGGAGAGATGAGTGGAAGAGGGATGAGTGTGGGAGAGATGAATGAGGGAGAGATGAGTGGGGGAGAGATGAGTGTAGGAGAGATAAGTGGGGGAGAAATGAATGGGGGAGAGATGTGTGTAGGAGAGATGAGTGAGGGAGAGATCACTATCGCACAAAAAAGCCAGAGATAGGGGGAGAGGCGAGGTGAGTGAGGTGGGGACAGGGAGCGGGGGAGAAACAGACTCCCCCCACAACCCTTCCCTCAACAACACTCTTCACTGAACAACAACACACACACCCACCCACCCACCTCAATGATGTGTCGGGTGGGGAGAGGGAGCGGAGGAGCAACAGGCACCCCTCAACATCCTTCTATAAGCATCAGCACACACCCACCTCAGGGATTCGTCTATGCTGGACTGGCGGTGGCACTGCCAGCGTTGCCGCCACCACGGCTGCCAGATCCTTCCTTGACACGCTGCCCCTCGTGGCGTCGGCCCGGGGGGAATGGCGCGGATACAAGGAGAGACAACACAAACAATGGCAAGGGGACGAGTTGGGGGAGAGGGGGGGTGTGCATGCTCCTTCCACCAAATCCTACCCTGACACACTGATGAGACGAGACCAAGGGGATTGCAAGAGGCAACGGAAGAGCAACTGGCGCTACCACCACCACCACTGCCACATTCTGATACAGACCCCCTCTTACTGTGTTGCTCTGACTTTTGAGTCGACTCAAAAGTCATTCCGATACGCACCCCCTCTTACTGTGTTGCTCTGACCTTTGAGTCGACTCAAAGGTCATTCTCTACAGACACCCTCTTACTCTGTTGCTCTGACCTTTGAGTCGACTCGAAAGTCATTCTGACACAGACTCTCTTTTACCGTGTTGCTCTGACCTGATGTATGGGGGAGTAAGAGGAGAGTACTGCGGGATGAGAGGCACACAGGAGTTGCTGGACTTGCGTGCGTTATGGTGGGCAGTGAAGAGGAGAAGAGAGAGCGAGAGGAGGAGAGGAGAAAAAGAAGTGTGAAGGTGTCGAAAGGCAAGAGAGGAACAAGTTTCCTTCAAGCAGATGGGAGGGAAAAAATAAGTGCTCACCTGCACACAACCCTGTGGTCCCAACAACACCACGTTCTTGACTTTGCTGCCTTGAAGCGGCTGTGCCAGCACGCCCAGATGATGGGACAGCAGTGGGACAGGGAGGGGCAACGAAACAAAGGGGAAAAAGAGGTGACGGCAGGAGGAAGGGCGGTATATAGGAGCCGGAGTGGGAGAGAAAGCAGAGGGGACGAAAGGAGAGGAAAACGTGATTGGGAGAGGCGCGAACAAAATACTGGGAAGTGACAATCGTGAGAGGTGGTGGAGGTGGTGAGGAGGCGAGCTGATGAGGAGAGGAAGGAAGAAGGAATGTGAATTCCCGAATAAAGGGGAATGCGGAACAGCAGGTTAGAGAGGATGGAAGCGAGGCATGCAGTCGGGGAAATTTCAAGGAGAAGGGGGAATGGAAGAGGGGGACAGGGCAGAGGAAACTGGGAGTAAACATGGCAAGCAGAGAGGCAGGGCAGCTCTTGGGGAAAGACCAAGGTGGAGGGAGAGCGAGGGCCGTTACATTGAGCACGGTAGCAACGAGCACAGTAGCAACGAGCACAGTAGCAACGAGCATGGTAGCAACGAGCATGGTAGTGAGAGAAATGGAGAGATGAGGGGAGAGAAGAGGGGAGAGAAACAGAGTGGGATCAGGGGAAGGCAATTGGGGAAGCACTCACTGACCCCACTCACACCCCACCCAACCCACCCGAAACCCACCCCACCCACCCAATCACCCCCAACCAACCCACCCACACCCACCCCACCCAACCCACCCACACCCACCCCACCCAACCGATCCCACCCAACCCACACACCCACCCCACCCACCCACACACTCAACCCACCCACCCACACACTCACCCCAACCATCCACACACTCACCCCACCCACCCACACCACACCCTCACCCCACCCACCCACGCACCCCACCCCCACACCCACCCACCCCACCCACCCACACACCCCAACCACACACCCACCCCACCAACACGCCCTCCTCATATATCTGTCTGTCTCTGCTGGAACAGCGGCGGCACAGCCAGTGCTGCCGCCACCACCGCTGCGAATTCCTCCTATGACGCGCGTCAAATCCTCCCGTGACACGCGTCCTCAAATCCTCCCGTGACATGCGTCAAATCCTCCCGTGACATGTGTCAAATCCTCCCGTGCGTCAAATCCTCCCGAGACATGCGTCAAATCCTCCCGTGACATGCGTCAAATCCTCCCGTGCGTCAAATCCTCCCGAGACATGCGTCAAATCCTCCCGTGACATGCGTCAAATCCTCCCGTGACATGCGTCAAATCCTCCCGTGACATGCGTCAAATCCTCCCGTGGCACGTTTCGTCTATCCGTATGATGCCATTGCTGAGCAGAGAACAACAGCTGGGTTGTCTGCTGGATTCGGTGAGGTGAAAAGCGGTGCTGAGGCGGCCTGAACAACAGTCGTGTGTGGGCGACCTGCAGTGACGCACAGGAAGTGAGAGGGAAGAGGGGGAGGGGGGGTGGGGATGGGGTGGGGGGGTGGGTGGGATGGGGTGGGCGGGTGGGGATGGGGAAAGGGGAAGGGGGATGAAGTGGGAGGGTGGAAAGGGGGAGGGAGAGAAGCGGGATGAAGGGGAAATAAGGGAGGGGAGAGGGGTTGGGGAAGAGGGGCAAACTATGTGCGTTCAACAAAAGGCAGCTCTGCCGCTGCTGCATATGTACTTGTGTAAATAGAGTCGCACATACTTCAACTGTAGATGTTCCATAAGCCAACATATAAGCAGCTTCTAGTGGAGAATGGAGGATCCTTATAAAGGAGACAGAGTCAACCCACCCGATATCCAGCGGCAATGTGTGTGGCGGCTTGACACGTCACTTAGTGGCTGAATGGCGTGGCAATGCCGAGCACACAAGAACAAGTGGGATCGGCCATGATGGGCATGTATAAGCGGCGAGGAGAGGACAACCGAAGCTTGTCTGGATGGCGGGCAGGAGGAAGAGGAGAGAGTAGGGGGCGAGAAGAGAGGAGGGAGGGGATGAGGCCAAGATGGGGGGAGAAGAGGAGAGGAGGGAAGGGGCGGGGAGAGAAGGGAGGGGAACAGGAGTGAGTGAGGGGAAGACGAGAGGAGAAGGCGAGGAACGAGGTTTACAAAAACTCATGAGGGTGGGGAGAAGAGGAGAGCGAGAGTATAACGCCCTGCCTGACCGATGACCCACAACAGAGGTCGTTCAGAGGCACAACCGTTGGTTTTGACCATTCCTGTAAGTCCGCAGCATTAGAGGAAAGAGGAAGTGAGGGAGGGGAAGAGGAAAGGAGGGAAAGACGAACGTGATAGTCGCGTCAAGGCAGCTAATGTAACGCTTTTGGCGCAGAGGGAAGGCAAAGGCTCAGTGAGAGCACATAGTGTCCGATAATCAAAGGATCTGTCGTTCATGAACGTGATGCAGATGGCGAGCTGAGGAGATCACCACGAATGGTGAAGAATGTTTCGCATTCCTCCAGGCGGATTTGCTTCAACTGACGTGCAGGAATGAGACGGTGGCTTCCATGATGCTCTCCTCCCTCCATGACCAGCAGCAGCGGGTCAAGACGAATGACAAACAGGCCTGCCAGGCCGTGGGTTAACACGCTTCACGACACAGTACTGACCTTCCCATGCCTTGGTAGTGACAGACCGGTAGAAACATGTGTGGCTGGCGCCATGAGCCTTTTTGGCACACAGGTCAAAACATGTGCTCTGGGGGAAGTTTCAGATCCACCCTTCCTGCCGCAGCAGGCGCAAGCAGCACCACTCCCGCCAGCCAGTGTGGGCCCACGAAGGAGGCGACACTGACGCTGCCATCCCCCCTGCTGCATCCCAAAATTCACCTCGCCGAAATCACTTTCAGAATGAGGCACACCCCGGGGTCACCCTCACGTGGTGACCCACAAGTTCCCTCTGTGCTACCTACAGCTCACCCCAAGACACTGGCGACGTCAGCGACGATCGCCAAACTACGCGCCCAACGTGGTAGCAGTTTTTTCGACCAATCGGAATGATTTGCAGTTCGGGAGGGTACCCCGAGGTGACCCCAACTTTGGCGGGAACGACACTGGCTGTTTAGTTTGTCGCCACGTATGGAAATTCCAAACCTGCTGGTTCTGTATTTCGAACAAAAACCTGTTTTTTCTTCTAGCCAGTTCGCATCTCTCTTATCCGCCACACGTTACGCTATCGCATCGCTCAATGATGGGTTTGGTTACAGTGATGGGTTGGATTACGTGGCACCAATCCTTGTCACGAGCCAATCAGAGCTCTTAGCATCTTCTACTGCCTCTCCTCTCCCAGCACCTTCAGAGTACTTATCATCAGCAATCTTACACTAACTCGTCATTCCTTAGGTCGTTTTCAGCTCCAGATACTCACGTAGAGCAGCTACTACCAGAGCTCCATGCAGCGCACGTGAACAAGAAGCAGCTCGTCGCGATTAGCTCTGGTGAGGCCTTAATGGTGGTTATGTTTCGCGTTCCACGACAAGATAACACGATCGCACATGTTATTTGTTGTTGTTTTTTTTTTTTTTTCCGGTTTTTCACAGTTGTAGCGCGCGTACCCTGAGGTCGTTTTACCAGCGCTACAGGAGTCCATCAATCCGGCCATGTCGTGCGCGAAGATTCAATGCGAGGTACGTTAGTCGTGCGCGATTATTTATAACCTTGACATTCCCGCTTAACCGTATTCCGCGTTCTCTTAGCGCTTGTTCCGTGGCTTCGTCTGTATGTCGACATCGTTTTTGCAGACAACGGTGGCGATCCTCTCACGCAGTCTCGAACAGTAAAAAAACGAGTGCTTTGATTTCGAACTCCGGGACTGCACTCTCTGCATGCCCGTAGAGGCTGCCGTATTCGTGAGGTAAAAATCTTGCTTGACGCCATGTTGCTGAGACATGCCCTGTGTTGCTGTTTTTTCTGGTTTCCTCTGTATTTGTTGGCGCGTGTGTTGCAGGAGCATACTATTACACATAGGGTATTGATCGATTATTCTCCAGGGGAAATCATAGCTGGTGAAACGTTCAATATGTAGGTAGGATGCATAATGTCCTAGCTGAAGGTTATAGCCGTGCAATTGTTAGAAGTTCCTGCATTGTCAAATTTTCAATATGCACATGGTTGAATAGCGTAATGCTAATAGTGCAATCTGTAAAAGGTAAAACCCATAAATATGCTAAACCCAAGCTATTTTTACATCGCTAAATGAATATAGGTATGAAACGTATAATTGGAATACTATCAATTTTAATTGTGTCCATATCTGGTATTTTTTATACGAATACCATGTTAGTCAAACTGTAGGGTCTGTCGTGTACTATAGGCACAATTTTAGGGTTGGCGATGTATTCCATAGCGAGAAGCCGGCTCGCGTGTGATTCGCTCCCACAGGTTGGGAGCGGTTTCCTGTGGGTCACCACCTGTGGGTGACCTCGGGGTCACCACGCGAAGTGGTTTTTGCCGAGGTGACCCACGGGTCACCTAGACGAGGACCCCGGGGTATCCCTCCAGGGGGTAAGCTGTGGGTAAGCTGGGGGGGGCTTTTTGGGCCAAACTTTTTTGGGATGTGCTGACGCCACTGCTGCTGCTCGCCGTGGCTTAAAGCCCAAGACCTGAATTACTCAACGGAAGTCAACGCTAAAAACTAGGTTCGGGAGGCAGGCACGGAGAGGTTCGTTTGGGTTGCGAGAGACTTTCAACTCGCGAAACAATTTGCGACAAAAGTCTCTCGCTTCCCATGATGGGTGGGGTCCTTCCCACAACCAGAAAAGCGCTTGCATACCAAACTGTGCACAGTTTGAGATAGCACGCTTAGTATTAGGCATAGACCATACCCGTAGACAGGGCAGGGCGTCGGTGTTCACTCAAAAGAGATCAGATGCGCCTTACGATGTGGGAGGCGCGGATTTCGATGATGACGCGCAAAGCTAGTGTTAGTTGTGTGAAGAATTTTGTGTCGAAATGCAGGTTATTGTGCAACTACTGCGTAGCGTAAACTCGCCGCATCGAAAATCGAATCACACCCGTTCGACCAACCGTGACCCTCCCCTCGCCCTCGCTTTCCTTTCCCTAGGTCCCACGCTTCCGCACTCTGTCGTCCGCGTCGTCGCCATCATTTCCGCAGCTCGTCGCCTTCGCGACCCCAGCCAGTCGCGAACGCTCCGCCCGTCGCGAACGCTCCGCCCGTCGCCTTCACTTCCCCCCCGTCGCCTTCACTTCCCCCCCATCGCCTTCACTTCCCCCCCGTCGCCTTCACTCCCCGCCCACCGTCGCCTGCTCTTCCCCGTCGCCTTCACCCCCCCCAACCCCGTGGTGACTTCCCACCCCCCGTCGCCTTCACTTTTCCCCCTCCCGTCGTTTTCACATCCCCCGCCCAATGACCTTCATTTCCCCCACCCCGTCGCCTTCACTTCCCCCCCCCCCCCCCCCCCGTCACCTTCTCTTCCCCCATCCCGTCGCCTTCAACCCCCCCCCACCACGTCGCGACTTCCCACCCCCCGCGCCTTCACTCCCCCCCCCCCCCCCTCCCGTGGCACTTGCTTCCCCCGCCTGTTGCACTTGCTTCCCCCGCCTGTTGCACTTGCTTCACCACCCGTCGCCTTCACTTCCCCTCCCATTGCCTTTCACTCTCTCCTGCTCATTCTCTCTTCCCCGCCCGTCGCCTTCTCTACCCCTCCCATTGCTCGTCTTTATCCCCTCCATTCCCCCACCCTACGCTCTCTCTCCTCCCCCACTGCTCACTCTCTCCCCCACTGCTCACTCTCTCCCCCACTGCTCACTCTCTCCCCCACTGCTCACTCTCCCCCACTGCTCACTCTCTCCCCCACTGCTCACTCTCTCCCCCACTGCTCACTCTCTCCCCCACTGCTCACTCTCTCCCCACTGCTCACTCTCTCCCCCACTGCTCACTCTCTCCCCCACTGCTCACTCTCTCCCCCACTGCTCACTCTCTCCCCCACTGCTCACTCTCTCCCCCACTCCACTCTCTCCCCCACTGCTCACTCTCTCCCCCACTGCTCACTCTCTCCCCTCTCACTCTCTCCCCCACTGCTCACTCTCTCCCCTCTCACTCTCTCCCCCACTGCTCACTCTCTCCCCTCTCACTCTCTCCCCCACTGCTCACTCTCTCCCCCACTGCTCACTCTCTCCCCCACTGCTCACTCTCTCCCCCACTGCTCACTCTCTCCCCCACTGCTCACTCTCTCCCCCACTGCTCACTCTCTCCCCCACTGCTCACTCTCTCCCCCACTGCTCACTCTCTCCCCCACTGCTCCCTCTCTCCCCCACTGCTCACTCTCTCCCCCACTGCTCACTCTCTCCCCCACTGCTCACTCTCTCTCCCACTGCTCACTCTCTCCCCCACTGCTCACTCTCTCCCCCACTGCTCACTCTCTCCCCCACTGCTCACTCTCTCCCCCACTGCTCACTCTCTCCCCCACTGCTCACTCTCTCCCCCACTGCTCACTCTCTCCCCTCTCACTCTCTCCCCCACTGCTCACTCTCTCCCCTCTCACTCTCTCCCCCACTGCTCACTCTCTCCCCTCTCACTCTCTCCCCCACTGCTCACTCTCTCCCCCACTGCTCACTCTCTCTCCCACTGCTCACTCTCTCCCCCACTGCTCACTCTCTCCCCCACTGCTCACTCTCTCCCCCACTGCTCACTCTCTCCCCCACTGCTCACTCTCTCCCCCACTGCTCACTCTCTCCCCCACTGCTCACTCTCTCTCCCACTGCTCACTCTCTCCCCCGCTGCTCACTCTCTCCCCCGCTGCTCACTCTCTCCCCCACTGCTCACTCTCTCCCCCACTGCTCAATCTCTCCCCCGCTGCTCACTCTCTCCCCCACTGCTCACTCTCTCCCCCACTACTCACTCTCGTTCTCCCTGGACTCACTTATCTTTCCCCCCTGTTTACTCTCTATTCCCCTTCGTTCAACCCTTTTTCCCCACAATCCCTCTCACCTCCCCTGTTCACACCCCTCGTTTCCCCCTGCTTACTGGCTTTCCCCTTTGCTCACCTCCTTCTCCTCCCTGCTCACCCTATATCCCTCTTTGCTATCCCCATCCTCCCCTCCCCGCATGCCCCGCGCATCATGTGTCCCTCGCGCACTCCGCGCTACCGCAGCGGACTTGACGCTGCGCCTCAAGGGCGCGCCTTTCGCGGCGATGGGCGCGCGGCTGATCCTCTCCGCGCGCTCCGTGGAGCGCCTGGAGGCGGTGCGCACTTCCTGCTGCGGGAAGCACGCGCCGGAGGGGGTGGTGGTGCTGCCGTTCTGCCCATCCGCGCACAATGAGTGTCCAATTTTACACACACCCCTCTCTCTTTTTCAGTTCCTACCTCTCCCAGTTCCCCTCGTTCCCAGTTCCTCACTCTCACGACACAGTCTCCTCCTCTCAAGTCTCTACAACCATGTGCTCTCCCTCTCCTTTCGTCTTTGCTCACCCCTCTGCCTTGTCCACTCCTCCTATACATGCCCTTCTGCACCTCCACCTCCACTTTTCGCTTATTTTGCCATATCCCCTCTTCCCTCATTGTTCTATCACAGAATCATTCTTGTACAGGTGCCCAGCACCATGGGTCCAACAGGAGTGGGATGGAAAGTTACCACCTCCTAGCTTTGTACATTGTGCTTGTAGTCTACTACTGACAAATGTTTAAAAAATATAACTTGCTTTGTTGCATTTCTTTGTAGTGGTCATGTGCATGGCTGCTCTAAAGCCCAGAGTGTTGTATCAGGAGAAGGATCCAACATCTCTACATCGCATGGCTATTTGTCATACCACTAACATCAAACAGCTAAGGCATGACAACTGGATGCATGGCAGACCTGCACAAACACGAACCACAAACACGAAGCATCAGGGAAGGATACAAAACAATGACAATGGGAGGGCAGGCGACAAGAAACAAGCCCCTAAAATATACAGACAGGGTAGGAGAGTAGTCGCGTGGCAGGGTAGAAGGGTGCAGAGGAATGGCTGACGAGAGGAAGTGAGGAGGCTGAGAGGAAGGGAGGATGGCAGAGAGGGATGCAGAGAACAAGGACTGTGCCGAGGGAGAAAATGAGCAAGGGAGACAAGGAGGAAGGGTGGACGAGAGGATGGGATGAAGGGAGGGAGGAAAGGGGAAAGAGAGGGGGGAAAGACACTAAAGCAGAGAGTAGTGGAGAGGGTGGAAGAGAGGAAGAGAGGAAGGGAGTAGGAGAGGAAGGGAGGATGAGAGGAAGGGAGGATGAGAGGAAGGGAGGATGAGAGGAAGGGAGGATGAGAGGAAGGGAGGATGAGAGGAAGGGAGGATGAGAGGAAGGGAGGATGAGAGGAAGGGAGGATGAGAGGAAGGGAGGATGAGAGGAAGGGAGGATGAGAGGAAGGGAGGATGAGAGGAAGGGAGGATGAGAGGAAGGGAGGATGAGAGGAAGGGAGGATGAGAGGAAGGGAGGATGAGAGGAAGGGAGGATGAGAGGAAGGGAGGATGAGAGGAAGGGAGGATGAGAGGAAGGGAGGATGAGAGGAAGGGAGGATGAGTGGACGGGAGGATGAGAGGAAGGGAGGATGAGAGGAAGGGAGGATGAGAGGAAGGGAGGATGAGAGGAAGGGAGGATGAGAGGATGGGCGGATGAGATGATGGGTGGATGAGATGATGGGCGGATGAGATGATGGGTGGATGAGAGGATGGGCGGATGAGAGGGTGGGCGGAAGAGAGGAGGGGCGGATGAGAGGATCGGCGAGTAGGAGATGGAAATGGAAAGAGGGACTGGATCGAGGGAGGATGAGGAGAGGGAGAATGGCAGGAAGGGAGGGCAGGAGGAAGGGAGGGAGAACGGGGAGCAGGGGAAAGAGGGTAGTGAGGCAGAGAGTGTGGGATAGATGGAGGAAGGGAGAAAGAGAGAGGGAGAGGAGGACGACCGTGGGGGCCCCACGGAACGGAGTAAGGGAGGAGGGCAGGTGGTAAGAGTGTGGCAGGGTATAAGGGGGATAGGAGGATCCCTGCACCCTCTCTCCCTAACCCCCGCCTTCCCCGCTCCGCCTCCCCCGACCCGCCCCCTGCAGCACTGCACTCCTTGCTGCCCGCCTGCACGCGCTGCCCTGGCTGGGCGCCCAACACTCTGCTCCAAAGCCGCACCACCACCTGCCATGGGCGACGGTGGGGGGAAGCGTGGGCGACGGGGGGGGGAAGCGTGGGCGACGGGGGGGGGGAGCGTGGGCGACGGGGGGGGGAAGCGTGGGCGACGTGGGGGGGGAAGCGTGGGCGACGGTGGGGGGAAGAGGGGGCGACGGTGGGGGGAAGCGTGGGCGACGGTGGGGGGAAGCGTGGGCGACGGTGGGGGAAAGCGTGGGCGACGGTGGGAGGAAGTGTGGGCGATGAGCGGGGAAGCGTGGGCGACGGTGGGAGGAAGCGTGGGCGACGGTGAGGGGAAGCGTGGGCGACGGTGGGGGGAAGCGTGGGCGACGGTGGGGGAAAGCGTGGGCGACGGTGGGAGGAAGTGTGGGCGATGAGCGGGGAAGCGTGGGCGACGGTGGGAGGAAGCGTGGGCGACAGTGGGAGGAAGCGTGGGCGACGGTGAGGGGAAGCGTGGGCGACGGTGAGGGGAAGCGTGGGCGACGGTGGGGGAAAGCGTGGGCGACGGTGGGAGGAAGTGTGGGCGATGAGCGGGGAAGCGTGGGCGACGGTGGGAGGAAGCGTGGGCGACAGTGGGAGGAAGCGTGGGCGACGGTGAGGGGAAGCGTGGGCGACGGTGAGGGGAAGCGTGGGCGACGGTGAGGGGAAGCGTGGGCGACGGTGAGGGGAAGCGTGGGCGACGGTGAGGGGAAGCGTGGGCGACGGTGAGGGGAAGCGTGGGCGACGGTGAGGGGAAGCGTGGGCGACGGTGAGGGGAAGCGTGGGCGACGGTGGGGGAAAGCGTGGGCGACGGTGGGGGAAAGCGAGAGCGACGGTGGGAGGAAGTGTGGGCGATGAGCGGGGCGCGCGTGAGGGAAGGTGGGGGAAGGCGCGAGCGACGGTATGGGGAAGCGTGGAGGAAGGTGGAGGAGGGCGCGCGCGACGGTGAGGGGATGCATGGGGGAAGGCAGGAGGGAAGGGAACGCGTGAGCGACGGTGGCGGAACGCGTTGGCGACGGCGAAGGGAAGCGTGGGCGTGTGCGTGGGGAGGTGTGTGAGAGACGGTGGGGAGGAGCGTGGGTGACGCGGAAAGCGTGGAGTTCTAAATGGGCCGTAGGATTACTAGGAATAAATGTGAAAGTAACCCTGGCCTATGCTTTAGTGGCTTTTTGTTCTATCTCTTCGCACGATCTAATCCCTTAGCCTACCATCGGTGCAAGCACAACCTGAATTACGGAAGAAGCAAACTGTGCACACTTTGAGTGGTTGTTCCTTCAGAAGGGTGCGGTTGGGACTCTCGCTAACCGTACTTGTTCCGCCCTACGACTTCGAGTTTTTTGCGCGATGTTTTCTGGTAACCAGCCAGGCTCGGAAAGTCAACTGTGGGTTCGGAAGGCAAACTGTGCACAGTTTGCCTTCCTCTTTTTGTAATTCAGGTCTTGGGCTTTAAAGAAAGATAGGCTGAAACATGAGTGGAATGGGGGGTGGCGGGGGAGAGGAGATAATAGGGAGTGGGGACGGCGAAAAGAGCAATTTTCATATATCGACATGAGAACGGCTCAATTCTATCCAGATGGCTGGATTACATTCGACGTGATTACAGACGTACTGGAGCTGGGATGGGAGATGGATGAAAAAGCGTGCGCTGCAAAGTGAAAGGAAGGTGCACATCCGATAAAGAAGTGGATGGGAGCAGTGCATCACAAAAAACCCGAGTCAGGGTTGGAGGGTCCGATGTTGAATTCAAGGTAATTTGCCAGGCTCGGTTTTCCGATCGATTTCCAACCCTCAAGCATATCGCTTTTCCGACGGAAATCCACTCGCCAGGTTTTGTTTTGCGCGAGGTTGAGAGGCAAAACCGAGTCGCGCGTAAGAATGCACGGGCTGTCCTGATTTCCAGCGGATTTCGATAGGAAAAACAGGGAGGGCAGGGGGAACAAGTGATATATTTAGAATGCGTACACTTCGCGTCACACTTGATGAAAACAGTCATTTCTATTCTTATGATTCTTACTTTTAAAAGCTGTTTCTATTCAATAGGTTATCATCCGAGAAATTAATGCAGCAAGCTATTTACATGTTTTTTATGTTTTACAACCGTTTTTAAGGTGGAACTATGTACTATAAAGGTTTTTGTTTTTTTGTTTTAACGTGCCATGTTGTTGCGAAAGGACAAAAGAAGCAACATCATTCTTGTCAATAGTATACATAGCTACATTATATATTTGTTCATGTAGTATACATCACCATCAGCCCCATCAAAGGACTTCACTACATGAACATGGCCTAGAATAGAATCGATAGGGATAACGGTGAATGCGCGGGGGGTGTACAGACCCAAGCGCACACATCCAGTCCTTGGGTCATTGCCCAATTTCCTGTAGTAATCCACGTATGCAAGTTCATGGCGCTGCCCATCTTGGAAACAATGAAACAACAACAGCAGCTTTGCGTAGGCCACAGTCCCCCCCTCACAGCAAACAGCGATGTCTGAAAACCAGGGCCTCTTGTGGCACTCGGGAGTTGCTCTCACAAAATGAGCAACTCTTGAGGCGTTTGATGCATTGGATGCTGGCACTGCCAATGTTGTATGTGTCTGCCACAACACCACACAATAGACATAAGTATATGTACGTGAAAGAGTCGCATGGTAAGAATAGTTGGGAGGGCATAATATGGGAGAGAGAGAGAGAGAGAGAGAGAGAGAGAGAGAGAGAGAGAGAGAGAGAGAGAGAGAGAGAGAGAGAGAGAGAGAGAGAGAGAGAGAGAGAGAGAGAGAGAGAGAGAGAGAGAGAGAGAGAGAGAGAGAGAGAGAGAGAAAGAGAGAGAGAGAGAGAGAGAGAGAGAGAGAGAGAGAGAGAGAAAGAGAGAGAGAGAGAGAGGGGGGGGGAGGGGAGAAGGGAAGGGAAGGGGCGAGGGAGAAGGGCAAGAGACAGCAACGCTATCAACACCATCACTACATACTTGAATGGTTGGCGAGGTAATGCCGTAATCTGCAAGGGCATGACTCAGAGCTCTGTGTGCACGCGGGTGCTGCTGCGACCACCGTGATGCAAAGAATTTGGCCGATGTCGGGTCACTTGCCGGAGAAACAGCAAGTGCTTCTGATTCCCTCGTCAAGACTGGCCGCCCCGAGTCCATTGCCTATGAGTGAGTTTAGAAGGGGAGGGAAATAACCATTCAGGAATGCGAATGGAATGAACTCAACTATGGCAAGAAGGGTGGGTGAAGGCATGGGAGGGCAGTGATGTTGAGCAAGGCATCAGAGGGTGGAGAGGATGATGATGGCATGGAATGGCATGGAGATTGATGGAGGCGTGGGAAGGGCAGACATGGCGATGGTGGCATGGGATAACAAAGACGTTGATGGTGGCATGGGAGGGCAGATATGTTGATGGCATGGGAGGGCAGATATGTTGATGATGGCATGGGAGGGCAGATATGTTGATGATGGCATGGGAGGGCAGATATGTTGATGATGGCATGGGAGGGCAGATATGTTGATGATGGCATGGGAGGGCAGATATGTTGATGATGGCATGGGAGGGCATGGATGTTGATGATGGCGTGGGAGGGCAAGGATGTTGATGATGGCATGGGAGGGCAGGGATGTTGATGATGGCATGGGAGGGCAGGGATGTTGATGATGGCATGGGAGGGCAGATATGTTGATGATGGCATGGGAGGGCAGGGATGTTGATGATGGCATGGGAGGGCAGATATGTTGATGATGGCATGGGAGGGCAGGGATGTTGATGATGGCATGGGAGGGCAAAGATGTTGATGATGGCATGGGAGGGCAGGGATGTTGTTGATGGCATGGGAGAGCAGATATGTTGATGATGGCATGGGAGGGCAAAGATGTTGATGATGGCATGGTAGGGCAGGGATGTTGATGATGGCATGGGAGGGCAGATATGATGATGATGGCATGGGAGGGCAGGTATGTTGATGATGGCAGTGGGATGGAAAGTTCAAATTACTCGTGGCTTGGGAGGGGGAAAGGTGGATGATGTCTTGGCAGGGGAAATCAAATTTGTTCATGGTTTGGGAGGGAAAAATCTGGTTATTGATGGCAAGGGAGGGAACATGCAGATTGATGATGGCATGGGGTGGAAGAATCAGGTTTAGGATGGCATGAGAGGGATAAAATAGGTTGAAGAAGGCATGCGAGGGCAGAGACATTGAACTCAAATCACCCCATAGCATACAGAGAGGTTTAGGGTTTAAACGTAGCTTAGCATGATCTAGTTACCTGCTGCATTATCGTGTACCGAACCCCCTCCTCATCCTCAAGCGTGATGAAAGCCGCACTTTTCTCGTGATGCTTCATGATTTGTGCGTCGGCGTTGCGTTTGTTGGATCTGCGGTATATTCTCTTCAAAAGGGGACCGTGCAAGTGCTCCCACATGTTTGTCGAAAATTCCGACACATGCCCCGCCCTCCGAATGGCGGGAACATAATGCGAGAGGAGGTGAGTCTTGATGATGCACCATTCCGATTTTTGCGTTGGAAACGCATCTTGCAACTTTGCCACAAGACTGTTCATATACGGTGTGGGGTGAATGGGGTGAATGGCATAAAAGGGGATGTGTAAGTGTAGCAACGCAGAGTGGCGCAGGATGAGCATAACAAAGCGCCACACACACCCGGAGCCTCTCTCCCCCTACTCCCCTCCGCACCTACCTGTTATGTACAGGGAAAGAAGGGCATACAAGGGGCGGACTTGCGAGAGCGTGTGGGGAGGTGAGAAGCAGGACAGAGTGCTGCGCAGGGAGGTGCCCTTCCCGCCCTCCTCAGTACGGCAGCTGGTCTTAGTGGCAGGGAGAAAAGTGCCCTGGTAGCGGCTGTGTTCATCGAAGGGATGTAAATTAAGCCCCGAATCATGGCGGGCCAAAATAGAAAGGGGGGGGGCAGCGTGTCTACGAGGTGGATCGAAACAGCCAAGGGTGGGCACTAGGATATGCACGACTGGGTGGAAGGCGAGTGCTTACTCGTCGGTCAACTCCTGCAGACGCCGAAGGGTGCTCTCTGTGTGCCCGGGGAGCCTGGCACAATACAGATACCATTCGAGGTATGCTCGAATGGCGCTCAGCTGGAGGTCCCCGAGCTTGTCCGCAACCACAAAAATCAGCACCTGTGGACTTAGGGAAGGTAATATACAGTCCAGGTTAGGGTCACACGTGAATCACGAAAACCATGAGTGTGTGAGGGGGCGTGTGGTGTGTAGGTGTTTAAGGTCAACGTGGTAGGAGTTCAAAACGGGGTGGGGAGCATATGACTATAAAATTGTGCCCATATTAGTGACACTTGCCTGCAGGACAGACCGATGCTCAAAGGCCGCCACCTGTGCATCGGACACGAAGTACGTTGAATTTGGCAGCCGAAGATGAGTCATGCGAATGATTTCTCTCAGGTTCTTCAAACGCCTGATCATGACAAAAATGACATAGGGAGGGAGAAAACACGGTACATTAGCAAGGACGATCGACTGCCCCAACAACATGTAAGAACAATGATTGCTGTGTCCTATAGCCATGCATATTCGACCACGTGCCAACTCACAACGACCAAATCCAACCTGTCAAACAATGGCAGCAACTTCTCGTAGTTGACGCGGATCGCAGCAACTATGTGATGGAGAATCCCAAGGTCCGCTTGGTGCATTATGTCGGGCATGATGACGAGGTAAGGATTTCCCCACGGCTTCCCCCAAACGTCCCACAGCCACAAGGACGACTGCAAGCAAAGGCAAAGTGTAACAACATTGAGGATGGTAGGGAAGCGCATTGGAGGGGAGGGGAAGGGGACGGGGTGGCATGACATGGCAGAGAGGGTGGTGAGCACATGACATGGCAGAGAGGGTGGTGAGCACATGACATGGCAGAGAGGGTGGTGAGCACATGACATGGCAGAGAGGGTGGTGAGCACATGACATAACAGAGAGGGTGGTGAGCACATGACATATCAGAGAGGGTGGTGAGCACATGACATGGCAGAGAGGGTGGTGAGCACATGACATGGCAGAGAGGGTGGTGAGCACATGACATGGCAAATAGGGTGGTGAGCACATGACATGGCAGAGAGGGTGGTGAGCACATGACATGGCAAATAGGGTGGCTTATCAGTGGCATGGCAAATATGTGGGTGCGTTCATAACATGTCTTTCGTCACACTCACGTCCACGTCGAACGTCGAATATTCCATCCCAATTGTTTTCCGCGGCCGCACTTGTACCACCTTGTACCAGTTTTCCTTGATCCATCTCTGTTGCACTGGAGTGCGTGAGACATTTGGGGCAGACTCAGCATACAAGTGATCCTGCACGAACGAGAGGAAGCACCATTAACTACGAAACCCAGCCAATACTAAAATCAGCGACTTCGATTGCATTGGGTCATAGTTTGTCTGATGGAAAAATCACCTAAACGACATGCCACATACCTTGTGAGCATAGCAAATGCTACATGGCCGATTGGTAGCACCAGATAGCGTGCATGTAATTTTGCAGCTCTCGGGAAAATCACACACCCACGCGTACAGCATGGGTATCACATGGTGCTCAACGCCATTTGGGTCTTTCATCATGAAGCCACTGCATTCAAGCGGACCAAAAGCGGCTATGAGAATGTGTCCATGGGAGTGTTTCAAGCTTGGTGAGTGCAATGGAATGGAGCGTGGAATTTCCAAACGAGCACAACGACATCGTGGGCATTAGGTGCATGGAAGGACAACGGGAATTAGTCGCGTGTAAATGAAGGGAGGCAATCGAGGCTCGGAGGGCTAACATCACCTTTTCAAGCCCTCAAGGATGGGTTGTAGCATGAGCTCAACGGCTTTGTGAAACAACTCTGTGCTTTGTGCGGAGCTCATGCCAGCCGGTGGTATGGGGAGATTCCGCTCTCTCCTCTCCCCCCATCTGACCCTCTCTCCCCTGCGTGTCCCTCTGTCAGGCAGAGCCACAGCAAGGCAGCCTGCAGTCACCACCGCTCTCTCCTCTCCCCCCATCTGACCCTCTCTCCCCTGCGTGTCCCTCTGGCAGGCAGAGCCACAGCACGGCAGCCCGCCGTCACCACCGCTCTCACCTCTCCCCCCATCTGACCCTCTCTCCCCTGCGTGTCCCTCTGGCAGGCAGAGCCACAGCACGGCAGCCTGCAGTCACCACCGCTCTCACCTCTCGCCCCATCTGACACTTTCCTGAACTCCCTTTACCCACTTTACAGCCGTGTCGGGACCGGGCTGGCACGTGGACGACGACACGAAGTGGCCCTTTTCGAGCGAAATCTTTGTTGAGGGAATTTTCGCTGCATTCGTGAGATCGGGCATGGCACTGGGGGTATGGAAGACCCGCAAAATTGCCTTTGCATTGTTCGCTGTAAGTACACGCCCCTTGATTCTGATCATGATTTTTCTAATTCGATCCTGTCGAGAATCTAATTGCCATTATCGATCATTGCAGTTGGAATATCCGATCTTGGAGAAGACCGCCGATGGGAAGTTGAGCAGCAAGCCTGACTACAACAGGCCATTGTACGAGGAGAAAGTCAAGTGGTGCCGGAAGTCGGTGGAGCACGCCGTCACCAACCTTGGGGTGAGCTATGATGCTGAGAGGGACGTGTTTGTGTTTGGCAACGGCATCCTCATCGATGCGAGTGACTACGAAGCTGGATTCAAGAAGACGACTGCTGTGCAGCAGTAGCACTGCATGTTTCCTGGATTTGTTGCTTTTATTGACTGAATAATTAATGTTTGTAGACACCTTTTTCTTTAGGTGAAGCAAAAAAACGAATCAGTATTATGCGAAATCGTTCTGTTTTAGCTACGTATTAATAATTATTGGTATATAATTCGTAGGAAATAACACTGTATGTGGCAACGTTTACATTTATCCATGTTGTGACAGTACAGTACAATATTTTTATCGTATTTATTGCTAGGTAATCTGGTTTCGACCAACGCGCGATTGTGATGGAAATCCGCCGGAAAACATAACGGCTTTCCATCGGAAATCATCCAGTCTCTTCGGGATGGAAAACCAACGGAAAATATAGTGACGATGCCACTGCGCCACTCGGTGGAATTCCGTCGGAACAAGTTGAACGTGTTCCGACGGATTTCCATTGGTTGGGCAGGAAACCCCACCAAAACCGCCTGTTTTCAGGCCGTGTTTTTTGTGATGTGGGCGTACTGCTGGATGTGGAGCAGTTGAGAGCGGTGCTGAGGCGCCATGAATAATAGGTGTTTCTGGCTGATCGTCTGCTATGCACCGCAAGAGTGGTGGTACCAAGAGGGGGCCGGCGAAGGGGTGCTGACTGTCGTAGACACATTCAGGCAGGGAAGGCGGAGGGAGAGGAGGGGCATGAGATTGAGTCAATTTGAATTGAGTAATTCCGTTTCAAATGAGACAACAAACATTTGAACGGTTAGGAGGAGTGAACATGGCACATGGCACATTCCAACTCGAAACAGCCACAGATACTTCAGCACAGATGATTGGCAGTACACCCGACAGGGAAAATGGATCATTCTTCAGCGTAGGCACAATGAAACCATCGAGGTTGCGTGTGCCAGCTTGAAGGGTCACGTGTGGGACGTGGCAATATCGAACACACATGGCGGCGAGAATGGCAAATGCGTCATCTGGAAGGCCGGAACGAGCAGAAGAGGAGATGAAGTGGAGAGGAAGGGGAGAAGGCGGCGAAAAAAAAAAAGTCTGATGCTCGCTGAAATGAATTATCCGATGAGAATTGTAACTGGAATCGCTGAGATGGCCCACTCCCAGAAACCGAGTCATGAGACCACTGGATTCGCCGAAACAGCTAACATCGCAAAATTCATTCGATAAGAACGCAAGTCGAAACAACTCGGTCACAATGTAAATTTTCAATGCCGAGTCGCGATGGAGATGTCATTGAGGCGGAGGCCGCGTGCACTTGATCGGGTAACCACAATCGTGCGAGACGACGATTCACGACGCAAGCACTGAACCCCCTATACCTAAGGGCGTATTCCTGGACCACGTGTCAAGCTGTGTTTGTGTCAACCTAGAATCTTGGAACGCATGCGATTGGTTTAAAAGGTACAACTGGCCAATCAGGTGCGCTCCATAGTTATGGGTTGACACCAACTGGTTCTTGACACAAAGTCAGGAATACGCCCTAAGACACGAATTGATACTATCGATAGATTTGAAACAATGGCCGCCAGCTTCTCCGATTCTAGGCAGTGACAGTTGCAAAAGGTCGGCATAGAAGCCTGACCGCGCTTTTACCGCGGGGAGTCGTACTCAACCGTACCACAATTATCAGACTCGAATCTACTGTAACACCTAGCGAAACATTGCAAAACCCCCTCCGTGCTGCTCTTGGAATTGTAGCCCTGGTAACGCCGGTTGGCGGGCGGATACCTCTAGGAAAGCAACACCCTCGAATCCCCCTCTCCTCACGTCACGTGAGTGCTGTTCTGTCCGTCACGAAGCATTTCCTCGTCCGCTCCACACCCATTCTTTTTCATTCGCAATAGTTCGCCCAAGACCTGTGCTGTCCTTTGCCAAGCCAACCCCCCCCCAAGTCACCTTGGAAGCTCCACCCTCCTTGCCCTTGCGAGGCACCACCACATCCCTCGTACACCTTTCACAGCATTCACAAATCTCTCAATTCTCTACCATTTTCCCAGTTCACTCGTTTCCCTACTTGACTCCATTACTGTCCTCTTTCACCTTACGAGTATTGCCTCTCACCGCTTTTCCATAAGAGCGTGTTACGTACCTCTCTATTTAGGGGCTGGTCGGGTTGCCTCGAACGGTCGGGTTGGGTAGACCCGTAAGGTTACCAAATTACCCTAGGGTCTACAGTGTACAGTATTTGACGTTTGTAGCACTCTCACACCTGGTCGAGGCAACCAGGCGGTCTATGCGACCATATGGTCCCGCCCACCACCAGCTGGTTGGGGCAACCAGCCACGAACGTACCAACCTGCGAAGCAACCAGTGCTACATTGAAAATTGGGGGCAGGTGACACTATCGAATCTGAATTTGATTGGTGCACGACAACAAAAATCAAGGTTTGGTTCACACTAATTGGTTTAGCGACTGTAGGGTTTGCCCAAAATACTGTAGGTATGGTTGGGTCTTCAAAACAGGCAGTTGGTACATTTGCAAGTTGCTTGCTAGTACCCAACCGCCCACTGGTCGACCCGACCAGACAGGTCGGGTCGACTTTTACAGGCAACTGGGGCCTGCCACCAAAATAAGGGGTACGTAACACGCTCTAAACCTCCATTTTTCATTCATTCTGCTACGCGACTCGTTTTTCCAACTCAGGCTAGGCTTCAAGGTTGCTGCATCTGCTCCTCTTATCCTCGCTCAACCATGATCCCTCACAAGACGATGAGGTCAGCAACCTTCCCAGCGACGTCCTCGCTAGGATACTATCGCTTACATTTAGGAATTCCGACTCTCACGCATTGAGGCCGAAGCAGCTGCACCTTTGCTCGATCGTTTCAGACAAAGTTTTCCGTCTCGACGAAAATACGTTTCCATTTCCGACTCCCTCCGCCGTTCCAAACGCTGCCAAGATCTTCCTCGTGTCGTTAGTGTGCCGTCTTTGGCGCGATGTAGCTCAACATGACGTCTCCACCCTCGTCGTTGAACAAAAACATGCTATTTCATCACAAAAATCCTGCGTCCAGAAAGCCGTTGAAAAGAGTTGCTTTGGAGCTTTGTCGAATGATTTATAAACTTAGTGTTTCGAACGCTTTTTTGAGAAAGTATAGTGCGCTTTCCAAATGCTTTGTCGAATGCTTTTCAAATGCTTCTGCAATGCTTCTCTATTCAAAGCTGCATCTTGAATACCTTCAACTGAAGTTTAGTAAGAGTCTTCCCGAAGTGACTTTGGAGATTAGATCTCATTGCATTTTACTCTTTAGTGAGTTTGTATATTGAATTCATACTGCTTATAATTGGACATTCCACAAACGTTATTAATTTCTACAATTCATGATTCTTGTCTAATTGAGTTCAGATTTTCCTTTACTAGAAATGCCAACATTATGTAAAATATAACCATAACACAATGGCAGCTAAAAATAGATAGAACTACTCTCGCCTACAGCCGGGGGTGATCTACATGATTTGGGCATGGTCTTGGCCGAAGACAGCACCTTCTGCAGATCACCAAGCAACCCCTGCAGTTCACCATAAGAGTTAGCCATGATATTTAAACCAGTGACATGTAAGTTGAATGTTTACCAGAAAAAAGAAACCGGAGATTAATAGGAAACTGCCTGCCAGCAAAACAAACCAACAAAAACGAAAGCGTTTCATTCGCTAGCAATTCCATTCAGCGCAAGAGTGTCAAGATAACCGGTAGTCTTAGGAGCCATAGCTAGGAGAGTCCTAGCTAGGCAAGAGAGTTTAGGCGAAAGAGGAGGGTTGCACTAGCAAGAATGGGGATACAAATAGCAAACCCTAGAAGGGTTGTACTCGCTACAGAGCACCCCACTACAGGCTAGAGCATAATATTTTGACACACCCCCATAGCCAAAGTGGGGTGTAATCAGCAGAGCAAGCAAAGCAGTACAAGCTCAGGGTGGATCACAATGTCACCACACATTCTGAGCACAAGTTTAAGAAGCAATAGTTTAAAGTTCACAATTATGAGCAAAGCTAGTGGTAGTCACAACGGGCAAGTGAGGAGGAGGAGGGCTGGCGAGAGGAGAGTAGATGGGAGGCGACGACTGAAGCTGCAGGCACACGGGCAACAGACGGCTCTGGTGCGACACAGTGGCTACCGGGAGTGAGTGCCCCGGAGTACAGGAGTAACAGGCTCCGCGGCTAAGACGAGCAGCAGGAGCAACGGACCCACAGGCGACGGCGCAACCGGCTCTCTGAGCTACCGGGAGTGAGTGCCCTGTCGAAATAGTAGGTATAGTAAGAGGCCACGGCTAGGGATGACCTAGCTAGGCAAGAGAGAATGAAGCAAAGGGAGGAGTTTGCACTAGCAAGGATGGGATACAAATAGCAAACCCTAGAAGGGTTGTACTCGCTATAGAGCACCCCACTGCAGGCTAGAGCATAATATTCTGACACACCCCCATAGCCAAAGTGGGGTGTAATCAGCAGAACAAGCAAGCAGTACAAGCTCAGGGTGGATCACAATGTCACCACACATTCTGAGCACAAGTTCAAAAGGCAATAGTTTAAAGTTCACAATAATGGGTAAAGCTAAAGCTGTCACAGAGGGCAAGCGAGGAGGAGGAGGGCTGGCGAGAGGAGAGAAGAGTGGAGACGACGACTGAAGCTGCAGACACACGGGCAACAGACGGCACTGGTGCAACTCTAGTGGCTACCGGACGCAGAGCCCCGGAATACAGGGGTAATATCCGCTGCAGAGGGTGCAGCGGACCCACGGGCGACAGGTGCAGCCGGCTCTCTGAGCTACCGGAGGTCCGCGGAACCCCGGAATACAGGTGCTGCGAACGACACGACGGCAACCTCCGCTCAACCTCCTCCAACTGCCCCACACACCCCCCACACACCCACTGCTGAAACCCTAGCTCCATTCCCACGGCACCCCCCTTAAACCCCAAACCCTAGGCTCCCACACACCACCCCCCTCAGCGGCAGCTGTAGCAGAGGGAGACTAGGGAGGAGGAGGAGGAGCAGGGAACGGCACGCAGTGTCTTCACCCCCATACCCCTCACCCCCAAACCCTAATTCAGGAGAACGGGCTGTAGGAGGGGTGGGGCGCCAGTAGAAGCACGGGGGACAGTGGGGAGGGCAGGGGCAGCGAGGAACGGGCCGCCCACGGGCCTGGCACAGCCGCCCGAACCGCGCGCAGGCGGCCCGAGCCGCGCGCGGGCCTGGCGCAGCCCGTACGGGCCGCGCGCGGGCCTGGCGCAGCCCGTACGGGCCGCGCGCAGGCCTGGCGCAGCCCGTACGGGCCGCGCGCCGGCTGTACGGGCCGCGCGCAGGCCACGACGGGCGACAGGAGGCGAGTCGACGGTGGGGGGGTGCGCGCGGGTCCCCGGAGGCGACGCGAGGGTCGACGGGGGCGACGCGACGTGCAGGGTGGGGGCCGCGAGTGCTCCCCAGGGCGCCGCGACGGACGGGCGGGGTGCGCGCGGGCTCCCCCACGGCTGGAAACCGCCGCGCGCCTCGGCGCGCACGGCGGGCAGGGAACCGCCGCGCGCCCCGAGCGCGCGGCGGGATGAAAAATTGAAGGCCGCGCGCCACGGGGCGCGCGGCACAGAGTAGGGCAGCGGAAGCAGTAGTGGGGCCCACAGGCCAAGAGCGTAACCGCTCTAATACCATGTCGAAATAGTAGGTATAGTAAGAGGCCATAGCTAGGGATGACCTAGCTAGGCAAGAGAGAATGAAGCAAAGGGAGGAGTTTGCACTAGCAAGGATGGGATACAAATAGCAAACCCTAGAAGGGTTGTACTCGCTATAGAGCACCCCACTGCAGGCTAGAGCATAATATTCTGACACACCCCCATAGCCAAAGTGGGGTGTAATCAGCAGAACAAGCAAGCAGTACAAGCTCAGGGTGGATCACAATGTCACCACACATTCTGAGCACAAGTTCAAAAGGCAATAGTTTAAAGTTCACAATAATGGGTAAAGCTAAAGCTGTCACAGAGGGCAAGCGAGGAGGAGGAGGGCTGGCGAGAGGAGAGAAGAGTGGAGACGACGACTGAAGCTGCAGACACACGGGCAACAGACGGCACTGGTGCAACTCTAGTGGCTACCGGACGCAGAGCCCCGGAATACAGGGGTAATATCCGCTGCAGAGGGTGCAGCGGACCCACGGGCGACAGGTGCAGCCGGCTCTCTGAGCTACCGGAGGTCCGCGGAACCCCGGAATACAGGTGCTGCGAACGACACGACGGCAACCTCCGCTCAACCTCCTCCAACTGCCCCACACACCCCCCACACACCCACTGCTGAAACCCTAGCTCCATTCCCACGGCACCCCCCTTAAACCCCAAACCCTAGGCTCCCACACACCACCCCCCTCAGCGGCAGCTGTAGCAGAGGGAGACTAGGGAGGAGGAGGAGGAGCAGGGAACGGCACGCAGTGTCTTCACCCCCATACCCCTCACCCCCAAACCCTAATTCAGGAGAACGGGCTGTAGGAGGGGTGGGGCGCCAGTAGAAGCACGGGGGACAGTGGGGAGGGCAGGGGCAGCGAGGAACGGGCCGCCCACGGGCCTGGCACAGCCGCCCGAACCGCGCGCAGGCGGCCCGAGCCGCGCGCGGGCCTGGCGCTTCCCGTACGGGCCGCGCGCGGGCCTGGCGCAGCCCGTACGGGCCGCGCGCGGGCCTGGCGCAGCCCGTACGGGCCGCGCGCCGGCTGTACGGGCCGCGCGCAGGCCACGACGGGCGACAGGAGGCGAGTCGACGGTGGGGGGGTGCGCGCGGGTCCCCGGAGGCGACGCGAGGGTCGACGGGGGCGACGCGACGTGCAGGGTGGGGGCCGCGAGTGCTCCCCAGGGCGCCGCGACGGACGGGCGGGGTGCGCGCGGGCTCCCCCACGGCTGGAAACCGCCGCGCGCCTCGGCGCGCACGGCGGGCAGGGAACCGCCGCGCGCCCCGAGCGCGCGGCGGGATGAAAAATTGAAGGCCGCGCGCCCCGTGGCGCGCGGCACAGAGTAGGGCAGCGGAAGCAGTAGTGGGGCCCACAGGCCAAGAGCGTAACCGCTCTAATACCATGTCGAAATAGTAGGTATAGTAAGAGGCCATAGCTAGGGATGACCTAGCTAGGCAAGAGAGAATGAAGCAAAGGGAGGAGTTTGCACTAGCAAGGATGGGATACAAATAGCAAACCCTAGAAGGGTTGTACTCGCTATAGAGCACCCCACTGCAGGCTAGAGCATAATATTCTGACATGCCCCGGAGTACAGGCGCTGCGTACGACACGACGGCAACCTCCCCTCAACCTCCCCCAACAGTCCCACACCCCTCGACACACACCCCCTGCTGAAACCCTAGCTCCACTCCCATGGCACCCCCCTTAAACCCTAAACCCTCGGCTCCCACACACCCACCCCCCTGAGCAGCAGCTGCAGCAGTGGGAGACGGAGGAGGAGGAGGAGCAGGGGACGGCTCACACTCACGGCACCCCCATACCCTCCACCCCCAAACCCTAACACAGGAACGCGGGCAGTAGCGGGGGTGGGGCGCCGGCAGAAGCTCGGGGGACGGACGAGGCGCGCGCACGGGCCTGCCGCAGGCCGGACGAGGCGCGCGCGGGCTGCCCGGGCCGCGCGCGGGCCTGGCGCAGGCCGTACGGGCCGCGCGCGGGCTGTACGGGCCGCGCGCGGGCCTGGCGCAGCCCGTACGGGCCGCGCGCGGGTCCCAGGGGCGCTTCGACGGGCGACGGGGGCGTTTCGACGGGCGACGGGGGGCGCTCCGACGGGCGACGGGGGCGCTTCGACGGGCGACGGGGGGGAGCGCTTCGACGGGCGACGGGGGGCGCTTCGACGGTGGGAAACCGCCGCGCGCCTCGGGGCGCACGGCGGGCAGAAAACCGCCGCGCGCCCCGAGCGCGCGGCGGGAAGAAAAAACGAACATCGCGCGCCACGGGACGCGCGACACACAGGAAGGCAGCGGAAGCAGGCGGGCCCACAGGCCAGGAGCGTAACCGCTCTGATAGCATGTCAAGATAACCGGTAGTCTTAGGAGCCATAGCTAGGAGAGTCCTAGCTAGGCAAGAGAGTTTAGGCGAAAGAGGAGGGTTGCACTAGCAAGAATGGGGATACAAATAGCAAACCCTAGAAGGGTTGTACTCGCTACAGAGCACCCCACTACAGGCTAGAGCATAATATTCTGACAAAGAGTAGGAACTAGCGCTTCTTTGAAGGAAACCGCGCGACCTGTACACGGGGATAACAAAGACTTAAAACGAGGAGAGAGATATGCACCGCGGAGCACAAGGCTTCACTAAGTAAACGGACTGCATGACCGTAGAGACACAGCCAACAACATTTGTTAGATAACAGAGAAGGATCTAATGTGACCTTAATCAGAAAACAGCGCGACCTGGGCTTCGACCTGCACATGTTGATCAAGAGGAATTTAAACGAGGAAAGCGCAAGTACCACAGAGCACACACCTACACGAAGTAAACGGAGTGCACGAGGGGAGAGACACACAGCCAATTAGGCGCACTCGTGGCAATTGCAGAAAATAACGAGCTACTGGGACGGTTGAGACTATCGCGACAGTTAAACAACGGCGACGGTTGAGACAATGACAACGGTTGAGACTACGGCGGCCGTTGAGATAACGAGACTGGAAAACGTGCCAAGGAAGAACTAAACTAAAATCAGTCACAGCCACCCTAGAATAACAAAATGAGAGCCCACTTCACCTTTTCTGTGCAAGCGTAAAGGGTAGGGTGGAGGGAGGTGGTGTGGATGGGGTTGGTTAGTTGGCACAAGTGGTGGTGGTTGGGCTGGATTTTGTTGAGGTGGATGCAATGCCGGCTTTGACTGGTTGAACAAAGTGGTATGCTGAGCTGGATTGAATGAGGCGAATTTGGTTGGTTGGAGAGATTTCTGGCCTGGTTGGGGTTGGTTGGGAAAGTGTAATAGGGGTTTGGCAAATGCGCGTTGACTTAGGACATATAAATTATTATAAAACTTCGAAGTAGTGTTTGTAGTCCAGCCAGTTACGAAATTTGGCTCTGACGTGAAAGACCCGGGTTCAAATCCTAGAGCAGACCTTTTTTGAAATTTAGCTACTGTCCTCTCCTCAAGCTAGTTTTATTACCTTGCTGCGTCTCGAAATTGAGGTATCATAATGATCCACACTTAACTTACTAATCATAAATTTTTTCAACCTTATTATTGTTTCAACAATTAACATCTGACAAACATTTCATTGAAACATTGCAAAACCATTACTAAAACATCAGCAAAGCATTTGGTCCGACAAAAATGATATACAAATGATATATAGATGATTCCAGGATGATTGTCAAACGATTTTTGAAAACTTGCTTAAAAAAAAATGGTCAGATGATTTCCAGACGCACACATTTTTGTGATGTTCGCTACAACATGTCTCGCATGCCGTCGCTTGCTTCCCAAACCTCACCCATCTTCGTCTCTGCTATAGCAGCGTGGAAAACCTAAGTGACACCTTTCTCGCTCACCTCGCATCGTCGTGTCCGAAGCTCGCGATTCTCCACGTGGGACGCTCGATCACGCAGCGTCTGATTGATGCCCGGGGGAAGCACCTGCACCCGATCACCGAAGCTGGTCTGCATCGCTTCTTCCAGCGTTGCACTCAGCTGGAGCAGCTTTCAATGCTCTGCCTCCATCGAGACGCCAACCTACCGCCTTCCTTCTTCCAGCTAACGCGTCTACACACCCTGGCGTTAACAGCTGCTTCCGCCTTGGAAACTCCAGATCTGGGAAACCTCGCCTCTCTCACCACTCTCCATATCGTTTCCTCGAAGTTGAGCGATGCGCAGCTCGCCAACGTACGTCGTCTCCCCAGCATCACTAACATTGAAATCTCTGAGACCGATTTTTCTCTTAATGATCCGAGCTCGCCTGTGTTCACCATCGCACAGCTACCGTTGATAAAATCGTGGAGTACCTGCCATCTGTTGCTGTCCGATTGGCCATGCACAAGTCTGGAACGGCTGCAGATCTCATTTTGCGAAGAACTGAAGCGGCTTCCGGACGACTTTGCGGAATTGCTGCCGCGTATTCGTGAGGTGACCATTATCGGATGCTATCTCTTGGAGGAGCTGCCTGAAAGTTTCTATTCCCTGAAGCACCTCGAGACCTTGTTACTCTTCAGCTGCAACCGATTATGCCTCCTGCCTGAAAAGATTGGGAGCCTGTCTTCCCTGAAAACTCTGAATTTGGAAAGACTGCCGCTTGCGAGCCTGCCTGACTCCATCTGCCAGCTCAGTTCCCTGGAAACCTTCTCCTTCCTTCCCTCCCTTCTCTCCCTTCCCGCCCTTCTCTCCCCCCTTACCTTCTCTCCCTTTTCTCCCTTCCCTCTCATCCCTCCATGCAATCTCCTGTCTCTCCTTTCTCTCCCTTCTCTCCCGTCCCTCCCGTCCCTCCCGTCCCTCCCGTCCCTCCCGTCCCTCCCGTCCCTCCCGTCCCTCCCTTCCCGCCCTTCTCTCCCTTCAATACCTTCGCTCCCTTCCCGCCCTTCTCTCCCTTCAATACCTTCGCTCCCTTCCCGCCCTTCTCCTCCCCCCCACCGTATCTCCGTTACCTTCCATTTCATCCCTACCCTTCCTCGTCTCTCCCTCCCGACATCTCTCCTGCTTCTCCTTTCACTCCCTTTCATCCCTTGCCTCCCTTGACTACCTTCCCTCCCTTCTCTCCCTTCGATAGAAGTCTCTCCGTTCCCTCCTTTTCTCTCCCTTCTCTCCCGTGTCTCCCTTCCTCGCCCTTCACTCCCTTTCCTCCCTTCTCTCCCATGTCTCCCTTCCTCTCCCTTCACTCCCTTCCCTCCCTTCTCTCCCTGCCCTCCCTTCCCTCCCTTCTCTCCCTGCCCTCCCTTCCCTCCCTTCTCTCCCTGCCCTCCCTTCCCTCCCTTCTCTCCCTGCCTTCCTGTCCCCCATCCTTCCATCCTTACGCACTCCTCCAGCCATTCTCTCCTCTTGCAATCCTCACTGCCATCCTTCCCTTCCGCTAAACCTGTAACCAAGCCCCTTTCGATTCTCTTGTCGTCACCTCCCAAGCAACAGCGGCATTGCCATGGGAAATTTCAACATGCATCTCCCACCTACCCCCACCTACTCCCATCTCACCTCCCCTCCCCCTACCACCTACTCCAATCTCACCTCCCCTTTCCCCCCCTTACCACGGGATTTCAGCCCACCACGCCTCCCCATACCACCTACTCACATCGTTGCTCCCCTCCCCCTACCACATACGACATACTCCCATCTGACCTCCCCTTCCCCTACCACCTACTCCCTTCTCATCTCCCCTCCCCTACCACCTCTCCTGGCCCTATCAGGCACTCTTTGCTCACCTCCCATCCCCCTCCCAGGGGCATTCTTCTCACCTCCCCTCTCCTACCTCTTCTTACCCCCTCCTCTACCAAGGGCGCTCTGCTCACACCCTGCCCCTCCAGGTCCCCCACACTTATGTGTTTCTTTCTTAGTTGAATCTGACCTCCTACAGCCCTCACATTGTATTCCCTTGCTCGATTTCTGTGCTTGTGTTGCAGGTGGGGTGCTTTCCTGACTGCACATCCTACGCCTCACAGGGCACATAACAGCCTGCAACCTGGGCTTGGATAGGCTGCGATTGCAATGGGAATGGCAGGGGAGCATGGCAACGGCTACGAGCAAAGCAGCTTCAAGCCTCTCGGTCAATCGGCCTGTCCTTATACGATCCAAGTATTCAATCTTCCGCCTTGAACATTAGCACATAAACACACCCTCTTTTCCCCTTTTAGGTATTTCTTACTGACCCAACACATCGTGCCATCAAACTCATGTTTGTGTTTTTACCAACTGGTTATTGAACGTAGTGCTTTGTGACATCATTACAGGTTGCTGACTTCAACACTCTTTGTAGCATGTTCCCTACCATAACACAGTATGTAAACAAAGCAGTGGTCACGAGTAAAAGCAGAGAGGCAATCCATGCATACTAGTAACTAAGCAAAGAGTGCACGCAGCAGGTCGCCTTTCCTGGACACAGCGCCACAAAACCTGAGGGGATGGTGGCAAGGAGGGATGGGGAGAGAAAGGATGCTGAGAGGATAGATGGAGTGTGGAGGGATGCGGAGAGGAAAGGATGGGGTGAGGAGGGATGCGGAGAGGAAAGGATGGGGTGAGAAGGGATGCGGAGAGGAAAGGATGGGGTGAGAAGGGATGCGGAGAGGAAATGAGGGGGTGAGAAGGGATGCGAAGAAGTGGGGGAAAGGAGGGGAAGCAAGGGGGGAAAGGAGGGGAGGCAGGGGGGAATTGAGGGGATTCGTGGTGGGAAAGGAGGGGAAGCAGGGGCGGAAATGAGGGGATGCGTGGGGGGAAAGGAGGGGAAGCAGGGGCGGAAATGAGGGGAAGCAGGGGCGGAAATGAGGGGATGCGTGGGGGGAAAGGAGGGGAAGCAGGGGCGGAAATGAGGGGAAGCAGGGGCGGAAATGAGGGGAAGCAGGGGCGGAAATGAGGGGATGCGTGGGGGGAAAGGAGGGGAAGCAGGGGCGGAAATGAGGGGAAGCAGGGGCGGAAATGAGGGGATGCGTGGGGGGAAAGGAGGGGAAGCAGGGGCGGAAATGAGGGGAAGCAGGGGCGGAAATGAGGGGATGCGTGGGGGGAAAGGAGGGGAAGCAGGGGCGGAAATGAGGGGAAGCAGGGGCGGAAATGAGGGGATGCGTGGGGGGAAAGGAGGGGAAGCAGGGGCGGAAATGAGGGGAAGCAGGGGCGGAAATGAGGGGATGCGTGGGGGGAAAGGAGGGGAAGCAGGGGCGGAAATGAGGGGAAGCAGGGGCGGAAATGAGGGGAAGCAGGGGCGGAAATGAGTCCAAACGTGTGGACGCGGCCTTACGCATTTCGTGTATTGGAGAAATCCGTGAGGCGAGCAGCGCGTTACTGGTGGCTGCAGTAGGATGGCTGGCTCGCGCGCGCTTCTAGACTGAATTTCGCTGGAGAGCGCGTGCTTGCAACCGCGTGCTGTTTGCTGGGGCATCTAAGCGTCACATGCGCTCGCTGTGCTGGCGCGCCGCGCGGTATGCAGGTGCCGCTTTGCGGCGCGCGTTTTGCTGGCAAGCGCAGCTCTGCTGAGCGCGCTATGCTAGCGCGCGCGGAATGCCAGCATAGCGCGCACAAGTGCCGCGCGCGGATGCCAGCACAGCGCGCGCAAGTGTTGCGCGCGGAATGATAGCGTAACTGGCGCAAGTCCCGCTAACGGAATGCTATCATTGCTGGCGCCAGTGACGCGCGCGGAATGACACGACACACACGGAGTGCCACCATCGCTGGCGCTAGTGACGCTCGCAGGCGTCGCCTGTTCTGCACACGGCTAAATACTCACCCGCGTCTATGTATGTGGTCGCGCTGCTGGCCTAGCACCCTCCGGCCTGCTGCCTAGTACCTAAACTAGTAGCTACTAGATGCGTATTCCCCGTAGTGTGTGATGTGGCAAGTTCGGTGACGGGAGGTGTTTCCCATTTTGTGACCCACAACCTACCCAACCCTGCTCGTCTTACAACGGAAGTGCTCCAGTTTTTCGCCAACACTCTCGCTATTCTGTTTACATTTTCGTTGAGGCGAAATCGCCTGGCACACTGTACAGAAACAACAGTGCTGCCAAATGTATACTGCTGCTTTAACAACCCAAAAACTAAGCTACCGCCATCCCCTGCCTAGCATGGGGGGGAGGTCAATAGCTTAGCTTTTGAATAATCAACTACCACATGAAACAACACAATCTGTGAAGTCTAAAAACGAGATCAACCTACCTAATTCAGTTCAAGTGAGCGTACCCGTTCGAGTGTAACTCAATGAACCTTTGGGAAATGATAGAACTGATTCTCATTTCTAAAAACCACAGACATGCATTGTTAATGAAATAACAGATGGATAATGATATGGTAGATGAATGCCACACATACGGACACATACGCACGCAATCAGACGAACACACGCACGCACAGAAGCTCGGAACAAGCCAATGCAAAAAGAACTTGCGAAAAAAAAAAACACAGAAGATGCAAAAGATCACTACCAAGCAATACAACACAATTAGACCTAATCGCCACAAATGTGATCGTTCTTCCTTTAAAAAGGACCTTCAATTCCTGAATGGTACAGCAAAGCCTCTGAAAAGTAGAAAATACGAAAGGGGGGAAATGGGGAATAGAAGTTGAGGGGATATAGATGGCGACTTTGAAAAAACAAATATCACAAGCTGGCTTTCTGAACACAAATAGCAGGGAATTGGAGTAAACAGAAAAGAAGAAAGAGAAAAAAAAGTAAGAAGAAAAGTCCAAAGAGCTACACGTAGGTAAGAATGGAAAAGTACAGAACAAAGGAAAGAAGAATGATCATCGAAAGAAGGGGAGAGGAATAAAAATGCAGAGAGGGGGAAGATACCTCATATTCAAAATGCTAAAAGTTTTTCTCCACTAAAATGAAACTGTATGAACACCTGACTTAGAAGGGAAAACTGTACGTTAGCGAAAATAAACGAAAATGTGTAACCACCTAAACACCGATTCTAGGCAGGATCGATGTTCTACTTGTGACGCGTCCTGACGAGCGTTTTGGAAGGAACCCTAGTTCCTCGAGACTTGTTTGCGGGGGCTCCGATATCTCCTCAGCAGCTAAGAACCGTCCGATCGTTTTTTCATTGTTAGGCGCCACGCCGCAGTGCGATCCGCTGGCTTCCGATTCAGTCGCTTCCGTAGTTTCCTCGGTTGTTTGCTTTCGCAGTTCGTTGACGCTGACGGAACGAAATCGAAGGCATAGCAGCCTCGAGCATTTCTTAGATCAGAGATCCCACCCAAAGGAACGCCACATTCAGTCAACGAGAACCAGTACCGTGCTTCCGCAGACGTATGCCTGATTCATCCTCGAGCAGCGGCGACCTTGACGGAAGTGCGATTCGAATTCAGCTTGGGCAGCCGAAACGCTGAGATTTTGCTGCCCAAAATCGACTTGGTCCTAGATGAACGAGCCGCGACAATCTCGTCCGGCTGTACCGAACCTCGAGGCTATGCTTGGAGCATTTATTTCGCACAGCATGCCATTGGCTGCTCAACCCCTCCGTTCTTTCTCGTCCAATCACAACACAGAGCACGCCTTTCCCGGAATGAACAACTTTTGCTATGGGAAACAGACTTGCCTCCCACAGTCTATCCACCACCGTTCCTTCTCTCCACCCAAGCTCCATCCACCTTTCCGCCTTGGAGTTGTCGTGCATTTCCAACACTACAAAGCCACTCGTCATTCTCATTCATTCCATCACACCCATTCAAGCTTTTACTTGCTCACCCGTTCGATTTCATACTTGCTTCTGACAGCTATCACCTGGTTTCATCTCCCGGTTCTCGATTCTTGAAATTCCTAGCTGCTTAGACTCTTGTTCGTACCATGGCCGCGCGGAACGCCTCAGTTATCCGGTTTACGAGCCCCTCAATTGACTACGAGTTTTGGAAGGATTTCTCTGAGGCGGATGGCACGTGGCTGTACGCGCCGCTGACGTCCTTGGGCCTAGATCACGAGTTCTGGAAGGATTTATCCGAGGAAGACTGTACCTGGCTGTCTGGCCCGCTGGGATTCTCGATGGGTGAAGACTCCTCCATTGACCACGCGTTCTGGGAGGACTACAGTGAAGCCGAGCAGACGTGGCTTTACGTCCCTGGGATTCCCTTTTGTGAGCCTATTGTGACCCTCACTCTTGGCGCTGCACCTGCTGCCAGCAGCACTGACAGCAGCACTGCCAGAAGCACGACAACAAACGGCTGCAACAGCTCTAGCGTTGCAAGCAGCAGCACCAGCGACAGCAGCAGCACCAGCGGCAGCAGCATCATCAGCGGCAGCAGCATCATCAGCGGCAGCAATAGCATCAGCAGCCGCAGCGCCGGCAGCAGCAGCTTTAAGAGCGCCAACAGTGCTTTGATGAGCAAGAGGCGGCAGCAGCGGCTGCACGCCGTTGCGGTGCGCGTGGGGCGGTTGAACGAGGACGAGCAGAGCACTGCGCGCTCCCCCCGTGCGTCGCTGGGCTTCTCCCCGCTGCGACCCACCAAGCCCGCGAGTCAGCCGCGCAGCAACACGCCCGTGAGTCAGCCGCGCAGCAACACGCCCACGCCCACGCACGTCATGGGTGCACGCGCTGCTGCTACCACCGCTTCTGGGCAGAGCGCTGCTGTCACCACCGCTGCTGTTAACATGAAGAGCGCCGCTGTGAAAAACGTTGCTGTGAGGACTGTTCCAGCTATTCCTGCAGCAGCCAGGGGATCGTCAGCCAAGGCTACAGCGGCTGCTGCTGTGAAGCCTGTAGCTGCTGTGAAGAGCGTTAAGCCTGCAGCTGCTGCAGCTAAAGCAACGCTAGCCAAGGCCACACGTATGACGCCTGCAGCTGCTAAGAGTGTTGCTGCTAAGAGTAACTCAGTGGGGTCAGTGACAACAAAAGCAGCAGGCGAGAAGGCGAGGGAGCAGGGCAATGGGAGGGCAGCACACACGGCGGTGCGTGCAGCAGCAGGGAAGGCGGCGTTGGGAGGGGTGGAGGCAGCAGAAGGGCGAGCAGCAGGTTTGGGAGAGGGTTCAGGGCGTGGTGGCGGTGGTGCGAGTGGTATCCCTAAGCCTGGGCAGAGCAGGGCAGCGCACACGGCTTCAGCGGCTAAGGCAGTGCAGGCTGCGCCTCACAGCACTCGTAAACCGGCTGCTCCAGCAGCAGCAGTGGCCGCCACTCGCATTCCCAAGCCACGCTCAGCAGCAGCCAGTGGCATTCCCAAGCCACACAGCGCAGCAACCAAGGGAAGCAGTGAACGGTGATGAAGCAGCAGCATTAGCAGCAGTAGAAGGCAGCAGATCCAGAGGTGTTGCCATGGGATGTGGAGGGAGTTGTGGTGTGGGTGGGATGAGCATGATGGCTGGTGGGGCTGGTGGCAGGCGCATGGCGGGACTTACCCCTTTTTGCACCCTGCTTGCAGGGTGTTGTGGGAGAGATGGCAGGAGAGGTGGACGAATGTGGTCAGCTGGAGGGTGGCCTGTGGGGAGGCTGGTGGCTGAGCATGGCAATGGATCTGCTGTCCGCGGAATTCAGACTCTTAGCTAGAGACTAGTTCTCTAGTTTAGACTCATGATTCCCTTAGCATCTTGTAACCGTTTATATTGCAAAGATTAGATATAGTTTCATTCCCTTGTGCTAGCTTGTGTTTGAGGGAGTGGAGAAGGGAAGGAGGGAAGGTGTGTAGGCAACTGTTTGTTGTTGTTATCTTCCTCTTGCCATTTCCCCCTCCCCCGCTGGTGTTCTTCATTTTTCCAAATGCTCATTTTGAACCATATTCCCACTGTCAGTTTCCCTTTGCCACTCTTCCCATTATGGCACTGGCATCATCTATGCTATCATGTCGCATTGTTTTATTTCCACTCTCATCATGCAGCTGTCATGCTCTGATTGTCATGACTTTTTTCACAACAGCCATCTTTGCATTGTGAGCATCCCATTCTCGGTCTCCCATTTTGTTTTCCCACTGCATAAGCTGCCATAGGAAACTCTCAATCAATCCTTCGTTCAATCAATTACCCTTTGCTGGCTTTGCCATTGCCATTTTCCCTTCTTCTAGTGCCCCCTTTGTCGCTTTGCTGATGTTACTTCATTTCTTCATTCTCCCATTAACATCATCCTCTGCTATGATGCTCTCATCCCATCCCATTGTCACTTTCATCATGCGACAGTCATGTTCCATTGTCATTTTTCCACAGCCAGCTCTGCTTGCATCGTCGTAATTCCTTTTCTGTTGACGATCATCATTCTTACTATTCAAGTGCCCCATGCCATCTCATCAATGTCATATCCTGCTCTCTTTTCTCATCATCCGTTTTTTGCTGTCAATGTTCCATATTCTTTTCCTGTTCCACTTACCTTTTCCGTTTTCCATCAATCTGCTATGGCCCCCTCTTCCCCCCCCCTCCCCTGCAGTACAGTGCATTAGAGTTGCCTCAGGTACGCTCCATACCCCATCCCATCCCTTCTCTCTTGCTCTCTCCATTCCTCATCACAAGCTGTTCCTCTACCTGCTCCTCCTCTGCTCTCCAGCATGAGCATTCTCAAAGACGTGTAATTCACTGGTGCGGCATGGCAATATGCAACTGCCATTCATTCTTCCTTCCCCAACCTGCGCCATACATGCCTGCTGTGTGAAGGGGGCAATCTGTGCACTTCGTTTCACAGTCATGGTTGGTAACATTGCCTTTTGCCCATTCAGAATGCACAGTTCCCATTGGCAAGATACGATCTGTGGTGTTTGTGGGGTACTGGTATTGGCATTCCATGCTGTGTTCATGGTATCATCATTTTCCCAATGCTCTTATGCTACCAAGTCACCTTAAACTGCCAAAACCCCGCGGTATTCTTCCCGCTTGCAATCCCCCTCTGTTCTTTGCCATTGCTGTTTTCCCCACTTCCCAGTTTCATTCTCCCACATTGTCAGGAATCTGTCGTTACCACTCCCGCTGTCAATCTCTTTTTTAAACTCCCCCCACAGTTAATTCCATATTGTCCATCATCTCATTTGCACACTGCCATTCATTCTACCAAACCTACTTCCCCCTTGCATATTAGCTGCATTAGGGAATGTTTAATCAGTCCCTCTTTCAGATGGCTTCTGTGGGTTTTGCCATTATCATCTCTTTTGGATGATTCTCCTTCAGTCAGGATTCCCACTGTCCTTCCCACTACCATTGATTCCAATTTACCCTTCTCCCCGCTTGCATGTTACGGTGTTACCTGTCCCATGCACTCAGGCATGTCAAGTCATGAACATGCCGACTTGTTCAAATGTGCCTGATATGCCCCCCTGCTCATCCCATTTCATTCCCCCCTGCTCATCCCATTTCATGATCCTAGTGATCCCATTGTCATGCTTACAATCAACTTCTCATTTATTCTAAAATGGTAGTCAACTTCTCATTCCCATGGTTCCAGCCTTCTCGTTCCGTAGTAGCTTTTCTTGACATTAACTGCTTATTGTCGTTTTCACATTTTTTGTGTTTCCTTTCTCCAGTCATCTTCCATTATCACTTTCCAACTCTCGTCATATCTATCAGTGAATCATGTTGCCGCTTTTCTATCCATTTCTGCGATGCCAACTTCCAATAGCCATTTTCAAAGCCAACTTCTCAATGCCTTCTTCCTCATTCACAATTTCACATACGTATTCCCAGTACCATCTTCCAGTTGCCTTTTATTGCCATTTGTCCCACCGTTTTCACTTGCCTAGTCGAATCCCATTCTCACCTTTCCAATCGATTTCTCAAGTCGTTCTGTCCAATCAGCTTGCCATTGTCACTTTCGATTCAACTCGATATTGCCGTTTTTCCTGTTGCATTGCCCGATTGTATTCCTTATTGATATCCCATTGTCGGTTCCCGGCCAAATTCTCACTGCCATGTTGCCAACCAATCGCCCATTGCCAATTTCCCTGTCAACGTCACATATCTGCTTCACCGGTCCATTACCCACCCGCTAATGCCGGTTTCTTCCTCTGCCATTTCCTCCTTTTGCCTGTGCTCCCTCATGCTTGCTTGGGCCGCACAGGCTCACCCATCCACCTGCCCATCATCCCACCACCCGTCCCACTTCCCACAACCTTTACGTTGCATGCCTGCCTGCCATGCCATGCCTGCTTGCCTGTCATGTGTTTCCCGTTCTGACTGTACTCCATGCCGCAGCAGCATCCATCACCAACTGTGCTTTATTAGCCCTCTTGAGTTCAAAGATGTAGGTCTGTACTCCACGCTATGACTGGATATATGCTGTCACCTTTCATGGGCGTGTACTGTATATATACATCGCTAGGGATGGGGCAAGTGGGCGGTGGTGCACTGGTGGATCTCTAGCTGCAACATTTGACAAGTCTAGTGCAATGCAACTAGCTACAAACAAGTGTACATGGGCCCGTTTGGTGTGATTCTTCGCTTCTAGGTATCGGTGCTGAAGGAAGCTGGATGGATTGGTGTGCTGAAGGAAGCTGGATGGATTGGTGTGGCTGGCAGGAGATGGCATGACAGTTGGCTGGCAGGAGATGGCATGACAGTTGGCTGGCAGGAGATGGCATGACAGTTGGCTGGCAGGAGATGGCATGACAGTTGGCTGGCAGGAGATGGCATGACAGTTGGCTGGCAGGAGATGGCATGACAGTTGGCTGGCAGGCAGTTGGCTGGCAGGAGATGGCATGACAGTTGGCTGGCAGGAGATGGCATGACATTTGGCTGGCAGGAGATGGCATGACAGTTGGCTGGCAGGAGATGGCATGACAGTTGGCTGGCAGGAGATGGCATGACAGTTGGCTGGCAGGAGATGGCATGACAGTTGGCTGGCAGGAGATGGCATGACAGTTGGCTGGCAGGAGATGGCATGGCAGTTGGCTGGCAGGAGATGGCATGGCAGTTGGCTGGCAGGAGATGGCATGACAGTTGGCTGGCAGGAGATGGCATGACAGTTGGCTGGCAGGAGATGGCATGACAGTTGGCTGGCAGGAGATGGCATGACAGTTGGCTGGCAGGAGATGGCATGACAGTTGGCTGGCAGGAGATGGCATGACAGTTGGCTGGCAGGAGATGGCATGACAGTTGGCTGGCAGGAGATGGCATGACAGTTGGCTGGCAGGAGATGGCATGACAGTTGGCTGGCAGGAGATGGCATGACAGTTGGCTGGCAGGAGATGGCATGACAGTTGGCTGGCAGGAGATGGCATGACAGTTGGCTGGCAGGAGATGGCATGACAGTTGGCTGGCAGGAGATGGCATGACAGTTGGCTGGCAGGAGATGGCATGACAGTTGGCTGGCAGGAGATGGCATGACAGTTGGCTGGCAGGAGATGGCATGACAGTTGGCTGGCAGGAGATGGCATGACAGTTGGCTGGCAGGAGATGACATGACAGTTGGCTGGCAGGAGATGGCATGACAGTTGGCTGGCAGGAGATGGCATGACAGTTGGCTGGCAGGAGGTGGCATGACAGTTGGCTGGCAGGAGATGGCATGACAGTTGGCTGGCAGGAGATGGCATGACAGTTGGCTGGCAGGAGATGGCATGACAGTTGGCTGGCAGGAGATGGCATGACAGTTGGCTGGCAGGAGATGGCATGACAGTTGGCTGGCAGGAGATGGCATGACAGTTGGCTGGCAGGAGATGGCATGACAGTTGGCTGGCAGGAGATGGCATGACAGTTGGCTGGCAGGAGATGGCATGACAGTTGGCTGGCAGGAGATGGCATGACAGTTGGCTGGCAGGAGATGGCATGACAGTTGGCTGGCAGGAGATGGCATGACAGTTGGCTGGCAGGAGATGGCATGACAGTTGGCTGGCAGGAGATGGCATGACAGTTGGCTGGCAGGAGATGGCATGACAGTTGGCTGGCAGGAGATGGCATGACAGTTGGCTGGCAGGAGATGGCATGACAGTTGGCTGGCAGGAGATGGCATGACAGTTGGCTGGCAGGAGATGGCATGACAGTTGGCTGGCAGGAGATGGCATGACAGTTGGCTGGCAGGAGATGGCATGACAGTTGGCTGGCTGGCACATGTTGTCTTCTCCGGCCGGACAGGTCCCCCGCCTCGCACAGGGAGGGGGATGTGGTGGGGAGGCGAGGGGAGGGGAGGACAGGATTCCCGCCTCGCACATGAACGCCAGCACTGCCGCACTCACCACGGTTGAGTTGAAAGGGGATGTGGCGTTCACTCAAGCGGAGGGGGATGTGTTGGGGAGGGGAGGGGAGGGGACGGGCACTCACCACGGTTGAGTTGAAAGGGCAGCGGCTGCAGTGGTGGCAGCGGTGGAGGAGGCGAGGAGAGGGCAGGGCGGGGGAATATGCGGATGGCATGGGAGTGGCGTTGACTCGGTTGACCGAGTGTGGTGGTGGAGCATGATGGCAAGCCAATGGGTAGGTGGGGCGAGCAGGGGAGGGCCGAGTATGGGGGGATCGAGGGGGAGGGCTGAGCATGAGGCATGCCATGGACCTTGCAAGGGTGATTTGGAAAAGGGGTGGGTGGGTAGAGGCATGAAAGAAGACATATTTGAACAAGAGGCTGTGATGAATTGAGAAACAGGCAGCTGGTATGTGGTGCAGGATGGATGCATGGGCTTGTGTGGTTTGCTAGTCCACTCAACTTCTGTGTCTACTTTCCCAGCCACTTTCCAGTAGCATCCTTCTTGTGAATGTCCTATTTCCACTCTCATTCCGGATTGCATTTCCAATTTCCTGTCTCCCTCCAGTCTTGATTGCTGAGACTTCCCACATTGTCCGTTTGTGGCAGTGGCGGCAGCAGCGGAGGAGGGGGGGGGAGGCAGGCAGCAGGGCATGAGGATGGCATGGGAATGGTGTTGGCAGAGGTTGACTCGGTTGAATGCGAATGTGGCTGCGGAAACATAGCAGCATGATGGGAGCACGCACGCAAGCTGATTGGGAGGAGGGGCGAGCAGTTGAGGAGCGAGTTTGGGGGGGTGGAGCACGGTGTGAGGCAGTGAGGGTATGGTGGGTGGAGCATGGTTTGAGGCAGTGAGGGTATGGTGGGTGGAGCATGGTTTGAGGCAGTGAGGGTATGGTGGGTGGAGCATGGTTTGAGGCAGTGAGGGGATGGTGGGTGGAGCATGGTTTGAGGCAGTGAGGGTATGGTGGGTGGAGCATGGTTTGAGGCAGTGAGGGTATGGTGGGTGGAGCATGGTTTGAGGCAGTGAGGGTATGGTGGGTGGAGCATGGTTTGAGGCAGTGAGGGATGGTGGGTGGAGCATGGTTTGAGGCAGTGAGGGTATGGTGGGTGGAGCATGGTTTGAGGCAGTGAGGGTATGGTGGGTGGAGCATGGTTTGAGGCAGTGAGGGTATGGTGGGTGGAGCATGGTTTGAGGCAGTGAGGGTATGGTGGGTGGAGCATGGTTTGAGGCAGTGAGGGTATGGTGGGTGGAGCATGGTTTGAGGCAGTGAGGGGATGGTGGGTGGAGCATGGTTTGAGGCAGTGAGGGTATGGTGGGTGGAGCATGGTTTGAGGCAGTGAGGGTATGGTGGGTGGAGCATGGTTTGAGGCAGTGAGGGTATGGTGGGTGGAGCATGGTTTGAGGCAGTGAGGGTATGGTGGGTGGAGCATGGTTTGAGGCAGTGAGGGTATGGTGGGTGGAGCATGGTTTGAGGCAGTGAGGGTATGGTGGGTGGAGCATGGTTTGAGGCAGTGAGGGGATGGTGGGTGGAGCATGGTTTGAGGCAGTGAGGGTATGGTGGGTGGAGCATGGTTTGAGGCAGTGAGGGTATGGTGGGTGGAGCATGGTTTGAGGCAGTGAGGGTATGGTGGGTGGAGCATGGTTTGAGGCAGTGAGGGTATGGTGGGTGGAGCATGGTTTGAGGCAGTGAGGGTATGGTGGGTGGAGCATGGTTTGAGGCAGTGAGGGGATGGTGGGTGGAGCATGGTTTGAGGCAGTGAGGGTATGGTGGGTGGAGCATGGTTTGAGGCAGTGAGGGTATGGTGGGTGGAGCATGGTTTGAGGCAGTGAGGGTATGGTGGGTGGAGCATGGTTTGAGGCAGTGAGGGTATGGTGGGTGGAGCATGGTTTGAGGCAGTGAGGGTATGGTGGGTGGAGCATGGTTTGAGGCAGTGAGGGTATGGTGGGTGGAGCATGCTTTAAGGCAGTGAGGGTATGGTGGGTGGAGCATGCTTTGAGGCAGTGAGGGTATGGTGGGTGGAGCATGGTTTGAGGCAGTGAGGGTATGGTGGGTGGAGCATGGTTTGAGGCAGTGAGGGTATGGTGGGTGGAGCATGGTTTGAGGCAGTGAGGGTATGGTGGGTGGAGCATGGTTTGAGGCAGTGAGGGTATGGTGGGTGGAGCAAGGTTTGAGGCAGTGAGGGTATGGTGGGTGGAGCATGGTTTGAGGCAGTGAGGGTATGGTGGGTGGAGCATGGTTTGAGGCAGTGAGGGCATGGTGGGTGGAGCATGGTTTGAGGCAGTGAGGGTATGGTGGGTGGAGCATGGTTTGAGGCAGTGAGGGTATGGTGGGTGGAGCATGGTTTGAGGCAGTGAGGGTATGGTGGGTGGAGCATGGTTTGAGGCAGTGAGGGTATGGTGGGTGGAGCATGGTTTGAGGCAGTGAGGGTATGGTGGGTGGAGCATGGTTTGAGGCAGTGAGGGTATGGTGGGTGGAGCATGGTTTGAGGCAGTGAGGGTATGGTGGGTGGAGCATGGTTTGAGGCAGTGAGGGTATGGTGGGTGGAGCATGGTTTGAGGCAGTGAGGGTATGGTGGGTGGAGCATGGTTTGAGGCAGTGAGGGTATGGTGGGTGGAGCATGGTTTGAGGCAGTGAGGGTATGGTGGGTGGAGCATGGTTTGAGGCAGTGAGGGGATGGTGGGTGGAGCATGGTTTGAGGCAGTGAGGGTATGGTGGGTGGAGCATGGTTTGAGGCAGTGAGGGTATGGTGGGTGGAGCATGGTTTGAGGCAGTGAGGGTATGGTGGGTGGAGCATGGTTTGAGGCAGTGAGGGTATGGTGGGTGGAGCATGGTTTGAGGCAGTGAGGGTATGGTGGGTGGAGCATGGTTTGAGGCAGTGAGGGTATGGTGGGTGGAGCAAGGTTTGAGGCAGTGAGGGTATGGTGGGTGGAGCATGGTTTGAGGCAGTGAGGGTATGGTGGGTGGAGCATGGTTTGAGGCAGTGAGGGTATGGTGGGTGGAGCATGGTTTGAGGCAGTGAGGGCATGGTGGGTGGAGCATGGTTTGAGGCAGTGAGGGTATGGTGGGTGGAGCATGCTTTGAGGCAGTGAGGGTATGGTGGGTGGAGCATGGTTTGAGGCAGTGAGGGCATGGTGGGTGGAGCATGGTTTGAGGCAGTGAGGGTATGGTGGGTGGAGCATGCTTTGAGGCAGTGAGGGCATGGTGGGTGGAGCATGGTTTGAGGCAGTGAGGGTATGGTGGGTGGAGCATGGTTTGAGGCAGTGAGGGCATGGTGGGTGGAGCATGGTTTGAGGCAGTGAGGGTATGGTGGGTGGAGCATGGTTTGAGGCAGTGAGGGTATGGTGTTTGGAGCATGGTTTGAGGCAGTGAGGGTATGGTGGGTGGAGCATGCTTTGAGGCAGTGAGGGTATGGTGGGTGGAGCATGCTTTGAGGCAGTGAGGGTATGGTGGGTGGAGCATGGTTTGAGGAAGTGAGGGTATGGTGGGTGGAGCATGGTTTGAGGCAGTGAGGGTATGGTGGGTGGAGCATGCTTTGAGGCAGTGAGGGTATGGTGGGTGGAGCATGGTTTGAGGCAGTGAGGGTATGGTGGGTGGAGCATGGTTTGAGGCAGTGAGGGTATGGTGGGTGGAGCATGGTTTGAGGCAGTGAGGGTATGGTGGGTGGAGCATGGTTTGAGGCAGTGAGGGTATGGTGGGTGGAGCATGGTTTGAGGCAGTGAGGGTATGGTGGGTGGAGCATGGTTTGAGGCAGTGAGGGTATGGTGGGTGGAGCATGGTTTGAGGCAGTGAGGGTATGGTGGGTGGAGCATGGTTTGAGGCAGTGAGGGTATGGTGGGTGGAGCATGGTTTGAGGCAGTGAGGGGATGGTGGGTGGAGCATGGTTTGAGGCAGTGAGGGTATGGTGGGTGGAGCATGGTTTGAGGCAGTGAGGGTATGGTGGGTGGAGCATGGTTTGAGGCAGTGAGGGTATGGTGGGTGGAGCATGGTTTGAGGCAGTGAGGGTATGGTGGGTGGAGCAAGGTTTGAGGCAGTGAGGGTATGGTGGGTGGAGCATGGTTTGAGGCAGTGAGGGTATGGTGGGTGGAGCATGGTTTGAGGCAGTGAGGGTATGGTGGGTGGAGCATGGTTTGAGGCAGTGAGGGCATGGTGGGTGGAGCATGGTTTGAGGCAGTGAGGGTATGGTGGGTGGAGCATGCTTTGAGGCAGTGAGGGTATGGTGGGTGGAGCATGGTTTGAGGCAGTGAGGGCATGGTGGGTGGAGCATGGTTTGAGGCAGTGAGGGTATGGTGGGTGGAGCATGCTTTGAGGCAGTGAGGGCATGGTGGGTGGAGCATGGTTTGAGGCAGTGAGGGTATGGTGGGTGGAGCATGGTTTGAGGCAGTGAGGGCATGGTGGGTGGAGCATGGTTTGAGGCAGTGAGGGTATGGTGGGTGGAGCATGGTTTGAGGCAGTGAGGGTATGGTGTTTGGAGCATGGTTTGAGGCAGTGAGGGTATGGTGGGTGGAGCATGCTTTGAGGCAGTGAGGGTATGGTGGGTGGAGCATGCTTTGAGGCAGTGAGGGTATGGTGGGTGGAGCATGGTTTGAGGAAGTGAGGGTATGGTGGGTGGAGCATGGTTTGAGGCAGTGAGGGTATGGTGGGTGGAGCATGCTTTGAGGCAGTGAGGGTATGGTGGGTGGAGCATGGTTTGAGGCAGTGAGGGTATGGTGGGTGGAGCATGGTTTGAGGCAGTGAGGGTATGGTGGGTGGAGCATGGTTTGAGGCAGTGAGGGTATGGTGGGTGGAGCATGGTTTGAGGCAGTGAGGGTATGGTGGGTGGAGCATGGTTTGAGGCAGTGAGGGGATGGTGGGTGGAGCATGGTTTGAGGCAGTGAGGGTATGGTGGGTGGAGCATGGTTTGAGGCAGTGAGGGTATGGTGGGTGGAGCATGGTTTGAGGCAGTGAGGGTATGGTGGGTGGAGCATGGTTTGAGGCAGTGAGGGTATGGTGGGTGGAGCAAGGTTTGAGGCAGTGAGGGTATGGTGGGTGGAGCATGGTTTGAGGCAGTGAGGGTATGGTGGGTGGAGCATGGTTTGAGGCAGTGAGGGTATGGTGGGTGGAGCATGGTTTGAGGCAGTGAGGGCATGGTGGGTGGAGCATGGTTTGAGGCAGTGAGGGTATGGTGGGTGGAGCATGCTTTGAGGCAGTGAGGGTATGGTGGGTGGAGCATGGTTTGAGGCAGTGAGGGCATGGTGGGTGGAGCATGGTTTGAGGCAGTGAGGGTATGGTGGGTGGAGCATGCTTTGAGGCAGTGAGGGCATGGTGGGTGGAGCATGGTTTGAGGCAGTGAGGGTATGGTGGGTGGAGCATGGTTTGAGGCAGTGAGGGCATGGTGGGTGGAGCATGGTTTGAGGCAGTGAGGGTATGGTGGGTGGAGCATGGTTTGAGGCAGTGAGGGTATGGTGTTTGGAGCATGGTTTGAGGCAGTGAGGGTATGGTGGGTGGAGCATGCTTTGAGGCAGTGAGGGTATGGTGGGTGGAGCATGCTTTGAGGCAGTGAGGGTATGGTGGGTGGAGCATGGTTTGAGGAAGTGAGGGTATGGTGGGTGGAGCATGGTTTGAGGCAGTGAGGGTATGGTGGGTGGAGCATGCTTTGAGGCAGTGAGGGTATGGTGGGTGGAGCATGGTTTGAGGCAGTGAGGGTATGGTGGGTGGAGCATGGTTTGAGGCAGTGAGGGTATGGTGGGTGGAGCATGGTTTGAGGCAGTGAGGGTATGGTGGGTGGAGCATGGTTTGAGGCAGTGAGGGTATGGTGGGTGGAGCATGGTTTGAGGCAGTGAGGGTATGGTGGGTGGAGCATGGTTTGAGGCAGTGAGGGTATGGTGGGTGGAGCAAGGTTTGAGGCAGTGAGGGTATGGTGGGTGGAGCATGGTTTGAGGCAGTGAGGGTATGGTGGGTGGAGCATGGTTTGAGGCAGTGAGGGTATGGTGGGTGGAGCATGGTTTGAGGCAGTGAGGGCATGGTGGGTGGAGCATGGTTTGAGGCAGTGAGGGGATGGTGGGTGGAGCATGGTTTGAGGCAGTGAGGGTATGGTGGGTGGAGCATGGTTTGAGGCAGTGAGGGTATGGTGGGTGGAGCATGGTTTGAGGCAGTGAGGGTATGGTGGGTGGAGCATGGTTTGAGGCAGTGAGGGTATGGTGGGTGGAGCATGGTTTGAGGCAGTGAGGGTATGGTGGGTGGAGCATGGTTTGAGGCAGTGAGGGTATGGTGGGTGGAGCATGGTTTGAGGCAGTGAGGGTATGGTGGGTGGAGCATGGTTTGAGGCAGTGAGGGTATGGTGGGTGGAGCATGGTTTGAGGCAGTGAGGGGATGGTGGGTGGAGCATGGTTTGAGGCAGTGAGGGTATGGTGGGTGGAGCATGGTTTGAGGCAGTGAGGGTATGGTGGGTGGAGCATGGTTTGAGGCAGTGAGGGTATGGTGGGTGGAGCATGGTTTGAGGCAGTGAGGGTATGGTGGGTGGAGCATGGTTTGAGGCAGTGAGGGTATGGTGGGTGGAGCATGGTTTGAGGCAGTGAGGGTATGGTGGGTGGAGCAAGGTTTGAGGCAGTGAGGGTATGGTGGGTGGAGCATGGTTTGAGGCAGTGAGGGTATGGTGGGTGGAGCATGGTTTGAGGCAGTGAGGGTATGGTGGGTGGAGCATGGTTTGAGGCAGTGAGGGCATGGTGGGTGGAGCATGGTTTGAGGCAGTGAGGGTATGGTGGGTGGAGCATGCTTTGAGGCAGTGAGGGTATGGTGGGTGGAGCATGGTTTGAGGCAGTGAGGGCATGGTGGGTGGAGCATGGTTTGAGGCAGTGAGGGTATGGTGGGTGGAGCATGCTTTGAGGCAGTGAGGGCATGGTGGGTGGAGCATGGTTTGAGGCAGTGAGGGTATGGTGGGTGGAGCATGGTTTGAGGCAGTGAGGGCATGGTGGGTGGAGCATGGTTTGAGGCAGTGAGGGTATGGTGGGTGGAGCATGGTTTGAGGCAGTGAGGGTATGGTGTTTGGAGCATGGTTTGAGGCAGTGAGGGTATGGTGGGTGGAGCATGCTTTGAGGCAGTGAGGGTATGGTGGGTGGAGCATGCTTTGAGGCAGTGAGGGTATGGTGGGTGGAGCATGGTTTGAGGAAGTGAGGGTATGGTGGGTGGAGCATGGTTTGAGGCAGTGAGGGTATGGTGGGTGGAGCATGGTTTGAGGCAGTGAGGGTATGGTGGGTGGAGCATGGTTTGAGGCAGTGAGGGTATGGTGGGTGGAGCATGGTTTGAGGCAGTGAGGGTATGGTGGGTGGAGCATGGTTTGAGGCAGTGAGGGTATGGTGGGTGGAGCATGGTTTGAGGCAGTGAGGGTATGGTGGGTGGAGCATGGTTTGAGGCAGTGAGGGTATGGTGGGTGGAGCATGGTTTGAGGCAGTGAGGGTATGGTGGGTGGAGCATGGTTTGAGGCAGTGAGGGTATGGTGGGTGGAGCATGGTTTGAGGCAGTGAGGGCATGGTGGGTGGAGCATGGTTTGAGGCAGTGAGGGTATGGTGGGTGGAGCACGAGGAATGTGACAGACTGTGGGGGTTGTAGCGGCAAAGAGAAAGGGGTTTGACAAGGGTGGGAATAGAAGGACACATTCTTTGTGTGGTGCAGGATGGGTGTATGGGATGGTGATAGTTTCCATTTTATTCAAATTCCCATCTCCACTTTCCCAGCCTACTTTCCCAACCCACGTTCCCATTCCCACTTATCCAGCCTCCTTAGTGCCATTCTCTCTGTTAACTTCCATTCTCCACTTTCTCAGTACAGTTTGCACTTTCATTTTCCTGTCACCCTCCTGTGTTGATTGCTTAATCTTCTCATCTTGTCCGTTGTTCAATCAACTTCACTTTGTCGTTTTACCTGCCTACTACCCTGCCTACACTATTTGAAGATGTTTCTTGGTCGTCTTCTCATCTATCGCCATGTTCACATGCCAATCTCAGTCGCAGGCATGCCATGTCATGTCCCTCTGATGGTGCTGGAGGGAACACTGGGCCACCACACCATGTTACCGAGTGCCACAGCATGCCAGCGTGGGCCATTCACTGCGTTCGTGAGGTTTTCCATGGCAGAGCACCACGTTGTGTGCCTGCTGTCTTCACTGCATAAATATTCCACGAATTTGTTTTTGTAGTTGAAGGGGTGAGGGAGGGGGATGGGGTGAGAGAGGGGGAAGGGGTGAGAGAGGGGTGAGAGAGGGGTGAGAGAGGGGTGAGAGAGGGGTGAGAGAGGGGTGAGAGGAGAAGGGGTCCAGCAGGATGGGTGGAAGGAAGCTCATGTGTGAAGATTGCAATGTTGCTGTACTATCATTAGACCTCACCTATTCCTCTCGTTCCTGCTGACTGCTGATGAACGTCAGATAAGCTTCACACATGGTTGTCTCACTGACTTAATGCCAAACTTCATTCCACACTCACCTTGATCATTTTGCAGGCAGGATCCTCCTGGGCCTCAACAAGATTGTCTCACCTCAAAAGCAACAACCGTCCTGCACTGGACACCCTAGTCTGTCGACCTGACACCCTTTTTCTTTGAGTTGTGAGATGTGTGCAGGGGGCAGTGGTATGCTTATGATGATGATAACACAAGTTGTGCAACGTTGGTGGGGCAGAGCTGATCCTGTTTAGTATTAGGTGCCTAATACCGTACATGGCTGCCTGAATGACTGCACCACTCGTTATTTGAGCTACTTGTATATGTAAGGCTTACCGTAAGTCTCTTGGGCATGCTAACCTAGTATGTGTAGAATCATAAATAACCAGCCAAGAATTCGAGCAGCTGCAATAGTTCATTATGGTAGCATTGGAGATTGTGCAATTGTATGTATGGACTGGATGGAGGTTAACTTACGATTTGTTAAAAGTTCGAGACTATTCCATAACCTTTTGTAACGCGTTCCAACTCCAATCGCTTCCCACCCCTACACCCCTACCACCCGCCAGCACACCCTCTCGACCTTGGCGCGTCTCGAGCCACCCTATAATCAGCTTGCAAGCCATTCCCAAGTCCCTAGCGCTGAACCCCCTAGCCGATCTCAACGTTCCTGCTGTCCGCTTAGCCGCAGCCCAATCGTAGTCGCACATCGGGTTCGATTAGCACAGGTCGGGTCAGTCAGTACTTCGATCAGCCCATGGGGCCCACACGCCATGTCATCCCTCGCCGCTAGAGAACTAACGAGTCAGATTCAATCAACGATGACGTGGCGCAGCAAAGCTCAGGTGCGACCGGCTTACCCACACGCTTCGAAGGCCTAAAAGCTCTCCGCGGCAGCATTTCGAGCCACTGTTTCAAAACCTGTGGGCCCGAATGTACCACCGTGGCGAGTTTCTCACGAGATTGATACCCACGTCATCTATTCTGGAGCGTCGCGGGTATCTCGGGAACATTTGTTGCTTCGGATGCCATTGATTCTGTCAGGTCGACATTTTCCGGGGCAAACGATCAGGCACCAAATCTAGACGCTAGCCTCGGCACCGTACCTAAAACTCCCGCTGCCAACGGAACCCCCTTTTCCGCCGTCAACTAGAGCGGCTCGTTTGTAAACGAACCGCTCAACAGCATCCTGTCAGGACAGAGTGCTTTCGTAGCCACGAGTGCAAAACCCCGTCTGACAGCCATTTCCTTTCAGTTGAATCACATCGTTCTTTACTCACACAGCTCGTTGCTACCCCCTTCCTCAAGCCTCGAAACTTATCTTTGCATCTGACTACTGATGGCCGTGAAAACCCTCGCTGCATGCAGCAAGGCTGACCCCGACGACCTCTTCTACTGGGAAGAGGACCACGGATGCGTTCCAGCAGGACTGAAAAACCACTACCTTCCTGCTGCCTCCGCTTCCGCCTCTCCCAGCTGGAGCGATGCAGCACGCAAGCGATCCACGCCTGCTGCTGCTACTGCTGCTCCAAGTGCGAAAAGAGCACGGATTTCCGAGGATTCTGAAGACGAATTCTCGTATATGAGCGAGCTGAATCTGCTGGAATTCCGCCAACGCTATCTTAACCCTGAAAGCGTCTGCAGCAATGACAAAAACGTGTCATTCCTGTCTAAGGACGAGTTTCTCGCTTCCACAGGCAAGAAATCGCCTTGGATTATGGTTGAAAAAACTGCTGCCAGTAAGAATGATGCTAACAAGAGCAACAGGAGCGTGATGGTCTGCACCTTCAGCTCCAGCAGTGCAAACAGCACGAGCTGCGTATCTGTGCAAACTCCTGCTGTAAAAGTCAGCACAAAAGATGACGTGAAAAAAAGCTCCAACGAATGCCAGACCTCAAAAAGAAACGTTGGGTTCTCCAACCTGAAAAAGGCTTCTGCTGCTGTTGTTCCTGTTGACGCTGCTACAGCTGCAGCAGCTGCTAAGAACTCTGACATAAAGTCAAGGCAAAAGCCAGGTTCTGATAAGGATGATGCAGCAAAGGTAAGAGTGGAAGGGACAAGTGCAAACAAGGCATCAAGTGGGAAGGCCAGAGGGACGAGGCGGATGAGGAGGTGGGTGAGTAGAGCTTGGTCAAGCATAGCCTTGAATAAGTGGCACAATGGCAAGTAAGGTAAAGCTGGTGGGGGTGATGTGGAATGATGGCGGTAGGGGTAAACCCCCTTTTTTTCATCCCGCCTGTCAGGGTGTGAGAGTGAAAATAGAGAGTTTTGCGTTGGTTACCATGTTGCAGTCGCTGATGGGACTCATACTGTGTCCCATCAAAATACACACAAACATCAACTTGAAAATCATGGTGTATTTAGCGGAACGCTGTGGTCAGTGGGAACTTGCAATGGCCAGAACATGGAACGGAAAAAATAAACAAGAACTCGATTTCAGATTAAAACAGGCAGCAATATTCAGGCTGACCAGAATGACAAGAATCATCTATGTTGTTGATAATGAAATGAGTGTAATCAAATCTGTGAAGCATCAACCAAAACAAGACCAATGGTCAGATTTGCAAATGATTGGGTGGAAAACAGAAAATAAATTGAATGAAGAATGGGTTAATATCGCCAAGGGGAATAACATATCATGCCTTTGATTTGACTTATGCTACTGCCATATTCCTACTGCCACATTCCAATGCCATGTTACCACTATCAACATCCCACAATCAGGAAGGTGGAGGGGATGGAGTGGGGGGAACATTGTGTGAAGCTGACAGAAGTGTCTTGTCAGAAGCATCTTCCCGTTGCCATTCCTGTTTTCAGCTTCCCATTTGGTCATTTTTCCAATCCACTTCTCTTTATCGTTCAGCTGCTATCTTCCCACTGCCATTTTCACATCAATTCTTCATTTCTCCCTTACTTGTTTTCCAGTCAGCTTGCCATTGACTGTGCTCTTACCCAGCCAGCTTGAGGTTGTGCTCATGAATTCTGGGATGACCTGGCCTTGGGTGGGGATGAGGTGAGGAGGTGAGTATGAGATGGAATGAGGTGATGTGAATGTGAGATGAAATTTGGTGCTGTGGGTGTCGGATGGGCTGAGGTGATGTGAATGGAATGATGTGATGTGAGTTTGGGATAATAATAATCAATAGATATATTAAGGTGATGCCAGTGTGAGTTGAAATTAGGTGGTTTGAGTGAGTGTGAGATGAAATGTAGTGATGTGATTATGAGATGGAATGAGGTGATGTGAGTGTGAGATGGGATGAGGTGGTGTGAGTGTGAGATGGGATGAGGTGATGTGAGTGTGAGATAGGATGATGTGATGTGAGTACGAGATGGGATGAGGTGATGGGAGTGTGAGATGGGATGAGGTGATGCTAGTGCGAGATGGGATGAGGTGATATGAGTGTGAGATAAGATTAGGTGATTTGAGTGTGAGATAGGATGAGGTGATGGGAGTGTGAGATGGGATGAGGGTTGGTGTGCGTGTGAACTGGAATGAGGTCAAACAATCTGATTGCTGCTGTGGTCCCAGGGAGGACACATGCTGAGGCATCAGTGCAAGGTGAATTCCATACTTGCATCTTCCTCTCCCTTCATTTTTCAATACACACTTCCATTCTCTGCTCCGTATCCCAGTACCTTTTGTCACAGAAACATCTTATTTGTTGTTTTCACTATCAGTTGCCAAATGTCCTTCAGTCCATTCCATTAGCCTGCCATTTCACTTCTTATACAAGTTCTCATCCTGAGCTGTACAACCTTTGTGCATCCATTGTTTTTGCCAATGAATCATTCCTTTTAGTTCTGTTTTCCCATTTTCCCTGTTCATTTCCCATTCATGCTTTGTTCAGTCAACCTGCCAATGTGATTTCCAGCCAATCTTGCTAGCTTTCAATAGCCATTTTCCTGCTTGGCTGTCCCTGTTTATCTAATGTGGATTATGTTGTTATTTTCCAATTTTGTCATCTCCTGTTTACCATTCAGCTGCCCATTGCTTGCCATTCTTTGCCCTGCTAATATCTCGATTTCGGTTTTTTTCTACCAACCTGAAGCTGTTTCATACCTAATACTCAGTACCTATTGAGTCAGCCAATGCATGTCAGCCAATGTCTCATCTCATCATACGATTATTAATCTCTCGTCGCAGGCATGGCATCTACTTCTGATAGGAATACGGCAGTGAGAAGGCACATTAGGTGGAGCATGAGGCATGGCATGGATTGTTCAAGGTGGGGATGAGACGGCAAAGAGAATAGGAGGTGGAGGGAGGGTCATCTGTTTTTATGGTGTGCCACCCACTGCTCACATGGTAATTATTCTTGTACCCATTTATATTAGACAGTGATTGATTTGAGGACAGCAATGAAAAAAAAAAACATTTCTAAGAAAGCACTTTTTATTTTGGTCGGCATTGTTGTTTGTTTGTATTATTTTCCACTATTTGCCACTGCCAAGCTAGTAGATACATTTTTGCAATGTGGCCACATAGGGGTTGCTGTTGCTGTGGCTAGTAGATACATTTGATATAGTAGTACTGTAACGCTAATCGGGTTTCTCAAACACATGGTCAGCTCCGGCACGCATGCTGCTCGCCCCACGCGGGAATGGTGCTTGCGTCGCCCAAGGCAGCAACAGTCGTCCTTGCGAAAACGTAAAGTGTCAGCCGTAACGGATGGCAGTCACTTGCGCCATACGAGGGGTAACGCATACCTAGCTGCGGCAGCATTGCTTCCTTCAGTTCCACACATACCGTACATGTTGCGTTGCGAGCTTGCCTGCTGCCAAGGAAACGTCCCCGCCATTGCAAGGACGGGAATCGCCTTTAGCGTGTGTGGTGCGATGTGGTGACATTTGTGACTCCCAGCCAGCCTCTGCGTCGGTGGTGGGCTGCGATGCCGTCGCCTGCAGCCCGCAGCGAAAAGCGGTGGGGCCCAGATCCCCTCCCTTATGCTCTTTTTCGCACCATTTCTCGCGTTACTGTGATTCCAAGGCCGGACTCCTTACAATTTTATTTCCCTGCTGAATTCGTGCCCGCCAAGCCTTCCACGAGTAGGAATCTAGAGAGCGGGTATCCGGCGAGCGCTAAGACAATCGGGTGGAAGTTATTCGCGCGGCGGGCCGCTGCGGTGATTCTTGCCACGAACAGTGCGGTCGACCGCACGGACGACCGTTGGTAACCCTAGATTTCGTTTCGCCAGAATGGCTGCATCCAGCGGCTTGCCATTCAACCCTTTGAACGGCGTGAACGGCGTCAACGCAGTCAACGCGGTCAACGCTTCCTCGGACACTCTCCGCGTTCGCCCGCCAGCAGCGCTCTCCTGCTCGCTCTCGCACGGCCTGTCGCTCTCGCTGCTCTCCTCGCTCACTGCCACGTGGCAGCACGGCAGACACCGCCCCCGAGCCAGGTGAGGCTGTTACCCTTGCGCCTCTTGCCCCCTTCGGTCTCTTGCCCCCTTCCGTCCGTTGCCTCCTGCGGACCCTTGCCCATCGCCGTCCATTCCCCTCTGCCGTCCGTTGTCTCCTGCCGTCCGCCCCTTGCCTCATACGCCACCTTACTGATCCCCTCCTGTCCGATTGCCCTGCAGCACATTGAGCGCATCTCAGTCGTTGGATGAGCCATCATGGAAGAAGGTTCAATCTGGGTCGTTGCTGGAGGTGGGTAGGTTGGTGGCTGGGTGGGTGGGTAGCGAGGTGGGTGGGTGGTTGGGTAGGTGCGTGGGTGGCAAGGCAAGCAAGCATGGTGGTAGAGCCGGTGGTGGGTGGCGAGGCGAGATTGCGCATTGCGTCCGTGCATAGCACCACTTGAACCTCTTGAACTTGGACCGTAGCACAGCACAACACAACACAGAGCAGAGCAGCACCTGTGGTACACTCATCTGCTTCAACCTCCTTCTGTCACTCACAAATGACATCTTTAGAACCACATTATCTTCTCTCTCCCTATGCCCATTCCCTCTATCCCTCTTTTCTTTGTTCACCCCGTGCTCGTGTTGTCACAGTACCATCCCTCCATTCGCCCTGTTACACTCCACTGTCCACATTTCCCTTCCTCCTCCCCTTTTTCGTGCCACCATTCAAGAATCCCCCTAGAATCAGTTTTTCCTTTCCTTTCCCCCCTCCCCCGTTTCCCCTTTCCCCTCCTGTTCTTTTCGGCCTTCCCCCCTCGTCCCCTCGTCTTCCCCCCTTCCCCGTGCCGCCTTCCCCATGGCACCGCAGCGCTTCCCCCTGAAGGCAGCCACAACGGCGAGTGGGCTGGCGCTGGCGGGCGACACGCTGGCGCAGCTCGTGGAGCGCCGCACCCGCCGCCAGCAGCAGCAGCAGCAGCAGCAGCAGCAACAGCAACAGCAACAGCACCACCGCTCGCACACGCACGCTGACGCTCTACCGGCACTGCACGAGCGGCACGCGGCGGCGGCAGGAGAAGGGGAGGGCGAGGGGGTGGGGCAGCACGACTGGGTGCGCGCAGTGTGCATGGCGTCGTACGGCTTCCTGCTGTACGGCCCCGGCTGCCACGCCTGGTACCGCTGGCTTGACCGCCTGCTTGCCGCGCCCACCGCCTCCAACTTGGGCCTCAAGGTATGCCCCTCCGCTCTCTCTCGCCGCCCCTCTCTCTTCGCTCTACTCCCTGCGCTGTACCGTACCGGGGTTACAGGGGGTACCGGGGGTACGGGAAGCTGGGCTGCCTGCTTCTGAATGCCGTCTGCGCACATGGAGGCCCTGTCAGGGTGGGTGCTGCGTTGCTCTCTATGCACCGACTCGTAGGCGCGCTCACTTTGAAAGCTGCCTGTGCCCCGATGTTGCTATGTGGTTCCCAATGCGACGGTGGGTACCAGTAGCAGTGGCAGGGAGTGGAGTGGAGTCACAGCAAGAGCCACAATAGTCGCCTCCAGTGGATGTCATCCCTCGTCTCCGTCTCCCTCCTCATGCTCTTCCTCCTCATCCTCCCTTCTTCCCCCCCCATGCAGGTGCTGGCGAATCAGGTGGTGGTGGGGCCGAGTGTGCTGCTGGTGGTGTTCGCGTGGAACATGGCATGGATGGGTCGAGCCAGAGACATCCCCGACAAGTACCGTCGGGACTTCTTCCCCTCGCTCATCAAGGGTACGACACTTGATTCACGCCTCTCTTTCTGATTCCCATCTCATCCGTGGGTCGTTTTTGTCTGAATCTACTTGCTATTGCCATCCCTTAGTAAGCACCCCTATCAACCCCTTGCTTCTCCTGTGCGGTCTTCCTCAGCCCTCCATTCCATTCCTTAGCTGGTAATGTTGTAACATGTTCAGGACATGCCTGTAGTTCTTCCTGAAATGCAACCTGTGGCTCACCATGTCTGTCCATGTGCCCCTGGCTATGGATGTGCGTGCATCGCCTCACCATCAGGCTACAAGTTCTGGATACCGGCCACCTGCTTCAACTTTGCGTAAGCCTCCCTCCCTCCCTGGCTCCCTCTCCTATCCTCCTTTTTTTATCACATGCTGGTTTCCCTTGCCACCTTAATCCCCCACCTAGTCCCTGTGTGCCTCTTGTCTGTCCTGTCCTGTGGCCATCCATCCACCGTTCGCCACCCACCTGCACCTTCGTACCTTCACCCTGATTCCTCTACACTGCATACTGTCTATGCTTCGATTTGCCTCATTGCTCCGTTTCGTCCCCCTCGTTGTTCATACCCTTTACAGAGTGGTGCCATTAGAGGCACGGGTGGCCTTCATGTCATGCTGTGCCATCTTCTGGAACTTCCACATCTCCTCCTCACTCGGCAAGGAAACATCTCGTGCCCAACCCCAACGCTCCCCTCTTCCTGCTGCAACTTTGCCTGCTCCTGCTTCATCTCCTGGTTATTCTCCTGCTGGTTACCAAGTGTTGGCTGCACCTTCCGTGTAGTTAGCAGAATGCAAAGCAGGGGCTTACGTTTGTGCCAATAATATAAAGGGGGCTGTAAATAAATGGAATATCAGGGGCATTTTCTTCAGGAGCGTTTGGGGTGTAGGCTGGCTTTGAAAAAAGTTGCAGTCATGTAGGTTAAAAGCTCGTTTCGCTACAGGTGCTGGTCGTGTCATACCAAATGTCTTGGTTAACTCATTTCAATATTTCACTTTCTGTATGCAAGTTCAAAAGCAACTAAAACAAGTTGCTGTTATTTGGAAAAGTGCGGACAAGCTGGCATATCGCGTACAATAGGAGCATTTGCCTTCAATGGCGTGGCATTATGCCGCGCAGATTGCGATAGCCGCGGCAAGCAAGCTCACAGCAACGACAGCAGATTGGCCCGTCCGCACAAGGTTCTTCCGCCGAAGGCCTCCGCGAGACGAGGAATTGCCGCGCGCGGGGGGCTTCGACGGGCATTCCGCCCATCATGGTTCCCACTGCCGCTGCCGCTCCCGCGCTGCCCGCTGTAGCGAGACCGCTTGCTACTGGCGCTCCCATCTGCGAGGCAACTTCGCTCCGTTATAGGAACGTCTGTTTGCGCAGCAATGCTGCTTTTCGCGCAGGCGCTCCGCAGATTGAGCTCAGTCGGCGCAGTCGGGTCAGTCGGCGCGGAAGTGTTGCGGGCGTGAGCGTGCGCGCGCGCGGAGGGGAGGACGGCAGCGGACAGCGGAAGGGGAAGCAAGGCCCGTCCTTCGGCGATCAGATCCTTGACTATATCGAAGGTGCTCTTAACGAACATGAAGAAAACGTTAAGGGCCAGGGGAGGGGGGAAGGAGAATGACTCGAGCTCACGTCAGCATGCCCAGCGACGGCCTGCAAACCTGCAAGGTCACGGCCTTCAGCTGACGTCAGGCATCGTGTGGACGTCATGTGTTCCGCAGGCATGCATGATGCAACGCAGTGCCTCTCGCTTTCCGCTTCGCCCCTCAGTGATAACTCCAATTGAAAAAAATTCTCGAAGTGTGATACACCCCACCCCGGCACCCCCCCACCATCGCCCCTTCCCAACCCCTCACCACTTCCCCGCGCTGTATCCGCCTCCGTCTCCCCTGCCCCTTCCCCCGAACCCATTCCCTGCGCTGCTTCACCCGCCGTCTCCCTGCCCGCCCGCCCCGCTCCCTCCGCCCCGCGCCCTCCGTCCCTCCCTCCCACCCACCATGTCTCGGCTCTCATGATCACATGATCCCAGGCGGCCCGAAGCTAAGGCGCTGGTACGGCGCAGCGGACACTCTGCCAAGAGACGGCGCTGGTGAGGCGTGGGAGGGCGTGCTGTGCGGTGCGGTGGGGTCCAACTGGGTGGGGCGGAGTGACTGGACGCGTGTGTGGGTGGGTGGCATTGATGCGAAACATGCTGTCCTCGACTCGACTCAGCTATGCTGCAGGCAGTGGCGCATGGCGCGTCGAGTCACGTCGTGGAGTGGAGGACTTTTAATTCGACTCACAATTCCGCTGGGCGTGGCTGCGTCATGTTGCAGTTGCAGGGCGGTGCACGGACAATTGTGCGTGGCTGGGCTGGCACACTCAAACTTGTGTGTGTGTGGCGCATAAGGAGTTTGTCTTGTCTCATGTTGTTGAGTCGATGAAGACATGGTGCTATCACCACCCACTCACCATCGCCCCGTTTCCATCCCATCCCATCCCATCCCATCCCATCCCATCCCATCCCATCCCTCCACTTGTTGAACCCTCCATTCCACACAGACGAGGAGGGCGAGGGGGGTGAGGTGGATGTGGAGGAGGGGGGAGAGGGAGAGGAGGGAGGGGATGCAGTGTTGGTCACAGATGCAGACTCGGACACAGGCCAGGTGATTCTCAGGTGACTGTTTCTCGTCAGGTGATTCCCAGGTGACTGTTTCTTTTTCAGGTTATTCTTAGGTGACTGTTTCTCTTTCAGGTGATTTTCTGGTGACTGTTTTTCTTTCAGGTGATTCTCAGGTGACTTTAACTCTTCAGATGATCCTAAGTGAGTGGTGGACTTTGGAGGATGTATTCAGGAGGTTTCGTTTGATGCTCTCATCAGCGTGCCCTTGAGATGGGCGGGAGAGCATCGGGTGATTAGATCATGGGATGGGGAAGAAAATGATTGCATGAATCAGCGGATGGAGGTACCAGGTGACGTGGAGGTACCAGGTGACGTGGAGGTACCAGTTGACGTGGAGGTACCAGGTGACGTGGAGGTACCAGGTGACGTGGAGGTACCAGATGACGTGGAGGTACCAGATGACGTGGAGGTACCAGATGACGTGGAGGTACCAGGTGACGTGGAGGTACCATTCCATTCCAGCAGCACCCACGTGATCTCTTCCATTCCCACTTTCATGTGCCCCAAACCGACATACTTACTTCCGCGCACCCATCCGATCCGACCAGTGCTTCTCAACCTGCCTCGTGAATGCTGTCTCCCTGCACTCCACTCCAAACGCCTTCACGTCTCCCCGCGCCGCCTCGGGAACTCAAAGCGTCGCTCACGGCCACAATCATCCTCTTTGCTGCTTGAATGCTCCTGACGGACCTCTGCCGCCCGTGTTGTGCTTCCTTCTCTTCCACCCTCACTCCTCCGTACCCTACCACTCTCCCTACCCCACTCCTCTGCAGCCCTCTCCACTCTGCAGCCCATCTGGGCGCGCAGGAGAGTGAGAGTTCTGTGAAGGGCGTGTGCCACTACTGCGTCTCATTCTCTCCCTCCCTTTGCTCTAATCCCCTCCCCTCCCCTCCCCTCCGCTCCCCTCCCCTCCCCGTCCTTCCCACCTCACCCTCCCCCATCGCAGATGGTGGTGCTGCAGCTGATATTGGCGCGCAGGAGGGTGAGGGTGCTCGTGAGAGACGCCAAGGAGGCCACTGCTGGATTCGGACCCTACGTGCAGGTCAGCGCTGCCAATGGGTGCTAATTGGTGCTAATTGGTGCTGGTGGGTGCTGGCGTTTGATGGTGAGTGCATATCATTGTCATCACCATCGCAAGCACATGCCTCAGCGTTCATTTTTCAAAGAAGCTCCTCATTCCCTTCTTTCCCAGAGCTCTCAAACGCCCCTACCACTCCCTACGAATCTTCCTCACACCCGCCACTCTTTCTCCTGTGCCTCCCCACCCCATTCCCCCACACCACACTCCCCATCCCATCCATCCCACCACCATCCACGGCAGCCCATAGCAGGCTCGGTGGGAGACCAATCAGCAGTGAGAGCTGCGCTCAGGGGCACTCAGGCAGTTGTCATCACGGGGCGGGTACGCTGCAAGCACCACATGCTTGCCGCACCACATGCCTGCCGCACCACATGCTTGCCGCACCACAGGCTTGCCGCACCACATGCTTGCCGCACCACATGCTTGCCGCACCACATGCTTGCCGCACCACATGCTTGCCGCACCACATGCTTGCCGCACCACATGCTTGCCGCACCACATGCTTGCCGCACCACTCCCGTTTCCTTCTTCTTTCCCCTCAGCCGTTCCCCCCTTCTCTCGTGCTCACTCTTCCACCTTCCTCTGCCGTCCCAAATCCACCTCTCCCATCCGCTTCCACCCAAGTTCTCGTCCCTGCATTTTCTTCTCATCACCACCACTCACGTTCCGTGCCGGCGTGCCCCTTTTGTCCCCTCGGCTGTGTATCCAGCTCCCATATCCCTGCTCCTGCCTTGCCTCCTACGTTCATCACTTTTTCCTCTTCGTTTCGTTCGCCTTCCCATCCCCTGCTGCTCCAACCAGCTGGGCTCGCTAGCGCAGCTGCTACAGGGGAGCAAAGTAGAGCACGTGGTGCTCGTATCACAGGTGGGTGGTGCTCGTATCACAGGTGGGTGGTGCTCGTATCACAGGTGGGTGGTGCTCGTATCACAGGTGGGTGGTGCTCGTATCACAGGTGGGTGGTGCTCGTATCACAGGTGGGTTGTGAGCCATGTGTGCAGCAACAATGCTATCGAACAGGTACAAGTGGGTTCGGACGGACCAGGTTCCGTGCCTAGACGACTGATAAATTAATCACTTTGAATGATAACACACACACTGCTTGAAGCTCTGCAGGTGCCGCTGAAGTGTGAAAGAGGCGCCTCTAATGCAAGACAGAAAACATCCAGTCCCCCACGGGGATTGCTTTCACAGGCTTGATCGGCTCATCAGTCATTTCTCTCCACCTGCCTTCCTGCCCTCTCTGTTCCATCCTCCCAGCAACCTTTTTGCTACCCATCTATCTCCCACCGCCCCTCTCATCCATCTCTCCCCATCCCTCCCTACGCCTTTCACCTCCCCATCTCTCCCCATCCCTCCTCTCTTCCCACCCTCCCCCTCACGTCAGCTGGGAGCCTCGTCGCGCCCCTCGGGTCTGGCAGGGCTGCTCTGGTCCGCCTCGCCGCTAGCCGCAGCGGCAGACGCCGAGGCAGCACTCACTGCTGCTGCTGTGGCAGCACAGAGGGGAGCAGCAGGAGCAGCAGGGGAGGTGCGGAGGCGGGGGTTTGGGTGCACGGTGGTGCGAGGGGGAAAGGTGGTGGATGAACCTGGCCGGGACAAGGGGGTGCTGCTGGGGCAGGTGAGGAGTGGTGCAGGTGAGGAGTGGGGCAGGTGAGGAGTGGTGCAGGTGAGGAATGGTGCAGGTGAGGAATGGTGCAGGTGAGGAATGGTGCAGGTGAGGAATGGTGCAGGTGAGGAGTGGTGCAGGTGAGGAGTGGTGCAGGTGAGGAGTGGTGCAGGTGAGGAATGGTGCAGGTGAGGAATGGTGCAGGTGAGGAATGGTGCAGGTGAGGAGTGGTGCAGGTGAGGAGTGGTGCAGGTGAGGAGTGGTGCAGGTGAGGAGTGGTGCAGGTGAGGAATGGTGCAGGTGAGGAATGGTGCAGGTGAGGAATGGTGCAGGTGAGGAGTGGTGCAGGTGAGGAGTGGTGCAGGTGAGGAGTGGTGCAGGTGAGGAGTGGTGCAGGTGAGGAATGGTGCAGGTGAGGAATGGTGCAGGTGAGGAATGGTGCAGGTGAGGAATGGTGCAGGTGAGGAATGGTGCAGGTGAGGAGTGGTGCAGGTGAGGAGTGGTGCAGGTGAGGAGTGGTGCAGGTGAGGAATGGTGCAGGTGAGGAATGGTGCAGGTGAGGAATGGTGCAGGTGAGGAGTGGTGCAGGTGAGGAGTGGTGCAGGTGAGGAGTGGGGCAGGTGAGGAGTGGTGCAGGTGAGGAATGGTGCAGGTGAGGAATGGTGCAGGTGAGGAATGGTGCAGGTGAGGAGTGGTGCAGGTGAGGAGTGGTGCAGGTGAGGAGTGGTGCAGGTGAGGAGTGGTGCAGGTGAGGAGTGGTGCAGGTGAGGAATGGTGCAGGTGAGGAGTGGTGCAGGTGAGGAGTGGTGCAGGTGAGGAATGGTGCAGGTGAGGAGTGGTGCAGGTGAGGAATGGTGCAGGTGAGGAATGGTGCAGGTGAGGAATGGTGCAGGTGAGGAATGGTGCAGGTGAGGAATGGGGCAGGTGAGGAATGGGGCAGGTGAGGAGTGGGACAGGTGAGGAATGGGCAGGCGAGGATAATGCAGGAAACTAGTTTCTCTCCTGCTTCCATGCCTCCCTACCTTTCGTTCTCCTTTTTTTTCTCTCCTCTCCTCCTCTCTTCCCCTCTTCCTCTGTACATCCCACCAGGCAACACTAGGGGAAACATACGCAGGCAGCGCTTGTGCGCTGTGCACTCCTCGAAGCCTTCCCCCTGTTCCCCCATCCGTCAAGCCAGAGTGCACAGCCAGAGTGACACAGTAGAAAGGAGGCATAGCTCAGAAGAACTTGTCATGGCGGTGGCAGCACTGCCTGCTGTTCCTCCTTCCTCCTGCCAATTCCCTTGCGCTCATCAGGTCCCGCCTCTCTCCTTGTGCCTCATCAGGTCCCGCCTCTCTCCTTGTGCGTTCATCATCCCCCCAGGGCCACATTACGAGGGGCGGCGTGTGAAGGGAGGATCTGGCAGCCGTGGTGGCGGGAGCACGCACTCCCTCCCCTCCCCTCCATCCCACTCGTCCCTCTCCCATTGTTGTGCCGTCTCTCCTTGTGCCCTCATGGTGTCCCCAAGGTGACAACATGAGAAGAAGCATGTGACGGAAGGATTTGCAAGCATCACGCATTCGTCAACTGCCCCTCTTCTTCGTGTGCCCTCACCGCCCCTCCAGGGCGTCACCAGCAAAGGAAGCGTGTCAAGGGAGGATCTGGCAGCCGTGGTGGCGGCAGCGCTGGCAGTGCCACCGCCCTGCCAGCACCGACGCATCATTGAGGTGGGCGTGTGGGTGGGGCGGGGAGAGTGTTGGGTTTGGTCAGTCTGTGAGTGGGTTGGGCATGTGGGGGTGTGTGGGTGGTGGGAGGTGGGTGTGTGGAGAGGTGGGTGTGTGGAGAGGTGGGTGTGTGGAGAGGTGGGTGTGTGGAGAGGTGGGTGTGTGGTGAAGGTGGGTGTGTGGAGAGGTGGGTGTGTGGTGAAGGTGGGTGTGTGGAGAGGTGGGTGTGTGGAGAGGTGGGTGTGTGGAGAGGTGGGTGTGTGGAGAGGTGGGTGTGTGGAGAGGTGGGTGTGTGGAGAGGTGGGTGTGTGGAGAGGTGGGTGTGTGGTGAAGGTGGGTGTGTGGAGAGGTGGGTGTGTGGTGAAGGTGGGTGTGTGGTGAAGGTGGGTGTGTGGTGAAGGTGGGTGTGTGGTGAAGGTGGGTGTGTGGTGAAGGTGGGTGTGTGGTGAAGGTGGGTGTGTGGTGAAGGTGGGTGTGTGGTGAAGGTGGGTGTGTGGTGAAGGTGGGTGTGTGGTGAAGGTGGGTGTGTGGTGAAGGTGGGTGTGTGGTGAAGGTGGGTGTGTGGTGAAGGTGGGTGTGTGGTGAAGGTGGGTGTGTGGTGAAGGTGGGTGTGTGGTGAAGGTGGGTGTGTGGTGAAGGTGGGTGTGTGGTGAAGGTGGGTGTGTGGTGAAGGTGGGTGTGTGGTGAAGGTGGGTGTGTGGTGAAGGTGGGTGTGTGGTGAAGGTGGGTGTGTGGTGAAGGTGGGTGTGTGGTGAAGGTGGGTGTGTGGTGAAGGTGGGTGTGTGGTGAAGGTGGGTGTGTGGTGAAGGTGGGTGTGTGGTGAAGGTGGGTGTGTGGTGAAGGTGGGTGTGTGGTGAAGGTGGGTGTGTGGTGAAGGTGGGTGTGTGGTGAAGGTGGGTGTGTGGTGAAGGTGGGTGTGTGGTGAAGGTGGGTGTGTGGTGAAGGTGGGTGTGTGGTGAAGGTGGGTGTGTGGTGAAGGTGGGTGTGTGGTGAAGGTGGGTGTGTGGTGAAGGTGGGTGTGTGGTGAAGGTGGGTGTGTGGTGAAGGTGGGTGTGTGGTGAAGGTGGGTGTGTGGTGAAGGTGGGTGTGTGGTGAAGGTGGGTGTGTGGTGAAGGTGGGTGTGTGGTGAAGGTGGGTGTGTGGTGAAGGTGGGTGTGTGGTGAAGGTGGGTGTGTGGTGAAGGTGGGTGTGTGGTGAAGGTGGGTGTGTGGTGAAGGTGGGTGTGTGGTGAAGGTGGGGTGTGTGGTGAAGGTGGGTGTGTGGTGAAGGTGGGTGTGTGGTGAAGGTGGGTGTGTGGTGAAGGTGGGTGTGTGGTGAAGGTGGGTGTGTGGTGAAGGTGGGTGTGTGGTGAAGGTGGGTGTGTGGTGAAGGTGGGTGTGTGGTGAAGGTGGGTGTGTGGTGAAGGTGGGTGTGTGGTGAAGGTGGGTGTGTGGTGAAGGTGGGTGTGTGGTGAAGGTGGGTGTGTGGTGAAGGTGGGTGTGTGGTGAAGGTGGGTGTGTGGTGAAGGTGGGTGTGTGGTGAAGGTGGGTGTGTGGTGAAGGTGGGTGTGTGGTGAAGGTGGGTGTGTGGTGAAGGTGGGTGTGTGGTGAAGGTGGGTGTGTGGTGAAGGTGGGTGTGTGGTGAAGGTGGGTGTGTGGTGAAGGTGGGTGTGTGGTGAAGGTGGGTGTGTGGTGAAGGTGGGTGTGTGGTGAAGGGGGTGTGTGGTGAAGGTGGGTGTGTGGTGAAGGTGGGTGTGTGGTGAAGGTGGGTGTGTGGTGAAGGTGGGTGTGTGGTGAAGGTGGGTGTGTGGTGAAGGTGGGTGTGTGGTGAAGGTGGGTGTGTGGTGAAGGTGGGTGTGTGGTGAAGGTGGGTGTGTGGTGAAGGTGGGTGTGTGGTGAAGGTGGGTGTGTGGTGAAGGTGGGTGTGTGGTGAAGGTGGGTGTGTGGTGAAGGTGGGTGTGTGGTGAAGGTGGGTGTGTGGTGAAGGTGGGTGTGTGGTGAAGGTGGGTGTGTGGTGAAGGTGGGTGTGTGGTGAAGGTGGGTGTGTGGTGAAGGTGGGTGTGTGGTGAAGGTGGGTGTGTGGTGAAGGTGGGTGTGTGGTGAAGGTGGGTGTGTGGTGAAGGTGGGTGTGTGGTGAAGGTGGGTGTGTGGTGAAGGTGGGTGTGTGGTGAAGGTGGGTGTGTGGTGAAGGTGGGTGTGTGGTGAAGGTGGGTGTGTGGTGAAGGTGGGTGTGTGGTGAAGGTGGGTGTGTGGTGAAGGTGGGTGTGTGGTGAAGGTGGGTGTGTGGTGAAGGTGGGTGTGTGGTGAAGGTGGGTGTGTGGTGAAGGTGGGTGTGTGGTGAAGGTGGGTGTGTGGTGAAGGTGGGTGTGTGGTGAAGGTGGGTGTGTGGTGAAGGTGGGTGTGTGGTGAAGGTGGGTATACTTGAGTGTGTGTGTCAGTGAGTGCAGCCCGGAAATCATTCTCTCAGGGTATAGCTGACCAAACGCTTGCACGTTTCTATTGGCCACGCACACCGAGAAGCACTGCTGGCAAAACCATGGTCCATCAAGAGCCATGGACCATCAAGAGCCATGGTCCATCAAGAGCCATGGTCCATCAAGAGCCATGGACCATCAAGAGCCATGGTCCATCAAGAGCCATGGACCATCAAGAGCCATGGTCCATCAAGAGCCATGGTCCATCAAGAGACATGGACCATCAAGAGCCATGGTCCATCAAGAGCCATGGTCCATCAAGAGCCATGGTCCATCAAGATCCATGGTCCATCAAGAGCCATGGTCCATCGAGAGCCACTCTCTACTCTCTTACCCCCTCCGTCCTTACTCACCGGTTCCCACTCCCTGCTTTCCCCCTCCGCCCGTGTCTCTCCCATCCAAGGTGGTCAACTCCGATACTCCAAGGGTCTCCAACAATGGATCTGATTTCTTGGAACAAATAGCTGGTCTTCCGTCAGAGCCAATCCTAACCTGACACGTGGGTACCACACGCCCTTCTTGCGGCAAAATTATAAGCAGAATTTTCATATATTTATGTTGCAGTGACGTTTGGTAGTGCTGCCGCAATTATTAGAGGGCCTATGTTATCGTGCAATGCAGCGGACGGTGGAGAACGAGGTTAGGTATATGCCATGCTATGTGGTGTGAAAAACAAGCTAGCAATGAATGGGCACCTTTTTGTAGCTTGAAAATAGAGTGTAAGTAAGCAGACCATTGCACCCAGGCCCCACGATATCAGGGCAAAACATCCTGATTACCCTGATTTCAGGATGCAGTTTTGAATTTGCCCTGGAATTTAAGAACGGTGGTAATTTTTACCCTGTGATCTCAGGATGTTGTCATTCGATATGCCCTGGAACTTCAGGATGGTCGTAATGTTGTACCCTGTAGTGTCAGGATGAATGTAGTGTGAGAATCTTACGAGAAGTGTTTGATTAGGTCAAGGTAGGGTGGTACAAGAGGGTGTCGAGAAAATATGTGTACCCCCTAAGGCTAGACCCAGTACTATAGCATAGATAAATGTTAAACATATAATTTGACACACCCCCATAGGCGAAGTGGGGGATAGCCAGCACAAGGGGTCACAAGACCAGTCAAGCAAAGCAAACCAAAGCAAAGCTCAGGGTGGATCACAACGTCACCACACATTCCGAGCAAAGGTTTAAGGCCTCAAGGCCGGTTCACATGCAGGATGATATATAGAGGTAAACAAACAAGAGCAGGTATATATAAGACACAGTACAAGCAAGGTCAAGAAGTGAGCAAGTGAGGCCAAGTAGGCACAAGACCTAGCATCAGGCCCTCAGATATCAGCGTAAAACACGCTGATTAGGCTGATTTTGTAGCTGTGATTTTCGTTTTCCCTGAAATTTCAGTATATTCTTTATGTTTGCACTGATTTTTCAGTTTGAAGTGTAGGACTACCCTGACGAATTTGTGTGTAGGTGTACCAGTAACACTTAAGCTTCAGTACAGTGTACCAAGTCACACTGATTCGGGCATAGTAAAATGTATAGGGTACAGGGACATGGTGCAAGTACATGGGGCTTTAAGCCCAGAGTCATTGCCACATACAAACGTACCTGTCACATGCGAGCATTGAACCCGAGACCTTTCCGGTTAAAGCAGGAGTATACATTTGGCAGCACTGTTGTTTCTGCACAGTGTGCCAGGCGATTTCGCCTCAACGAAAATGTAAACAGAATAGCGAGAGTGTTGGCGAAAAACTGGCGCGCTTCAGTTGTAAGGGGAACATGGTTGGGTAGGTTGTGGGTCACAAAATGGGAAAAAACTCCCGTCACCGAACTTGCCTTCTACATCACACTACGGAGAATACGCATCTAGTAGCTACTAGTTTAGGTACAGCAGGCCGGAGGGTGCTAGGCCAGCAGCGCGACCACATACATAGACGCGGGTGAGTATTTAGCCATTTGCAGAACAGGCGACGCCTGCGAGCGTCACTAGCGCCAGCGATGGTGGCACTCCGTGTGCGTCGTGTCATTCCGCGCGCGTCACTGGCGCCAGCTATGATGGCATTCCGTGAGCGGGACTTGCGCCAGTTACGCTATCATTCCGCGCGCAACACTTTCGCGCGCTGTGTTGGCATCCGCGCGCGGCACTTGCGCGCGCTATGCTGGCATTCCGTCCGCGCGCTAGCATAGCGCGCTCAGCAGAGCGAAGCTTGCCAGCAAGACGCGCGCCGCAAAAAAATACGGTTTAGGCCTGCATACCGCGCGGCGCGCCAGCACAGCGAGCGCATGTGACGCTTAGATGCCCAGCAAACAGCACGCGGTTGCAAGCACGCGCGCTCCATCGAAATTCAGTCCAGAAGCGCGCGCGAGCCAGCCATCCTACTGCAGCCACCAGTAACGCGCTGCTTGCCTCACGGATTTACCCCAGGAATCCCCTCATTTCCGCCCCTGCTTCCCCTCCTTTCCCCCCACGCATCCCCTCATTTCCGCCCCTGCTTCCCCTCCTTTCCCCCCACGCATCCCCTCATTTCCGCCCCTGCTTCCCCTCCTTTCCCCCCACGCATCCCCTCATTTCCGCCCCTGCTTCCCCTCCTTTCCCACCACTCATCCCCTCATTTCCGCCCCTGCTTCCCCTCCTTTCCCCCCACGCATCCCCTCATTTCCGCCCCTGCTTCCCCTCCTTTCCCCCCACGCATCCCCTCATTTCCGCCCCTGCTTCCCCTCCTTTCCCCCCACGCATCCCCTCATTTCCGCCCCTGCTTCCCCTCCTTTCCCCCCACGCATCCCCTCATTTCCGCCCCTGCTTCCCCTCCTTTCCCCCCACGCATCCCCTCATTTCCGCCCCTGCTTCCCCTCCTTTCCCCCCACGCATCCCCTCATTTCCGCCCCTGCTTCCCCTCCTTTCCCCCCACGCATCCCCTCATTTCCGCCCCTGCTTCCCCTCCTTTCCCCCCACGCATCCCCTCATTTCCGCCCCTGCTTCCCCTCCTTTCCCCCCACGCATCCCCTCATTTCCGCCCCTGCTTCCCCTCCTTTCCCCCCACGCATCCCCTCATTTCCGCCCCTGCTTCCCCTCCTTTCCCCCCACGCATCCCCTCATTTCCGCCCCTGCTTCCCCTCCTTTCCCCCCACGCATCCCCTCATTTCCGCCCCTGCTTCCCCTCCTTTCCCCCCACGCATCCCCTCATTTCCGCCCCTGCTTCCCCTCCTTTCCCCCCACGCATCCCCTCATTTCCGCCCCTGCTTCCCCTCCTTTCCCCCCACGCATCCCCTCATTTCCGCCCCTGCTTCCCCTCCTTTCCCCCCACGCATCCCCTCATTTCCGCCCCTGCTTCCCCTCCTTTCCCCCCACGCATCCCCTCATTTCCGCCCCTGCTTCCCCTCCTTTCCCCCCACGCATCCCCTCATTTCCGCCCCTGCTTCCCCTCCTTTCCCCCCACGCATCCCCTCATTTCCGCCCCTGCTTCCCCTCCTTTCCCCCCACGCATCCCCTCATTTCCGCCCCTGCTTCCCCTCCTTTCCCCCCACGCATCCCCTCATTTCCGCCCCTGCTTCCCCTCCTTTCCCCCCACGCATCCCCTCATTTCCGCCCCTGCTTCCCCTCCTTTCCCCCCACGCATCCCCTCCTTTCCCTCCCTGCTTCCCCTCCTTTCCCTCCCTGCATCCCCTCCTGTCCCCCCCCCCCACAGCATCCCCTCATTTCCCCCCTGCATCCCCTCCTTCCCCTCCCTGCATCCCCTCCTGTCCTCCCCCCCACAGCATCCCCTCCTTTCCCTCCCTCACTTCCCCCCTCTGCTTGCCCCTTTTCCTCTCCATCCCCTCTCCTACCTTCACTCTCCTTCCGTATCCATTTTCTTCCCTCACTCGTCCATTTTCCTCCCTTCCCTCTCCTCCCCCGTCCAACCTCCTCCCTTTTCTCTCCTCCTCGTCATTTCTCCTGCCTTCCATCTCCTCTCTCATCCAATCTTCTTCTAGCCCCCTGTTCCCTACCTCGACCAATCTCCTCCCTTGCCCCCTTCCTCTCTTCCGCACTTCCCCTCTTCCTCTCTGTCCCGCCTTCGCTCCCTTGCTTCTCATCATTTTTCCGTTTTGCTTCCCCTATTTTTCCACCCTCCTTTTCCTAATTCCCCCCCTGCTCTTCATTAGAGTCCACCTTTGCTTACCATTTCCTTTCACCCGTGCTAGCCCTCCTCCCCCATGTTCCTTCCCCTCCAGCTTATACTCTGTTTCTCCCCTCCTTTCTGGTTTGTTTCCCCCTGCTACCCTATCGTATGCACTGCCATTGGTGCAGTCACTAGCAGGGCGTGTGGTGCGGGCGGTGATAGTGCTGCCCGCCAGAGACCTGGATGCCTAGGTGGGTAATACGGTCATTTCCCCCTTCCCAGTAGACGCTGGCGTATGTGCAGCCAGTGATGCAGGCCCTGGTGCGGCATGTGGTGCGACAAGTCAGAGCGGTCGTTGTGTTGCCCACTCGAGACCTGATTGTTCAGGTGGGTGTTATGGCGCTACTGTGCTGCTGTGCACACCTATGCACACACAAACTGCTGCCATGCACCCACACTCCCTTGCTCGCAGACAGAGTCGAGTTTCAACCGTCAACCCTCCTCTCCCACCATTGCCCCACAACTTACCTGTCTTTCTGCTCCTCCCACTTGCTCTCATCTTTTCACACGCAACCCTGCCTTCCAATCTCCCATCCCTCCCTTCCCATCACCGCTCTCCCTGCCTTCGCATCTTCCCTCCCGTGTCGTGGCCTGGTGGCCAGCACTACTGCGCTGTTGCGAGTGCGTGTGAAGCAGTGCGTTACACCGCGACGAGTTCGTGGTCCGGTTGGGGTTCCCTTCCCTTTCCCATCCCTTCTCCCTTCCCTTCCCTTGCATGCCCTCCCCACCCCCCTCACTTACTCGTCACTGTCTACAATCTAGTTCCTGTGCATGTAGTGCCATCACGTGCTTGAATTCCTTTGTTGCTTCTCTTCTGCCTCACAGCACCTTCCCTGGAGCATTACTGGTTCGTTTTTGCCTACTCTGCTAATTGGCTGTGTTGATACAGAGGGCAGCAATTACAAGCAGAGGCGTAGCTAGTGGATGGTTTGTCACCACTTATGTTCTGTCTCGTGTGCATTGTGATGCAAGTATGGTAGTGAGTTATTCCTAGAAAGATGTGTCATGAAGCTTACTATGTACTACCATGATTCAGCAGTGCAATGCATGGACAGGTGTCACATCCCTTACAGGTAGAAAGAAACATGTTCTCACATAACTTTAGACTATAGGCAAAGGCCAAGAGGAGCAAGCAAGGTACCGTACTATTGACCCTTTCTCTATGCCTTTGGCAACAAATATTAGCTGCGGTAGACATGAGATGATTGGGTGAGGCATGTTGAAGCTTGAAATCTTCAGAGCAGTCAGTCACTGAAATAGTCAGGGAAAGGGAAAGAATCCGAGGGCAGGAAATAAGGGTAATGGTTCAACCACAAGCTGTGATGAGAGGAATCATGGAGAAAATGATGGGAATTAGGATGAAGAAGAGGGGAGTCAGGGTGAAAATGAGGGGAACCAGGGAGAAAATGAGGGGAATCAGGAAGAAAATGAGGGGAATCAGGAAGAAAATGAGGGGAATCAGGAAGAAAATGAGGGGAATCAGGAAGAAAATGAGGGGAATCAGGAAGAAAATGAGGGGAATCAGGAAGAAAATGAGGGGAATCAGGAAAGAAAATGAGGGGAATCAGGAAGAAAATGAGGAGAATCAGGACGAAAATGAGGGGAATCAGAACGAAAATGAGGGGAATCAGGAAGAAAATGAGGAGAATCAGGACGAAAATGAGGGGAATCAGGAAGAAAATGAGGGGAATCAGGAAGAAGTCGAGAGGAATCAGGTCGAGGGGGAGGAGGGGACTCAGGGGGAGGAGGCGGCTTTGGAAGGCATGTGAGGAAAAGCACTTTGAGATCGCTTTCAGCTTCGGAGGGGTGGCAGGAAAGGTAACAAGAGGGAATAGTATAGCAGGGGGCACAGTGAGGGGGAGAGGCGCAGAGAAGGGAGGACAGGAAGAGAGGGGTATGCAGGGAGGGGAGATGGAATGACAGGCAGGACGACAAGGGCGAGGCTGGAAGGATAGATTGTGAGGCAGGCAGGGGACAATGGGAATGCACGGCGCGGAAGAGAAGAAAGGAGGGAGAAAAGGGAGGGAAGGGAGAGAAGGGAGGGAAGGGAGAGAAGTGAGGGAAGGGAGAGAAGTGAGTGAAGGGAGAGAAGTGAGTGAAGGGAGAGAAGGGAGGAAAGGGAGAAAAGGGAGGGAAGAGAGAGAAGGGAGGAAAGGGAGAGAAAGGAGGGAAGGGAGAGAAGGGAGGGAAGGGAGAGAAGGGAGGGACGGGGTAGAAGGGAGGGACGGGGGAGAAGGGAGGGAAGGGAGAGAAGGGAGGGAAGGGAGAGAAGGGAGGGAAGGGAGAGAAGGGAGGGAAGGGAGAGAAGGGAGGGAAGGGAGAGAAGGGAGGGAAGGGAGAGAAGGGAGGGACGGGGGAGAAGGGAGGGACGGGGGAGAAAGGGAGGGAAGGGAGAGAAGGGAGGGAAGGGAGAGAAGGGAGGGAAGGGAGAGAAGGGAGGGAAGGGAGAGAAGGGAGGGAAGGGAGAGAAGGGAGGGAAGGGAGAGAAGGGAGGGACGGGGGAGAAGGGAGGGACGGGGGAGAAGGGAGGGAAGGGAGAGAAGGGCGGGAAGGGAGGGAAGGGAGGGATGGGAGATAAGGGAAAGAAGGGAGGCAGGAAGGGGAGAATGGGAGGCAAGAAGGGGAGAATGGGAGGCAAGAAGGGGAGAATGGGAGGCGGGAAGGGGGGAACGGGATGCGGGAATGGGGGAAAGGGAGGCGGGAGGAGTTGAATGAGAGGCGGGAAGGGGAGAATGGGCGGCAGGAATGGGTTCTTTGGGCGGAGAAAAAGGGGAATTGGGCGGTGGGAAGGGGAATTCGGCGGCGGGAAGGTCAAAGGGGCGGCGGAAAGGGGAATCGGGCGGCGAGAACGGAAATGGGGCGACGGGAAGGGAGATCGGGAGGCGGTAAAGGGAGATCGGGAGGCGGTAAAGGGGGGCAGCGAAAAGGGTTTATTGGGAGGAGCACGAGGGCCGCAGCGTGTGGCGCGGCCAGCGTGATCGCGGTGGTGTGAGGAGGCATCGTGTTGCGACGAGTCAACGCTGCGAGCGGATTTGCGACGAGGCGACGCCGCTGCGTATTTGCGGCGAGGGGACGCCGCGTGCGTATTTGCGGCGAGGCGACGCCGCGTGCGTATTTGCGGCGAGGCGACGCCGCGTGCGTATTTGAGGCGAGGCGACGCCGCGTGCGTATTAGCGGCGAGGCGACGTCGCGTGCGTATTTGCGGCAAGGCGACGCCGGGAGCGGATTTGCCGAGAGGTGACGCCGCGACGGGCGTTGAGGCGAGTCTACGACGCGAGTCTTACGAGGCGATGCAAAACCTAAGCCATGGTATGGACGACGTATGACCTAAGCGTAAGATCAAGCTTGATCGTAATGGCAAATATTGCCCCCGGTAGCTAGTTTTCATAATTGTTCACGGCGAGAATGCTTGGGGCTAGTGCGAGGAGGCAACTCCTTCAGTATACTTTTGGCATGTATAAACTTTCGACAATTGAGTGGCCTCGGCTTGTGAGGGGAGTTGGGAACACTTGGGAACCGTCGCTCGTGACAGAAGTTGAGTGGGCTTGTAACTCGGTCACCACCAAGTACCTTTTATAAACTTTTGGCACAGGCCCTGCCAAATGTATACCGCCGCTTTAAAGGCCGAAACCTTAGACAGCTACGCTACTAGCACTGGCCAGGAAGGCCAAATTAAACAATGAAATTTGTAAGCAATGAAATTTTACCCTGACAAAATCAGCATAAACTTGACCCCCAACGCTGATTTGGTCACTAATTTGGGCAGGGCACGCTGATCCATCAGCATACCCTGAAACCAATATGAGGGCCTGCCTAGCATAGTACAAAAGCGCTGATGATCGCAAGGCGGAAGAGCCTTGGTGAAGATATCAGCAGTGTTGGCCCGAGTGGCCACGTAAGCAAGGCGCAGCTGACCACGCTGCTGCAGCTCACGAGCAAGGAAGTAGCGAAGAGCGATGTGCTTCGTTCTGTGCTCCAGTCTGTGCTCCTGACACAAGGCGAGCATGGCCTTGTTGTCTACGTACAGAACTGGAGGAGAACGAGGCGGCTCTCCAAGGTCAGTCAGCAGGTAGGTCAGCCAGCGTAACTCCTGTGCAGCCATGGCTCCTGCGTAGATCTCAGCCTCACAACTGGAGCTGAGAACAGAAGACGAGCGAGTAGACCGCCACGAAACAGAGCCGGAACCAAGGCTGAAGGTGTAACCCTGTGACGACCGCTGCGTAGCCAGGTCGTCGACCCAAGACGCGTCTGCGTGACCCGTGAGGACCACTCGACTCCGTCCTCCAAGCACGAGCCCCATGCCCGACGTACTGCACAAATAGCGCAACACCCTCTTCGCTGCAGCCATGTGCTCTGGTCGGTGTCTCCCAGGAGCAACATAGCGTGCGAGTATGCTAAGAGGGTAGGCCAGGTCAGGTCGTGTGCAGGTCATCAGGTACATGAGGCAGCCAACAAGCTCTGGGTACGGGCCACTCGGCTCTACGGACTCATCCGAAGGCAGAGCTGAGAGCGAGTGGCGAGTAGACAGAGGAGTGGCCTGAGGCGAGGAGTACGTGAAGTCGAAGCGCTGAAGGATCTGCTGCACCATGTGTGACTGAGTCAGGGTAATGGTGCGCCGTGCTCTGTCCCGAGTGATCTGCAGGCCAAGATAGCTGCGTAGTTTACCTAGGTCTGTGCACGTGTGTCGCTTCTGCAGCTCGGACTTCACGTAGGCGAGTCCAGCAGTGTCAGCTGTAGCAAAGACCAAGTCGTCGACGTACACGAGGATGTAGAACGGCGGCAAAGAGGTGTCGGTGCGTAGAAACAGCGACGGGTCTGCAGTAGAAGGAGCAAACCCAAGAGCCGCAAGCGTAGTCCTCAGTGTGTCGTGCCACTCACGCGGCGCCTGGCGGAGACCGTAGACTAGCCGCCGGAGGCTCCACTGGGTACCAGGAGGAAACGACCCAGTGAAGCCAGGTGGGCGGTGCAGCCAGATCTCCTCGTGCAGGCTGCCCTGTAGGAAAGCTGTGCTGAAGTCCAGAGAGTGAAGCTCGTAGTCACGGTGAGCGGCTATGTGTAGCAGCACCCGAAGAGTGGTCATCTTCGGGGTGGGAGAGAAGGTCTGAAAGTAGTCAACTCCCTGCCGCTGACTGAAGCCTCGAGCCACGTAACGCGCCTTGAAGACAGGAGGAGAACCCGGCGGCCGCTTCACCCTGAAAATCCACATGCCACTGACGATGTTCGCCCCAGGTGGGGGAACCTCGTCAACGTAGGTGCCTGTGGACTTCCAAGAAGCCATCTCTGCGTCCATGGCTGCCTGCCACTGAGAGGAGTAGGGACCCTCTATCGCCTCCGCGTAAGAACGCGGAGTCGGGATGTCTGGTGCATCCGGGTCTCCCTCAGGGGCAAGTAGCGAGGACACAAGATGAGGTAAAGCAGCAGCAAGACACTGGAACTCCTCCTGCCTGTCCTCAAGGACGTCCGTGCTAAGAGCACACTCACCCCCGACGGACGGAGGACAGACAGACTCAGACTCAGCAACAAGACTAGCGGCGTAGTCTAGACGACAGGCAGCAGCAAAGTCAACAAGCTCAGCGACCAAGGCAGACGCAGCAGTAGACTCAAACGACGGGTCACTGACAACAGTGGCTAGGAGACGCGTGACAGTAGGGTGCTCAGCACGAAACCGGTCAGACGCAGGGTCCGGAACGGCAGGCAGAGAGGACGCAGGGGGAGACGGCAGAGGAACAGGCTGTGGAGCAGAGGAAGGACGACGGACAACAAGGTGTGCGCTGGGGACAGCCGGCTGACGCGCACGAGCGACACGACGAACGGTACGACCAGAACGAACAGGAGAGACAGGACGCGACGCAGGCTCACGACGCACAGCAGGACTGCCTGTCTGCTCAGTGTAAGGAGAGGGAGCAGGTAGCGGTGAGCCAGTCTGTAACGGAAGACCAGTAGACGACGGGAGAGTAACAACCTGACGAAGAGCAGAGTCAGGCGGCGGCAGAGACGACGGAGACGGTGGAGCGAAGAACAGTCGTGTCGGCGCAGCTGCACCAGTACCAGCAGCTCCAGCACCTCCAGCAGCTCCAGCAGCTCCAGAAGCTCCAGCCTCAGAACCGGTACCTCCAGCGCCAGCAGCTCCAGAACTAGCGTCACCAGCAGCAGCACCCCCAGAACCGGCACCTGCAGTCCCAGGGTCTCCAACCGCAGTGTCTCCCGCAGCAGCACCCCCAGAACCAGCACCTCCGGTCCCAGGGTCTCCAACCGCACTGGCTCCCGCAGCAGCACCCTTAGAACTAGCACCTCCGGTCCCAGGGTCTCCAACCGCACTGTCTCCCGCAGCAGCACCCCCAGAACCAGCACCTCCAGTCCCAGGGTCTCCAGCCTCAGTGTCTCCAGAAACGGCACCTCCAGACGCAGCACCCCCAGCCCCAGCAGCTCCAGTACCTCCAGCAGCAGAGCCCCGGGCTCCAGCAGCGCGACGCTGACGGCGACCGTACAGCTGCTGAGTGGTGAGAGGCACACGTGGACGAAGGCGGCCACTCCAAGTAGGCCGTGCACCAGCAGTCCCAGTACCCTCAAGCGTCTCACCTCCAGACTCAGCACCCCCAGACACAGCACCCCCAGGCGCAGGACCTCCAGTCTCCTCACGCGCAGGCTCAGCACCCCCAGACTCCGCACCCCCAGACGCAGCACCTCCAGGAGCACCACCCCCAACAGCACCAGAGTCAACAGGAACCGGCTGCAGAGGCGGCGAAGAAGGTCGCGGAGGGAACCCTGGAGGGGTCTCCAAGCGTGGTGCACGGCGGTAGGCCGCCGGGGCGTCAGCAGCAGCGTCACCCCCCTCAGGTGGGCCAGAGGTGTCGGAAGTGACCTCCAAAGGCTCAGCCAAGGGGGGGGGGTCTACCTGAGACACACCTGAAGGAGCAGGACCCTGAGGGGGGAGGGGGTCTACCGGGGGGGGACCTGGCGTAAGGAAGAGCGGCGGGGGGGGAAGGGGGGCAGCGCGGTAGGGGAAGAGACGGTAGTACGGAACCGACTCGTCAAACGTGACGTCCTGGGAGGACAGAACACGGCGCGAGGTGGGGTGGTAAAACTGCCAACCAGGCGCGTCAGGGGGGAAGCCAAGGAAGACGCAGGGAACAGCACGGGAGGACAGCTTGTCCGCAGACAAGTCTCGGACAAAAGCCCGAGATCCCCAGACACGGAACGCAGACGCATCGCCAACCTTCCCCGTCCACCTCAGAGTGGGGGAGGTATCCGGCATGGATACCCGGGGCTGAAGGTTAATCTGACGCCGCCGCGTACTAAACCGCAAACGGCCACAGAAAATGGGGAGCAGCCGCATGGATCATGGACGTGCGAGCGACATCCATGACCATGCCAATGCGGCGCTCAGCAATCCCATTTTGCTGTGGAGAGGCCGGAAGCGTGAACGTCTGGCGGATGCCCCTCGCACGACAGAAGGCTCGCAGAGGGCCGGAGGAAAACTCTCCACCTCTGTCAGAGTGCAGACGCAGAACAGGAAAGTCCGAGCCGAAACTCTTCCTGAGCTGGAGACGAGCCGCGCGGATCCAGTCGATCAACACCTCAATAACCTCATCCTTGCGGCGCAAGGGGAAGACTGTGGTGTAACGCGAGTAGTCGTCAACCACCAGCAGGAAGTAGCGCTCGTGACCCTGTCCACGGACGCGGGCTGGGCCCCACACGTCCATGTGAAGAGTCTGCAGCGGAGCCTCTGTCGGCGGAAACTCGGAGGAGTGAGGAGCGGCGCGCTGCCGCCCCTCGACGCAGGGGACGCAGGTAGGGGCAGGCCCCGGGGGGAGGGGAGGGAGCGACCGGGGGAGACCAGAGACCAGGACACGAGAGGCCATGCCTCGGAGACGAGGCAGGGAGGGGTGACCAAGACGGTGGTGCCAGAGAAGAGTCTCATGGGACAGGAGGCGACACGAGCAGGGGGCAGACTCAGGACCAGACCGAGACGCCGCAGCAAACACCTGACCCGACGCAGCTACCTGACCAGGCACAGCAACCGGAGGAGACTCGGTAGTGAGGGTGTACAGGCTCGACCCCGGCCGATGAGTAAACATGGCCAAGTGTCGACCTATGTCCGCACACGTGCAGTGGGTCACCCGCTGACGCGCAGGGGTGAACTGGTCAACCCCCCCATCCTGTAGGTCAGCACCCGCCACCAAGTTCGTAGAGAACGAGGGGAGGTAAAGACCCGACAGGGAGCCAGACGGGACTGCTGGACACGGTAGCACAGTGGAGTAGTGGGCAAGGACAGGACCCCCAGAGGGGTCTGCCAGGGAGACCGCAACCGGCCGACTGAGCGGCGTGAGAGTGGTGCGGTCTCGAAAGAAGGAGCGGGAAGCACCCGAGTCAAGGGTGAAAGTGTGCGACGCCGGAGCAGACGTGGTACCTGAGAGAGCAGACTCACCAGCACCTGGAGCAGCAGACTCACTAGCACCTGGAGCAGCAGACTCACTGGCACCTAGAGCAGCAGCTGCACCGCCCGGGTCGGGCGGAGCACTCAGGGAACAGTCACCGACATCACTAGTAGACAATGCATACATGGCAGTGAGGATAGCATCAAAGTCAAGAGCATAGATATCTACCCTCTGCCGGAGCAGCTCCACCCAGTCGGGGAGCTCAGCCGCGTCGCCAAACTCCGTACGCCAGGCGTCGCTCAGACTGGCGAAGCAGCGGGACTCTGTGTGACCAAACGTCCCGCAAGGCTGGCCAGTCCGAGCACCAGTGCGAATGACGTACGGGCAGCGAGCAGAACCCCGTGACCCCCCCCGCTGAAAGTACCACTCATGAAGCTGCGGGGGCGAAGGGACCGCGCGCACACGACGCTGCAGCTGCACCTGGCCACTACAAGAAGCCCCGAAACTACTCACGCCAGAACGACTCCCACGACGGCCACCCCGACAACCCCAACGAGCGTACCACTCATGAAGCTGTGGGGGCGGGAGAGGCTCACGTGGACGGCGCTGGAGCTGCATCTGGCCACGCCAGGAGCAGCAGGAGCAGTAGGAAGAGGAGGAGCCGTAGGAGCAGCACGAGCAGTAGTAGCAGCAGTAGCAGCAGGAGCAGCAGTAGCAGCACTAGTAGCAGTAGGAGTAGAAAGCGCAGTAACCTTAGGAGTAGCACGAGCAGCAGTAGCAGGAGAAAGAGCAGTAGCAGCAGGAGCAGTAGTAACAGCAGTACGGGCAGGACAGTGCTCACCAGTGGCAAGAAGGGCCGGCGTACAACGGCGGCAACGGCGAGGCCGGCACCACTGGAGGGCGAGGGCTCCGCGGTAGCTGCAGGTGGCAGCTGCGCCAGGGGCGGCTGCTCCAGGGGCCAGGGGCGGCTGCTGCAGGGGCCAGGGGCGGCTGCTGCAGGGGCGGTTGCTCCAGGGGCCAGGGGCGGCTGCTGCAGGGGCGGCTGCTCCAGGGGCGGCTGCTGTAGGGGCCAGGGGCGGCTGCTGCAGGGGAGGCTGCTCCAGGGGCGGCTGCTGCAGGGGCCAGGGGCGGCTGCTGCAGGGGCGGTTGCTCCAGGGGCCAGGGGCGGCTGCTGCAAGGGCGGCTGCTGCAAGGTAGGCTGCTCCAGGGGCGGCTGCTCCAGGGGCCAGGGGCGGCTGCTGCAGGGGAGGCTGCTCCAGGGGCGGCTGCTGCAGGGGCCAGGGGCGGCTGCTGCAGGGGCGGTTGCTCCAGGGGCCAGGGGCGGCTGCTGCAGGGGCAGCTGCTCCAGGGGCGGCTGCTGCAGGGGCCAGGGGCGGCTGCTGCAGGGGCGGTTGCTCCAGGGGCCAGGGGCGGCTGCTGCAGGGGCGGCTGCTCCAGGGGCGGCTGCTCCAGGGGCCAGGGGCGGCTGCTGCAGTGGCGGCGGCTCCAGGGGCCAGGGGCGGCTGCTGCAGGGGCGGCTGCTCCAGGGGCGGCTGCTGCAGGGGCCAGGGGCGGCTGCTGCAGGGGAGGCTGCTCCAGGGGCGGCTGCTGCAGGGGCGGCTGCTCCAGGGGCGGCTGCTGCAGGGGCCAGGGGCGGCTGCTGCAGGGGAGGCTGCTCCAGGGGCGGCTGCTGCAGGGGCCAGGGGCGGCTGCTGCAGGGGCGGCTGCTCCAGGGGCGGCTGCTGCAGGGGCGGCTGCTCCAGGGGCGGCTGCTGCAGGGGCGGCTGCTCCAAGGGGCGGCTGGTGCAGGGGCGGCCGTTCTAAGGGGCGGCTGCTGCAGGGGCCGGAAAGGGCGGCGAGGGGGCCGTGAGAGGGCCGAGCAGGGCCGCGAAGAAGGCCGCGAGGGGCCGCGACGGGCCGGGAAGGGGCCACAAAGGGCCGTGAAGGGGCCGCGACGGGCCGCTAAGGGGCCGCGACGGGCCGCGACGGGGCCGCGACGAGTCGCGAAGGAGGCCGCGACGAGGTCGCGACAGGGGCCCGTAAAGGGGCCGCAACAGGGGGCCGCGAAGGGGCCGAGAGAGGGAGGGCCGCGAGGGGCGGTTTAAGGGGCCGCGAAGGGGCCGTTTAAGGGGCCGCGAGGGGCCGTTTAAGGGGCCGAAATTTTATGGGCAGGGCGCGAACGCGCTCCGGGCAGCTAAAAAAAAAGTGCTTTGGTGGGCCCTTAAAAAAAACGGTCCTTAGGAAGGACCTGCTATATACCATGTGAGAATCTTACGGGAAATGTGTTTGACTAGGTCAAGGTAGGGTGGTACAAGAGGGTGTCGAGAAAATATGTGTACCCCCTAAGGCTAGACCTAGTACTATAGCCTAGATAAATGTTAAACATATGATTTGACATGTAGAGGCTTCCCCTGACGCGTTTTTTGGAAGGGAGGAAGGGGGGGGAAGGGGGGGGGGTGTGGTAAAACTTCTCAAACTTGATCTGGTGGTATGATCTGGTGGTGACTGGTCTGGTGGTCTGGACTAGAGCCTGGATTATTAGGACAATGTTGGTGCCAGCCAGTACAACACCAAAGCAGTAGTAGTACACACACATAGGCCTTACTAGAAGTGCTAGAACTGAACCCTGAGCAATAAATTTTCTGCCGTGACAGGTCAGGATTAAATTCTGCTGAAGCCTTGAAGCTACAGGATGCCTTCAAAGATTTGTCCTGACAAATCAGGGCATTTTTTGAGTTTCTGGAAAGTTGCCCTGAGGGCTCAGGGTGCCCCAAATCCTAGCACGGGCCCTGCTTGCACCAGCTTGGCATCATACGGTATGATACCCCAGATCGAAGCGCACCTGTGCTTTAAACACGTTTTTCCCAGGGGGTGCAGTTCTAATTTTGTAAGCGTGCCGTAAATATATAACTAAACATTTACAGCGCCAAAATAAAGATCTCGTCATTATCAATTTAATTCGGTCGAATGGACGTGGGGTTGTGATTCTAATTATTTCGCTGTATGGTAAGGAACATCTTGTTATATACAGCACATACACCATGTAAACATAGAGCATAGGTACCCCTTAGGAAACCTGAAGTGACGAACAGCCCTCGACAACGGCCCACTGGAGAAGATCCTGCCCGTCACCACCACCAGTAACCCTCTACATTGGCGGTTCGTAACGGGCGTGTTCACACACGTTCACCATGCTATCTCAAATTGTAATAGTCCGCTACCCAGCCCGACCAGCCAAGGCAACCCAGCCAGCTTGTCAGAAATAACTGAGCAGGAATGGAATGAACTAGCAGAGAGTTTGGTACAAGTAGGAAACCCTAACTTTGTGTACCCCCTAAGGTGTAACCCACTACAGCCTAGACAATATAAACATGCAATGTTTGACACACCCCCATAGGCGCAGTGGGAGACAACCACAGGGTCACAAGACCAGTCAAAGCAAAGCAAAGCAAGCTCAGGGTGGATCTCAAGGATTCCACACAAATTCCGAGCACAAGCAAGCGGTCACAAGACCAGTTCACATGCAGGTTTATAACAAAGCAAGAGATACAGTGATCACAACCTAGCAAAAGTAAACAAGTAGGCATATATATATAGTGATCACAGTACAAACAAGGTCAAGAGGTAAGCAAGTGAGGCCCAGTGGGTACAAGGCCTAGCAGAGTGCAAAAGCGCTGATGGTCACAAGGCTGAAGCGCCTTGGTGAACACATCAGCAGTGTTGGCCTCCGTGGCCACGTAACGCAGACAAAGCTGACCACGCTGCTGCAGCTCTCGAGCAAGGAAGTACCGCAGAGCGATGTGCTTCGTTCTGTGCTCCAGTCTGTGCTCCTCACACAAGGCAATGGCAGCCTTGTTGTCGACGTACAGCACTGGAGGAGAACGAGGCCGCTCTCCGAGGTCGGTCAGCAGGTAGGTCAGCCAGCGTAGCTCCTGAGCAGCCATGGCTGTGGCGTAGATCTCAGCCTCACAACTGGAGCTGAGAACAGAAGAAGAGCGAGTAGAACGCCAAGAAACTGAGCCAGAGCCAAGGCTGAAGGTGTAACCCTGGGACGACCGCTGAGTAGCCTGGTCGTCTGCCCAAGAAGCGTCTGAGTGCCCTGTGAGAACAACCCGGTCTCGCCCTCCAAGCACAAGCCCCATGCCCGACGTACTGCACAAGTAGCGCAACACCCTCTTAGCAGCATCCATGTGCTCCTTCCGGTGACGGCCAGGAGCGACATAGCGTGCTAGGATGCTAAGAGGGTATGCAAGGTCAGGTCGAGTGCAGGTCATCAGGTACATGAGGCAGCCCACAAGCTCTGGATACGGGCCACTCGGCTCTACGGACTCATCCGAAGGCAGAGCTGAGAGCGAGTGACCGGTAGGCAGAGGAGTGGACTGAGGCGAGGAGTACGTGAAGCGGAAGCGCTGGAGAACCTGCTGCACCATGTGTGACTGAGTCAGGGTGATGGTGCGCCGTGCTCTGTCCCGGGTGATCCGCAAGCCAAGATAGCTCGTCAGCTCACCCAGGTCTGTGCACGTGTGTCTCCTCTGCAGCTCCGACTTCACGTGGGCGAGTGCCGCGGTGTCAGCAGTGGCAAAGACCAAGTCGTCGACGTACACGAGGATGTAGAACGGCGGCAGCGAGGTGTCGGTGCGTAGAAACAGCGACGGGTCAGCAGTAGAGGGAGCGAACCCAAGAGCCGCAAGTGTCGTCCTCAGTGTGTCGTGCCACTCACGTGGCGCCTGGCGGAGACCGTAGACCGGCCGCTGAAGCCTCCACTGGGTGCCAGGAGGAACTGACCCAGTGAAGCCAGGGGGGCGGCGCAGCCAGATCTCCTCGTGCAGGCTGCCCTGCAAGAAAGCAGTGCTGAAGTCAAGAGAGTGAAGCTCGTAGTCGCGGTGAGCGGCTATGTGCAGCAGCACCCGAAGAGTGGTCATCTTCGGGGTGGGGGAGAAGGTCTGAAAGAAGTCTACTCCCTCTCGCTGACTGAAGCCTCGAGCCACGTAGCGCGCCTTGAAGACAGGCGGAGAACCCGGCGGCCGCTTCACCCTGAAAATCCACATGCCACTGACGATGTTCGCCCCAGGAGGGGGAACCTCGTCTACGTAGGTGCCTGTGGACTTCCAGGAGGCCATCTCTGCGTCCATGGCTGTCTGCCACTGAGAGGAGTAGGGACCCGCCATCGCCTCAGCGTAAGAGCGTGGGGTCGGGATGTCTGGTGCATCCGGGTCTCCCTCAGGGGCAACTAGCAAGGACACGAGACGGGGCAAAGCAGCAGCAAGGCAGTGGAACTCCTCCTGTCTGTCCTCAAGGACGTCCGTGCCGAGGGCACACTCACCCCCGACGGACGGAGGACAGGCAGACGCAGACTCAGACCTAGCGACAAGGCTGGCAGCGTAGTCTAGGCGACAGCGAGCAGCAAAGTCAACCAACTCAGCGACCAGAGCAGACGCAGCAGAGGACTCAAAGGTCGGGTCAGTGACAACTGTAGCGAGGAGACGCGTAACAGTGGGACTGGCAGCACGACGGGAGTCAGACTCCGGGTCAGGAAGAGTAGGAAGAGAGGACGCAGGAGGAGACGGCAGCGGGACACGCTGCGGAGCAGTGGAGGGACGCAGAGTCATGTAGTGAGTGCCAGGGACAGGAGGAGGACGCTCACGTGGGACACGACGACCAGTGCGAGCAGTACGAACAGGCGACGCAGGACGAGACTCAGGCTCACGACGCTCTGTAAGACCTCCTGTGGGACCAGCGTAAGGGGAGGGAGCAGGGAGAGGCGAGGCAGGCGGTAACTGTGACTGCGGCTGGACAGGCAGAGGACACTCGACGGAGGGAGGAGGACTAGGAGGAGGAGCCTGACCAAGAACCTGCTGAAGGAGCGGTACGAAGTACGGTCGCGGCCGCGCAGCGTCTCCAGAAGCAGCAGGGACACCAGTGGCAGCCCCAACGCCCGAGTCCTCAGTACCAGCAGCAGCTCCAACGCCCGGGTCCTCAGCACCAGCAGCAGCACCACCGGTCGGGTCCTCAGCACCAGCAGCAGCGCCACCGTTCGGGTCCTCAGCACCAGCAGCAGCTCCAACGCCCGGGTCCTCAGCACCAGCAGCACGGCCACTGGTCAGGTCCTCAGCACCAGCAGCAGCGCCACCGGTCGGGTCCTCAGCACCAGCAGCAGCTCCAACGCCCGGGTCCTCAGCACCAGCAGCAGCTCCAGCCCCCGGGTCCTCAGCACCAGCAGCAGCTCCAGCGTCCGGGTCCTCAGCACCAGCAACAACACCACCGCTCGGGTCCGCAGCACCAGGAGCACCACTACGAAGACTGCAGCGCCGCGTGTACCACTCGCGGATCACCTGAATGGGGGGGAGCTCCTGGGTAGGAGGGGAAGTACCGGGACGAGCTCCAGAAGCACCTCTCCGGAGGCGGCAGTACTCGAGGTACCTCTCCTGCAGCTGCTGGGAGGAGAGGGCTCCTCCAGGTGGAGCACGCTCAGGCTCAGCACCCCCAGACTCAGCACCCCCAGTCTCAGCACCCCCAGACTCAGCACGTCCAGACTCAGTACCTCCAGGCTCCGCACCTCCAGGCTCCGCACCTCCAGGCTCAGCACCCCCAGGCTCCGCACCCTCAGACGCAGCACTCCCAGGCTCAGCACCCCCAGACGCAGGACGCGAGTCAACAGCTACCTCGACAGGCTCACCCGGGTCTACCTGGGACACACCTGAGGGAGCGGCACCCTGAGGGGGGAGGGGGTCTGGTACCTCAGCACCTGGAGCGAGGAAGAGAGGCGGGGGGGGGAGCGGGGCAGTGCGGTAGGGGAAGAGGCGGTAGAAGGGGACGGACTCGTCAAAAGTGACGTCCTGAGAGGCCAGAACCCGGCGCGAGGTGACGTGGTAAAACTGCCATCCAGGCGCGTCGGGAACAAAGCCAAGAAAGACACAGGGAACAGCGCGACGCGAGAGCTTGTCCGCGGACGTGTCGCGGACAAAAGCTCGAGATCCCCAGACCCGGAAACGCGACGCATCGCCAACCTCTCCCGTCCACCGTAGAGTCGGGGAAGTCTCCGGCAAGGAGACACGGGGCCAGAGGTTGAGCTGATGCGCTGCGTACCGGACCGCAAACGGCCACAGAAAGTGGGGAGCAGCCGCATGGGTCAGGGAGGTACGAGCGACCTCCATGACCAAGCCAATGCGGCGCTCAGCGACCCCATTCTGCTGTGGAGAGGCCGGAAGCGTGTACGACTGCTCAATGCCGTGCTCAGCACAGTAGGCTGCCAAGAGGTCGGAGGCAAACTCACCACCTCTGTCAGAGTGCAAGCGCAGGACAGGAAAGTCCGAGTGAAAGCGCTCGCCTAGCTGGAGACGGGCTCGGCTGATCCAGGGGATCAAAACACCAGGGACGTCACCCTTGGCGCGCAAGGGGAAGACCGTGGTGTAGCGCGAGTAGTCGTCAACAACTATCAGGAAGTATCTCTCCTGACCCTGACCACGGACGCGGGCTGGGCCCCACACGTCCATGTGGAGCGTCTGCAGGGGAGCGGTCGTCGGGGGAAAGGAGGAGGAGTGAGGAGCGGCGCGCTGCCGCCCCTCGACACAGGGAATGCAGTCAGGAGCAGGGGAGTCAGGAAGGGGAGGGAGCACCCTGGGAAGACCAGCAACAAGGTCCCGTTTGTGCATGGCCCGCAGGCGCTGCACAGACGGGTGACCAAGGCGGTGGTGCCAGAGGACGGTGTCGTTCGCCAGAGAGCGACACGAGCAGGGGGCGGACAGCTGACCTGACGCTGACGCAGACGCAGCTACCTGAGGGGACTCAGTGGTCAGTGTGTACAGGTCAGACCCCGGCTCTCGAGTGAAAGTAGCTAGGTGGCGGCCCGTCCGAGCACACGTGCAGTGAGTCACACGCTCGTAGGCAGGGGTGAACTGGTGAACACCCCCGTCCTGGAGCGCACTACCTGCCACCAAGTTCGTGGAGAACGAGGGGAGGTAGAGACCTGAGAGCGTGCCGGACGGAACCGCTGGACACGGAAGGGTGGTGGAGGAGGTCGCAAGGACCGGACCCCCAGAGGGGTCAGCAAGAGAGACAGCAACCGGCCGAGCTAGAGGCTCAAGGACAGTGCGGTCACGAAAGAAAGAGCGAGAAGCACCTGAGTCCAGTGTGAAGGTGTGCAGTGCTGCAGTCGACTCAGTACCAGGGGGCACAGACGCACAAGCACCTAGAGCAGCAGCTGCAGTAGTACCTGTGGAAGGAGACACACTAGCACCTAGAGCAGCAGCGGGGCTGGCCTGAATGCCCGGGTCGGGCGGAACACGCAAGTACTGAGCACCCTCTCCACTAATAGACATCGCATACATGGCAGTGAGAATAGCATCAAAGTCTAGTGCCCAAATATCAACACCCTTCCTGAGCAGCTCAGCCCAGCGCGGCAGCTCACCCCCACCAGGAAACTGGGTGCGCCACGCATCGTTGAGGCGGGCGAAGCAGCGCTCCGTCTGGTGCGGCCCCCCACACGTCTGGCCAGTGCGGTCACCTGTACGAATAACGTACTGGCAGGTGACGCTGCGTCGCGCATACCACTCACGGGCGGCCTGAAGGGTCGGGGCAGGCTGCTGACTCTGACCGCCCCCCGGGCCTCCACGACCACCACCCCCTCCGCCTCCGCCCCGGCCACCTCCACCCCTGCCGCTGCCACGACCACCTCCGCCTCCGCTGCCACCTCCGCCCCTGTCACCACTCCCAACGCCGCTGTCACCTCCACCACTGCCGCCACTAGCCTCTCCAGTCGCACCTCCACCGCCACCACCTCCACCCCCGCCTCCTCCGCCACCACCCCCACTCCTGCCACTCCTGCCCCTGCGTCGTCCGCCTGAAGCAGACGCAGCCCCGACCTTCTCAGCACCAAGGAGGTCGACAGCAGCAGCAGAGGCGACAGAGGGGAGGAGGGGGGAAGGGGAGCACCCCTCAAAGAAGGGGCCGCGGGGGTCGCCACGAGAGGTGCCTACAGCGACGATACTAGCCTCGGCTGCAAGCAGTTCCTTCTCGAGGAGGTCTACGGTGAGCTCAGTGGGGGAGCGAGAGAGGAAGTGGTCCCTGACAGGGCGCAGAGAGTCAGGGAGGCGGGTGACAACGTGGTAGAGAGTGATCCAGAGCGGGGGGGGGTTGCTAGCGAGGAACTCGTCAGGCATGGCAGCGCGAAAGCGAGCCTCACTAGTCTTAAGGTGGGTGATGAGGTCTGCGACAGTGTGAAAGGAGGCTAGGTCGGGGAACAGGTAGGGGAGAGTGAGGCGGCCTAGCGTGGCAGAAGCGGGTGAGGAGTAGCGGGCCACTACAGCTGTGTAGAGGTCCTTAGCAGTCTTGCACTGGCCGAAGTGCTCGCGCTCATCTAGCGGCAGGGAGTTGCGAATAGCAAAGCGAGCGTGCGCGTCACGGGTCTGCCACTGTGAGCGCTCAGCTGGGGGGGCAGTAGCGAGTGGGGCGGTCGCATGGCCGAGAGCGTGGTCGTACAGTGTAATATCTTCCTTGGCAGTGAGCTGTAGGAAAAGGTGCAGGTCATCTAGCCAGGTTTCGAATTTGACCGGACGGCCCTCGGCGTCGAAAGCTAGAACAGGAGGACTAGCCATAGCGACAGCGGCAGTAGTAGAAGCAGTAAAGTCACTGAAAAGGCGTGCGCAGGGTCAGCGGGGCCGGTGGGGCCTACGGACTGTAGTGGCGCACAAGCAGCAGTAGCAGGAAGTGTAGTAGTAGGATCTGCAGTGGTGCACAGGCGCAGCAGGCGGCAGCGAGAGCCGGCGCAGCAGGGGCGGGCTCAGCAGCGGTGATACGCGGGCGGCGGCGGGCGCAGCAGCGGCGGTGCGCGGGCGGCGGCGGGCTCAGCAGCAGCGGTGCGCGGGCGGCTGCGGGCTCAGCAGCGGCGGGCCGGGAGCAGGCAGCGCGCGGGCCGTGCGGGCCGTATGTGAGCTGCGCGGGCAGCGTGCGGGCCGGCGGCGGTCAGCGCAAGAGCCGCGCAGGCTCAGCGCGGGCTGCGCGGGCTGCTCGCGGGCTGCGTAAGCGGGTCGCAAGCGGCTCGCGGGGGTTCGCGGGCAGGTCGCGGGCTGCTCGCGGGCAGTTCGCGGGCTGTGCGCGGGCTGCGCGGGCTGGTCGCGGGCTGCGCAGGCGGTTCGCGGGCTGTGCGTGGGCGGTTCGCGGGCTGTGAGCGCGGCGCGCTGTGCGGTTCGCGGGCGGCGTGACGGGGCCGATCGGGGCGCTAAGGGGCGACGCGACGGGGGCCGTGAGAGGCCGCTAGGAAAAAAAATTCGAAGGGGCCGCAGGGCCGCTAGATCGTGCTAGATCGACGGGGCCAGCGGGGCCGGAAACAAGCGAAGGTAAGCAGGTAGGTAAGTCGGTGGGCCCTAAGAACAGTCCTAGCGAAGGACCTGCTCTGAAACCATGTCAGATTTAACTGAGCAGGAATGGAATGAACTAGCAGAGAGTTTGGTACAAGTAGGAAACCCTAACTTTGTGTACCCCCTAAGGTGTAACCCACTACAGCCTAGACAATATAAACATGCAATGTTTGACACAGCTGCCTAAGAGAGGGGTACGTAACACGCTCATTGCCACATCGTTTCAAGTTCGAAACTCGTGACAAGTCGACCTAATGCGATCTTGGGAGCGGACCCTCTGCCTTCATGGCTGACACGTCATTGTTCCCACGATTGCCCCTATGCAGCGAAACACAGCTAAACAGCGAGGCAGAGCTAAAACAGCAAGGCACAGCTATAGCGAGCTAAAACAGGGAGGCACAGCTAAAGCGAGGGCTCAGCTAAACAGCAGTCACAACACGGCAGGCTGGGAGGAATGGAGAACGCACACAGCTTGGGCTTGTTGTCTTGTCACTCATCGCGGAAAAGGGAAGTGCGAAAAAAAACCTAAAAGTTACTGTTTCGTAACTTTCCAGTTGCATTTTCCGCGCAAGAAAAAAGTTTGACTCGTAAACAGTGGTAGCGTCAGTAACTTGCGAAGTGACTTTCCCGTCACATTCCCAACACAAACTGTACACTTCGGTGCAATTGTGAGGTATACGGTAATGCAACTATGGGGGTGGAAAACGTCACTCTTGAGCAACCTGTGCGAAAGTGTCACGACAGCGCCACGTGGCATACCATGTAAGCTAGATGAAACTGAAACATGCTGACGTGGCAGTTTCTGTACGCTAACGTGAACCGTCGGATCCTGACAAGATCAACGCCCGTAATCGTGCCATGTGGACCAATCTGATGCAAAATGGGGTGTGAGGAATCGAATTTCATTTGCTGGCGAAGGCGTCTGTATCCGGTTGACGAATCTCCTATATTGGTGTGCGCTTTTGGTGGTTTAAAACATTTAATCTTTTAAACGTTGAGCTTACAAGGCATACAAATGAAAACAGTACTACACTACACATAATGCACGGCTAAGAAGCCCTGCAAGCTCTGCCAGTTAGAAAACGAATGTAACCGGGAAGAACAAAGGAAATTGAAACTTTAAAAGCCAAACTATATGCTCACCATTGGGGTTCTTAGTGGTGGAATATGCTGGAATGAAGGAAAAAAATATGTACTGCACTCCGGGTTGACAGTAAACCTGCAAAACCAGGCACGCTCTGCAACACATGCAAACACAGCATAGGAGATGAGTACTCCTGAAAAACGCAAAGTATGCAGTTTCGTACTCACCTTCTTTTAATCGTTGATGGTTTGTAGAGTCAAGTGCTTAAATGGCTAAAAATAAACATACTGCGACGGTAAGCCTGCGAAACTAGGTACACTCTGCAAAACATGCAAATACAGGGTGCGGGTCCGCAGCACCAGCAGCAGCTCCAACGTCCGGGTCCGCAGCACCAGGAGCACCACTCCGAAGACTGCAGCGCCTCGTGTACCACTCTCGGATCTGCTGGAGGGGGGGGAGCTCCCGGGCAGGAGGGGAAGCACCGCGACCAGCTCCAGCAGTACCTCTCCGGAGGCGGCAGTACTGTAGGTACCGCTCCTGCAGCCGCTGTGAGGAGAGGGCTCCTCCAGGTGGAGTACCCCCATGTCAGAATGTATTTGCTGTCTAGCCTGCAGTGGGGTACTCTGTAATGAGTACAACCCAATTAGGGTGGTGTACTTGTATCCCAACTCTTGCTAGTGACATCATTCTCCTTCTCAACTTTCTCGACATTCACCTTACACCCTAAAACCTAAACTACTAAGGCACCTAAACTATGGCTTCTAAGCCAAACTCAAGCTAGTATTTTGTCATGTTATCAGAGCTTAACGCTCCTGGCCTGTGGGCCCACTTACTTCCGCTGCCCTACTGTGTGTCGCGCGCCCCGTGGCGCGCGACCTCCTATTTTTCTTCCCGCCACGCGCTCGGGGCGCGTGGCGGTTTTCTACCCGCTGTGCGCCCCGAAGCGCGCGGCGGGTTCCTCTCTCGTCGCGGCGTCCTGGGGGCCTGCGCGCCGGCCCCGAGCGTCGCCTCGTCGCGGCGTTTTGGGGGCCCGCACGCAGGCCTCTCCCGTCGCCTCGTCGCGGCGCTTTCGGGGCCCGCGCGCGGTCCCCGCCCATCGCCCGTCGAGGCGCTCTCGGGAGCCCCTGGAGCAGCCGCCACTGCAGCAGCAGCCTCTGGAGCCGCCGCCACTACAGCGAGCAGCCGCCCCAGCAGCAGCAGCCCCTGGAGCAGCCGCACCAGCAGCAGCAGCCTCTGGAGCCGCCGCCACTACAGCGAGCAGCCGCCCCAGCAGCAGCAGCCCCTGGAGCAGCCGCCCCAGCAGCAGCAGCCCCTGGAGCAGCCGCCCCAGCAGCAGCAGCCCCTGGAGCAGCCGCCCCAGCAGCAGCCCCTGGAGCAGCCGCCCCAGCAGCAGCAGCCCCTGGAGCAGCCGCCCCAGCAGCAGCAGCCCCTGGAGCAGCCGCCCCAGCAGCAGCAGCCCCGGGAGCGACCGCCACTGCAGCAGCCGCCCCTGGCCCCTGCAGCAGCCGCTCCTGGACCCGGTGCAGCCGTGGGGGGGTGGGTGTGGGGGTGCTGGTTGTGGGGTGTCGGTTGTGCGTGCCGTCCCCTCCTCCTCCTCCTCCTTCGTCTCCCACTGCTGCAGCTCTCGTTGACGGGGGTGGATGTGTGGGAGTCTGGGGTTTAGGGTTTAAGGGGGTGCTGTGGGTGTAGGGCTAGGGTTTGAGCAGGGGGTGTGTGAGAGGGGCGTTAGGCAGCTGGGGAGGTTGAGTGGAGGCAGCAGTCTTGTCGTCAGCAGCAGCAGCAGTCCGGAGGCTACAATCTCCGGTAGTCGCCAGTCGCCCGTGGGTCCGTTGCTCGTCTGCCGCTACTTTTAGCCGCGGGGCCAGTTACCCCAGTAGTCCGGAGCGCTGTTCCGGTAGCCACTGAGCCAGCAGCTCGTCTGTGTGTCTGCAGCGTCAGCAGTCGCCTCCCATCTTCTCCCCCCCACGGTCTCTCCTCCTCCTCACTTGCCCTCTGTGATTAGCTCTAGCCTTACTTACCTATTGTGAACTCTTGCTCTATGCTTGCTTATTGTACTGATTACACCCCACTTTGGCTATGGGGGTGTGTCAGAATGTATTTGCTGTCTAGCCTGCAGTGGGGTACTCTGTAATGAGTACAACCCAATTAGGGTGGTGTACTTGTATCCCAACTCTTGCTAGTGACATCATTCTCCTTCTCCACGTTCTCGACATTCACCTTACACCCTAAAACCTAAACTACTAAGGCACCTAAACTATGGCTTCTAAGCCAAACTCAAGCTAGTATTTTGTCACCCCACACTCAGCACCCCCAGGCTCCGCACCCGCAGACTCAGCACCGTCAGGCTCACTACCCCCAGGCTCAGCACCCCCAGGCTCCGCACCTCCAGACTCAGCACTCCCAGGCTCAGCACCCCCAGACGCAGCACCCCCAGGCTCAGCACCCCCAGGCTCAGCACCCCCAGCAGGACGAGAGTCAACAGCTACCTCGACAGGCTCACCCGGGTCTACCTGGGACACACCTGAGGGAGCGGCACCCTGAGGGGGGAGGGGGTCTGGTACCTCAGCACCTGGAGCCAGGAAGAGAGGCGGGGGGGGGAGTGGGGCAGTGCGGTAGGGGAAGAGGCGGTAGTAGGGGACGGACTCGTCAAAAGTGACGTCCTGAGAGGCCAGGACACGACGCGAGGTGGCGTGGTAGAACTGCCAACCAGGCGCGTCCGGGACAAAGCCAAGGAAGACACAGGGGACAGCGCGACGGGAGAGCTTGTCCGCGGACGTGTCGCGAACAAAAGCTCGGGATCCCCAGACCCGAAAACGCGACGCATCGCCAGCCTCTCCCGTCCAACGCAGTGTCGGAGAAGTCTCCGGTAAGGAGACACGGGGCCAGAGGTTGAGCTGATGCGCAGCGTATCGGACTGCAAACGGCCACAGAAAGTGGGGGGCAGCCGCATGAACCAAGGAGGTACGAGCGACCTCCATGACCAAGCCAATGCGGCGCTCAGCAACCCCGTTCTGCTGTGGAGAGGCCGGAAGCGTGAACGACTGCTCAATGCCCTCCTGCTGACAGAAGGCCTCCAAGAGGCCAGAGGAAAACTCCCCACCTCTGTCAGAGTGCAGACGCAGGACAGGGAAGTCGGAGCGGAAACGCTCACTGAGCTGGAGACAAGATCTGCGGATCCAAGGGATCAAGACATCAGGGACGTCACCCTTGGTGTGCAAGGGGAAGACCGTGGTGTAGCGCGAGAAGTCGTCAACAACAATCAGGAAGTACCTCTCCTGACCCTGACCACGGACACGGGCTGGGCCCCACACGTCCATGTGGAGCGTCTGCAAGGGGGCAGTCGTCGGGGGAAAGGAGGAGGAGTGAGGAGCGGCGCGCTGCCGCCCCTCGACACAGGGAAGACAGGGAGGAGCAGGCGAGGGTGGGAGGGGAGGGAGAACCCTGGGAAGACCAGCAACAAGGTCCCGTTTGTGCATGGCCCGAAGGCGCTGCACAGACGGGTGACCAAGGCGGTGGTGCCAGAGGACAGTCTCATGCGCCAGAGAGTGACACGAGCAGGGGGCGGACAGCTGACCTGACGCAGACGCAGACGCAGACGCAGCTACCTGAGGGGACTCAGTGGTCAGTGTGTACAGGTCCGACCCCGGCTCTCGAGTGAAGGTAGCCAGGTGGCGGCCCGTCCGAGCACACGTGCAGTGTGTCACGCGCTCGTATGCAGGGGTGAACTGGTGAACACCCCCGTCCTGGAGCGCACGACCTGCCACCAAGTTCGTAGAGAACGAGGGGAGGTAGAGACCTGACAGTGTGCCTGACGGGACCGCAGGACAAGGAAGGACAGTGGAGGAGGTCGCAATGACCGGACCCCTAGAGGGGTCAGCGAGGGAGACAGCAACTGGCCGAGTGAGTGGCTCAAGGACAGTGCGGTCACGAAAGAAACAGCGAGAAGCACCAGAGTCCAGTGTGAAGGTGTGAAGTGCTGCAGTCGACTCAGTACCAGGGGGGACCGACTCACGAGCACCTAGAGCAGCAGCCTCACCAGGACCTGGGGCAGCAGACTCACTAGCACCTAGAGCGGCAGCCGGACTGGTCAGAATGCCCGGGTCGGGCGGAACACGCAAGTACTGAGCACCCTCTCCACTAGTAAACATCGCATACATGGCAGTGAGAATAGCATCAAAGTCTAAGGCCCAGATATCAACTCCCTTCCTCTCCAGATCACCCCAGCGGGGAAGCTCAGCGCCGCCAGGGAACTGAGCGCGCCAAGCGTCGGTAAGGCGCGAGAAACAGCGGTGCGTGGGGTGCGGCCTCCCACACGTCTGGCCAGTGCGGTCACCAGTGCGGATGACGTACGTGCAGGTAAAGCCACCCACCCCCCCCCCCCCCCCCCCCCCCCCCCCGCTGCGAGTACCACTCACGTGCCTCCTGGAGCGACGGGGCGTGCTGTTGGCTCTGGCCACCGCCAGCGCCTCCACGACCACCACCGCCGCCGTCACCGCCTCGGCCACCTCCACCCCTGCCGCCGCCACGACCACCTCCGCCTCCGCTGCCGCCTCCGCCCCTGCCACTGCTCCCGCCGCTGCTGTCACCACCCCCACTGCCGCCACTAGCCTCTCCAGTCCCACCTCCACCCCCACCGCCACCACCCCCGCCTCCCCCGCCACCACCTCCACCCTTGCCCCCCTTGCTCCTGCGGCGCCCGCTCGGAGCAGACGCGGTCCCGACCTTCTCAGCACCAAGGAGGTCGACAGCAGCAGCAGAGGCGACAGAGGGGAGAAGGGGGGAAGGGGAACACCCCTCAAAGAAGGGGGTGCGGGGCTCGCCACGAGAGGCACCTACGGCGACGATGCTCGCCTCAGCTGCAAGTAGGTCCTTCTCGAGGAGGGCAATGGTGAGCTCAGTAGGGGAGCGAGCTAGAAAGGAATCCCTGACTGCGCGCAGAGAGTCAGGGAGGCGGGTAACAATGTGGTAGAGAGTGAGCCAGAGGGGGGGGGGGTTGGTAGCAAGGAACTCGGCAGGCATAGCAGCGCGAAAGCGGGCCTCACTAGTCTTGAGGTGGGTGATGAGGTCAGCAACAGTGTGAAAGGAGGCCAGATCGGGGAACAGGTAGGGCAGTGAGAGGCGGCCTAGTGTAGCAGAAGCCGGTGAGGAGTAACGAGCAACTACGGCTGTGTACAGTTCCTTAGCAGTCTTGCACTGGCCGAAGTGCTCGCGCTCGTCTAGCGGTAGGGAGTTGCGAATAGCGAAGCGAGCGTGCGCGTCACGAGTCTGCCACTGGGAGCGCAGAGTGCTGTCAGCAGAAGTGTCAGGGGCAGTAGCATGGCCTAGGGCGTGGTCGTACAGTGAGATATCCTCCTTGGCAGTGAGCTGTAGGAAAAGGTGCAGGTCATCTAGCCAGGTTTCGAACTTCACTGGACGGCCCTCGGCATCGAAAGCGAGTACGGTAGGACTAGCCATAGTGACAGTAGCAGTAGTAGTAGAAACAGTAGTGGTAGCAGTAGTAGCAGTAGTAACAAGGCCGCTTGAAAGGTGTGCGCAGGGTCAACGGGGCCGGCGGGGCCTCTATGCGGAGGGCGGGCGGGGTCGATAGGTCCGGCGGGGCTACTAGGTGGGACGCAGGCGGAATCGACCGGCCGGCGGGGCCGCTAGGAGAGGCGCGGGCGGGGTTGACGGTCGGTAATGGCGCACGGGCGGCAGTAGTAGGGAGCGCGGCAGCAGGAGCTGCAGCGGCGCACGGGCGGCAGCAGCAGCGGGCGCGACAGCAGGAGCTGCAGCGGCGCGCGACCGCGGAGCAGGTGACGGGCGGCTGCAGCAGCGGGCGCGTCAGCGAGCACGGCAGCGAGCGCACAGGCGCGCGGGCAGCGGCGCACAGGCAGCGCGCGAGCAGCTTGCGGGCAGCGCGCGGGGCCGCGTGCGAAGAAACGTCCGCGCGCGGGCGGCTAGCGGGTCGCGCGCGAAAAATCGACCGCGCGCGGGCGGCTAGCGGGTCGCGCGCGTTAAAAAAAAGACGAGCCGCGCGCGGGTGGCTGGCGGGCTGCGCGCGCGCGGTAGGTAGAAGGCGCACGAGGGTGCACGGTAGATAGGTAGGTAGGTAGGTAGGTAGGTAACGGTGGGCCCTAAAACGGTCCTAGTGACGGACCTGCTCTGATACCATGTCAGAATGAACGGACAGGAATGGTTGAACTAACAGTGAAATCAGTACAAGTACCTAACCCTAGAATTGTGTACCCCCTATAGGCTAACCCACTGTAGCCTAAACAAACACAACATATATAGTGTTTGACAGAAGGAACTTGGAGCGCGCTTCTGCTGCACATCAAAGGGAACAATGAAGAAGGGGAGGGGAGAACGAAGTTGGTTGTGTGAATTGTGGGAGATGGATTCTCTGGGAAAAGGTGAGAGCATATTTGGTGGATGTTTGGTTGGGTGGCTGACGTGTATATTTCGGCGTGTGCGGATTGGGTGAAAATGATTTTTAGCCTCACACGTCACACTTCTGAAGAAGACATCGACCGTCTGAGGTTTGGAGTTGGTTGGTTTGGGTTCAGATTTGGAAAAAGCGAAAGCGGGTTTCCAGCTGTACAAACTCGCTTGGTTTCGTTGCTTTGCATTGTTTCGTTTGTTCTGTTGTTACATTTGTCAAACATTGTCACAATGCTAAACCGCTTGTAATCTGTGTTGACCGTGCGTCACCGCACGACGCGAAAATGTTGACGGAATGGACACTTTTGCGTGACTGTTTTGTTTCAGTCAAAACCCTCGACACTGGTGTGCGGATTGTTGCATTTTGCGTGCGTTGTTTTTTGTACACTTCGCGCAACTAAGTCGCAGGTTTTTCGCAGAAAAACCTTCGGACCCCCCAAATCGCAATTTTCCTTTTCCGCGATGCTCAAGACGAAGCCTCCCATCCCAATTCAGTGAAGCATAACGTCGGCTACCGAAAGGACAAATGAATGACGCGGCTCTATCATGAAAGACAATCTTGATATCTTAGCGCTTGAAGTCACTAACTTGCGTAGACTGTTGGTTAGAGTGATCGCAAAAACGTACTTCCTTCCGAACCCGTCCTGACTCTCAACCTGGAAGAAACTACAGACCTTCGAGATTCATGCCCGAGTCGCCTCACCTTTTCCTGTCCATATTGTGACATCATGCCCGCGACATCTCTGTCTGTCATCCTGCTCTGTAGTAAGCACCGCTTCTACCAAAAGCCCCTCGATGATACTCCGTAACCTGGTCACAGCGCCGTGGCCGCGGCGCGTCACACCACACCTTCCAGTGGCAGAATCGATTCTGGATCTGGCTGGCGGCACTGCTAAGGCCGCATGGCGTCTGCCGCTCACGCCAAACCTTCTGTGTGGAAAGGGAAGACCACCAGTAAGTTTGCGCAGCTTTACGCCGCCGCGCTGGCACTGCTACTAGCAGTAAAAGTTAATTACTAGTACTTAGTACTGCTCCTGCTAGTGAATAACCCAATTGTGTGCCCGATTGACCCCAAACTGTCGTGCAAGTGTGTTTGAGGAGATCAGAGTCTGTTTGAGGACACTTTTGCCTTGGTCCCAAAAGACTCTTAGCAGGGGTGAGTTTCGCAGGTGTCCTGACAGTGTCCCCAAAGGCTCCCCTGGGACCGTTTGAGGACAGTGTGACATTCTGGAGACGTACTATTCGCAAGTCCGATGAAACTTGCTGGTAACTTGCACAATAGCAACCATCGTGGGCCTCTTTCATTCATTACTATCGTGCATTCCAAGACTTCCTTGAGCCTGCGGCTGGCACTTCTCCTAGTACTTGCTCTAATTCATCCACTGCCCCCATCCCTGCCAAGCTCATTGCCAGTGATGTACGTGGTCAACCTGCGTCCCACTAAGGTCAACGGAAAAGTAGTTGGCGACAAAGGCGCATCCGGAAAAGTGGTCCTCAAGGTGATCAGGTAAGCATTCGCGGCGTAATTCTAGCGCTAATCATAATGTACAATCACTCATGACCCAGGTTGGGCCCTTTATGAGCACATGTTCCGTATCTCCGAGGTGGTGTCCATGTACACTCCCCATTCTTGCCCACTATCTCTTGCCATGCGCTCATGGCAGGTACTCTGCAACGTCATACTATCACAACTATGTTCTCCAAGTCTTGAACATCATATCTGAAGGAAAGGCTCCTAGAGTGAGCATGCCAATGGCATCTTGCACTGACCCTTCAACAGCCGGACCAATGCCTTTTATCAACATCACAAGTGACAAGGCCGGTCGCCGCAAGCGCTACAGCTTCTATGTCGTATCCAACTCCGGACCAATGAGTAAAACTATGGCTCATGATGCGATGATTGATCTTCTCTCACATGGCCGATTTATGAAGGCATGGCATGACAAAAACCCGCAGGCACTGTGCGGGAGTTGGAAGAAGAAGCTGTGATGAGTGGCTCACTTCGTGTAGTGTTATCAGTTTTGGTCTCAACCTCGAGGGTGTCGTCCTTGGGTCTCATGCTGGATTGTGCGTAGCAGATGTTAATCGCGTGTTTGGAGTCAATTTTTAAAGTTTTCGTATACATTCGCAAGTACTGTTCAGGGTTGTACAGTAGGAAATAAAAGTTCTCCCAAACACAGGAAACTCCTTCGTCACCCAACCTTGCAGTGACACCCACAGGCTGAAACATGATAAGCGGCAAATTACTAAGGCTTAGCATAGATAGAGGAACCGGGACCTCGACAGGTTGCATTGACGGCTTGCACCACTACGCTGGGTCGCCGCACTCGGGTATGCAGTTCCGCGATTGATAAGTTAGTTGGCCGTCGGAGGGCGGATGCGCGATCCATGCTCTGGCCAAGCCGCCACTCTCAACACCCGCTTGGAAGGCCTTTCCTTCCCGCGTAGCACCTCACTCTTTGCGCGCCTCTCCCGCTTAGCGCCTCACCCCCTGCGCGCCTCTCTCGCTTAGCGCCTCACCCCCTACACGCCTCTCTCGCTTAGCGCCACACCCGCTGCGCCGCCTCGGGAGCTTAGCGAATACTCTTGTCATCACCCCCCTTCTCCCCCCTCATTTCCCCCCTTCTCCGCCTCATTACCCCCCCCTTCTCCCCCCCTTTATCCCCCCTTTTTTCCATCATTATCCCCCCTTCTCCCCTCCTTTTGCATCCCTTCTCCCCCTCATTTCCCCCCCTTCTCCCCCTCCTTTTCCTCCCTTCTCCCCCTCATTTCCCCTCCTTCTTCCTCTCAGTTCCCTCCCTTGTACCCCTCATTCCCCCCCATTTTTCCTCTCATGCCCACCATCCTCCCTCACATTACCTCCTCTTCTCCTCCTTATTTTTTCCCTATTCTCCCTCCAATTTCCCCCGTTTTCCCCTCATTTTCCCCCCTTCTCCCTCTCAGTCCCCCCGCTCTCCCTCTCAAATTCACTCCTACTCTCTCTCAAATCCCCCCCTTATCCCTCTCATCCGCCCCCTTCTCCTCCTGTCGGAGTTACAGCTAATTCCTTCGTCTGCCTTTGTCTTCCTGTTCACCTTCCCTTGACTCCCTCAGTTGCCTCAGCCACCCTCTGCCCCCTCCTGTGCCCGTGCTCGCGCAGCTTGAGCGCGGGTCACAGGACCTTTACGCTGAGGCCCGCTTCCTCTGATCACTGCAGTGTTCGTTTGATGCTCCTTTAGCTGCGCCCCTGTGTCATTCTCCAGGACCAGCACCCCCGAAGGGCGCACCTCCTTGACCTTCCAGCGGAGCCCAAGTACCCCAGGTACTGCACTGTCTGCTCCCCCCACCTGCACTTGTTGGGGTGACACGTGAGCCCTGCCTCTTCTATGGCCGTCAGTGTCCTTCCCACGTCCTCCAGGTGCTGCTGCTCGGTCAAGCTGAAGATCACGACATCGTCGATATAGCATGCTGCATGCTCTATCCCCCGCAGCACCGCGTCCATGACTCGCTGGAACACTGCCGAGGCGTTCCTCAGACCAAAGGGCATGTACAGCCACTCGTACAGCCTGTCCGGTCCGTGGAAGGCCGTTTTCTTCACATCTTCTTCTCTGATCTTGATTTGATTGAATCCCTGGCGCAGGTCCAGCGTCGTGAAGTACACCCCGTCGACCAGCTTGTCAAAGAGCTCTTCTGCCATCGGCATTGGGTACCTATCCGGCACTGTGATCTTGTTAAGATCCCTATAATCCCCGCACATCCTCCGGCTCAACACCTCGCCTGTCAGATCCTTCCTGGCTGCTACCACGGTCGGGGTAGCGTACTCGGACTCTGATCGCCTCCAGTAACTCCTTTATTTTCTCCCTGCAGATCGCCTCGTCCCCTGGTGGCATCTTCCTCCTGCGGTGGAACACCGGCTCGTCACTGCTCAGCTTCAGTGCCATCTCCTTAATCTTGCATTTCCCCAACTCCTGCAGGGTGAAAGCGAAGCCCTTCCTATGCTTAACCAACAGTGCCCACATTGCTGCCTTCCCTCCCTCACTCATACTCTCACCTATCTTCCACTCAGGCTCTTCTTTCGGCAGGCAGGCCCACATCCCTTGCCTCACCGTCGCCACGGTGTTTTCTCCCTCCTTCAATCCCCACTGCAGCACTGTCTCTTTCCACATCCGCTGCACCAACCACCTCATCATGTACCCATCCATGGCATTCCCCATTGCCCGTCGCCGTTCCTTCTCGCTCACGCCAGGGGCTGCTGTGGCGTTCTCCTTGTATCCCATGGCCAGCTCCCTCTCCAAAGCCGTGGGCTCTTCCCACTGTCCCTTCCTGTGGTCATGCACCAGTCCCGGGCCTGGCTGCTTCCCATTCATCTGATAGCCTGCTGCCCCCTCATATGACACCAGGGTAGGCAGTGCCTGCCTTTCCTGTCCCACTTGATTGCATGGATAATGCCTGTTGTAACCCTTCTTGGTCACTGGTGCTGGTGTTCTTCCTGGCTCCAATATGTCGCTCAGCTTCCGTCCCCCAGCTCTCTGCACCCCTTCTATGTCCTTCTGCAGGACTTCTGCTGGCACCACGTTCTGCCAGAACATCCTGAGCCTGTGCACATATGCTCCCATCCGCGCCGCATCACTGCTCACTCCTTTCCCCACCTGTCTGGTCACTCTCTCCCTTACCAGTCTAATCGGTTCTCTCACGTCTCCTTCCATATCTAAGTGCTCCAGCAGGTAGGCCACTCTGCCCTGCCTAGCCTGCACCCACTCCATGACTCTGAATAGGTCCTCCATCAGTTGTGTTCGCAGGTCTTGCTCACCCTTGCCCTTCCCTGCCCATGATACCCCTTGGTCTTCCTTCCCTTGCCCTTCCTTGCCCTTCCGTGATGGCCCTTACATCGTTCACTCCTCTTCTCATTGCTGCCTTGATCACCTCTCCCTTCAGCAGTTCCGGGAACTCTCTATGCAACTCCCATGCCTGATGCTCTGCCATCTTCCTCACTTCTGGTGCCTTCTCCACATAAATCCACTGCTTTACTGCAATTCCATTTTGCACCACTGCTGCCAATCCCGCCCCTATTCCTCCGAACAGCTCCACTAGCCGTATGGGTTGCTGCCAATCAGTCTGCTGGCTAGCCTCGTCCATGAACCGCATCCTGGGCTCCCCACCTTGTCCCATGCCTGTTGCGGCCTTCTGTGCCCCCTGCTTCGCTGTCATCTCCTTCAGATCTGCCCTGTAGGCCCTTTTTGGCTCGGTCCTGACAAACTGCACTGGCAGCTGCCCCAATGGCTCACCCTTCCTCCACCACCTGGTTCTGAACTCTACTGTCTCCTTCCAGAAGCAAATGGTCATGCCCAATGCAAAGATCATCTCTGTACCCACCAGGACGTCGAAATCCTCTGACTCTGAGATCCCGCACCTGATTCTAACTGGTGTCTCATGCTTTTCTCCCTTCAGCACTGTCAGTTGTATTGGAGTCCTTGTGCAAGGCATCCACTTCGACTCTCCCCCCTCTGCTGTCATCACTAGCATGCCCTTCACCACATGCCTGTCTGGTGCCCACAGTCCCAACCTCTCAGCCATCCCCTTTCCCAGTATCACGCTCTGTGCTCCTGTATCTATAATAGCCGTCTTAGCCTTCTCCCCTTCCACTGACAGTGCACCGCCTTGGATCAGCAGCACGGAAGTCTGGCAAGCCAATCTCTCCTGTGGGTGCCGTGCCGCTGTGCATCTTTCATCCTTTTCCTCCGGCTTCTGTCCTCTCTCCCTCTCCTTTCTCGGCTGCTCCTTCCGTGCATCCTTTCCTCCGCTGCGCAACCCCATCTCCTCTCTCCCTCGCCATGCCATGTACGCTGGCTGCCCCTCATGCTCCACCTCATTCTCTCCTTTTCCCGCCCAAACCATAAACGCGGCTTCCTCATCCTGCTCCACATCTTCTTCTTCTTCTTCTTCTTCCTTGGCGTACATCCCTGCCTCAGCTTCCCGTCGTAGCCCCATTGCCTGCATCTGGGCTTGCAACATACTGATCTGCTTCTCCAGATCTTCTGGTGACTTCTTCGCCGCTCCCTCTCGCTGGTAGCACTCCTTTGCCACATGCCCTCCTTTCCCACAGACTTCACACTTTGGTGTCGTTGGACATTCCCGCCGCCGATGCCCTGGCTTGCCACAGGAGTCACAGTTCTTGCAGTCTCTGCACAAGTGTCCTGGCTGCCCGCATCTGTGGCACGTCCGTGTGTCAGGCCTGGTCTCCCCTCTTCCCGCTGCCCTGTCCTTTTCTTCCAGTATCATGGCAGCAGCCCATGTAGGTCCCCTGCCTCGCTCCGCCTGCCTGGGCCTGTATGCCTCATATTTCCTCTGCGCCAGCTCCATCTTCTCTGCGAGTTCAAACACCTCCTCAAGCGTTGTGTCGGCCCCCATCTCATACACTTTCATCCACAGTCCACTTCCCAGAGTGCCCTCCAGTCCATCCAGGAATTTACTCACGAGCAGGGCCATATCTGCGTAGGCCACATCCTCTGCCAGATTGACCAGCCGGTTATAGTAGGTGAGTAGTGACTCGCCCCGCCCCTTCCTGAAATCCTGAAACTTCCTGATCTTCTCTGCAGTGTGGCCTGGAAACTGCCGCTTCAGCCGCCTCAGGAACGCTTCAGTAGGGTCTTCCCCGTACCTTCCTGCCCTGTCCAGTAGCTCATCCATCCTCATCCTGTATAATGTCTCCGCCTCCCCTTCCAATGTGTTTGGCAGACTCAGGAAAAAGTCTACCGAGTCCATGCCGCTCCGTTCGCATCGGTATCGCACGTTGCCCACCTGCATCAGGTAGTTCTTCAGCGTGGGGCCCGTACGCTGATCTCCAGAGAAGCGTGCGGGCACTTCCACCCTCGTGGCCATTGCCGTGCTCCCCTTGCCTTCTCCCCATGCCTCGCTTGGCCCTCCTGCTGATCTCTCTGCTGCTCCTCTCTCTCTCGCCCGCAGTATTCCTTCCCTTGCCTCTCTGGCCCACTCCAGGCCGTGCATCAGCCCGCTGCCTCCCTCTCTGCTGTGGCATTGATCCCCTCCTCCCTCACTGCCACGTCTTTCGTCATGCTGCCAGTACCGATCAGGTGAGCGATATCCACCGCCGCGCCCCTCATCCCTGCTCTGTTGCCGAAGCTGCGAGTCGTATCCACCTCCCCGGCTTTCTCCATGTTGCCTGTGCCAGTCGGGCGAGCGCGTATCGCTTCCCCACCTCTCTCCATGATATCGCTGCAGGTCAGGCGACCGATAGCCGCCTCAGCGTCTCTCATCACGAGGGTAACGAGGACCTGGAGAGCGCAGCTCCCCTCTGCTTCTCCAGTTGTGATACCTCCGCGAATCCGACGAGCGTACACTTCCCCCGCGTCCACTGTCCTGGTGCTGCCGTGGCTCCGGCGAGCGGCATCCACCTCTGCGCCTGTCTTCATGCAGCTGCTGCCGCAATGGCGAGCGGTAGCCGCTTCCGTGCCTCCCGTCCTCATGCGGGAGACGTGAATCTGGTGAGCGTGCGCGGCCACCTCGCTCCCCGTCACGATTCTGCCGCCGATCTGGCGAGCGCATACCGCCGCCACGCCCCATTTCCCGATACATCCGCGGATCTGACGAACGCATGCCTCTGTCGCGTCCCCCATCACGATTCAGTCGAGGCTCTGGTGAGCGCGCACCGCCGCCGCGTCCTCCGTCCTGATTCAGGCGCGGATCGGGCGAACGCGCGCCGCCGCCACGTCCCTCGTCACGCTGCAGACGCGGATCTGGAGAGCGTGCGCCACTGCCACGCCCCCCGCCGTCACCCTTCTCTCCGTCGCGTGGCAGGTCTCGAGTACCGCCTTTTTCGTCCGCCTCCGCCGTGCTCGGCTCCGCCGCCACGCCCGCCTGCGCGGGATCGTCGTCATTAACTCCAGCGGGCATCTCGCGCTGCTCGCCTGCGCCTTCCTCCTGAGATTCGTCATCGCCTTCACGATCCGTCTCCCGCACTCGATTCGCCGAGTCGGCCTCGTCTTCTCCATCCACATCAAGATCGCCTTGGCGACCCGAGAAGAGCTCCTCCAGACCTCGCCCGCGACCTCTCTCTTCGCGACGGCGGTAGCCTTCCTCCGGCGAGCGTTATGCTCCCGTGTCCTGGCGGTACCCATGACCGCCGTCAGCTCCGTGACGCCCGTCCGTCCGCCATGGGTCACTCCCCATCGTGACAGATCCAGATCCGCCTCTTCCTTCTCGGGCGGATCCTCCCTCCTGGCGATCTGGCGCGAGAGGGACCTGATCCGCACGAAAGGCCGGCCTCCGCGGCGATCGCTCAGGCCGCCGCGGCGACCTCTCCAGCGAGCGTCCGCGCTCACGTGAGCGTTCGCGCCGCGAGCGATCCTCCTCACGGCGACCATAATTCCTGCCGTAACGCAGCTCGTACACATCCATGCTTGTACGCGCACCTTTCTGTTTGTTATGAAAGAAACGAGACTCTCACCTCAAGGGGTCCTCCCTGAGTGGTGTGTCACCCGTAAGCAAGGCTTGAAGCAACAACAATCCACTATACGAAAGGATAACAAACAGAAAGCATTGTGTGCGTGTCTGAGAGTGAACTTACCTGACCCTGGCTCGAACCGTGCATTTCTCAATGTGCGGCTCGAGCCTGGGTTGGTTCGTTCCCATTGGTTGCATGGATTTCACCCCTTGGTGCTCTCCTACCAACTTCGCGTCAATTTCCCAGCCCCCACCTACCCATCCTCGAATCTGCAAGTTCAACATAGCTACACCAACACAACACCTCCTTATTACTGGCACCTTATATGCACAATCGTGCATATTCGGTGACACCCCTCATTTTCCCGCCTTCTCCCTCTCGTTTCAACTCCTGCTCACTCTCATTTCCCGCCCTTCTCGCCTTCAATTCACCCCCTTCTCCCTCTCATTATCCTCCCTTATTCCCCTCGTGTTGCTCCTCGTCCTCCCTCTCATCACCCCCCCTTCTCCCCCCCATTTCCTCCCCCTTCTCCCCCTCATTTTCCCACTTCTTTCACTCATTTTACCCCTTATCCCCCTCCTCTATCCACCCTTCTCCCCATCATTATCCCCCCTTCTCCTCTTCCTTTTGCCCCTTCTCCCTCTCATTACCCCCTCTTATCCCCCTCATTTCCCCTCTTCTCCCCCTCATTCCCCCATCTTCTTCATCCCATTTCCCTCCCTTCTCCATCTCATTTACCCCATTGCTCCATTTGATCTCCCCCTCCCCGCCTCGATCTCACTTCCCACCGTGCTCCCCCTCATTTCCACCCTTGCCGCCTCTCACTTCCACCATTGCTCACTCTCATTTCCCCCCTTGCTCCATCTCATTTTCCCCCTGCCCCCCCTTGCTCCCCCATTTCTACCTCTCAGTTCTCCCCCTGCTCTTACAGACTTAACCCCCCTAGCCCTATCAGCTCCCCCATTGCTCACCCTCATTCCTGCCCTTCTCCCTGTCATTTGTTCTCATGTTTAGTGAACCTGCCCGTGAGCATCCCATCCCCACCTCCCTACCCCTGCTCTTCGCTTTCTTCCTCAGCCACATCGCCGCCATCCCCTATGCTCTCCGTTTCCTGTTGAACATCCCTTGTTATCCCAATTATGTTCCCCGTACAGCTTGCCAAGACGAGCACACCACGACCTACCATGGAAGCTTAGGGTTCCTACACAAGGTGAGACCGTCAGAATCTAGAGACAGGAATGAGAATGACTAGATCAGGGTTTGGTACAAATATGAAACCCTAATGGGGTTGTACCCCATATTGGCTACCCTACTACAGCCTAAACATTTATAACAAACATATAATTTGACACACCCCCATAGGCAAAGTGGGGGAGAGCAAGGGGTCACAAGCCTAGTTAAGAAAAGCAAGGCAAGCTCAGGGTGGATCACAACGTCACCACACACACCGAGCACAAGCAAAGGGCCACAAGGCCAATTCACATGCAGAGGTATATATGCAACAAGAACAGCACAGTGATCACTACATAGCAAGAGCAAGCATGCAGGTATATATATACATATATATATATATATATATATATATATATATATATATATATATATATATATATATATATATATATATATATATATATATATATATATATATATATATATCACCATCTCCAGATTCCCAGGTCCCAAAAGCGTCCCGAAAGTATCCCGCAAGAGACTTTCGGGACACTTTGTACCCCTATCCCGAAAGTGTCCTTCGGGAAGTCTGTAGTGATGGTTCAAAAAGTCCTGATTATGTCCCGCAGGACTCTTTTGAACTGACTCGAAGGTCTTTTTCGGGGCTGACGTGGACACTTGGGGGACACATTTGGGACGAGTCACGAGCCAATCACCTTCGAGCGCGGTTCGGGTATATGCGGTTCGGAATTCGTGGAATTGAACATGAAGTTTGACAGGTGCTGTTTTACTTGGCGCCCACAGTGCAACATTAAAACTAGACATTTGTTTACAAAACATGTACAATAGAACTACAAACAAATGAAACTACATCAGCAATAATAAAAAGGCACGTTTATTAACTTCTTCAGGGTGGCACATTCAGAATAAGCAAAGAACATCCTGCAATTAACACTGATAAAAATAAGCCACAGAAATGTGAAAAGTGACAATAATGCCCTCCATTGTTTAGCACAAACGGCAGAGCATTTACAAACCGGGCTGCTGGTTACGCCATTACAACCTGCTGGTACCGCATTTATATCCTGCATCTTAAAAACAATTGACATACATTTCAATCGCTTAGCTGCAGCTGCACACATCAACAGAAACTAAAACATTAGAGATTTCATCGCAATCAACGTTAGCTCCCCTACCAATGACAAATAACAAAAAAAAAGGACTACAAATTGACATACCATGATTTCCATCCTTGCTTAAGTCTGACTGTCCCATCACACTCCCTCGCCTCACCGTCGCCTGCGACGAAACCAGCGACAATCGCGCTGCTTCCATCGCCAGTGGCGCCGCGTTTGCCTGCAGGCAGCATCAACCGCCCGCGGTACGCATTTGAAACACCAACCCCAGTCGCGGCATGCAGCTTCGCGAAGTTGAGCTCGCAGAGTGGGGTGAAGGGGGAAACGACCTTTTGCCTGCGCGGGGCAATGGGGGGAACAGAGGAACGGGAAGCGGGATAATATAAATTACTATCTGGTTATGCAAGTGTATGAGTAGTCAGAGGCAAATACAAGACTACTAGTAGGAACCGAAAACGTCTGAAGTGAGCTACCAGGAACCCAGACATAAAGAACGTACATGTCTAAGAAGGAGAGAAGGTACTACCGAAAGAGTCGATTGATGAGGTGGTTGGGTTGACTAGTTGTGGTTGTGTGGTGTGCACATTCTAGCTCTAGCAACAAGATCGTGAGGACGTGTGCGTTTTTCGGGCCAGCTGGCAGGTGTGCATGACAGGTGGCGCGAAGTTGTTGTGCCTTTCAGATGACGCTGAGTTGGCGCTAATCTGTGGGGCACAATATTTTCGCCATCACTTCGATCGATTGTTCTGTGGGAAGGGGGGAGGGGGGGAGAAAGCGGGGGAGGGGGGGTTGGGGCGTTTGACTTACGAAATTGGTGAGATTTCGTAGCAGTTACATGTGTTTCGTAGGGCGCGCGCTATAAACAGACTCAGAAATATGCCATTGACGTTTGAAACCCTCAAATGTAGACTAAATCGTTGCATTTGATTCGGATATACTTAAACCAGTAATACTAAAATACCCTCTGTCGATGTTGAAATATAAAAAACCCCTTTCCAATTAATCTAAATTCATCATATCCATTGACTAAATGTAAGAATTCAATCATGGACAAAAATAAAATATATCACTATTACAATGCACCGTCCCCAAGAATCGAACTCGTGAGCTTTCGGACCGTCAAGATTTGAGTCCACTGGGTCACTCCCACACAACACCCTATGGGAATGACACTTTCGGGACATTTTGGGCAGGGCAGCCCGAGCGGAGCAGGGGGCGTGCGTCACTGGTGAGGACAGATTTGGGACGAATCACCTTTGGGACACTGAACACACCGTCCCAAAAATTCCTTTCGGGACACAGGACATTTCTGGGACAGATTCGGGAAGCCTCGAAGTTGCTTGCGGGGAGGTCATATTGGGGGGAGAGGTTCGGGACGTCAACATCTTGGTGATGACAGTACAAGCAAAACCTACAGTAAGTGTGGAAACGTAGGCACAAGGCCCAACAAAGTACAAAAGCACTGATGATCACCAGACGGAAGTGCCTTGGTGAATATATCAGCAGTGTTGGCCCGAGTGGCCACGTAAGCAAGATGAAGCTGACCACGCTGCTGCAACTCTCGAGCTAGGAAGTAACGCAGAGCGATGTGCTTCGTTTTGTGCTCCAGTCTGTGCTCCTGACACAAGGCAATGGCGGCCTTGTTGTCGACGTACAGAACTAGAGGAGAACGAGGCCTCTCTCCCAAATCAGTCAGCATGTAGGTGAGCCAGCGTAACTCCTGTGCAGCCATGGCTGTGGCATAGATCTCAGCCTCACAACTGGAGCCGAGAACTGACGAAGAGCGAGTAGACCGCCAAGAAACAGAGCCAGAGCCAAGGCTGAAGGTGTAACCCTGCGACGACCGCTGAGTAGCCAGGTCGTCAACCCAAGAAGCGTCTGAGTGCCCAGTGAGGACAACTGGACTCCGCCCTCCAAGCACGAGCCCCATGCCTGATGTACTGCACAAGTAGCGCAGTACCCTCTTTGCAGCATCCATGTGCACCTTTCGGTGCCGACCAGGAGCCACGTAGCGAGCCAGAAGGCCAAGAGGGTACGCAAGGTCAGGACGAGTGCAGGTCATCAGGTACATGAGGCAGCCGCTCTGGGTAAGGACCACTCGCCTCTGGGTAAACATATAATTTGACAGAGACAGCGTCATACTTCCCTTCCCTGCCATGCCATCCCGCCAACACTACCCTTCCCCAACTGCCATGTTGTTCCCTACTGCCCTTCCCCTCCTTGCTATTCCCTTCCCTCACTTCCCATTTCTCCCTGTACCTTAGTTCACCCACTGCACTCCCGTCTTCCTCATCTTCCCTCTCTTCCAGGGTGCGACCCCTTTTCCAATAATAAATGAAGTCAGCACAATGTGATTAGCCCCCACAGCCATCATTGCCATGCGTCTATCTACTCCACCCCGCTTATCTCCATCCCTCCACATCTCAATGTCATGTCACCTCCCATGCCATCACATCTATCTGTTATTCTTGGAGTCCTCCGTGCCCTTCCATCCCATCACCCTCCCTTCCCGCCCTTTTTTTTTCCTCGAGCCCTCTTTGACATGGTCGACGCCACCGCGCATAATTACAGGTCCGCCATGATGAGATCTCTGCTCTCCTATTCGTATCGCCTGTTCCATCTCCGCCGCACCGATGCGCTACCCTGCTTCCCACCTTCATTCCCTCCACTGTCCAAATAGCACAACTTGTAAAGGGAAGGGCTCTTCATGGGGCGTCCAAAAAAATATCTGTGGAGATATGGACAAAGAGGGTGAAGGAATTGGTGAAAACTAAGGAACAGGGAAATCTGGCAATATCAAAGCATATGCAGATTCCTATTTGTTACTTGCGATGTGGATTAAGCGCTTTGATGGGTGAGGGACGCACAACAACGCTTTCAGGCCTTGTGTACATATTTTTACACGCTAGCCCAGGGGCAACAGAGGCACTTATGATGGCAGCAAAGAAGGCCGATGAGTGACAATGTAACATGGTGAGATATTGACAATCATGCACACATGAAACTTTGACAATGCACATAGTGTGGATATTGTGTGTGACCTTTTATTCTGATCTCTATTGCATACATCGGGAGAGGCCAACAATACAGCAACGCCTACGGTGCTTGTGATGGATGAGAAAAAAGAGCAGCATAACGTGGTGATTGACATTGACGATGTAGTTCCAGTGCAAGATACTGTCATACCCCAGATAGAAGCGCATGCCTCGGATAAGCGCCGGCACTTATAAAAGGATGACGTCGCTTATATCCGGTCCTCGATTATAAGCCCACCCCCCAAAAAAAGAAGATATATTATAAGCGCATGTTTGTTTTCTATGTGAAAACCTGTCGAAATACAGAAACGAATTTCACATTATCAGGGAAACGAACTACAATTTCGATTTCCCACACTCCGATCTCACATTTTGCGCGTCTAGTCAGCATGTGCTGTCATTCTGTCAGCATGAGCTGGCAGGGAATCACTCCCTGCCAAGTTGCGCGAGAATCAGATTCGCGACCCTATATGTTTCCGACTCGACTACGATAGGAAGAACGAGATCTACAGTGTGGTGAATAACAAACAGAAATTCTTTTTGCCATTTTATAAGCGCTGTAGCATATAAAATTCCTCGATTATAAGCGCACCCCCTAAAAAACAGTGTTTTTTTATACCCCCAGGGGCGCTTCTATCCGGGGTATGATGGTAAACATGTCCATGTGGAGGTCAATCTTGAGATAAGAAGAGGGAGTGGGCCGTGCAATGCCACATAGGGCAAAGAGGACGTCACACACATGCATGGTAAGTGGATTAATACGTGACATTCTTAAGAAAAACGTACACACATGAAATGAAAAGTCTAATATAGGCATTACCCTAAACCCCTAATCTATCGCATCATAGCCCATCTCTTTTGGCTTATCACCTTCATATCCCGCTTTACCATTCTATAACTGACTATACACCCCACATTTCCCACTCATTAAGAACTTGCACGATCATGCAATTTAGTGAGTTTGCTTTCTTGTTGTAGCAATGCATCGTCTTATTTCAAATGGCCGCAACGTTCGCCGTGGCTTGCTGAAATGGGCGTGAGGTGAACATGTCAAACATTATATATGTTGTGTTTGTTTAGGCTACAGTGGGTTAGCCTATAGGGGGTACACAATTCTAGGGTTAGGTACTTGTACTGATTTCACTGTTAGTTCAATCATTCCTGTCCGTTCATTCCGACATGGTATCAGAGCAGGTCCTTCACTAGGACCGTTTTAGGGCCCACCGCTACCTACCTACCTACCTACCGTGCGCCCTCGTGCGCCCTCGCGCCCTCGTGCGCCTCTTACTACCGCGCGCCCTCGTGCGCCCTCGCGCCCTCGTGCGCTCTTGCGCCCTCGTGCGCCTCTCCCTACCGCGCACGCACGGCCTGCTAGCCACCCGCGCGCGGCCCGCTTTCCGCGGCGTCGTCGCCAGCCCGCGGCGTCGTCGCCTGCCCGCGGCGTCGTCGCCTGCCCGCGACGTCGTCGCCTGCCCGCGGCGTCGTCGCCTGCCCTCGTCGCGTCGACCTGCCCGCGGCGTCGCCACCTGCCCGCCGCGTCGCCCTGCCCGCGGCGTCGCCACCTGCCCGCCGCGTCGACCTGCCCGCGGCGTCGCCACCTGCCCGCCGCGTCGACCTGCCCGCGGCGTCGCCACCTGCCCGCCGCGTCGCCCTGCTCGCGGCGTCGCCACCTACCCGCCGCGTCGCCCTGCCCGCGGCGTCGCCACCTGCCCGCCGCGTCGCCCTGACCTAATCCGCCTCTCGCCCCTGGAGCAGCCGCCACTGCAGCAGCAGCCCCTGGAGCAGCCGCCACTGCAGCAGCAGCCCCTGGAGCCGCCCGCCACTGCAGTAGCAGCCCCTGGAGCCGCCCGCCACTGCAGCAGCCCCCCCTGGAGCAGCCCGCACCTGCAGCAGCCGCCCCTGGCCCCTGGAGCCGCCGCCACTGCAGCAGCCGCCCCTGGCACCTGGAGCAGCTGCCGTCGCGGCCCGGCCTCGCCCTGCAGCAGCTGCCGCGGAGCTCCCTGCTGCGGCCCGGCCCAGCCCTGCAGTTGTAGCGGCCCCGCTGTCGCCACCGTCTTGCGCCTGCCGCGCCGACCACTGGTGAGCATTGCCCAGCACTGCTACCGCTGCTACTGCTGCTACTGCCTTTTCTACTCCCACTGCCACAGCTCCTGCTGTTACTACTGTTGCTGCCGCTACTGCTACTACTGCTGCTCCTGGCGTGGCCAGATGCAGCTCCAGGGCCGTGCGCGTGAGTCCCTCACGCCCCAGCAGCTTCGTGCGCGTGAGTGGTACGCTAGTTGGGGCTGTCGGGGTGGCCGTAGTGGTGGTCGCTCTGGAGTGGGTCGGTCGGGAGCTTCTGGTAGTGGACAGGTGCAGCTGCCGTGCCCTCCTTCGCCCCAGCTGCTTCGTGCGCGTGCGTGGTACGCTAGTTGGGGCTGTCGGGGTGGCCGTCGTGGTCGTCGCTCTGGAGTGCGTTGTTCGGGAGCATCTGGTAGTGGACAGGTGCAGCAGCAGTGTCCTCTTACGCTCCAGCGGGCCCGTGAGTGGTACGCCAGTTTGGGCTGTCGGGGTGGCCGTAGTGGTAGTCGCTCTGGCGTGCGTTGTTCGGGAGCATCTGGTAGTGGACAGGTGCAGCAGCAGTGTCCTCTTACGCTCCAGCGGGCTCGTGAGTGGTACGCGAGTTTGGGCTCTCGGGGTGGTGGTCGTGGTAGTCACTCTGGAGTGCGTCGTTCGGGAGCTTCTGGGCGCGGACCGGTGCAGCTGCCGTGTAGTGTGAGTGAGGCTGCCGCTCTAGGTGCTAGTGAGACCGCCACTGCAGGTGCTCGCGTGTCTGCCACCTCAGGTGATGGTGAGGCTGCTGCTCTAGGTGCTAGTGCGTCCGTGCCCGCTGGTACTGAGTCGACTGCAGCACTGCACACCTTCACACTGGACTCAGGTGCTTCTCGCTGTTTCTTTCGTGACCGCACTGTCCTTGAGCCACTCGCTCGGCCAGTTGCTGTCTCCCTCGCTGACCCCTCTGGGGGTCCGGTCGTTGCGACCTCCTCCACTGTCCTTCCTTGTCCTGCGGTCCCGTCAGGCACACTGTCAGGTCTCTACCTCCCCTTGTTCTCTACGAACTTGGTGGCGGGTAGTGCGCTCCAGGACAGGGGTGTCCACCAGTTCACCCCTGCTTACGAGCGCGTGACCCACTGCACGTGTGCTCGGACGGGCCGTCACCTGGCTACCTTCACTCGGCAGCCGGGGTCGGACCTGTACACACTGACCACTGAGTCCCCTCAGGTCGCTGCGTCCGCGTCTGCGTCTGCGTCTGCGTCAGGTCAGCTGTCCGCCCCCTGCTCGTGTCGCTCTCTGGCGCATGAGACTGTCCTCTGGCACCACCGCCTTGGTCACCCGTCTGTGCAGCGCCTTCGGGCCATGCACAAACGGGACCTTGTTGCTGGTCTTCCCAGGGTTCTCCCTCCCCTCCCACCCTCGCCTGCTCCTCCCTGTCTTCCCTGTGTCGAGGGGCGGCAGCACGCCGCTCCTCACTCCTCCTCCTTCCCCCCGACGACTGCTCCTTTGCAGACGCTCCACATGGACGTGTGGGGCCCAGCCCGCGTCCGTGGTCAGGGTCAGGAGAGGTACTTCCTGATTGTTGTTGACGCTACACCACGGTCTTCCCCTTGCGCGCCAAGGGTGACGTCCCTGATGTCTTGATCCCTTGGATCCGCAGATCTCGTCTCCAGCTCAGTGAGCGTTTCCGCTCCGACTTCCCTGTCCTGCGTCTGCACTCTGACAGAGGTGGGGAGTTTTCCTCTGGCCTCTTGGAGGCCTTCTGTCAGCAGGAGGGCATTGAGCAGTCGTTCACACTTCCGGCCTCTCCACAGCAGAATAGGGTTGCTGAGCGCCGCATTGGCTTGGTCATGGAGGTCGCTCGTACCTCCTTGGTTCATGCGGCTGCCCCCCACTTTCTGTGGCCGTTTGCAGTCCGATACGCTGCGCATCAGCTCAACCTCTGGCCCCGTGTCTCCTTACCGGAGACTTCTCCGACACTGCGTTGGACGGGAGAGGCTGGCGATGCGTCGTGTTTTCGGGTCTGGGGATCTCGAGCTTTTGTTCGCGACACGTCCGCGGACAAGCTCTCCCGTCGCGCTGTCCCCTGTGTCTTCCTTGGCTTTGTCCCGGACGCGCCTGGTTGGCAGTTCTACCACGCCACCTCGCGTCGTGTCCTTGCCTCTCAGGACGTCACTTTTGACGAGTCCGTCCCCTACTACCGCCTCTTCCCCTACCGCACTGCCCCGCTCCCCCCCCCGCCTCTCTTCCTGGCTCCAGGTGCTGAGGTACCAGACCCCCTCCCCCCTCAGGGTGCCGCTCCCTCAGGTGTGTCCCAGGTAGACCCGGTTGAGCCTGTCGAGGTAGCTGTTGACTCTCGTCCTGCTGGGGGTACTGAGCCTGCCCGTGAGGAGTCTGGGGGTGCGGAGCCTGGGAGTGCGGAGTCTGGAGGTGCTGCGTCTGGGGGTGCTGCGTCTGGAGGTGCTGAGCCTGGGGGTGCTGAGCCTGACCGTGCTGAGTCTGGGGGTGCGGAGCCTGGGGGTGCGGAGTCTCGAGGTGCTGAGCCTGGGGGTGCTGTGTCTGGAGGTGCTGATCCTGAGCGTGCTACACCTGGAGGAGCCCTCTCCTCCCAGCAGCTGCAGGAGAGGTACCTACAGTACTGCCGCCTCCGGAGAGGTGCTACTGGAGCTCGTACCAGTACTTCCCCTCCTACCCATGAGCTCCCCCCATTCAGCAGATCCGAGAGTGGTACGCGCGGCGCTGCAGTCTTCGGAGTGGTGCTCCTGGTGCTGCGGACCCCAGCGGTGGCGCTGCTGCTGGTGCTGAGGACCCGGGCGGTGGAGCTACTGCTGGAGCTGAGGACCCGGACGGTGGAGCTGCTGCTGGTGCTGAGGACCCGAGCGGTCGAGCTGCTGCTGGTGCTGAGGACCTGGACAGTGGAGCTGCTGCTGGTGCTGAGGACCCTGCCGCTGGTGTCGCTGCTGGTTCTGGAGACGCTGCGCGGCCGCGACCGTACTTCGTACCACTTCTTCAGCAGGTTCTTGGTCAGGCTCCTCCTCCTTGTCCTCCTCCCTCCGTCGAGTGTCCTCTGCCTGTCCAGCCGCAGTCACAGTTACCGCCTGCCTCGCCTCTCCCTGCTCCCTCCCCTTACGCTGGTCCCACAGGAGGTCTTACAGAGCGTCGTGAGCCTGAGTCTCGTCCTGCGTCGCCTGTTCGTACTGCTCGCACTGGTCGTCGTGTCCCACGTGAGCGTCCTCCTCCTGTCCCTGGCACTCACTACATGACTCTGCGTCCCTCCACTGCTCCTCAGCGTGTCCCGCTGCCGTCTCCTCCTGCGTCCTCTCTGCCTACTCTTCCTGATCCGGAGTCTGACTCCCGTCGTGCTGCCAGTCCCACTGTCACCCGTCTCCTCGCTACTGTTGTCACTGACCCTACCTTTGAGTCCTCTGCTGCGTCTGCTCTGGTCGCTGAGTTGATCGACTTTGCTGCCCGGTGTCGTCTAGACTACGCCACTAGCCTTGTTGCTGAGTCTGAGTCTGAGTCTGTCTGTCCTCCGTCCGTCGGGGGTGAGTGTGCTCTTGGCATGGACGTCCTTGAGGACAGACAGGAGGAGTTCCAGTGCTTTGCTGCTGCTTTACCCCACCTCGTGTCCATGCTAGTTGCCCCTGAGGGAGACCCGGATGCACCAGACATCCCGACCCCGCGCTCTTACGCTGAGGCGATGGCGGGTCCCTACTCCTCTCAGTGGCAGACAGCCATGGACGCAGAGATGGCTTCCTGGAAGTCCACAGGCACCTACGTCGACGAGGTTCCCCCACCTGGGGCGAACATCGTCAGTGGCATGTGGATTTTCAGGGTGAAGCGGCCGCCGGGTTCTCCTCCTGTCTTCAAGGCGTGCTACGTGGCTCGAGGCTTCAGTCAGCGAGAGGGAGTTGACTTCTTTCAGACCTTCTCCCCCACCCCGAAGATGACCACTCTTCGGGCACGAGGAGATCTGGCTGCGCCGCCCTCCTGGCTTCACTGGGTCGGTTCCTCCTGGTACCCAGTGGAGGCTTCAGCGGCCGGTCTACGGTCTCCGCCAGGCACCGCGTGAGTGGCACGACACACTGAGGACGACACTTGCGGCTCTTGGGTTCGCTCCCTCTACTGCTGACCCGTCACTGTTTCTACGCACAGACACCTCACTGCCGCCGTTCTACATCCTCGTGTACGTCGACGACTTGGTCTTTGCCACTGCTGACACCGCGGCACTCGCCCACGTGAAGTCGGAGCTGCAGAGGAGACACACGTGCACAGACCTGGGTGAACTGACAAGCTATCTTGGCTTGCGGATCACCCGGGACAGAGCACGGCGCACCATCACCTTGACTCAGTCACACATGGTGCAGCAGATCCTTCAGCGCTTCCGCTTCACGTACTCCTCGCCTCAGTCCACTCCTCTGCCTACCGGTCACTCGCTCTCAGCTCTGCCTTCGGATGAGTCCGTAGAGCCGAGTGGCCCGTATCCAGAGCTTGTGGGCTGCCTCATGTACCTGATGACCTGCACTCGACCTGACCTTGCATACCCTCTTAGCATCCTTGCGCGCTTTGTCGCTCCTGACCGTCACAGGAAGGAGCACATGGATGCCGCTAAGAGGGTGTTGCGCTACTTGTGCAGTACGTCGGGCATGGGGCTAGTGCTTGGAGGGCGAGACCGAGTTGTACTTACTGGACACTCAGACGCTTCTTGGGCAGACGACCAGGCTACTCAGCGGTCGTCTCAGGGTTACACCTTCAGCCTTGGCTCCGGCTCAGTTTCTTGGCGTTCTACACGCTCTTCTTCTGTTCTCAGCTCCAGTTGTGAGGCTGAGATCTACGCCACAGCCATGGCTGCCCAGGAGCTACGCTGGCTGACCTACCTGCTGACTGACTTGGGAGAGCGGCCTCGTTCTCCTCCAGTGCTGTACGTCGACAACCAGGCTGCCATTGCCTTGTGTGAGGAGCACAGACTGGAGCACAGAACGAAGCACATCGCCCTGCGGTACTTCCTTGCTCGAGAGCTGCAGCAGCGTGGTCAGCTTCGTCTGCGTTACGTGGCCACTGAGGCCAACCTTGCTGATGTGTTCACCAAGGCACTTCAGCCTTGTGACCATCAGCGTTTCTGTACTCTTCTAGGCCTTGTGCCTGCTGGACCTCACTTACTTACTTCTTGACTCTGCTTGTACTGTGATCTTTATATATATGCCTGCATGTTTACACTTGCTAGGTTGTGATCACTGTATCTCTTGTTATATTATCATCCTGCATGTGAACTGGTCTTGTGACCACTTGCTTGTGCTCGGAATTTGTGTGGTATCCTTGAGATCCACCCTGAGCTTGTTTTGCTTTGCTTTGACTGGTCTTGTGACCCCTTGCTCTCCCCCACTTTGCCTATGGGGGTGTGTCAAACATTATATATGTTGTGTTTGTTTAGGCTACAGTGGGTTAGCCTATAGGGGGTACACAATTCTAGGGTTAGGTACTTGTACTGATTTCACTGTTAGTTCAATCATTCCTGTCCGTCCATTCCGACAGAACAAGCTCTTCTCTTTGTACATCTTGAACCAATTAGCAACGCGTCAGTTCGTGTAATCGGCGACGTGAAGAAGCTTGAAGCAATTATTGACGAGCGTGAGTGCCTCCTCGAGGAGTTCGATGGCACTTATTGGTTCGTTAAGTCGCACCTTTTGTTCCATGTGCATCAGGCATGCAGGTCCTCGAGGAGCTCGGCTTGCTCACGGACAGCCGCGTTATTGAAGGAAGATGCGGTGAGGTTGGGGTTGGAGGTGGGGAGAAGGGGGAGGTGCTCGGTGGTTGAACCGATGTGAAGACGGGCGAGGCCATAGGCACGTCAGGGGCTTGAGGCGCGTCAGGGCCCTGAGGCACGTCAGGGGCCACGTGTGCATGAGGCCTCGCGTCACACGTGTGTGCCTGCCTGCGGCGTTGACGCTGACGGGAGGTGCTGGTCGCGCTGGCCAGCGTTGACTTGGCACCCTCGTTGGTGGCCAGCGCCTTAGGCCCCTCAGGGGCCACTTGCGCTCGAGGCACCCCAGGGGTGCATGTCCCGGCGACGTCGGACTCGCGCAGCAGAACTTCGACTCCTCGTCGTCAGCTCGACGCCCGTTACGACGTTCGCCCGCGAGTTCGCGGGTACAATTTCCGTCGTTGGGACAAATTGGGGCATTGGCGTTGTCACCGTTCTCGACGTTAAGTGCCACGGTAGCCGCGTTGTGAGCTAAAATATATGAAAGGAGTGTTGCGGAGACTGAAAGTGAGGTAGTGACTTCAACTTCGCCAGCTTGGAATTGGGAAGTCAAAACTAGACTAAACCGTTTGAAAATGAGACACATGGGTCGAGGGAAAATGACAGTTTTGTACTCTAAAACTATTGCTACATTACAAGCCACTTTGCTTTCGAAATACACAATTTTGAAACACGTTTCAGCTTTTAAACAACATTCATGTCCTGGTCGCGACCATATCCGGGTGGAGCGCGGATGTCATGTGTTGGTTGAGCCTAGTACACATCATCCAATTTTTTATGGCTGTGATGCTGCATTGCACCATTGGAGGTGGATGTGGAGGATCGATGAGGTCGCACTCTTTGTTCCTATTGTGGGCTACATTTGGTATAGTTTGTAGCTGTGATAAGTGTGGAAAATTGATGTCGCTGTGGTCAGTGGACCGCCAACTACCTCCAAGCACAGTCGACAAGCCAGGAAGAAAGCGTCTCCCGTTGTTATAGCTCTTCCCTGTGTCTTTTGCTATAGCGGGTTTTGATTATACTGTATTATTGGAGGATGGTAGGAATCTTGGTCTTGCCCATCCCATGTAAGAGAACCTCGTGCAAGTACACGAAAGGGGTAGGTGGACTATGGGAGACTATCATTGAACATGCAAACAAGTGCAAGGAAAGGGTGCGTGCAACCATGTTGGCTTGGGGAGAACGTGGTTATTGGGTGTGTGTTGACGAAAGGTTGGGCCAACCACGAGAGGCGAAATGGTGCAGTGTTGAATGTATGGATCCTAGGTTATGTAAGATACTAACTGTATGACGGTGTCAAGAACCATGCAAAAGGTATCGTTACCTGCTCTAGAGGGCTAGGCATTTTCTAAGGTCCTAGAAAAACCTAAAAACTTGGGGGTTCCCAATGAAAGGTATAACCCAGCGATGATAGGTCGAGTTTCAAGATGGCAATCATTGGGACAGACATCGAGCACCACATGCACGCCTGGCTTAGATGGATCCATACGTCCTTGACCACACGTAATCGTAATGTTATGCGTAACATTACGTTTACGTTTACGTACACGTAAGTATGCGTAACTTCGATACGGGCAGGTAAAAAAAAATGGGCCGAAAAAAAAAATATTATTAAAAAGCAGGAAAACATCGTGGCCTTTGATTTCAGCCATAGTGAGCACAGGTCCTAACAATGTCAACGATTCTGCAGCGCATAAAACTAAATGATGCGTCGATTGCGCGTTTACTTAATTGGCTATGTACAACCTAATCTTTAGTATAATGGGCCTAGGCCAGATTTGAAGATTCTGTATAGACGAGATTATAGGATAGCGTCTCATATAGGTGCACTAGTAGACGTAAAGGCCGCGGGAGTAACTAATACATGTAACATCAACAGCAAGAAAAGTAGTCTAAGAGTAGTGAACATCGAAGAGTGGTCTAGCAGTCCAAGAGTCCCGGGTACGTCATGGGACTTGAAAATGCATGTGTGTGAATGTCGTAAAGCAGTAGGGTGTGGTGGTGTTGACCCGTGTGAGTCAACACTACCGTGAAATTGTACAGGTTGGGATTGGGAGTGTTATACGGGTCAAATGTTGACGCGCGAAACTCCCAGTCCAACCAATTGTCGGCCGATAAATTTGGCCGATGGTTGAAATTTCGTAGCATGTACATAACCGAATTCGGTGGAATCAATTGCCACCATTTGATTCGTACAGTACATGGAAACCAGCAAACATGTTTCCGCGTCAATTGGAGTCGCGTGCAATCCGATCCAATCTACCCACATATTAAAAAAACCCATACACAACCATATAAAGAAACAACCAGTGAACTTTAAATCTACAAGCAGTTTTCCAATCACAACCAACGAGCAGCATCTCCAGGATGGAGAAGAACGATGATCATCTAGTTTGGAAACACTTCGAAGTTCCCGTGGACGGTAAATCAGATTCGAAGATTGTAAAAAAATACGAATCCTGTAGAACCTTTGAAGGCCCAATCAACGTGATTCGTGCGAAGCATCACCTTCTTAGGGACGGTGCAGGTGCTGCTCCCTGCAACAAGGTTCCGCTAGAAGTGAAGCGTGACCTATTGGCAGCAACAGTGACAAAGCGCGTAACATCGATGCACGCAAGGAGGCTACGGACCGCACCGTTGATGCATTTTCTGGAGGGAGTGGCCAATCGGAAACCGTAGCCATGGGTTCTTCTAGCAAGCGGCCGGCCATGCAGCGAACACTCCTTGACAATCGTCCTACACCAACAGACGTGGCCAACACTAAGCTCGCAGTTGCATCCCTTTTCCATGTCTGCCGTGTTCCGTCGAACGTGGCGGAACATGAGGCTTTCAAGGACATGCTGAAGAAGGTTACTGCGGCTGGGACCTCTTTCACACCCCCCGTGCACAAGTTGATCATGGGTCGCTTCTTCCAGGGTTGCAAGATAAACAGAGACGCGACATTGACGAAGGCCACTTCGGCATGGAGCGAGATTGGTGTTTGCATTGCGAGTGATGGATGGATCGATGGACAGGATCGTCCGCAGCTGAACTTCTTGGCGGTAGATACGCAAGCATCCGTGTTCTTATTCAGCGTTGATTGCAGAGCAGAAAAGAAAACGAGGCTGTTCATCGCGGAACACTTGAAGGCTGCTATCAACATGGTGGGAAGAGACAACGTTGTTGGGGTGCTGATGGATGGCGCAAGCTGTTGCGCCAGTGAAGCCAACATAAGTAGGAATGGGTGTCCGAATATGCAATACATCCAATGTACTGCACATCGGTGCTCGACCTTGGGCGGCGAAGATAATCGAGGGCGTGCAGGGTAATATTTATACGCTTAAAAACTCTCATTTGGTCACCGGCAAGTTACGGGAGCAGAATTCACTCGTTCTTCTCAAACCGACAGGCACGCGCTTCAGCACCAATCAAAACTGAAAGTGGAACAGAACGTAAAACGCATGTAAGCGTAAATCGTACGTTTACGTACGCATAATATCCAACTAAGACGTGTGGCACAAAAGGTAGCACTTAGCAGTAAGTTTGTGAAGCACTTTGTGAATGCACGAAAGGCCGCACTATTTATCACTAACGTGAACATAGTTGAGAATTTGTAGGATGTAAAACTCGATGATATCAGGGCCTGGTTATGAGATCGTCACGGTCATGCCCCAAGGGTCTACAAAAAGCGTTAAAAAGGTAATGAATTAGTGCTACTTGTCGTGTGCGAAGATGAACCTTTGTAGATCTTTCCAGTAATAGCTCGCCGTACTTGTACCATGAAATGTGACGTGTTGTGTATGTGCGGCGCGGACGCAGTAGAGGTTCGACCCGCACAACGCCTGACGGCACGTTAGTAGGTCATGATGGGTGTTGCATGGTGGAGCGTTTGTCATGAGAGGCAGTGAATGTGTGAGGATAAGCACAATCCCAACGCATGGAAGGCAAGGATAAGCTGGTCACGGTTGAAGCGTTAAAAGGGTTTGTTGCAATCGATACTCTGGATGATGGTATTACAGAGATTCCAGTTGATCCAGGAGGGATTAATTTACAATCTCCTACATGGGAGAGTTGTGGGGGTACGATCCCCATTGAGAGCGTGGAGTGCGACCAAGCTTTGTGGTGCTGTTCTTCCTGGTGCATGTAGATGCTACAAACCATGCTGATGCAACTCGTGATATGACGGCGGTCGCGACACAAACCAATTCAACTTCGGGACTACTATGTGAGGCCCTCGCATTGCAGCTACCGTATTGGTACTATGCTCGAATACAATATGCGTTCGAGTACGTTGAGTCAATAATATCATAACCTCCGTCCCAAATCTATTGTTTGACAAGGTACAAATGGTGACAGCACCGCGGTGGGAGGTGAGGCAACACTACATTGTCCGATTTGCCACGTTGCTGGGTGAATAAGTGACCTTGTAGCGGGAAGAAGGGTGCAGAAGAATTGCCTGAGGAAGATGGCAAGAATCAGGAAGGGGTGGGCGGGGTTCCGAGAGGCCAATATGTGTAAGAGAGAATTGGCGTGAAGAAAGTGCATTGTACTAGCCTGGTTCTTGTACGCATATTGCTTTCAAGAAGTGGTTGACTAAGAACTGTGAGACTGGCGAGATGAAATTTTACATAAGTGGGACTTGCATTTGGATGAATAAGTCACTCTATCCATTGATTTGCAAGTACGCTCTGAAACGCATATTGTTTTGCGAAAGCATGCAAGCACGGGTTGGATTGGCTGTAAAGCACTCGAATAATTCTTCAGAGCGAGAGGTCCGAGCCACAAAAATCAGAATGCAACGTGCAACTAGGGTTCAACGAGGTAAAACCTCCCGGACCTTAGGGCCTGTGGACTGGACCTGGGTAGACGATAAAATGAGATATTGGAACGGCATGACACTTGGCCCTCTGACGAGCCCAATTGGCGCTAACGTCAGTGCTGCTGCTGTATGTGACGAGACACGCGTTCAGCGTCTTGGACGCTAGCGTCTAGGCGTTGCGACTAAGACGCACGCTAGCGTCCAAGACGCTAGACGATCGCTTGAGGCTAGTTAGACGAAAAAAATGGCGCATGCTTGCGCAGGGGAAATAACCTTCGGGCAAAAAAAAAATAATAATAAAAAAAAAACATTGTTATAGGGCGTCGAGAGGGCGTGCAGAAGGATGTAGCGCAAATGGGAGGTACTTTTTCCCACCCCAAAAATTTTCACCATGTTTGTTCTTTTCCAAGATTTAGTGAAGAGTCGTCATCAAGACATGCTAGCAGCAAAATGCTATAACCAAATTACTACTACAGCTGTGCAAATACTCCCCTCTTCCTACTTGCCTTCTTACGCACCCTCCTTCTTGCCCTCCTCCTGCTCGTCTTCCTGATGGTTTTGCTCATTAATGCACACATCGTCCTTGTCCACCTCCACCTCCCTATCCTCCTCCAGCTTGTACCCCTTGGGGAGGGGAAGGGTAGAAATGTTCCCCTCCAAACCCTCCCCCTCCTTCTCTCCATGTTGGGTCCTGCAATAGCCGCACCCTCGTGGAAGTTGTGCATAATAGTCCAGTTGTGAAGGTCGCGCAGCTTTCTTCGACCTGAGCCTGTTCACATGCCACACATCCACAATATCGAGGTGCGGAGCTCCGGCTTCATCGGGGTTGTCCACGTTCCCGAACTTTGCTATCAACCATGACACGAGAAATTTACGATAACGCATTTCCAAGGTTGAAATGATCCCTTGGTCTAGCGGTTGGGCGTGGGATGTGCAATTGGGAGGTAGGTAGATAAGACAAACGTTATCGACCTCTGTAATTTTGATCCCGTGCCGCTCGTACACCAATACTCCTTCAAGCTTGACCACTTTGTACGAGCTTGTATTGTCCACAATAATGGCAATGTTTAGTTGGGTTCTCTCTATTTGATCATTCAAACCATTGATCCATTGCGAGGATATTAGAGAGTGTGCCAAAACAATAGAAGAAAACACAAAACCTGAAAAATGAGAATATGGTTTAGGGCACAACTCAAATAAGAAGCACATCATGAAGCAAAAGATTACATGTGACGTCATCCACCTCCTCTTATTTGCACGGTACACCACGATTCATCCACGTTGAAGTTGCGGAACGACCAGGGATTTTGGGCCTTGCCAATAATGATGGGTGTCATGAGGTCGCTCCCATCGGCGTTGCAACAAACGGCAAGGGTTACGCAATTCTTTCTGTAACGCCAACCCGAGACGCTCTCGTTCGCATAGGTTTGCCTAAGTTGTTGATCATAGAAGACGTCGATTTTGTCAAGGTTGTACATGTTCGTGGATTCGTACCATAATTTGGAGAGGAGTTCGGGCACATTCTTCCGTACAAACCCAATGGATTCACTGGATGCATCGAAAGCTTCTCGTTTACAAATGTAAGATGCAATTTCCATGCGTAGCAAAGCAAGCACTAACCATCCCTAACTAGTATGAAACACCGGTGGAAAGTTGATAAACTTCGCCTATTTTGCGGATTTTTTATGAAGGTTGTCGAACGTCACGGGTCGGTTATTCCTCTGTTGTCCCGTCGACCATGTTTGCAACTCAACCTCTAATTTGGGATAATGTCTGTATCGCTCTTTTTTGCAAGAAAATGGTAAGGTGCTATTTTTCCATTTCATAGTCTCCTTAAGAATATGGCAAATCGTGGTACGGGAGGGCCTCATATTGAACGTAGTAACACACCTAGCTACTATGTTGTTCTGAGTCATGTCTGGATTTTTCTCCTTGAGTGCACAAGGCTACATTACAGGGAGGGAGTAGGCATGTTTTTCACAGTGATGTTTGCTGGAATTGTGTCGAGAATGAAATGTGTCGTGAAGAAAAGGGTTGGAGTAGCCTTGATATCTCAATTGTTTCAGGACTTTGTAGGGGATGCTAAATTTCTTTCGAATCGATGCTTTGTAAAGCAGTATGTGTAATGTTTGACCTGTATTTTTAAATACCGGACTGCAAAGTGTTGTTGTGTCGATTCCAGTGTCAAAGTCCCACGCGTAGTTCATACTTACAAATAAGCACTCAATCACGGATGAATCCGCGTTTCGAATTGGTGGTGTGTCGTCAATCTCCAGAGAGTGAAATCACATAGACAAAAGAATTTGATTCATGCTTCCATTGCACCAATGAAATTAATATAACATTTGTGGCAATTCATAATCATTTTCCTTGGTCAAACTTTTATTCCACCAGATTCAAACACCTATACACGTAGGATTGAAAAGAAACCTTGCTTTTCAAGGAGCATGAGTGCCACCAATGCATGCCACACGGGTAGGGTCGTCAGCTTGCTGGCGATCACGAGTCGCGGTGTGCAATTATTGGGTGTGAAATTATCGACAATAAGATGAATCGTAAAGCATAACCATCATCCCCTTTGCCACTGAATCCGTTCACCGCATCACCCTATACATCAACTCCATCAGATGCACAAAGAACTTCGCCTTCTTCCAGAATGCATCATCCTTCACCCACCCTTACCGCTCCCTTTTCGGCTTTTTTCCCTCCCTTCTCCCCCAAAAACTTGTGTGTCAACATCGCCGTTAGTTGTGGGCGAAGGGTGCACAGACGAGACACTGCGATCTACTGCGTCCCAAAGCGCATGCACGCAAGTAGCAACACCTGCAGCATCTTCTCGTTGTGCAGCCCAGGGCTGTGCAGGGAGGCACACGTCATTGATGGATGCAGAGGAACGAGATCGTGTTGGCAGCCTGGTCGACGACCTGCTGGGCCCACTCCATCTTGCCTATATCCTGCTTCAGCAAGTCCGGGACGTGTGTTGCGCAGGGGACAACCTCGATGTGCGGCCACTCCTTCTGCAACAGCTTGCATACAGGCGCATAGTTGCTGCCGCCGTCCATGCACAGCTCGACGACGTTCCCTAGCTCGACACTCTCAATGATTGGCTGCAGGATACCCATGATGAACGTGTTACTCTTTGTCTCCACCTTACTGTCGATTGCCTCAACAAACACGGCTCCAATATCGTTGATGCGTATGACGTTCATCTTCCGCCCGCTCTTCCGTCATCATGTCGCTGGTGATCGTCACGTCTGTGTCCTTCCAGGACTTGGTAACTGACGACAAGTTTTTCTCGATGTACTACTTGCACTCTAGCAGCCCAACGCCTCCGACATATCCGCGCTTGGGGGGAACATAGCTGGTACCGGCGGCAGGGCTCTCGCTAGGATTCTGGCCTGTCTGACAGTATCTGTAAAAAAAAATAAATTTCGTCTTACGCTCAGATTGGCCTTTTTTTTTTTCTGACCTCTAAGATGAAACATTAATACCAGTCTGAAAAAACAGATGAACTATTCTACGGGGCCTACGCGGTGCGGGGTTTGGGCGGGGACCACAGTTACGTGCATCCGGGATGCATACAGGTCACACCCCATTGCACAAAATGACGGTGTCGGTGCCTCTTGGGTGTGGCTGGCATCGGCGCCTACACCCACGCAGCGACAAAGTGCTGGCAGCGTTGCACATACGTAGTTAGCTGCTGCCAGCGGTGCTGTTTCCTCCAGCGCGGATGCTACAGGACCGAGGCATTCATTGCGCATACATGTATACAGGCTGGCAGATACCCTAACTAGTGGCCCTATGGACAAGTGGGCAGAAATGTCGGTTTCAGACGGAATCGTACTCGTTATCTGGTGTCTAAGATGAAGCATAGTATGCGATCTGAAAATGTATCTGAAGTAAAATCATTTGTCTTACTGATCATCTGAAGTAAAATCATTTGTCTTACAGATCATCTGAAATAAGAAAATTAAGTCTGAAACGCAGACCATCAGACCAAATTGGTCTGCTAACGAGAGCCCTGACCGGCGGCGACGACGGCGCGAATCGTATTGAGGAAGAGAAGGTGCTCGCTCAGGGCACGCCCCCACAAAGTAGAGGTACACCGCGTCATCGGCCAAACGCTTGGCCGCGACCCCCCCCCTCGCCATAGAAATGCTCCATGTGCTCGCGCTTCGCCGTCCTTCCCGTCGCACACTTGTCGCTGACTGTGACGAGAGCCGCATCCGTCACCCTTGCCCTCTTGTTGGGCGCTTTAATCTTTTGCTCGAACAGCTCACGAATGCCATCAAAAATGCACTTCAGAACCTTATCGCGCATGGCTCCCGCCTCGCGCCACGAGTTAGGATCGTTCCATTCCGCGAGGTGCTGGGGCAACAACTACCATTAAAAGCAAATTTCTTGTTGCACCAGAGGCACTCCACTTGCTTCCTTTTTTTTTCTTCGGATCGCTAAAGAAGTGGTTGTGCATGTAAATGTTCTAATCGGGGTATTGCAATTTGTTTGTAGCTAGCTCATTAGAAGCGCGACAAACATGAACTTCCCTCACAGACGGCATTGTTATGGTTGGAAGTGGAAGATGTAGGAGTGGAGGAAGCCATAACATAGGTAAGATATTTGCTAAACCTCAAGGGGTTTTGAAAAGGTTTTGAATTGATGTGAGTGTGGAGGAGCACAAATGAAGAATTCATGCTCTTTAATGCTCATGGTGGTGACCCACTTTGGTTGGATTTTCTAGATCTAGTGAGGTTGGATTGGAATGCGCTTTCAATTTGGATTGGGGCCGATTACTATAATCTATGTTTTTACAATTTATGGATGCAAACAGACAGTCCATATGCAATGTTGTGAGTGTGCAATTGATATGCATTTGTAACCATCAACCTCATTTTGTGTTGCTTGCAGGAGACGTTTCCAACGTCAGCCAATTCAACCTGGTGGCAACATGCAACATTGGGGACTGCGCCAATGAGTAAGTTCCATTCCCACCCATTTCATAACCACACTATCTTTGCTCTATGGTTTTGATCCATGCCCCTCTCCTGCTGATATTTCCAATGCCTAAACCAATGCCCGCCCCCATTTTCCAGTCGCATGCCCACCTTTATAATGCCCATCCCCATCTTGCAGAGCAACTTCTTGTTAGGGGAAGGAGGGTGATTAGCAGCCACCCATCCGGCGGCCCGACCATCCTTCTGCAATTGCCCCAGTGCTGGCCATCCTTCTGCAACTGCTCCGATGCTAACCATTCTTCTGCAACTACCCCGGTGATGGCCATCCTTCTACAATTATCCCGGTGCTGTCCATCTTTCTGCAATTGCCCCGGTGCTGACTGTCCTTCTGCTCCTGTGGATTCAACTCCTGGTGAACCTGACACTTGCTTTTGTAGAGCAAATGTAGCATATTACTTTGATGTGCACTGCTACCGCTCTTTTCAAGCCTTGGTTTACCATGCCTCCCACTTCCCTTTCCAATATGTGATCAGATAGCACTAAAGCAGCAGCAGGAGGTGCAGGCAAGGAGGAAGGAGAAAGCGAGGTGGAGGGAGGGGGAAAAAGAGGAGGTAGCAAGGCTGCTGCGGCAGATGGTGCAAGTGGGCTCGACTCATGCTCAAGTTTTGTCCCCCCATTCACGCCTCTCGGGCACTGTGCGCATCCCATTACATGCCTTGGAGCTTGCACACACACAATCGGTCACTTGAATAACTAATGCACCTTTTCCCTTCTTGTGTTCCCTTGGTCGCCTGGTGAGGCATGCATGCAGGAATATCTCCTTCCCTCTTAGGTATTCCTTTCCTTGTGGCACTGCCCTACTCTTTACCTGTTCGTGTACTCCTCTTTCTCTTACTAGCGGTTCTTCAGGCTTAGCTTGAGCTCACCCTAATATAAGGCCCCGTTTTCCCCTTACTCGTCCCCTTTCTCAGTCCTGTTCCCCCCACTCCTCTCATTGGCAGGTCCACCGAGCAGCCCATACTACATTGCTCCCCTCTGTTGCACACCAAAGCCAAGCATGCAAAGCAGCAGGCAGCACGTGCGATAGCTCTCTTCTTAGTTGACAGCTGCATATTGTGATTCAACAAGGATACATATACTCCCAAATGTGAAGTACATTTTTTTGCACTTCAGGGCCATCAAGCTATATGCGCTTTGCCACGTTTAATAACGAGTCCTTACAACTGTATTACCGAATGCACGACTCTATTCATCCAACTCTGGATTCCTTGGTACCTATCACGTTTCTAGTCATATGCTGTGCACGAATGCCCTCATTGCAAAATCTATCTTGTCATGAATTTCCCATTCTCTTTCAAACCAATCACTGTCATATGGGCTACATTTTTTGTAGCCTTCACCAGATGGTTCAAGGTACAACGAACCTATTACCACATAGACCAATCAAGGCATAGGCTCACGGGCGTATGTGTGCCCCCCCAACAACTCGAAGTACTCAATGTAACGACGAAAATGATGATTTTAACAAAGCATCAGACGAACCTGTGTTGTGTGATGCTATCATTTGCATTCACACCTGCCTGCCTCCCATAATACATTTCTGTCTTACATGCGTGTTGTCGGCATGTGCAAGGATTTCTGTTTGGCTTCTTTCGATATTCTGAATGTGTGTAATTGTATTTTGTTTGAGCAACTATTAAAAGTTACTGCTTTGTTCAAGAGCTTTCTGGCGAACCTAGAATCGTCGCGATCGGAGTACGGATGAGAAATTTACGAACGTTCGAAGTTCGTATGCGTCTAATATTTGGTTGCGGCAACTATGAGAGTTTGTTGAATGACTCTATATAGAGTAGGGACCATTGGGATGGGGAAATTTGTCACTTCTACTGTAGATAATGCCTAGTGGTTGGAAGAAGCCAAACCAGGTTGGCAAGTGTGGCCAAGTTGTGGTGAGGTGGATTTATGAGGTTGGGAAAATGAGGGCGTATCCCTGGCTGGTGACAGGGCAGCTATTCACGTCGAGTTGGCAAATTAGAGGGAGCATGTGGGGCAGTGAGAGGGAGAAGGGCGGGAGATGAGCAGGTGAATGGGTGGAAAACGAGAGGGAGAAGTGCGGGGAGCGAGGGGGAACATGAGGGGAAATGAGGGGGAAATTGGGGGGATATGAGTTGGAGGAGGGGAAATTAGAAGGAGAACAGGGGGAAACGAGAAGGAGAAAGGGAGGACATGAGAGGGAGTTAGGGAAAATGAGAGGGGGGAGCGGTGGAAACGAGAGGGGGAAGGGGGGGGAAACGAGAGGGAGAAGCAGGGGAAACGATAGGGAAAAGGGAAGGGGGCAATAAAAGGGAGACGGGGCTGCTCAAAGATGGGGAGGCTTGCACAGAATGGTGAGGCTTGAAATGGTGATGGGTGGGTTGGTTGGAGAGATAAGGAGGCATTTATGAGGGAAATTAGGAGCCAAGGGATTTACTGAAGTAGGGGGAGATTCAAAGCTTGGCAGGGTAAACGGGGAGATTATTAGGCGGGACGGGGAGATTATTATGCAGGAAGGGGGAGATTACTAGGCAGGAACAGAAGGGGAGGGTGGAACGGGGAGGTCAGGAGGTTGAACGGGGAGGAAAGTGGGAAGGGGAAATAGGGAGGTGGGAAGGGGAAATAGGGAGGCGAGAAGGGGAGATGTGGGGGCGAGAAAGGGGTGGGAATGTGGGAAGCGGAGTCAGGACGTCGCGTACCAAGGAAGGGTTGGCGGGGCGGGGAGGCCGTTCTTTTGTAGTCATTTGTGACCTTAGGTACATTGCCATGGCTAGTGCGAAAATATGGTAGCGGCTGAGCGATCGGGCGGCAACCATGATTGTGCGTGTTTGACGGTTTGAGACGCGTCGTATGCGTTTTCGGTGGCATGAGGAGGCAACGTCGTGATGCGTTTTCAGAGTTTGTATACTTTTTTTTTTTTTTTCCAGGAGTTTTGAATCACCAGTGAGTTCGAGGTGTTGGGGAGATCACCTCCCTTGTGAAGCAAGTGAAACTTGCTTTAATAAGGTTACCAAATTATTTTTTCAACACTTTTGAGCTTCTCATTTCCAAATGCAAACAAAAGCTTTAAGCAAATGCATGACCAGTGAACTAGCATGGTAACGGTAATGGGCGGATTGTGGGGTGTGCAATGGGCCTAGCGCCAAGGTTGGATTTGTCAAGGGGGAGGACGGGAGCACATGTTACCAACCGAGCTACGAGGTTGGGTCATGATGGGAACAATGGCGGGAACAGTGGTCAAGGCGAGTGTCGCGAGGTGGTAATGGTTTACTATTGCGGTATTGTAGTGAGAATAGTCTTGTACGCGGTGAGGAGTGATGCGAAGCATGGAAAATGGTTTTCCCTCACACACGTGCACAACGGAGGTCACATTGTAGTCAAACCAATGTTAAGAAAAAAAAGGTTACTAAAAAAAATATGAAATGAAAATGACACCTTCTACTATCATTCCACAGCATATTAATGCAGTGTCTCTTATCAGGGCACAAACATTTCAGCATAAGAAACATGAGTGAGAAAAACTACACATGGCATGCAAACAACCACTTGCGAGTAATTTTACGACAACTAGCCACGTGTAATCGAAGAAGGAATTTTGCTCATCTCGAACGGGCACTCTCCCTCCCCAACAATCGTGACGTGCAATCCCCCTTTCGTCCACGCTCACTCCTCACTCCCGTCGCCCACGCAAACTCTCTTTCGGTCCCCCAGCTCACCATTCCGTTTCACCCCATTCCGCCCCACCCCGTTCCGCCCCACCCCATTCCGCCCCGACCCCATCTCCTCCTCTCCCCATCTCCTCCTCATCCCATCTCCTCCTCACCCCATCTCCTCCTCAACCCATCTCCTCCTCACCCCATCTCCTCCTCACCCCATCTCTTCCTCACCCCATCTCCTCCTCACCCCTCATCCCTTGTGCTTTTCTGCACTAGGGTTCTCCTTGGGGAGGGGAGATGCGGTTGGTGATGGGCAGAGTCGTTCCAGAAGAGGCGGACGTGGTGCTGCTGGAGTCCCGAGTTTCGTCCTCCCAACCTATCTTCCACCTGCATCCCTTCCTCTGCGCATCTCCCAATTCCTCATCTCCCAATTCCTCAACTCGCTCTCCCTTGTTCTCCCCATTCCTCTCCTCCCCGTCCCAAGTCTCACCATCCCTCAAATCCCCTTCACTTGTCAGAAACTAACGAGCAGGAATGATTGCATTGAGCAGAATGTGGGTACAAATCCAAACCCTAAACTGGGTTGTACCCTATATGGGCTACCCCAATACAGTGGGCCTACACAGCACAAACATGATAACAGTTTGACACACCCCCATAGGCAAATTGTGGGAGAACCAATGGTCACAAGACCAACCAAGAAAAGCAAAGCAAGCTCAGGGTGGATCACAAAGTCACCACACATTCTGAGCACAAGCAAATGGCCACAAGGCCAGTTCACATGCAGAGCTATATAAAAACAGAACAAACAGTGCAATGATGACTACCTAACAAGAGTAAGCATCCAGGTACATATATAGATCACAGTACAAGCAAAGTCACACAGTGAGCAAGTGAGGCAAAACAGGCATAAGGCCTAACACAGTACAGAAACGCTGATGATCACCAGGCGGAAGTGCCTTGGTGAATATATCAGCAGTGTTGGCCCAAGTGGCCACGTAAGCAAGGCGAAGCTGGAGCTGAGAACAGAAGACGAGTGGGTAGACCGCCAAGAAACAGAGCCGGAGCCAAGGCTGAACGTGTAACCCTGTGACGACCGCTGCGTAGCCAGGTCGTCAACCCAAGAAGCGTCTGAGTGTCCAGTGAGGACAATTGGACCCTCCCCTCCAAGCACAAGCCCCATGCCCGATGTACTGCACAAGTAATGCAGTACCCTCTTCGCAGCATCCCAGTGCACCTTTCGGTGTCTACCAGGAGCCACGTAGCGTGCCAGAAGGCCAAGAGGGTACGCAAGGTCAGGTCGAGTGCAGATCATCAGGTACATGAGGCAGCCCACAAGCTCTAGATACGGGCCACTCGGCTCTACGGACTCTTCCGAAGGTGGAGCTGAGAGCGAGTGACCGGTAGCCAGAGGAGTGGACTGTGGCGAGGACCAAGTGAAGCCGAAGCGCTCAAGGACCTGCTGCACCATGTGTGACTGAGTCAGGGTGATGGTGCGCCATGCTCTGTCCCGGGTGATCTGCAAGCCAAGGTAGCTGCGTAGCTCACCCAGGTCTGTGCACGTGTGTCTCTTCTGCAGCTCCGACTTCACGTGGGTGAGTGCCTCAGTGTCAGCAGTGGCAAAAACCAAGTCATCGACGTACACGAGGATGTAGAACGGCGGCAGCAAAGTGTCGGTGCGGAGAAACAGCGACGGGTCTACAGTCGAAGGAGCAAACCGAGAGCCGCAAGTTTCGTTCTCAGTGTGTTGTGCCACTCACGAGGCGCCTGGCGGAGACCGTAGACTGGCCGTCGGAGGCTCCACTGGGTACGTGGAGGAAACGACCTAGTGAAGCCAGGTGGACGGCGCTGCCAAATCTTATCATGTAGGGTGCCCTGTAAGAAAGCTGTGCTGAAGTCCAGAGAGTGAAGCTCGTAGTCACGCTGGGCGGCAACGTGCAGCAGCACCCGAAGAGTGGTCATCTTCGGGGTAGGGGAGAAGGTCTGGAAGAAGTCAACTCCCTGTCACTGACTGAAGCCTCGAGCAACGTAACGAGCCTTGAAGACAGGCGGAGAACCCGGCGGCTGCTTCACCCTGAAAATCCACATGCCATCGACTATGTTCGCCCCGGGAGGGGGAACTGCGTCGACGTAAGTGCCTGTGGACTTCCAGGATGCCATCTCTGCATCCATGGCTGTGGGCAACTAAGAGGAGTAGGGACTACGGAGATTCACTCTACAACGGTAGTGAGCTAGACTACGGGGGTTGGCACGAACTACTAGGAGTGATCGTAGCTTTGCTTGGTTCCTTAGCACTTGCGCATTCACGGGAGAGATTGGCAAGAGTTTCACTAGCAAAGTTGAGAATACAGAATGATTGAACAAGCAATGACAGAATGACTACATCAGGCACCTAGCAACTCTGCAGCTAGCCTGGTCGACCGCCAGCACTGCATGGTCGACCGCCTGCCAGCGTTGCGTAGAGGAGCCGTGCCAGCACTGCAGAAGAGCGGCCTGCCAACACTGCAGGTCGACAGCGTGCCAACGCTGCAGCAGGGCGGCTGTCCAGCGTTGCCCCGTAAAAGACAGTAGTGTGCGCGCTCGCAGGTGCGCGCAGACGATTGGCCCGACTTGCATTGCTGTGCATCCGTCAGCTGTTGTCTGCGCCTGACGAGCCACATCGACTTCGGGATACCAGCCCGCAGTCGCCTTCGCCATCGCGACCTCGACGACGTTCGCGTGCCTCCGTGGAACTTGTCGAGCAGGTTACCTGGTCGGCCCGGACACCACCAGGTGCTCACGGTCGACCATCAGGTCTTTCGGTCGACTACCAGGTGCTTCTGGTCGACCGCAGGTGCCTCCGGTCGAGCACTAAGTACTCCAGTCGACCGTAACTCCCGTCGAGCATCTCCCTGGTCAACGGGCCCCTTCCGTCGACCAGAACTGCTCCGTCGACCTCTCGGTTGAGCTGCTGGTCGACGGGAAGCTCCGTAGGCCTTCCGGTCGAGCTGCAGGTCGACGAGATGCTCCATCGCCCTCCCTGTCGAACTGCCCCTCCTGGTCGACGGCCCACCCATCGCCCAGACTAGTCAGTTGCAGCTGTCGAACTCCCTGGTCAACAGCAACATTACAGTGGTCCTCTGCAGCTCGACGAAACTTGTCGAGCAGCTCTCCCACTGTGAACGGTCGGCTGCTACTCCCGTACATCCGACCAAGTCGTCAGCGTTGCCCAAGCGAGGGCGGGGCCAACACTCCATTCCCGTTAACACTCCCCTGCCGCGCTCACGCTTGGGCCTCCAGCCCACACGGCAGTACTCCACGGAGAAAACTCGTCCTCGGCGTGCACCCCACACACAGCACGCCGTCACCGCACCAGCCGTGCAGAAGGGCACGACACCTACTGCTGCACATCGTCATCTCCATCGCCGACGTTGGCCAGACGAACTTGGCCGATCGCGACGGAGCACCGGTTGAAGGCCGGAAAATGCAGCGCCTTCGTCATGAAGTCTGCCGGCTGCTCGGTGGTTGGGATGTACTTCAGCTCGAACTTCCCGCGCCTCACCATGTGCTGCAGCCAGGCATAGCGTCGCTCCATGTGCTTGAGGTTGCCAGTAAGCCCCAAGCCCTCAGCGACCGTAGTTGTCGACTTGTTGTCGACGAGGAGGATGGTCCACTTCCCAGCGTCGAGCAGCTTGAATTCCGCAAGGAGGAAACGAAGTCGGCGTCCCTCCTTGCCAGCATCCGTGGCCGCGACGTACTCCGACTCGGTCGAGGAGAGCGTCGCGCACTTGATGCGCGAGCTCGACCAGGAGACAGCGGCCCCTTCGTAGATGAAGACGTAGCCACCTGTGCTCGTCCGGTTCTGCTTGTCGCCCGCGTCATCGGCATCCACGTAGCCGATCAGCTCCAGCGACTCTGGACCACCGCCGAACTCCGAGGCGGTGTCACGGGTGTCTGTGAGGTAGGCGAGGCAGCGGTCGACCTCGCGCCAATGCTGGTCGCTCCTCACCGAGAGGCTGCTCCCCAGCTTGCTACAGGCGAAGGCGATGTCCGGCCTCGTTGTCGTCGCCGCGAACTGCAGTTAGCTGACCTTCTGCCGGTACTCCTCCTCCTCGCGCTCCTGCGCCTCCTCGTCGTCGAACGTCAGCTCAGCGTAGGCGTCGACCGAGACCGGCGTCTTCGGGACTCGACCGCCCTGCTCCTCGTCGATGAAGCGCCTACGCAGCTTGTCGGCGTAGTTCTGTTGGTGCAGCCACAACTTCCTAGCCGGCATGTCGCGCACGATCTCCAGCCCAAGGTACTTCACCACCGGCGAGATCTCCCGCAGCTTGAAGGCAGACTCCAGCAGCTCCTTCAGCTCCTTCTGCATAGCAGTGCTGCTGCTGGCGGCGAGGAGGTCGTCGACGTAGACCAGCACCCAGCAGGTCACTCCGTTGTCGTCGCCGGACTTGAAGTAGAGCGCCTCGTCGACCTGGCTCTTCTTCCAGCCAGCCCCCAGTAGCACCCCGTCGAGAGCTCTGTACCACAGCAGCGGCGACTGCTTCAGCCCGTAGAGGCTCTTCAGCAGCTTACACACCCGGCCGGTCCCGTCGTCGAAGTAGTCCGGCTGGTACATGTAGAGCACCCTGTCGAGCTTGCTCTGCAGGAAAGCGTTCTTCATATCAGGTTGAGGTTGAGGACGGCGACGATCCTCAGCGTGACGTAGCTGCTCACCGGCGCGTACGTCTCTTCGTAGTCGGCGCCGTACATCTGCGTGAAGCCCTTCACGACTAGCCTCGCCTTCTCGCGCTCGACGGTGTCGTCGATTCGGTACTTCGTTGTCAACACCCACCGGTTCTTCATGATGTTCACTCCGTGTGGGCGTTCGACCAGCTCCCAAGTGCCCATGCCGATGAGGCTGCGGATCTCCTCCTCCATGGCAGCCTTCACCGCCTCGCCCTTCCAGCTCGTCAGAGCCTCCTTCACCGTCATCGTGGCGATGTCCCAGCGGTGTTCAGGGTCAGCATGCACGTCGGGGTCGAGCTCCGGCTAATCTTAATCCTCCTTGGCGTCGTCGTACAACAGGTCATCGTCGACCTCGTCGTACACCGTGGTGAAGGCAGCTGGTGGCAGGCAGGCGTGGTAGCTCATCTTCTGCGGCGGCCGTCGAGCTCGACCAGACCGTCGCAGCTCCGGCGCAGGCTTCTCGACCGGAACCTCCACCACGTCGCTGTCGGTGGACTCCTCTCCCGCCGACAGCTCCTCTTCCTCGTCGACATCTTCGTCGTCGACCGGCTGCTTCGATTCTTCGACCGGCTGCTCGCCTGCTGGCGAATTCGACAACTCCCCTGTCGACGGTCCCGTCTGCTGCTCCTCTGTCGACCGCACGCCGACTGCTACCTCCTGTTTGACCGGCTCCCTGTCTGCTGTTCCCTAGTCGTCGACTTCAGGCCCTGGTCAACAAGCTTGACGCCTTGTCGACCGCCAGCGATGCCACTGGCCGGCACCACAAGTGACGCCGCAAGGCTCCCCTCATCGCCGGTGGCCGACACAGGTGTCGAGGCAGACCGATCTGCGACGGGGGAGGGAGGAGCAAGCACAAGGGGAGGTGGAGGAACCTCCACAACATCCTCAGTAGCTGGCTCGTCGACTTCGGCGAGCAGTGGGACCGTCGCCGTCGAGGTGTCCGTCGGCGGGTGCGCCTGCGGGTGCAGGCCCATACTTCGCCTTCCACACTTCGAGCGACAGCGTCTCGTAGAAGATCACTTCGACCGACGTGACCACTTTGTTGTCGGTTAGGTCGAGCACCTCCCAGCCCTTACTCTCTGGTGACACGCCCAGATGAAGGCCCCAGCGAGCCTTCGGTGCCAGCTTCCCACCGCGCTGCTGCTCAGGAACCATGAACTGCACCATGCAACCCCACACCCGCGCCAAAGTGAGGTCGGGCTTCTTCCCGGTCAGCAGCTGGTACGGAGTCGTCCCCGGCGGCGTCGTCGACCGCTCCAAGCAGTTGCGCACCCAGACAGCCTGTCGAAGAGCGAGGTGCCACCAGTGGTGCTGCACGCCCATGTGCAACAGCATCGTCCGCACGAACTCAACGACCGTGCGCATCTCCCTCACAGCCATGCCGTTCTGCTGCGCAGTGTAGGGGCATGTCAGGTCGTCGACGATGCCCTTCCCATCGACGAAGGTGGTGAAATCCTGTCAGAGAAACTCCCCTCTCCGGTCAGGGCAGAGCGACAGCACCGACTTCTTCGTCTGCCGCTCCACCAGCACCAGCCACTTCTGAAACTCCCGCAGCACGTCGCTCTTCTTGGCGACCGTTACGGTCCACACAAACCGAGTGTGGCGATCCTTCAGCAGCAAGAAGTACAAGCTGTCATCCTTGGCAGCCACTTGCAATGGCCCGCACAAGTCAATGTGCACGACAGCCAGTGCCTCCTCGGCGTCCGAGCCCTTGTCGGGGAAGGTGTGCCGCGCCAGCTTTCCTCCGACGCATGAGACACATGGCAGGTCTGTTCTGGTCGATGGCGTGATGTCGAGCCCAGTAGCAACTTCATGCTTCGTCGAGCTCTTGATTGTGTCGACGCTGACGTGCGCGAGCCGCGCGTGCATCCTGTCGAGGGTCGTCTTCGTCGCCGAGGCGATTGTCCGCAGAGCCACCACCTCGGTCGACGGCGACCGCGTCGAGCAGGGGCGAAGGTCGGTGCAGAGGACTCGGCCACTGTAGCGTGCTCGACCGAGCACCTCCCCGGTCGCTGCGACGAGCAGCATCTCGTCGCCATCGCCCTGCAGCTGCACTCCGCTATCCCCTGCAACGCCCCATTGAAGCCGCGCACTTGCTTCACCTCGTCGCTCGGCGCCATGTCGACGAAGGCCGCCTTCGTCCCCATCAGGTAGTAGGAGAATCCGCTGTCGAGCAGCACCACCATCAGGTTGGCCTACATGGCTGCCGCCACCGCCTAGTAGTCCTCGCTAGCCTCTGGCGCCAGCGAGACTGTCGGCTCCACCACGCCGACCATCGAGCACGACGCCTCCCCGTCGCCTCGGTCCTTGCCGCTGGAGCTGTCGACTTCCTTCGTCGACGACGCCTTCTTCGACGCCTTCTTCTCCTTGCGCGGCTTCTCATCTCGACGTGGGCGACGGCTGGCCGATCGACCGCGGCCTCCCCTGATGTCGTCCTCGTCGTATCATCGCGGTCGGGGCACTCGAAGGAGAGATGGTCGGGGTCGCCGCAGATCCAGCACTCCCGCCGTCGACCACCACCTCCACGGCCCTTGCCCCGCGTCGACTTCTTCTCGTCGACGTCCTTCGTCGACCGCCCACCTCCGCTACCACCTCCGCCGGGCTTCCCGCGCTGCTCCTGCTGACGAATTTGCTTCGTCGGTGCAGCGTAACTCGCCTGCGGAAGGAGCTCCGTGGGCTGCTATCTCGGCCTCCTGCATCGCCTCGTCTTGGAGGATGTAGCTGGTGATGGAGTCCTCATCGAGAGACTCACGCGTGCCAGGCACCATCATCATCCTCTTCATGAGGTTGTAGCTCCGAGGCAGGCCCTTGACGATGTGGGTGATGTAGGACGCCGTCGAGTATTCGGCGCCCGCCATCCGCATCTCAGCCAGGATCCGTCGAGCACGGTTGCAGTAGTCCGTCGCTGACTCCTGCTCGCCCATCCGAATGTGAGTCATCTTCTCCTCCAGCTGTCCGATGTACAGGTCGTCCTTCACCTGGTACGTCGACAGGATGAAGTGCCATGCTTGGTGACCAGCATCCAGTCGCTCTCGACAGCTCCTGAGCGCTAGCTGCACCACCGGCGAGCAGCACCTCGAGATGACCATGAAGGTGAGCAGGTGAGCAATGCGAAACTCCCCGCGCAGCTCGACATCCTCCTCGGGCGGAATGGGCACGGTGCCGTCGGCGAAGCCCTTCAGCCCGGCGACCTCTAGCTAAGGTTCTATCGACTCCCTCCAGGTGATGAGGTCCCGTCGACCTTGCAGCGGGGCGACGGTAATTCGATCCGGCAAGAACTTGAAGTAGCCATACGCCGGTGCAATTCCTCCCGCCGTCACATGTGTCGTCGCCGAGAGACCTCCACCGCTTCGTAGAGGAGAGCGACGTCGACCATCGACGTCGACACGCGAGATGCCTGCAGCCGCCGTCGATCGCTACAATCGCGCCTGACTCCTGTCGATGCCACCGTCGACCTTGATCACCCCTCTCTGCCTCGTGCCTTCGCTGCCACTAACTCGAGCACCGCCGTCGACCTCGTCGTCGACGCCACCTTCGTTTCGCACCGGTCGAGGAGATGCAGGACGGGAAGGGTGATCCGTCGCCCACTGCGCCCGGATGCCCAACTCGACGATCGTCAAAGGAATCGTCCCGTACTCGCCATCCGCGTGGCGTCTCCTCGCATCAGCCAAGCGTGTCTCCAAGGTGTCAGCTACACCCGCTTCTGCAACGGGGTCGTGCTGCCGGCCTACAAACGACTTAGTAGGTGCAAAAGTCGGCTCCTATCTGAAGGTAATTTGCGGGGCCGTCCACGCTCACCGCACCATGCGGAGATTCACTCTACAACGGTAGTGAGCTAGACTACGGGGGTTGGCACGAACTACTAGGAGTGATCGTAGCTTTGCTTGGTTCCTTAGCACTTGCGCATTCACGGGAGAGATTGGCAAGAGTTTCACTAGCAAAGTTGGAATGCAGAATGATTGAACAAGCCAGTCACCTAGCAACTCTGCAGCTAGCCTGGTCGACCGTCAGCAATGCATGGTCGATCGCCTGCCAGCATTGCGTAGAGGGGCCGCGCCAGCACTACAGATGAGCACACTGCAAGTCGACGGTGTGCCAACGCTGCAGCTAGGCGGCTGTCCAGCATTGCCCCGTAATAGACAGCAGTGTGCGCGCTCGCAGGTGCGCGCAGACGATTGGCCCGACTTGCATTGCTGTGCATCCGTCGGCTGTTGTCTGCGCCTGACGAGCTACATCAACTTCGGGATACCAGCTCGCAGTCGTCTTCGCCATAGCGACCTCGACGTTCGCGTGCCTCCGCGTAACTCGTCGAGCAGGTTACCTGGTCGGCCCGGACACCACCAGGTGCTCCCGGTCGACCATCAGGTCCTTCGGTCGACCACCAGGTGCTTCTGGTCGACCGCCAGGTGCCTCCGGTCGAGCACCAAGTACTCCGTTCGACCGTAACTCCCGTCGAGAATCTCCCTGGTCGACCGACCCCTTCTGTCGACCAGAACTTCTCCGTGGACCTCCCGGTAGAGCTGCTGGTCGACGGGAAGCTCCGTAGGCCTTCCGGTCGAGCTGCAGGTCGACGGGATGCTCCATCGCCCTCCCTGTCGAACTGCTTCTCCTGGTCGACGGCCCACCCGTCGCCCAGACCAGTCAGTTGCAGCTGTCGAACTCCCTGGTCGACAGCAACATCACAGTGGTCCCCTGCAGCTCGACGAAACCTATCGAGTAGCTCTCCCACTGTGAACGGTCGGCTGCTACTCCCGTACATCCGACCAAGTCGTCGGCGTTGCCCAAGCGAGGGCGGGGCCAACACTCCATTCCCTTTAATAGGGACCCGTAATCGCCTCTGCGTAAGAGCGCGGGGTCGGGATGTCCAGTGCATCCGGGTCTCCCTCAGGTGCAAGCAACATGGCCACGAGATGAGGTACACTCGAAGTCCTCCTGCCTGTCCTCAAGGACGTCCGTGCGAAGAGCACACTCACCCCCGACGGACGGAGGACAGACAGCCTCAGACTCAGCAACAAGACTAGCGGCATAGTCGAGACGACAAGCAGCAGCAAAGTCAACAAGCTCAGCAACTAAGGCAGACGCAGCAGTGGACTCAAACGAAGGGTCAGTGACAACAGTGGCTAGGAGACGCGTGACAGTAGGGCTGGCAGCACGAACCAGGTCAGACTCAGGGGTCCGGAACGTGCAGAAGAGAGAACTCAGGAGGAGACGGCAGAGGGACACGCTGTGGAACAGAGGAAGGACGAAGTGTCATAGTGTGAGTGCCAGGGACAGGAGGAGGACGCTGACGAGGAACACGACGACCAGTGTGAACAGCCCGAACAGGCGAGGCGAAACGAGACGCAGGCTCATGACGCTCTGTAAACGAGTCTGTCGGCTCAGTGTAAGGAGAAGGAGCAGGCAGTGGGGAGCCAGGCTGTAACGGGAGGCCAGTAGAAGACGGAAGGCCAAGAACCTGGCGAAGCGAAGAACAGTGGCAGAGACGACGGTGACGGCGGAGCGAAGAACAGTCGCGGCTGTGCAGTATCGCAAGCACCAGTACCACCAGCACCAGCACCTCCAGTACGAGTACCAGCAGCTCCAGTGCCTCCAGTAGCTCCAGAACCTCCAGCGCCAGTGCCTCCAGCTCCAGCGCCTCTAGCTCCAGTACCTCTAGCTCCAGCGCCTCCAGCTCCAGAGCCCGCAGCACCACCAGCTCCGGCAGCTCCAGCACCTCCAGGATGAACACCTTCGGGACCAGCAGTGCCAGTACCACCAGCACCTCCAGCACCAGCAGCACCACCAGCTCTGACAGCTCCAGTACCTCTAGTACTAGCATCTCCAGGACCAGCAGCTCCAGCTCCAGGGCCGCCAGCTCCAGCGCCTCCAGCTCCAGCGCCTCCAGCGCCAGTGCCTCCAGCTCCAGCGCCTCCAGCGCCAGCGCCTCCAGCTCCAGCGTCTCCAGCCGCAGCGCCTCCAGCTCAAGCAGCGCCACTTCGAAGGCGGTAGCGCTGAGCGTACCACTCGCGCAGCTGCTGTGGTGAGAGAGCACCTCCAGTACCTCCAGTACGAGCACCTCCGGGACCAGCAGTGCCAGCACCACCAGTACTGGCAGCACCACCAGCTCCGGCAGCTTCAGTACCTCCTGTAGGAGCACCTCTAAGACTAACAGCTCCAGCTCCTCCAGTACCTCCAGCACCTCCAGCAGTACCTCCAGCACCTCCAGGACTAGCAGCTCCAGTGCCTCCAGCTCCAGCAGCGCCACTCCGAAGGCGGAGCTGCTGAGCGTACCACTCGCGCGGCGAATGTGGTGAGAGAGCACCTCCAGTACGAGCACCTCCGGGACTAGCAGTGCCAGCACCACCAATACTGGCAGCACCCGCCAGCTCTGGCAGCTCCAGCAGCGACACTCCAAAAGCGGAGCTGCTTAGCGTACCACTCGCACGCCGAGAGAGGCTCCCGGAGTGGAGAAGCAGTACCCCTAAGCGCAACACCCCCAGACTCAGCAACACCAGGCTCGGCACCCACAGGCTCAGTACCCCCAGGCTCCGCACACTCTGTCTCAACACCTGCAGGCTCAGCACCCCCAGGCTCCGCACACCAATACTCAGCACCCCCAGGCTCCGCACCCTCAGGCTCAGCACCCCCAGACGCAGCACCCCTAGCAGCACCACCCCCAGCAGCACCAGAGTCGACAGCAACCGGCTGCAGAGGCGGCGAGGACGGTTGAGGTGGAAAACGCGGAGGGGTTTCTAAGCGTGGTGAGCAGCGAGGGGCCGCCGCGTCGTCAGCAGCAACGTCACCCCCCTCAGCTGGGCCAGAGGTGTCGGAAGTGACCTCGAAAGGCTCAGCTAAGAGGAGTGGGTCTATGTGAGACACACTTGAAGGAGCAGGACCCTGAGGGGGGAGGGGGTCTACCGGAGGGGGACCTGGAGCGAGGAAGAGCAGCGGGGGTGGAGGAGGGGCAGTGCGGTAGGGGAAGAGACGGTAAAAAGGAACCGACTCGTCAAACGTGACGTCCTGAGAGGACAGGACTCGGCGCGAGGTGGGGTGGTAAAACTGCTAGCCAGGCGCGTCAGGGGGGGAGCCAATGAAGACACAGGGAATGGCGCGGGAGGAGAGCTTGTCCGTGGAGGTATCGCGGACAAAGGCACGAGCGCCCCAGACCCGGAACACTGACGCATCGCCAACCTCCCCCGTCCAACGCAGTGTGGGCAAGGTCTCCGGCAAGGAGACACGGGGCCAGAGGTTGAGCTGATGCGCAGCGTACCGGACCGCAAACGGCCACAGAAAATGGGGAGCAGCCGCATGGATCATGGAGGTATGAGCGACCTCCATGACCAAGCCAATGCGGTGCTCAGCAACCCCATTCTGCTGTGGGGAGGCTGGAAGCGTGAACGACTGGAGGATGCCCTCCCCTTGACAAAAGTCCCGCAAGAGGTCGGAGGAAAACTCACCACCTCTATCAGAGTGCAGACGCAGGACAGGAAAGTCCGAGTGGAACCGCTCGCGGAGCTGGAGACGGACTGCGCGGATCCAAGGGATCAAGACATCAGGGACCTCACCCTTGGTGCACAAGGGGAAGACCGTGGTGTAGCGCGTGTAGTCGTCAACAACGAGCAAAAAGTACCGCTCGTCGCCCTGTCCACGGACGCGGGCTGGGCCCCACACGTCCATGTGGAGAGTCTGCCGGGGAGCCTCTGTCGGAGGAAACGAGGAGTGAGGAGCGGCGCGCTGCTGCCCCTCGACGCAAGGAATGCAGGGCGGGGCAGGGGAGCGCGGAAGGGAGGGCAGAGACCTGGGAAGACCAGAGACAAGGAAGCAGGAGTGCATGTCACAGAGGCATGGCAGGGAGGGGTGACCAAGGCGGTGGTGCTAGAGGAGAGTCTGGTGTGAAAGGTGGCGACACGAGCATGGGGCTGCTACCTGACCAGACGCAAACACCTAACTAGACGCAGCTGTCGAAAGGTAAGCAAGAAGTTTAGAAGCAGAAAGAGGGTTTGGACTAGCAGCAGTTGAGTACATATAGGAAACCCTAGATTGGGCTGTACTCGCTATAGAGTACCCCACTGCAGGCTAGACAAATACAACATTCTGACACATCCCCATAGCCAAAGTGGGGTGTAATCAGCACAACAAGCAGTCATAATAGTAGTTCACATTTTATGAGCAAAGCACAGAGGGCTGGCGAGGAGGAGGAGGGCTGGCGAGAGGAGAGAAGAGTGGAGGCGACGACTGAAGCTGCAGACACACGGGCAACAGACGGCTCTGGTGCAGCTCTAGTGGCTACCGGGAGCAAGGGCCCCGGAATACAGGAGTAACAGGCTCTGCGTCTGATCAGCAGCGACAGGAGCAACGGACCCACGGGCGACAGGTGCAACCGGCTCTCTGAGCTACCGGTGGCTATCAGAACCCCGGAATACAGGCGCTGCAGACGACACGACGGCGGCCTCCGCTCAACCTCCCCCAACAGTCCCACACCCCTCGACACACACCCCCTGCTTCGCCCCTAGCTCCACTCCCCTTTCACCCCCCTAGTACCACTCCGTCGGCTCCCCACACAACCACCCCCCTGAGCGGCAGCTGCAGCAGCGGGAGACGGAGGAGGAGGAGAAGGAGGGGACGGGGCACACAACCGGCACCCCCACACCCGCCACCCCCACACTCCACATCCCCAAACCCTAAAACGGGTGGGATAGGGGCAGGAGCGCGGGGGACGGCGAGAGGGGGACCGCGCGCAACCCCAGGGCGCCAAAACGGACGGACGGGGCGGGGGGAGGGAAGTGACGCGCGCGGCTCCCCAGAGCGCCGCGGCGGACTGGCGGGGGGCCGCGGGGGGGTCGCGCGCGGCTCCCCAGGGCGCCGCGACGGACTGGCGGGGCGCGCGGGGGCTCCCCAAGGCGCCGCGACGAACGAGCGGGGCGTGCGCGGGCTCCCCAGGGCGCCGCGACGAACGGGCGGGGCGCTCGCGTGCTCCCCAGGGCGCCGCGACGGACGGGCGGGGCGCGCGCGGGCTCCCGAGGGCGCCGAGATGAACGGGCGGGGCGCTCGCGTGCTCCCCAGGGCGCCGCAACGGACGGGCGGGGCGCGCGCGGGCTCCCCACGGCAGGAAACCGCCGCGCGCCACGGGGCGCACGGCGGGCAGAAAACCGCCGCGCATGTCGGGGCGCACGGCGGGATAAAAATTTCGTCGCACGCCACGGGGCGTGCGACACACAGAGTAGCAGTAGCAGTAGCAGTAGCAGCGGAAGGCTTAGGTGGTGGGCCCACCCACAGGATCGACCCAGGAGGGTCGACCTGCTCTGATAGCATGTCGAAAGGTAAGCAAGAAGTTTAGAAGCAGAAAGAGGGTTTGGACTAGCAGCAGTTGAGATACAAATAGCAAACCCTAGATTGGGCTGTATTCGCTATAGAGTACCCCACTGCAGGCTAGACAAATACAACATTCTGACAGCAGCTACCTGGGGAGGCTCAGTAGTCAGTGTGTACAGGCTCGACCCAGGCCGACGAGTGAACGTGGCCAGGTGACGGCCCGTCCGTGCACACGTGCAGATCGCCACACGCTGTCCTCCATGGGGAAAAGTATCAACCCAAGCATCCCGAAGGACGGCGTTACTCATCAAGTTCGTAGAGAACGAGGGGAGGTGAAAGGCCTGTCAGTGAGCCAGACGGAACCGCCGGACACGGAAGAACAGTGGAGGAACGTGCAAGGATTGGACCCCTTGAGGGGTCAGCCAGAGAGACTGCAACAGGTGCAGGGAGTGGTGTGACTGTAGTGCTGTCGCGAAAGAAGCAGCGGGAAGCACCTGAGTCAAGGGTGAAGGTGTGCAAGGCATCAGCAGGCACAGGTCCAGAGAGAGCAGACTCACTAGCACCTAGAGCAGCAGCCGCTATACCAGGGTCAGGGGGCACACACAGGTAACAGTCACCCTCAGTACTACCAGTCAGAGCATACATGGCAGTAAGGATAGCATCATAGTCTAGAGCAAATATATCTACTCTATCTCGAAGCAGCTCTAGCCAGAGGGGTAGCTCAGCCTCGTCGCCAAACCGTGCTCGCCAAGCGTCGCTCAGACGGGAGAAGCAGCGGGACTGTGTGTGACTAACTGTCCTGCAGGTCTGACCAGCCTGATTCCAGACCTGTGCGAATGACGTACGGGCAGCGAGCAGTAGTCCTACACCCCCAACTCTGAGCGTACCACTCATGCAGCTGCCGGGGCGTAAGGGTCTCGCGCGGGCGCCGCTGCAGCTGCATCTGGCCACCACCAGAAACTCCGCACTAAACAGCTCCACCGCAACTTCCAAGACGGCCGCCCCAGCACACCACCTGGTGTACCACTCACGAAGCTACTGGGGCGTAAAGGTATCGCGCGAACGCCGCTACAGCTACATCTGGCCACCGCCAGAAACTCCCCACCGAACAGCTCCACAGCGACTGCTACTACGGCCGCCACCACTCCCACTGCTGCCACCACCGCCGTCACCACTCCCACCGCTACTACGAAGTGAAGTCATAGCGGGCAAGCAAGGAGGCGCGCGACCAGTAGGGCAGTACGGAGGCAAGAGAGTAGCACGAGTAGAAGCAGCAGCAGCAGCAGCAGTAAGAGCAGCAGAGCGGCTCGGTGAGGCTAGGCTGCAGCACCTCCAGCACTCCTAGCAGCACCTCCACCAGCAGCAGCAGTAGCACGAGCAGCAGGGCGGATCGGGTTGGGCAGGGAGGCTCAGGCTGTGAGGTGCGGCTCGGCCTGGGCGGCGCGGGCAGCAGGGCGCGCGCTGTGCAAGGCAGCAGGGCTCCGGCTGCAGCAGCGCGACGCAGGGCAGGGCAGGGCGTGCGCGGGGCAGCGCGACGCGGGGTAGGGAAGGGCGTGCGCGTGGCAGCACGACGCGGGGCAGGGCGTACACGTGCAGTGTGACGCAAGGCAGGGCGCACGCTGACGGCGCAGGGCAGGGCAGGGCGTGGGGTAACGTGGTAACTGCATTCGGTCACTAGGTAGTGGTAGGCCCGGAAAAAAAAAAAACGGTCCTACGGACCTACTGCTCTGATACCATGTCAGAAACTAACGAGCAGGAATGATTGCATTGAGCAGAATGTGGGTACAAGTGCAAACCCTAAACTGGGTTGTACCCTATATGGGCTACCCCACTACAGCCTACACAGCACAAACATGATAACAGTTTGACATCACTCACCTCCCCATCCCTGTTGCTCTTGCTGTAAACATGAAGATCCCGCCCTCTGTCCCCCTCAAGCGTCGCTATCCCCGCCTCTCACCCGTCAACCCCATCCCATCCCCTTTATCACTTCCTCCCTTTATCATTTCCTCCCTTCATCAATTCCTCCCTTCATCACTTCCTCCCTTCATCACTTCCTCCCTTTATTACTTCCTCCTTCATCACTTCCTCCCTTCCTGCATTCCTCCCTTCCGCCCTCCCCCCTTTATCAATTTCCAGACGAACTTCTTTCTCCCATCCTTTTTTTTCCCTGCATCCCTTCCTACAGTATTTCGTTATTTCCCTCTCTCCCTCTTGCTGTCTCCTCCTTTCCCTCACCCCCCCTCTTCCTATCCCCTTTCCCTCTCACAACTTCCTCTCTCCCCGTTTTTCTTCCCCCCTGCTTCCCTCTTCCCCCTCTTTCCCTGCTTTCCCCTCCCCATTGCCCGTGTTCTCTCCCTCTCCCTAGCTATTGCGGTGACTACACTGATGATTTTTCTGGTACTGCAACGTGCTCAGAGGCCCATCATCCCATGCCATGCTCATAGAGACAAAGTTCCCCTCATGTTTTTTTCTTAGGCCTTGGAAAATCTACAATGAAAAGTATTGTTCACATGCCTTTCTGTAGCCTTCTGAAAAGTATTGCTCACATGCATCTTGGAAAAATATATTGCACTGCAGAAACAAAAGTTTATACGGGTATTGTGCCTTTGCGATCCATCTCTTCAACAAAAATACAGTACCGTATAGTTCCGGCTAGAAGACCCGGGGGACTCTCTAGAATTGCTTGAAAATGTGCTAGGGTGGACATCATGGCGGTTGCAAATTTTTAAGACCCGGGGTACACTTATTTATCACTTATCAATCTGATATTTAGGGTATACGACCCAATTTGGGCGGGGGGGTTTTATATTCGTAACGAATTCGCGCAAATTCCGCGCACGCGGCGCGTCAGATATGTTCTCAGAAAGTAGCTACAGCGGAATGAGTAGGATTGATTGGGTTGGGGTACATATGCCTAACCCTAACTGTTTGTACCCCATATAGCATGTCCCACAATAGGCTATAATATTTGACACACCCCCATAGCCTAAGTGGGGAATGCCAAGCAACAAGAAACGCAACCTAAGGTCACAAGACCAGTCACAAACAAAAGACAAAACAAGCTCAGGGTGGATCACAACGTCACCACACAGTCTGAGCGCAAACAGCGGCCACAAGGCCAGTTCAAGAGTGTATATGCAAATATATGCAGTACAAGCAAAGACAAGAAACAAGCACGCACTGCTGCAGTCTACTCGACCCAGTCTCAACGAGGCCCAACTGCAGACAGAACCGGCGGTGGTCACAAGGCTGAAGGGCCTTGGTGAAGATGTCTGCAGTGTTGGCCTCGGAGGCCACGAAGTCCAGACGAGCCTGCCCGCGTCTCTGCAACTCTCCAAGGAGAAAGTACCTGACGTCGATATGCTTCACTCTGCTCTCCAGTCGAGGCTCACGACACAGGAGAATCATCGCCCTGTTGTCAGCAAACAGGGTCGGTGCAGAGCTCGGCCGCTCACCAAGGTCAGTGAGCAAAAAGGTCAACCAGCGTAGCTCCTGAGCAGCAAGGGCCCCAGCGTAGATCTCGGCCTCTGCGGTAGAAGTCGCAACCGAGGAGGACCGAGTAGACCTCCACGAAACAGCTCCAGAACCCAGGCTGAAACAGTAACCCTGCGTAGACCTCTGAGTCTCAACGTCGTCGGCGTAGGAGGAGTCGCAGTGACCGGTGAGTACAACTGGCTGTGTCCCTCCAAGTACAAGCCCCATGCCTGATGTCGCGCCAAGGTACTTCGCCACCCTCTTAGCCGCCGCCCAGTGAACAGGACGGTGTCTCCCAGTCGCAACAAAGCGAGACAGGATGCTAAGAGGGAAGGCGAGGTCCGGGCGAGTGCACGTCATCAGGTACATGAGGCAGCCCACCAGCTCTGCGTAGGGACCACTGGGCTCGAACGGCTCGTCAGGAAAAGGCCCAGTGAGTCTGTGGTCTACAGCAAGAGGAGTGGGGGCAGGAGAAGAGTCCTAAAGCCCGAACCGCTGAAGGACCTGCTGCACCATGTGTGACTGAGTCAGAGTGATGGTGCGAGCGGCTCTGTCCCTGGAGATCTGCAGGCCAAGGTAGCGGCGCAGTTCCCCAAGGTCAGTGCAGGTGTGTCTCTTCTGCAGTTCGGACTTCACCTCCGCCAGTGCAGCTGTGTCGGCTGTGGCAAAAACCAAGTCGTCAACGTAGACCAGAACAAAGAAAGGTGTGCGCCCACGACGAACAAACAGCGACGGGTCGGCGGAAGACGGCTCAAACCCGAGGTCGGAGAGAGTAGAGCGAAGAGTGTCGTGCCACTCACGGGGTGCCTGGCGGAGACCGTAGACCGGTCGTCTGAGGCTCCACTGGGTCCCAGGCGGGAAAGTGCCAGTGAAGCCCGGAGGACGACGCAGCCAGATCTCCTCGTGTAGGCGGCCCTGGAGGAAGGCAGTGGAGAAGTCAAGAGAGTGAAGCTCGTAGTCTCTCTGCGCTGCTACGTGCAGTAACACCCGAAGAGTGGTCATCTTCGGGGTGGGCGCGAAGGTCTGAAAGAAGTCAACTCCCTCACGCTGACTGAACCCTCTAGCCACGTAGCGTGCCTTGAAGACTAGGGGAGATCCTGCCGGCCGCTTCACCTTGAAGATCCACATGCCGTCAACGATGTTCGCCCCTGGGGGGGGAACCTCGTCAACGTAAGTGCCTGTGGACCTGTAGGAGGCCATCTCTGCGTCCATGGCAGCTCTCCACTGAGAGGCCCAAGGCCCTGACACTGCCTCAGCGTAAGTGCGAGGAGTAGGTATGTCAGGAGCGTCGGGGTCTCCCTCAGGAGTGAGCAGCATGGCACAGAGATGAGGTGAAGCAGCTGCCAGGAACTCTAGCTCAAACTGTTTGTCCTCTAGGATGTCACAGCCAAGGGCAGACTCACCCCCGGCGGACAGAGGACGGACAGGAGGAGCGGCCACAACACGAGTGGCGTAGTCAAGGCGACGCGTAGCAGTAAAGTCAGTGACAGCGGCAGTGAGGACCGCGACGGAGGAAGGAGAGGCACGAGGGTCTGTAACAAGAGAGGCGAGAACACGAGAGAGAGTGGGGCGGTACGTGCGGTAGTAGTCAGTGACCGGAGTGGACAGGGAGGCAGTGAGGGACGACTCAGGAGGACGAGGAAGGACAGACGGAGGAGAACGAGGAGGACTAGGACGAAACAACACGGTACGGAGGTCAGTGACAGGGGACGAGGGACGAGCACGAGGAGGACGAGAGGCCCAAGTGTGGGCGAGAAGAGGGGGGGACGGAGGAGATCGAGAACGAGGGAAGAGGAAACGTAGGACCGAACACAGGAGGAGAGGAGGGGAGACCAAGGGCCCGAAGGCCAGAAACAGGTGCCGGAGGCTGCTGCGGCTGCTGCTGCTGCTGCCGCTGCTGCTGCTGCTGCTGCCGCTGCTGCTGCTGCTGCTGCTGCTGCTGCTGCTGCTGCTGCTGCTGCTGCTGCTGCTGCTGCTGCTGCTGCTGCTGCTGCTGCTGCTGCTGCTGCTGCTGCTGCTGCTGCTGCCGCTGCTGCTGCTGCTGTTGCTGCTGCTCTCGCTGCAACTCCAACCTCTCACGCTCCACCCGCTGCTGAACCTCCAACCTCTCACGCTCCAAACGCTGCTGCTCCTCACGCTCAAGACGAAGACGGGCCTGGTGTCGAGTCGGGTAAGGGTGAGGAGGAGGAGTGGTGTCAGGAGACGACGAAGAAGAACCTGCTCCGCCCTCGACAGAACCCGGCTGAGCACCCCCAGAGCGAGTACCCCTCGCGGCAGCACGACCAGCACCTGTAGGAGGTGTACCCGCACCCCCAGCCGTGGTGCCCCCAGTAGCGCCAGCACCAGCCCCAGACTCTCCAGCTCCAGAAATACCACCGGCCCTCGGAACGGGCAGCTGCGGCAGGTGCACGCTCAGCGCCAACGCCAGCACCCCCAAAACTGGCTGCTCCTGTAGGTGCACGAACAGCTCCAACGCCAGCACCCCCAGAGCGAGCACCGCCAGAGCCCTCTCCTCGAGCACCAACACCCTCAGAGTCCGCAGTGGCCGGTGAAGGAAGCGGCGACGGCTGCTGCGGAGGCGGTGAGGACGACTGTGGGGAAGGAGGAGAGACCTGGGGGGGTACCGAGGGAGGGGGAGTAGCGTGGGACACACCAGACGGAGCGGGAACAGGGGGGGGTACCGGAGGAGTAGGGTCGGGAGGAGGAGGAGCTGGAGCTAGGAAGAGGGTGGGGGGGGAACCGGGAGACCTCGAGAGGGGTACCTGACGTAGTAGGGGACGGACTCGTCGAAACGGACGTCACGAGAGTCAAAGAACCGGTGGGAGGGTGGGTGGTAAAAGGTGAAGTCAGAGGAGCCCTCTGGGAAACCAAGGAAGACACAGGGGACGGCGCGAGGCGAGATCTTGTCCGCAGAGGTGTCGCGGACAAGAGCCAAGCAGCCCCAGACACTAAACCTCGACGCAACACCAGGGGACCCTGTCCAAAGACTGGTCGGTGAAGCCCCTGGCCGAGAGACGCGAGGCCAGAGGTTCAGCTGGTGAGCGGCGTACCGAGCCGCGTAGGGCCACAGAAAATGGGGCGCGCGGGCGTGGATCATGGAGGTGCGGGCGATCTCCATGACCAGGCCTAAGCGGCGCTCAGCAACCCCATTCTGCTGTGGAGAGTCTGGAAGAGTCCAGGACAAGGTGATGCCCTGCTCAGCACAGAATCTGGCGAGAATGCCGGAGCGAAACTCACCCCCACGGTCGGAGTGGAGACAACTGACACGACGACCACGAGTGCCCTCGGTGGCGAGGAGCCACCGGATCAGCGTAGAAGTCACGTCGGACTTCTTCGCCAAGGGGAACACGGTGGTGTACCGAGAGTAATCGTCAACGACCACCAGAAAGAAACTCTCCCGCTCAGGGCCAAGGCGGGAGGCGGGGCCCCAGACGTCTAAGTGGAGTGTCTGGAAGGGCTCGGTGGCCGGACGAAGGGAGGAGGAGTGAGGGGTGGCGCGAAGCCGACCCTGGACACAAGGACCGCACGGAGGAGCTGGGGACGGCGGGAGTGGTGGGAGGACTCGGGGGAGGCCTAAGACAAGACGCTGACTGGACATGGCGCGCAGACGAGGAAGGGACGGGTGCCCCATCCGGTGGTGCCACAGAACGGTGGGGTGGGCAAGCGACCGACACGAGCACGACGCAGCAACTACACCTGACACAGCAACCTGACTGGACCCGGCTACCTGGTGGGACGGGGGAACCTGACGGGGGTCGGTGCGGAGGGTGTACAGACCAGAGCCCGGCTCCTGGCGGAAAGTGGCCAAGGGGGCGTACGTGTCACCGTCGACGCAGACCGCGGTGTCACCAGAAGGCTCAACCCAGACCCCGACGTGCTGTCTCGCCAGGGTGCCCACACCAACCAGGTTCCTAGAGAACGTAGGAACGTGGAGGCCGGTCAGGGAACCAGAAGGAGCAGCTGGGCACGGGAGTGTAGTGGCGTGAGTCGCAATGACCGGTCCCGAGGAGGGATCGGCCAGTGCTACAGGGACAGGCGCCGGTAGCGGAGAGAGAGTCGTGCAGTCGCGGAAGAAGCAGTGCGACGCTCCTGAGTCCAGTGTGAAGGAGAGAGACGCGTCCGCCGAGGGAGTACCTGTACTAGTAGCTAAACAAGATCCTACACTAGCACCTACTCTAGCAACAGGCAAGTACACAGATCCAGGAGCACTATAGTCAACATCAGCATACATGGCATATGACCTAGCATCATCCATAGTCATATCAAAAACAGCAATACCACGAGCAAGAAGTGTCCCCCAACGCGGCGGCGGGGGAGCGGAGGGGCCGTGGTGCAAGAGGTAGAGGTCGTCGAGACGACTGAAGCAGCGTGCAGCAGAGTGGTCGGGGCGGCCACAGTACGAGTCCCTACGTGGACCTGTAAGGATCCAGTACTCACAGGGACCAACGTCGCGGCCGGCCGCGCGAGGTCCCCGACTGGAGGGGGCGCCACTGCGCCCAGTGCTCGGGGGACCCGCAGACCTCCACTGCTGCTGAGGGCCCCACTGCTGCGGAGGGCCCCACTGCTGAGGCTGCTGCTGCGGTAGGCGCTGCTGCTGGCCCTGTCGCTGCTGCTACTACTGCTGTCCCTGCCGCTGCTGCTGTCCAGGCGGTGGCAGCTGCTGAGGAGTCGGCTGCTGCTGCTGCTGGAACCCCTCACCACCAGTGAAAACTCCACCGTCGAAAGGAGGGCCGTCAGGTCCCGAGCCACCCCCACCACCACTCCCACCACCTGCTCCACCGCCACCGCCACTACCCACACCACCTCCAGGTCCCCCGCCGCCCTTCCCGCCCTTCTTGCCGGCCTTGCCACGTTTCTGTCCGCCAGAGACAGAAACAGCCGCCGTCTCCTCAGAGGCAGAAGACGTGGGAGTGGCAAGGGAGGCAGAGAAGGTGGGAAGCTGTGGTACCGCACACCCCTCAAAAAGACGAGGAGGAGGCGCGGAAGAGGCAGAGGCAACGGTGAGGAGGTTACTCTCGATCTTCGAGAGAGCGGTCTCAAGAAGATCGACGGTAAGCTCAGTGGGGTTCTTAAGAAGAAGCGCATCGCGGGCTGTGGCTAGGCGGTCAGGGAGGCGAGTGACTAGCCAGTGAATAGTGAGCCACATAGGGGGCGGGGCAAGGGCAAGCTGGTCCTCAGTGCAAGCAGCGCGAAAGCGAGCGTCAAGGGAGCGCAGGTGAGTAGCGAGGTCAGAGACAGTCTCAAAGGAGGCGAGGTCAGGGTAGATAAAGGGTACGAGGAGGCGACTGAGCGACGCAGAGGAGGGAGTAGAGTAGCGAGCAACAATAGCCTTATACAGATCTGCAGCAGACTCGACCTGAGCGAAGTGGACTGCCTCTGTCGGCGGGAGAAGGTCGGTCAGGGCGAGGCAGGCAGCGGCGTCACGAGACTCCCACACGTCGCGAGCGAGGAGCTGGCGCTGGTAGTCGGCCTCCTGCTCAGAAGTAGGCGGTGGGGTAGTGGGCAGCGGCTGAGGCTGCGGAGGGGCGGTCTGAGTGCCGGACGCGTGCGCGAACAGGTGCACGCCATCCTGCCGCTGGCTCTTAAGGTGGCGCTGCGCCTGCGTAAGCCACGTGCTAAAATCTATAGGTCGCCCTTCAGGGTCGAAACGAAGTACTCGGGAGGTCGCCATAGAGGGCGAGACTGAGAGAGCGCGGCTGCCAGCCGCGGGAGGGGGGGAAACGGTCAGTAGCGAGGAGGTAAGCTCGCAAGTGTGCAGGCGAGGAGGAGGCGTAGCATGTGGACAGGAGGGTTGCTCAGCTAGTTGACTGGAGGGCGGCGTGGTGGGCTGGCCTATGGGCGGCGCGGCGTGCAGGCCTACAGGCGACGCGACGCGCGGGCCTGCAGGCTGGATGGCGGGTCGACGGGCGGGCCTGCAGGCGGCGCGACGCGCAGGCTTACGGGCGACGCGACGCGCGGGCCTGCGGGCTGGACGGCGGGTCGACGGGCGGGCCTGCAAGCGGCGCGACGCGCAGGCCTACGGGCGACGCGACGCGCGGGCCTGCGGGCTGGACGGCAGGTCGACGGGCAGGCCTACGGGAGGCGCGACGCGCGGGCCTACGGGCGACGCGACGCGCGGGCCTGCGGGCTGGACGGCGGGTCGACGGGCGAGCATACGGGCGGCGCGACGCGCAGGCCTACGGGCGACGCGACGCGCTTGCCTGCGGGCTGGACGGCAGGTCGACGGGCTGGCCTAAAGGGCGACGCGACGCGCAGGCCTACGGGCAGCGCGACGCGTGGGCCTACGGGCAGGCGGGATAGTGCGCTAGCGGGAAGGACGGTACGTTGGCGTGGGCGTTGTAGTGGGCTAGGGTTTAGGCCGCGCTGCAGGTCGACCGGCGGCGTGGCGCGCTAGGGGGCAGCTGGCTGGCTGGCTGGCGGCTTAGGGCTTAGCGCACTAGCGCGCTGGCGTGTGTGGCGAGCTAGGGAAGGAACGAAACCCTAAACCTAGGGCCTAGGAGCGAGGAACCTAGCTGATACCATCTCAGAAAGTAGCTACAGCGGAATGAGTAGGATTGATTGGGTTGGGGTACATATGCCTAACCCTAACTGTTTGTACCCCATATAGCATGACCCACAATAGGCTATAACATTTGAGATCTGTGTCAGAATTCGAGTCTGACACAAATGAAGTGTCAGAATTCGAGTCTGACACAAAAATCGTGTTAGAATTCGAATTTATTCCAGTAAAAGCTGACACACAATAACAATTATAACTACTGTACACAGAAAAGGGGGGTCTTATGATAATTAGAGTCCCCCTAACCGTTCAAGAGTCCCGGGGGACCTTCTTACCGGCGGGTCTTCTAGCCGGAACTATACGATATCATATGCATGCATACAACACACAAGAAACAGGTGGTGGTACGGTGAAAAGCTTCGACTAGTTGCGCCTCAGCTTGCTCCTCTGCTTCACCACTGAAAAATAGGGGAGTGGAGTAGGCAGAAAGATTCGTGTGAAGGAACATAGGGGAGGTGGTGTGAGTTCAAGGAACAACGGCAGGGATACACACAAGCGCACATAATGAAAGCATGTATGGGGAGACAGTGATGGGTGCACATGCACGAGAACCAGAGGATGGAATGTGAGGAGTTAGGGGGACGGGGAGGGCATGAAAAGGAAGGGAAGGGTTGAGAAGGGCTGGGGAAGGGAAGGGCGGAGCAGGGAGGAAAAGGCAGGGATTGGGAGGGCAGGTGGGAACAGGGCAGAGGGTAGGGGAAGGAGGGCTGAGGGTGGTGGGAAGGAGATTGAGAGTGCGAGAGGACGGAGGGAGAGAGTGCAGAAGGAAGAAGAGTGAGAGTGTGGGAGGAAGGAGAGAGAGAGAGAGAGAGAGAGAGAGAGAGAGAGAGAGAGAGAGAGAGAGAGAGAGAGAGAGAGAGAGAGAGAGAGAGAGAGAGAGAGAGAGAGGGAGAGAGAGAGAGAGAGAGAGAGGGAGTGGGAGAGAGAGAGAGAGAGAGAGAGAGAGAGAGAGAGAGAGAGAGAGAGAGAGAGAGAGAGAGAGAGAGAGAGAGAGAGAGAGAGAGAGAGAGAGAGTGTATGCGGCAGAGCGATAGACAGAGATAGAGAATGCAGCAGATCGATGGAGGGAGAGAGAGAATGCATCAGACCGATAGAGGGAGAGAGAGAACTCGACAGATCGATAGGGAGAGAAAATGAGGCAGAGCGATAGAGAGAGGGTGAGAATGCGGCAGAGCGATAGGGAGAGAGAATGCGGCAGAGCGAGAGAGCGAGAATGCGGCAGAGCAAGAGAGAGAATGTGGCTGCGAGAGAGAGAATGCGGCAGAGCGAGAGAGCGAGAATGCGACAGAGCGAGAGAGAGAATGTGGCTGCGAGAGAGAGAATGCGGCAGAGCAAGAGAGAGAATGTGGCTGCGAGAGAGAGAATGCGGCAGAGCGAGAGAGAGAATGTGGCTGCGAGAGAGAGAATGCGGCAGAGCGAGAGAGCGAGAATGCGACAGAGCGAGAGAGAGAATGTGGCTGCGAGAGAGAGAATGCGGCAGAGCGAGAGAGAGAATGTGGCTGCGAGAGAGAGAATGCGGCAGAGCGAGAGAGCATCGGCGGCAGAGCGATAGATAGAGAGAGAGAATGCGGCAAGGCGATAGATAGAGAGAGAGAATGCGGCAGAGCGATAGATAGAGAGAGAGAATGCGGCAGAGCGAGAGCGAGAAATAGAGAGAGGGAGCAAGGGACGCGGATACATAGAGAGAGCAACGGCAGGAGAGACAAATACAAGAAGAGAAGCGACGGAAGGGGAGAGATATAGCAACGGAAGCAACCTCGATAGCGAGCCCAAAACCGAGCGAGAGAGTAACAGCGACGGACCATCGAAAACGAGCAACGGACAGGAAGAGCGAGAGAATGAGCAACGGAGGCGGACCGATAAAGCGATCAACGGACATGGATGGCAAACGAGAGAGAGAGAGCGGCAGAAGGGGTAGAGAGATAGAGAAAACAGAGGGGGGTTGGGAGAGAGAAACGGAAGCGGCGACATAGAGAGAGCAAAGGAGGGGGAGATAGAGAGAGAGCAACGCGACGGAGAGAGAGCGCAACAAAGGGAAGTGAGAGCGCGAGAGTGCGGCCGACCTCGCAGGCATACCTTTTCGGTAAGGCACGTGAAAGGGCGGGGGATAGCTCGGCGGCAGCAAAAGCATACCTTGTTTTTGAAGGCTGAAATTCTGTGATTTGCAACTTATGGCGTTACCCACGCCTTATCGTCGCGTGCGGGCACGATCAACGCAGCGGACACAGCTGTCGCCGTTGGGTCTATTCTCCGCTTGACACGCGATCGCAGATCCCCACACCACGAGATAGGATCTTTGACGCTCCGTAGGTGTAGATGGTCACGGTGCACACCGAGTCGACACAAATCGCGCGGGATGTCAGTGTAGCTTGCCGTGCCCTGGATCCTGCCGTTGCTAGAGCTGCTGCAGAATTCGTCGCAGCTTAAAGTGGCTCATGAACTATGGCGCGTGCTACTAAAGTTGCGTTAGCACGCCAAGGAAAGGCAGATTCACGGAGTAGAAGGTTGCCAAGTTGTCGAGTGAATTCTGAAGTGAAAATGTTCTGGAGGAGGATGGGATGGAAGGGTGAGGGAGTCGCGCTCGAATAATTCTCAGCTTGCCTATAAAATTGTGAAGGTGAGGGGTTCAAACAGGTGAAGAAAGGTATGTTTTGAGAATCAAACGATACAGAGCGTTCGAGCAGGATTCATACCAGAGGCACCAATAATTGTGGATCCGAAGCGCGTTCTGTTGGCCAGGGCCCAAAATATCAGGGTAAAATGCCCTGATTACCCTGGGGGCCGGCCGTTTTTTCAGAGTTACCCTTTCAAAATCAGGCTTCCAAAAAATTTTTCCTTACGCAAAAAGAGTATGTTTTTTTTTACACTGATAGCGATTTCGGCTACCCTGTCTGTATCAGGGTGCGCTGTACATTACACTGATACAGAATCCTCTGTAGCGAGGATTTTCGTTGCGAAATGGCAAAACTGATCCAATCGCCCACAGGATTTGAACCCGCCACCTTGAGATCTGAATCTGCACATATAACCAACTGAGACACACACCAATAGTTTTTATTGATTGTAGACATTATCTCTATTGTTATACTAGACTGGCAAAACACCCCTTAATCGAGCCACACCACTGCCAGCTGAGCAGAGTTGCGCGTCAAGGACAGCTTCGTGCTACTTTATTGTTACTGTAGAAATTACTAGTAGTGAAAACAGACTAGATATAGAATTACCCTGCCGAAATCAGTGTAATGGTAGATTTACCCTGCTGCCAACAGGGTACGGAAAATTTTACCCTAGGGGTCTGTTCAAGGAGGGGCTGTTACCCTGATTTGTAAGGGTAGGCCAAAACCAATTTTGGGCCCTGCTGTTGGCGCATTGATGAACCGTGGGATGCGGCGCTTTTTGGCATTGAATTATTGTTGCAAAAAAAGATCAAACTTGGCTTATCCATAAGTTGCATCGTCATAGACTATTAGGACTGTAAAATTATAGAGACAATAGCAGCAACAAAAAATACAAATTAACCCAAATCCATCGCTTAATTATTTGACAAGCAAAACAAAAAAGACTATACATAGTACTGAAAACGAACTAATAATCACACCACTTCATCACTAAACGTCATAATATTATACAAACTTAGCCGATACAATCCGTTAACACAAGCCATGGTCGAAAAGTAACAAACAGTCATTAATTTAAACGTAATATTCTATACGACTAGAAATTAATTGAACTATCAGTACTCTTAGATCGTTCCAAGGAAACTGACATGTTGGCAAAAAGGTTACAAAAACAGTTACCAGAACTAGGACGACGTGGCAATAACCCACCGACATTTATACGCAACGGGGAATCTGCGTGGGAAGTGCTGCTGGTTTGCAACATGCCCCACACATCTCCCGATCTATCCCCATATCTGTCCGAAAACGCCGACCAATGAAAACGCTCGACAGAATTGTCGTCCACGTGTAATGTGCGCATCTGCAGAGATATATCGCGATTCAGCGGGGTGGTCGTAAATGTCAAGCAGGGAAGTCGACAATCAGCAGGAATAAACCAGTCGCGGGCCATTTTCAGGTGCAATCTCCATAGTACAGAAATGTGTTCAGGTGCGATCCCAATCTGTTACGGCACTGTTGCGGCTTTATACACGTGCCACAACAGTACCTTCTGCAGACTCGCCACGCACATCTTGTTCAGCTGACGGATTGTCTCTGACACATTCTGACGGAAGTCAAACATACGGCATGGCCAGACCAAACTACCCGAAGCTGTTAAGGCCACCCGAAAAAAAAACAAAATATAACCCCTAGAGAACCTGGAAGCAGTTTCGGTAGGGATCGACCCTAAACACCGGAACCTATCTGGTGTTTAGGGTTGATGCCTCCCGATTCGATTGCGTCCCGATTGGGTTTCATTTTTTTTGTCACGAAAACCTTAAGGAGGCATCGACCCTTAACACCAGGAGTTCACGTGTTTAGGGTTGATCTCCCAAAAATGCTTCCAGGGTCATTAAAAATTTTAATAATTTTGGGGTATGTCTTAGCAATTCCTGGTAGCCTCGGTAAACGAAGCGTGTGTGGCGCATTAATTTCCCATCAATTTCCCTCAGCCAGTACAGATTTGAGTGGCGTATCTTTTCAAGGCTCTGTTCCGGCACGCGTGTACAGTACGCAACAGAGACTTGGAAAGATGCGCCGGGATCACACCTGAACACATTTCCCCAATTGTAGAGATTGCACCTGAAAATGGCCCAACCAGTCGCACATGATGGTTAACTACTGGGAAAAGCCGTACACCTAATTTCACCTCATCGATCATCGAATACCACCAGCCTCCAACACGGAAAATGACCCCTCCCCCCCCCCCCCCCCCCCTCCCCTCCATACTCGGCAGTTTCACATTTTTCCGATGTCCAGGCGTTGGTGGGTCAGCACAGTGTCGTGAAACGTGCTAGTAATTATATTACTTGTAGTCAGTGCCCTCTCTCGCCGGCGCCACTCGCGAATTCAATGGAAGTTCCATTCTCCACCATGGAGATAAAGAACTGACGACGATCGTACGCGCCGACTTTGCCCGTGCGACCATGCGCCGCGCACAGCTATTCCCCGTGACCCTGTGCTGGCGCGCGCTCGCGGTGGCGCTGGTGCTGGCGGGGACCGCGGGGGTGGCAATTGGGAGGGCGGCGGGGCGCGAGGGAGCAGCGGATACGTGGCAATGGGGGGCAAATGGGGGAGACGTGCGGGCGGGTTTGAAACAGCAGGATTTTGCTGCTGCTGCTGCTGCTGCTGCTGACCGTGCTTCTGCTGACCGCGCTTCTGCTGACCGTGCTTCTGCTGACCATGCTTCTGCTGACCGTGCTTCTGCTGACCGTGCTTCGGTTGGCGATGCTGCTGCTGGAAACGCTGCTGAGAACACACGCGAGGAAACAGCAGCGGCCAGCAGCACTGGCGGTTCTGATCGTGCCGTCCATCGGGTGCTAGCGGCAGGTAGTGCGGTCGAGGCAGCATCACCGTCACTACCACTGCCGTCACCCACACTACCGTCACCCTTGCTGGAACAACCGGTGCAGCAAGCCAGCAGCCTCCCACCAGGTGACCTGTCACTCTGCCTCCCACCCAACCTTCTCTCCGTTCCCTGCGTTCCTTGTCGCGTTACTCATGCCGTGTCTAGCCGCCAGAGTGAAGTGGGCTGGGCTATACCTGTGCAAAGTGGCGAGTCGAGTAATGCTCGGCTCGTCCCTAGCATTGCTCGGCCGAGTTTCGAGCCGAGTCGAGTAATACTCGGCCGAGTTTTTTTCCCATAAACCGAAACTCGGTACTCGCCCTTTCAAAGGAAACTCGGGCGAGCATTTAGTGAAGCTCGTCCGAGTACGAGTAATGCTCGCCCCGCTGCCCTGTAACTGCAATATCAGGGGCCCTCACAATTACCACGAACGCGTGCAGCTAGCTAATTAAAGCTCAAGCCTAAATTGCGGGCCGCGCTGGGCAAGATTACTAATCTTGCTCAGCTGTGGTTTTGGTGCTGTGTTTTGACGAATGTTGGGTTACGGTAGGTGCGAATGAATCTGATTGGTCGAGGCCAATCTCACTGCAGAAACTTCAACTTTCAGTATTTCTCAATTTGGGACTCTCGGAACCGAACAGACTGATTGCCTTGGGGTTTGCTGACTCAGCGAGTGTCGCGAGAGCTTGTGCGAAATAAGTCAACCCCACCCTCCCAACACTTTCTTGACCAGCCCAAACCCTTGCGCAAGATTACTAACCTTGTGCAATTTGGGCCTTGAGCTTTAAGGAATATCGGAGTAGACTTGCGGGGAAGGGAAGGGGGTTGTGTCCTGACGGGATCTGAAATTGGAACGGGTGGTTGGGTTTTTTGTAGATTCAGTGCGGTGAACAAAGGTAAGTGGTGGCGAATTAGTTGGGAACTCAATACGGAAAATCGTCGGCGAATTAGAGTAGTCGGGGGAGCTTTTGCTCGACCAAAGCAAAACCTATTTTGAGCATAGCCCTTGACACGACATGTGGCAGACATTGCTGATCTGCGCGGATCGGCGGTCAAAATCGCCGATCCGTGCAGATCCGCGGGCGAAATCGCCAATCCGCGCGGATTGGCAATCGAAATCACCGATCCGCGCAGATCGGCGGGCGAAATCGCCGTTTTGCGCGGATCGACGGGCGAAATCGCCGATCTGCACGGATCGGCGGGCGAAATAGTGCCCGAGTACTCGTCGAGCAAAAACAACTCGGCGAGTAAAACTCGGCTCGACTCGGACGAGTAAATTTTCCAAAAATCAAAACTCGTTACTCGCACCCAAACGAGTAACTCGGCCGAGTCCGAGCGAGTAACTCGTCTCGTTGCACAGGTTGAGGCTGGGCTCTTGACGAGTTATTTGTGTGCAACCTTATACGAGCCAGGCGCAGCAGCCGCAGTGTAGTACGGGTTACATTACAGAAGATTCTATGGGGAGAGAGAATCACGATGGGGATGTGAGGGTGCGTGCTGTGAATCAGAATGGGGCTGTGATATGAGTGTGTGGGGTGAGCACTGAGCTGGGTGGAATGGGCATTGGGCAAGACGTGGCCCCTGGGCTGCTCTGAGATGAGAATGAGGATGAGGATGAGGATGACCAGCAAGGCCAGCAAGGCCAGCAAGACCTCCCTAAGCCATGACAGTTCCTCTGCAGCAATGCTAAAGGGCGGAAAACATGGCAGTTCCTCCTTCCCTTCTCTCTCCTCCCTCCTTCCTCCTCCTGCTTCCCTCCTCCCTCCTCCCTCCTCCCTCCTCCCTCCTCCCTCCCCTGAATTCCCAACTCCCTCAACACCACACCTTGGTCATTCACAAACTGCACCTTCCTTCCTAACGCTCCGCAGTACCTCACACCCCACTTTGTTCCTCCTCTTTGGCTCTTTGGCCTTTCCTCTTTGGCTCTCCTTCCTCCTCAAGTTCTCCTCTCATCATTCGTGTCCGCCCTTCTCTCTCGCCTCTTCCTCCACACCCCCATCCCTCCTCACCACGTAGAGCAGAGTGCAGGGACGGCAGTGCTGCAGCAGCAGTGACAGTGGAGACAGTCCGCTATGACTTTCTCTTTCCAGTCTCCACGTTATTCATTGAACTCTACCCGTACGAGGTATTCCCCTCCCTCCTTTTCACCCTTACAGAACCACTCCCCACGTTATCATGCCTCTCCCTCTTGAACGGTCCTTCGTATTAATGTCATCAAGTACATGCAAGGTAAGGCAACACATACACACGGCTAAGCTACAGCAGCCATTCACTAACCCAGCCCAACTACTACCGCCCCTTCCCCTTCCGGCCCTAGTAGACAAAGGGGTCTTCTATCAATTGATACAGCTGCCCTTCGCTCAGGGGAGTAAACGGGCCCTGCAGGCCAAGCACATCCACGGTAAGAGCCTCATGGGTCCTATCCCGGAGGGCGTTGGCTTAAGCTCTCTGCAGGGTCACGCTCCATCGGTGAGTAGCTTAGCAGCCTCCCTCGCCTTAGGGGCAGCGTTGAACCGCCGCTTGGCCGCTAGCTCCGCGCAGCTGCGAAGGAAATCGAGTACTCCAGGTGAGGGGTAGCCGTGTGTCTCAACGGCCAATGCATAGAACCCCACCCAGGCGCTCCGCCCGGCATATTTGCTCTCCTTGTCCGCTTGCATCTTTGCTGCCCAACCGGGTGCCTTACGGGCGTGCTCGTCCTGGTGGGAGACGGGGTCTGTGACCGTGATGTCACAAATCTGCACCTCACAGGTGTCGGGATGGCGGATAGAGATATCCGCTTTGAGGTTTTCGACCGGTGAGTAAGCCGTTGTCTCCTTGTGCACTGTGAAGCCTGCTTCAGCCGCTATCTTCGCGCACTCATCCCGCAGAGCATGGTGAGTGGCGATTCTCCCACCGCCCCCCACATTTTCACAGCGCATCAGGTGGTTCGGCAGGCGGTGGTCAGGGAAGGTGGTACGGTATCTGCAGTTGCAACGTCTTGGCACAGGTAGGGGCAAGCCCAGGCGGAAGGAGGCCGCGGTGGAAATCTGAGAGGGCCCGAGGCGGAGGGAAGAGATCAAGGGGACGGCTTGCAACTAGTCCCCCGCCCCAAGGCCTAGGAGGGTCTGCAGCCTCTGCGTATGGCCGGACAGCGGGTTCAGCGCCATGTTTTGCGAGCTGTCCAGCAGCCGAATAAAGTGGGCTGTGTGTACCGCGAGGGAGAGAGCCTGTTGGAGCTTTGGTCCGTTAGGATTTTGTCTCCCCGCTTGAAGAGCCTCTATCCCGTCGGCTTCCAAGGCAGCTCGGCTTCCAAGGCAGCTCGGCTTCCAAGGCAGCTCTGCTTCCAAGGCAGCTCGGCTTCCAAGGCAGCTAGGCGTCTCGGGAGGAGGGAAGTGGACTCCCCGTCGGTATCCATCAGCGGCAGGAGACTTGTGAGGGCCGGGTTTGCTGAGTCGCCGAACGAGCGCAGCAGGTGGGCAGCAGAGACGACCGATGCCAGGTAAGCGAATCCCCCCTCCACTGCAGGGTTGGTGATGCCAAGGCCTCCCGAAGACGCGGGCAGGGCGGTTTGGTGCTAGATCCTATCCCTCTCTGCCCGGTCCCTCCCTGGGGATGGTTGTGTGCGCAACAGCCAGGTATGTGTGGAGCAGTTCTTTCCCCCATGCGGACCGTTCCCCCAACGGCAGGGCCTCGAGCGGCGTGGCTCTGACCAGGAACGATGCGCGGCGACTCACGCAGCGGGTGAGTAGTAGCAGGCAGAGTTGCGGGTCCATCTGGGAGAGAAGCGGGAGCGGTTCAGCTGCTGCAGCAAGGCGTTCCCGCACTCGATCAGCACAGCCAGTGGGGGGCCCGATGGGGCTGCCTAAGACGCGGACACCGTCCAAGGAGATTGCGGGGGGGTAAGGTGGCGTGCTCCAAGGTGGTGGCGGACCATGCTTCGCACTTGGCGGGGTTGTGAGCCAGGCCGTGGCTGAGAAGGGCCTTGTGAGGTGAGTGAATGCCGCCGTGCAGTTCGCCGTCTCGCCTAGCTGAGTGATGTCGTCTGCATACGCGAGAAGCACCACCCCCGGATGAGCAGCCGCCGTTGCAACGAGACAGGGATGGATGCTGGCTGCGAACAGCATGGGTCCCAGCGGGTCACCCTGCCGCACGCCTCGGCGCTCTGTAGAGGCTCTGCATCGAAGTCGTGGTCGAGGTAGAGAACAGATGAGCGGCCGTATGAAAGGCGGACGAGGGAGTGGCACCAGGGAGTCTAGTTTCGTGCCTTTCAGTCCTTCGAACACCGCCGTGCGCTCCACTGCATTGAAGGCGTTTGCCAGGTCGATCTGTAGAGTCGTCGCTCCCGGGATTCCTCCAGGTAAGTGCGTGCTGCTGCGTGTATCGCAGCTTCTATGCCTCCGGCGATCGCAACTCCAAATTGAAGCGGGGTGAAGTGCTCACGTGCCGCGGGAGCTGCTAGAAAAACTGCCGCCTTTGCAATGAGCGCAGCAGACATTCACCTATGGCTATCGGTCTCGTTCCGCCCTGTGGTTTCGAGAAGGCTAGTAAACGCGACGCTGTGAGGACATCTGCCACTTCTGCGTTCAGTTTTCCAGCTAGTGCCGTGTTGGTGAGTGCGTGTAGCTGCAGGAAGACGTCGGCGTTCCCAAGGGCCGCATCTCTCAGGTGCTCCACTCCAAGGTAGTTTCTGAGGGCCCGGCTCCTACGCCGTTGGGGCAACGAGCTAGCAGCCGCCTGAAGTCGCGGGCTGCGATTGAAGGTACAGTCTCAGGGGCGAAGTCTCAGTCTCCCTCCCTCCCTCCCTCCCTCCCTCCTCCCTCTCCCTCTCCTCTCTCCCTCCCTCCCTCCTCTCCTCGTCTCTCTCTCTCTCTCTCTCCTCTCTCTCTCTCTCTCTCTCTCTCTCTCTCTCTCTCTCTCTCTCTCTCTCTCTCTCTCTCTCTCTCTCTCTCTCTCTCTCTCTCTCTTATCTCGTGGTCATCTCTCTCTCTCTCTCTCTCTCTCTCTCTCTCTCTCTCTCTCTCTCTCTCTCTCTCTCTCTCTCTCTCTCTCTCTCTCTCTCTCCCTCTCCCTCATCACGTGGTCACCTCGTGTGGTCACCTCACGTGTGCTTCCCTGCTTTTCACCAACATTCCCCTCCAATCCAACCCTCCACACCTTCTCCTGCGCCCCCTTCTCCCTCCTCCCTCCCTCTCCCCCTCCTCTGGCCTCGTCCTTCCTTCTGCAGGTCATACTGAGCAACACGTGTGGGCAGCGAGCCATTGCTGCACTGAGCATCAGCATGCAGGGTGTGGATCAACGCTCCTACCTGCTCATGCCACGCCTCCTGCCCACACAACGCGACTCTCTCCAAGCCATAACTATCTACAAGGTCTGCCCTCCCTCGCTGCTACTCTCCCTCACTCACTCATCCTCATTACTGTAATTCTCTCCTGATCTCCCTCCATCCTCTGCTTTTTCACTCCTTACTTTGAGGGCTCGATTCACCCTAGGGATATTTACAGTATGCTCCTCCCGCTGCGATGTTGTGACTGCTGCCATTCTGAGTCTTAACTGATTGCTCTGATTGTCAATCGCAGGTACTCCCTCCATTGGGTGCGCCTGATGGTGCCATGATCATCCCACCAGGGGGTTCCTTCAAGTTCACTAGCACGGTTGTGCCGAGCCTCGCCCTCTCTATCTCTGTTTACAGTGCCACATTTTCCCCCTTGCAATTGTAGTTAGTGCTCGTATGATCATGTTGTTCGACGAATCAACTTTCATGGTGCTACATTACATGCATTCACATACAGATCGCCAAGGATATTTGTATACATCTCAAAGGTACCGTAATTGAGCTGGTTGACAAAAGGAATCAGACCTCCACCACACGTACCCATCCATCCAGGCCAGGTTCCTTCAGCACCCATACCACAAAGTGCCCAAGACTGACGCCATTTAGTCCAGTCATAGCACTGTGTACAACCCTGCGTCTCTGAACTTAAAGCGACGGTGCACATTTGCCACCCAAAACCCAGAACCCTGGCGAACTGTTACTGCAGATGAAAAGTGTCTGCACGAAATCCTGGTTTTCGCCAGCCAACACTTTCGCGCTGGCAAGCCTGGTTCAAAAAAAAAACTTCTGAACCCAACACTGCCAAAAGTTGCCCGTCGCTTTAAGTAGGGCTGATAAGTCACACGCTGTGATTAGAGGATTTGGCAGAGGAAACTTTACAACAGGGACTTGAGAATGCAAAACCTTGTGATGTGAGACAGGGGATATGGGATGAAAGACAAACTAAAAGAGGCAGCAGGATACGGTATTGGAAAGTGACATTGGTAAAAAGGCATGAGGCATGTGACCAGTGGAAGAATAATGATGGGGGAGTGAGAATGGGAACATGGGAGTGGGATGATGTCAATGAGATCAAGACAATATGAACATTGCAATAGGATGACGACATGTAGGACGAGGGACAATGGAGAAATAGCACAGCGAATATGACAGTGGGGACAGATGAGAGAGGGAAAATAAAGTGGAAGTTGATTATGGGAGGAAGCACCATGCTTGATGCGCTCGGAACAAGTGAGAGAAATGGTGTAGCAAGCTAGGGTGAGCACAGCACGGTGTAGCAAGGTACGGTGAGCACAGCATGGGTGGGGCATGCGGAGGGGATGGGCGGGGCGGGTGGATGGGCGATGGCAGGCAGCATGGCTGAGAGGGCGTGGGAATGGCATCCCCATGGTGCCACGTACGCATGGCAGGCATGCACGGCAGAATGCAGTGGTAGAGGCAGGAGGAGGCAATGGTAGAGGCAGGAGGATGCAATGGTAGAGGCAGGAGGATGCAATGGTAGAGGCAGGAGGATGCAATGGTAGAGGCAGGAGGATACAATGGTAGAGGCAGGAGGATGCAATGGTAGAGGCAGGAGGATGCAATGGTAGAGGCAGGAGGATGCAATGGTAGAGGAAGAAACTGGCATGGGAGGATGGGTGGGAATGGGCGGATGACAATGGGTAATGAACTGGTGACAGGTCAACCGGCAATTGGGAATCGAACGGCACAGAAGCATGTCAGTGAGAATCCGGCTGGGAAACGATGTTGAGAAATGAACGACAAACGACAATGGGGAAAAGTAGCTGGAAACTGACAACGGAAAGGTGATTGGACAGTATGAACTGAGATTGAAGTAGTGGCAATGGGAATTTGACAAGACAGGTGAAAATGGCAGGACAAATGGCAGTATGCAAAGATTCAGCAAATGACAAGAATGAGTGACTGAACAATGGTAACTTGAAGCTGGATGAGGCTAAAGAAAAGAAAGAATACATAGGGGAAGCTGACTTGAGAATGGCTTACCGGTTGGTGATGCAGAAGTGGACAGAAAAATGAAAACATGTAGTGGACTATCAAGAAGGACACAGAATTGGGGTCAACAGAATGGGGTCAACAGAATGGGTTCATGGGGAACCTGACTGAAAACTGACTGGGAAACCTGACTGAAACCCGACTGAAAAAACTGAAGAAACCTGACTGGGAAAGCTGACTTCAAAAACTGATTTGGAAACCTGACTGGGTAACCTCTCTCGAGATTCTGACTGGGAAACACGACTGAAAAAACTGACTGGGAAACCTGACTGAGAAACCTCACTCGAGATTCTGACTGGGTAACACGACTGAAAAAACTGACTGGGATGGGAAACCTGACTGGGAAACCTCACTCGGGATTCTGACTGGGAAACACGACTAAAAAAACTGACTGGGAAACCTGATTGGGAAACCTGACTGGATAAAGTGAAAACAACAATGGCAAAATCAAAAGAGGGTGAATAAAAGAGGGAGTGATTAAGAGTTTCGTAAGGCAGCTTATACAGTGCAATATGACGATGGTTGGGTGCCTATGGTGTGATGACAATGTAATGGGAACATTGCAGTAGCTTGCATGATGAGAATGGATTATGGAACATGGCAGTTGCTTGCATGTTGAGAATGGATTATGGAACAGGGCAGTTGCTTGCATGTTGAGAATGGATTATGGAACAGGGAAGTTGCTTGCATGATGAGAATGGATTATGGAACATGGCAATTGCTTGCATGATGAGAATGGATTATGGAACAGGGCAGTTGCTTGCATGTTGAGAATGGATTATGGAACAGGGAAGTTGCTTGCATGATGAGAATGGATTATGGAACATGGCAATTGCTTGCATGATGAGAATGGAACATGGCATTGGGAGTATCATAGCAGAGGTTGGTGTCAATAAGATAAATGAGATAGTGGAAAAAAGCATTGGGAAAAGGACAAAGGAATGAGCGGCAATAGGAAAATGAAGGAGGTCAAATGGTCCAAGATGACAGCTTGGTAAAATGGAGAACACCAGGGGGTGAGAATGGCAAGGGAAGGCAACAACAGCAACGACCCAATCTCAAGCCGTTCCATCCTCCCCTCCTCCTGCTTCACTCATCCCTTCCCCCAACACCAGCTTGTACAGGGTTGTTGAACAGCGGCAAGCCGAAGGAACCCGAGGCGGCAAGGCTGCGAATTATGGCGGCTTGCAAAGCAAACAGGTGAAAGCTGTTCAGGACTGGCAGTAAAGAATGTTGTATAAAACAACTATTGTTCAGCTGTCATGGGGGTGTAGCTCACATGGCACAGCGATCGCTTCGCATGTGATAGTTAAGGGGAGGGGAATTGATACCCGTCACCTCCACAGGCCAGGTTGTTTGTTCCCTTTTCTTCTCGCTTTGAAATTTTCCATAAGAATATGCCCCTCTTGTTTGAGAGCCCATGAACTTCTCACTTTTGATCACCACGTCTGTGCAGGGATTCGCACACGGCAGCAGGGAGGGAGGGACAGTGGCCATGGCACATCCTATGACCGTAAGAGGCAAGGGGTACGCAATCAGAGTACCCCACCCAACCCCACCCAACCCCGCCCAACCCCACCCCACCGCACCTCTCTGTCGAGCGAGTGTGCCACTGGGGCTGATGCCTCGTCTGCGCATCTCCTCAGGCAGTCTCAGGATGGGCGTACCGTCTGTAAAGTCCATCACCAGTAGCGGCCTGCGAGAGCCACGAAAAGGCAGGTGGAGGAAAGAGGGGCAAGCAAGAATGCCTCAGTTTAAGAATGGTCTCCGAATGGGCGTGCCGTCTGTAAAGTGGATCACCAGTAGGCGCCTGGGATCGACGTAATGGGTCATGAGAGGGCAAGACAGGAGATGTCTTTGAATTGAGCTGTTCGTTTGGATCTTACTCAACTCTTTCAAGGGTTAGAGTTTTAAGTTACTAATCGTCTCTTTGTTAGAACATCACTGCACTCATGAGCACTAAAGTCCATCACCAGTAGCCCCCTGGGATCGACGTAGTGGGTCATAGAGGGCAAGACAGGAGGCTGAGAACTAGGACAGATGTAAGACGTACTTGAAGTGAGGAAGATTGATGGAAGAACGGGGGAGCAGCGGAGGAAGAGGGGCAGAAAGCCACTTGAACGTGCAGCAGGCAGCATGCACAGCACGGCATCTCTATCTACTAACAGATGAGAGCCATGTGGGGAGGATGTATGACAGAATGGGGCCACAACAACAGTAGCAGTACCTGGCAACGGCAGCACCAGCACCCTTACCTGGTGACAGCAGCAGTAGCAGCACCCTTACCTGGTGACAGCAGCAGTAGCAGCACCCTTACCTGCTGACAGCAGAAGTAGCAGCAACCTTACCTGCTGACAGCAGAAGTAGCAGCAACCTTACCTGGTGACAGCAGAAGTAGCAGCACCCTTACCTGCTGACAGCAGAAGTAGCAGCACCCTTACCTGGTGACAGCAGCAGTAGCAGCACCCTTACCTGGTGACAGCAGCAGTAGCAGCACCCTTACCTGGTGACAGCAGCAGTAGCAGCACCCTTACCTGGTGACAGCAGAAGTAGCAGCACCCTTACCTGCTGACAGCAGAAGTAGCAGCAACCTTACCTGCTGACAGCAGAAGTAGCAGCAACCTTACCTGGTGACAGCAGAAGTAGCAGCACCCTTACCTGCTGACAGCAGAAGTAGCAGCACCCTTACCTGGTGACAGCAGCAGTAGCAGCACCCTTACCTGGTGACAGCAGCAGTAGCAGCACCCTTACCTGCTGACAGCAGAAGTAGCAGCACCCTTACCTGGTGACAGCAGCAGTAGCAGCACCCTTACCTGGTGACAGCAGCAGTAGCAGCACCCTTACCTGGTGACAGCAGCAGTAGCAGCACCCTTACCTGGTGACAGCAGAAGTAGCAGCACCCTTACCTGCTGACAGCAGAAGTAGCAGCAACCTTACCTGCTGACAGCAGAAGTAGCAGCAACCTTACCTGGTGACAGCAGAAGTAGCAGCACCCTTACCTGCTGACAGCAGAAGTAGCAGCACCCTTACCTGGTGACAGCAGCAGTAGCAGCACCCTTACCTGGTGACAGCAGCAGTAGCAGCACCCTTACCTGCTGACAGCAGAAGTAGCAGCACCCTTACCTGGTGACAGCAGCAGTAGCAGCACCCTTACCTGGTGACAGCAGCAGTAGCAGCACCCTTACCTGGTGACAGCAGCAGTAGCAGCACCCTTACCTGGTGACAGCAGCAGTAGCAGCACCCTTACCTGGTGACAGCAGCAGTAGCAGCACCCTTACCTGGTGACAGCAGCAGTAGCAGCACCCTTACCTGGTGACAGCAGCAGTAGCAGCACCCTTACCTGGTGACAGCAGCAGTAGCAGCACCCTTACCTGGTGACAGCAGCAGTAGCAGCACCCTTACCTGGTGACAGCAGCAGTAGCAGCACCCTTACCTGGTGACAGCAGCAGTAGCAGCACCCTTACCTGGTGACAGCAGCAGTAGCAGCACCCTTACCTGGTGACAGCAGCAGTAGCAGCACCCTTACCTGGTGACAGCAGCAGCAGCAGCACCCTTACCTGGTGACGAGGCCTGGTATGGCTGCTGGCACGATGACAGGTGACGCCCGTGTGTCCTCCCACCACCTTCAGCCCCTTGTGCATCCCCAGCACTTGACTTTTTTGCCGCATGACCGACCCTACCTACCCTATCAACCCTATCCGCCCGATCTGCCTCGCTACTCCTTCCACGGTCCACACCATGTCTGCCTGCGCGCCTGGTGCTCCGTATCCCCCCATGCCTCCCCCCCTGCCCCCCTGCCGTCTCGCCCCCGGCCGGCTGTGCCAGGGCGTGTCTGATGTGCTCCATGGCTGCTGCCTCGTGCACAAAGTCAAACTCGTACGGGATCTGCAAAACATAAGGCAGAGGACAGCAGTTGTTGAAAGGGTTTTTGCCATGCCTGCTCTTATGACCTGGTCCCCCCATCTCGCCTCTTGCCGGTTGTGCCAGGGCGTGCCTGATGTGCTCCATCGCGGCTGCCTCGTGCGCAAAGTCAGACTCGTACGGGATTTGATGCACAGGGACGAGGGAGGAGGAAAGGAGGGCACATGATGGGGACCGAGGGCACATGATGGGGACCGAGGGCACATGATGGGGACCGAGGGCACATGATGGGAACCGAGGGCACATGATGGGGACCGAGGGCACCACATGCCCAGTAGTGCCGTTGAGCTGTCTCCATCGTTCATGGCTGCTGCCTCGTGCCCTGTAGCAGTGCCCTGTAGCAGTGCCCTGTAGTGCAGAGCATGCCTTTGTGTCATTTCCAAAGAAAGCAGGCACTGAGGGTTGGGATGCTTGATGATGAGTGCAGTGCAGGACAGTGTGAAGAGCTGCTGTGCTGAAACAGTAGAATCAATGGAGCGTGATACATATGCCTGGGTGGGGTTGTGCACGCTGCATTCAGCATCATGCACGCACCTGCTGCTCGGTGCGCTGCAGGAAGGCACGAAAGAGATGCAGATTCGCAAAGTGGGACAGAGCAGCACACCACTGCGGTGCACCCTGCACCGTGTGCCATGCACCATCAACATACCTGCTGCTCCAGCTCAGAAATGGGACCCAGCAGGTCGACCTTTAGCTCAGTGGAGTCCCATCAGTGGAGTCCCATCAGTGGAGTCCCATCAGTGGAGTCCCATCAGTGGAGTCCCATCAGTGGAGTCCCATCAGTGGAGTCCCATCAGTGGAGTCCCATCAGTGGAGTCCCATCAGTGGAGTCCCATCAGTGGAGTCCCATCAGTGGAGTCCCATCAGTGGAGTCCCATCAGTGGAGTCCCATCAGTGGAGTCCCATCAGTGGAGTCCCATCAGTGGAGTCCCATGAGTGGAGTCCCATGAGTGGAGTCCCATGAGTGAAGTCGCATCAGTGGAGTCCCATCAGTGGAGTCCCATCAGTGGAGTCCCAAACATAGGCACAGTGCAGGGGGGCAGGGTTAAAAAAACAACCGTTTTTTTTATTTTATTTTATTTTACCGTAAAAAAACGGTTGTAAAAAACGGTTTAAAACGGTTGCAGGAGGTGTTTCCTGTTTAACCAACAAAACGGCCACTCATTTGGACCAAATTGAACCCGACATGCAGCAGCATGAAGGGGACGGACCCCTTCTTGCATGTATGCACTTGTTGGCATGATTGAAAATGTTTTTGACCTTGTTTTTCTCTTTTTTTTCTTGGTGAACAGAGTTCTCTAACAAAAAAAGGCCGTTTTTTTTAACAATCACCGTAAAAAACGGACCGTATTTTACGAAAACCGTAATTTTGAACCTTGCAGGGGGGAAACGAGCAAGAGGATTGAGTAGGAGCCGAGTTGAAAGGGCAGGCTAAGGACAAGGCAACGAGCACTATATCAAATTCCACACACTATCAACGTATTGTGCCTTTCACTTCTTCCTTCCCTCTCCCTACCTCATCCGCCCTCATCCCCCTCATCACTCCCCCTCATCTTCCCCCTCTTCCTATCCCCTCGTTCTCTCCCCTTCCATCCTACCCCACCGACCTGGGCAATGGACGCAGATTAGTTAGGTCGGTCGAACCGAGCTTGCAGCTTTCTACCCGTTTTCTTCGTTTGAGAGCCTCGCTCTCCCCTTCCATCCTACCCCACCGACCTGGGCAATGGACGCAGACCCAACCGGCTCCTCCTCAAACTCCGCAAACACGTCTTCCAGCCGCACCCGTGCCACGTCAGCAGCACTTGCCACGTCACTCCCTGCCACGTCAGCACGTGCCAGCTCAGCCTCGACGGTGTGCCCGACGAGAGGGAAGGAGTCGGTGGGCGCACTGTCGTGGAGAGGGGCGAGGCGACGCACCCAGTCTGGGGGGGACACGCCTGGCTTGGCTAGGAACTGCCCTGCCTGGTATAGTGAGGAGGAGAGTGGGGGGGGGGAAGTGGGTTCAGGGTTTAGAAACATGTCTGGCTTGGCTAGGAACTGGCCTGCCTGGTGGGGAGAGAGGGGGTGAGGTGAAGGGAAAAGGAAAGAAGGAAGAGTAGAGGAGTGAGGAAAGGAGATGAAATCGCACCCAGGCTGGCGGAGACATGTCTGGCTTGGCTACGAACTGGCCTGCCTGGTGGGGAGAGGAAGGGGGAGCGGGAGGGACCGGAAGGAAGGGGGAGGGATTATATCCGAGAGATAGCCATGCAGTGGTGAACTAGAAATACGTGCGTGAGCATGGGTGCAGCGGCCGTACGTTGAGAAAGAAGCCCGTGCGAGGAGCATCTCCGTGCAGAGCGAGTGCAGTATTTCCGCCGCTGTTTGTTCCCCGCGCCGTGGCACTTCTCCCCTTGTCATGCGAATGCCATGGCGCGCCGGACATTCCGCTACGGAATTGCGACTCCGCCTGCACGATCCGATCCTGCAGCCATCCCGCGAGCTCGGCGCGCAACGAATCGGGGTTCGAGCGTGCGGTAGAATCACTGCTGCGGTCGGTCGACGCGACAAGACTACGCGTCATGATTAAATGAGGAAGGTTACGATGGCGATAACGACGTTTCTTGGAAGTTGACGAGCAAGTGGTTAATGGGAGGCAGTTTTCGAACGAAATCATTTCCGCATCGGCCTGACATGGCGGGACGATGTAGTTGTCGAATATCACTATCTCGGCTATCAGACATTGCATAAACGAGAACGAATAACCCTACACGAGGTAAGGAGTTGTCAAGTGATGGAGGACGCCATAAATTGTTTCGTGTGAAAGGTTCTTCTGCTGCAGTCCCTGACGAGCGTGCTTGCAATGTGGGCAACATCGCACACGGTTTGCGATTTCTGGCAACGTCTTCGCCAGAGTTTACCCGTGTGCGACACATCAGTGGGTGTGTGAAACAGCGAACTCCGTAGCGAAAAGACGATGATGAAATTCTTAACTATCGCGAGAGCCATCCCCAGGCTAGTCCTCTATCGCCATGTCTGTTACACATGGAAAACCGCGTTACACGCTGGAACCTGCGCATTATCCTTCGCCAATGCTTTACTCGCACGGAATTCGTGCGCTGTTTTCCAGAACGGTAATTTGAATACAACCGCGCTCAACCGTGTTGGAATTGACTGAACGACACTCCCGAGGGATCTGCACCTGCCCGAGAGACATGTTACCACTCCGCGCCACACTGCACCTGCCACCATCTTGCACCTTTGGTTTATCGTGTTGCCTCTGTCTCTCCAAACCAAACATTCCTGGCCGTCTTTTTCCTCGGTTGTTCAATTGCTCTCGCTCACTTGCCTTCCCTTCCCGCACTTGCCGCTAACACACGTGCTCTGCCGATTTCTTCCCCATTCCATTGGCACCACAAACCAATCACCACAATTCCTGATACAGCCGCTCTGGCCGTCTTTCTCCTAGAATTATCGGCGTCACTTGGATCGTACGGCAGCAAAGCGACGGAAATGACCCAACTTGGAGTTGATCGGAAGCAAGAGTAGTTCGACGTGGTCCAGCGGATTTCCCGCCGTGAGTCTCGCCTGCCGTGAATCTCGTTCCTTCCGAACCAACCGTCGCTGCAGGAACGAGATTCACGGTGAAGTTCCTTAGGTGATTGGTATCACTGGGGCCGTGGGGTTACCAATAATCAAAACTCACGGGCCTCGGACCGCACAGCAGAATGACGGACGCAACTGAAACTGGTGTTGCCTCGTGTGCAGTCCGATCCGCAGTGCGCCTTGGCCCTGACGGCGTTCAAAAGGGACGGTCCCGCTGTGACTTCATTTCATTCCTTTCAAACCAACGAACCTAAACGATGGCGGATATGCGTTTCCTTTCAGCTACATTGGCATGGGTGATAATAGTCGTGCTGATAGCTCTCAATCCGACACCTGCGTCAGCGGTTCGCAACGCATTCAACTTCTCTCCCATGCCTGCTGGAAAGGTGGACCCGCGCATGCTTGCTGGGAAGTTGCGCCCGGGCACGCCTGCTGGAAAGGTGGACCCGTGCAAGTCCAACCCGAAAGCAAACCCCGCGTGCGATCCGTTCTGGGAGGACGTGGCCGTCAAGTACTCGCCGCAGTACAAGTTCCACCCGCTCGAGACCATCTGGCCAATCACGATCGACGAGTACCTCAAGCACGTGACTGCCTCCAAAGGTTTTTATACTGCGGGTGGTAAACAGCAGGAGGTTACATACCAGGAGGGCCCGATCACTCTCGACAACCTCAATACATTGCTGGAGAATGTGAATCTGAAGAGCGAGTTTAAAAATACTGTCCTGTGGACTGGGGATAAGTTAAGCTGGGCGAGCGACCCGGCACGCAACCCGAAGAACGGAGGCACGAAGCTGTACACCGTCATTTACAATCCGAAACCCGGCGACAAGAACTCGTTTGTGGAGATTCAGTATTGGCTCTTCTACCCTTACGTAAGTATTCCAAGTGGTACCCTGGTTTCAAGTACTTCCTTGTGTCTTCCCTCTCTCACTACCCATGTTGTCAATCTGTTTCAACTATTCAACCCTTGTGGTTTGCAGAACTATGTCAACCGCGCTGCTGGGGATTCGAACCACGTGTCGGACCTGGTGGCGATTGCAATTCGTTTCTCAAAGACCGGCCAGCCGCAGCGCATTTGGTACGCGCAGCACGGCCACGGCCCCGTGTGGGCGTGGGACCAAGGGGCTGACTGGGCCGACAAAAAGTCAAAGAAGAAGTTTGCTACGGTGTTGGGAACGCTTCCCATTGTGTATGTCTCCAAGGATAACCATGAGCATTACACTGGAGTTGGTGAGTAGTAGCTCGAGTAACACTCTGCATCTTGTCCGCCCCTCACCTAGGCAAAGGCTGAACCCTGTTGCTGCTCTGATTTTCTCTTTCACTCGCAGGTGATTTCAATTGCATTGTCCTTTGTTTCGATCGCACGGCCAACGGACTCGCATGGGCCCCCTTTGACAACCCGAAGTCCGCATTCGAGTTTGTGCACGTGAAGAGCGAAATGTCCGATTTCATGCCGAATGCAGCCAGGGCGAAGCTATTCACGGGGAGAAACAAGTGGATGGCTTTCAATGGGAAACTTGGTGGATTTTGTAAGTGTGTTTGCCCTTCAAGCACGGTGTGTAGAGAATGCTTTGGATGATGGGTGCTGACTTTGCTTGCTTTTGTTCTCAGTTGCGAAGATGCCGTTCCCCTACACATCGGGACTCAAAACTGGAGTGAGCGCGATATCTTCCAGAAGGACCAGGGGCAGGTAAGCTTGTGTTGGGTTACTTGACGTCTTGTATGTTGTCTTGGCATGAAATGCAAATCGGTGTCTAATGTTTCTTCTTGTTGCGCCTACAGTTCACTGCCAAACTAAGAAAGAAGTAAGGGGCGAAACCCTGAGGGGTGCTTGCTTTGAGAAGAGGCAGCATGGTACAAAGTGGAAGTGTGGCATGGGGCAACCCCAGCATGGTTTGAGTGGGGAGGGGGCCTTCTTCTCTTCAGCAAAGCGACTCTCCTGGCCCCTTAACGCTTGGCACCGACCAAGTTCCACCATCATAGAGTTAGCTCTGAATAAGACGTGACGTGCTCCTCCTCTTGTTGCACGTTGCCAATTGTCCTTGCTTGTGGGTGTGCTGAAGTGGTGTGCTGGTGTGGGTGGCCATGAATGACCTATTTATTACGCTATGTAACCAGGAGTAGTGTAGTGCATGACAAGTTCACCATCGTCATGAACAAAGACACAAACTCAAAGTTCACATAGGTACGCACATCAAGGACAACTAACACGTGACCATGCATGGAAAAAGGGACCCCCCATCATTCTCTGAACAGTCTCAACAATCTGGCATAGGCAACGAGTTGACGCGGTCGGTGTGACCTGTCATGTCTTCTTGACCTGAGTACCCAGCGAGCTGGCAATGAGATGCCGGTTATCACGGCTGTACACCAGGCTCTAACCAGACACCGGGCAAGTACAATGTTGAGTTTGCTAGTGTAGGCAACGAACGTGTCGGGCTTCTCTTGTTGCAGGTTGCCATGTGCCTTCCGTTCCCTAGTAGAGTGATGTATTTAGAAAGCTTGCTTTCTTGTGTTTGCAATGGCAACGTGCTTCGTTTCAAATGGGCATTACAACATTCTCGTCCGGCTAAGTATACATACCTACATTACAACATGCAGTTTTTGCTAGGGTGGGTGGGTGGGAAATAATGCAGTTGAAATTTCAAATGAAGACGTGGGTGGAGGCCAAATGGCCTCCACCCCCTGCTATATAGTTGGCGAAGAGCGTCTAGCACTTCGCGGTTGCCATTGCTGCATTACAAGCAGCTTCGCTTTCAAAATACACATTTTTAGAAAGTGTTACACACTTTCAAAAAACTTCATATTTAGAAAGCTTGCTTTCTTGTGTTTGCAATGGCAACGTGCTTCGTTTCAAATGGGTCTTCTGAGACATGCGACGGGAGTTGTTGATCGTTTGCGAGATGACATGTGGGTGGTGGTCCGCTCGCACACGGAGCGGATCAGGGCCCAAAATATCAGGGTAAAATGCCCTGATTACCCTGGGGGCCGGCCGTTTTTTCAGAGTTACCCTTTCAAAATCAGGCTTCCAAGATTTTTTCCCTTACGCAAAAAGAGTATTTTTTTTTTACACTGATAGCGATTTCAGCTACCCTGGCTGTATCAGGGTGCGCTGTACATTACACTGATACAGAATCCTCTGTAGCGAGGATTTTCGTTGCGAAATGGAAAAACTGATCCAATCGCCCACAGGATTTGAACCCGCAACCTTGAGATCTGAATCTGCACATATAACCAACTGAGACACATACCAAAAGTTTCGTATTGAATTGTAGCACATCGTGCCTAATTGTGAAAGCTTGCGATTTGCCTTGCAAATGCAACGTCTCATTTCAACTGGCAAGTACAAGATTTTATCGTCCAAGCATCATACAACATTCAGAGCTATCATGTACGTTATGCTAGGGTGGGAGGGTGGGAAACTTGAAATTGAAAGTTCGAAATGAAAACGTGGGTGAAGGCCAAATGGCCTTCGCCCCCTCTTTTGTACCAAAAAGAGGGGAAGTAGCGGTTCGCCGAAGCCTTTGCTTCGGTACAACTCGCTTCGCTATTCACAATACACAATTTTGAAAAGTGTTACACACTTTAAAAATTTTACATATTGTGAAAGCTTGCGATTTGCCTTGCAAATGCAACGTCTCATTTCAACTGGGTCCTCTGAGACATGTGGAGAGAAGGTTGACGGTGCCTCGTGATGGCGTGATGATGCTGTGAGGGGGACGGTGCGTGAGCTTGATCCTGAATGTTACGAGATGCTGCAATAAGATGATCCTGCGAGATAGTCACGTATAGGTCCTTTGCTGTTTCGCTTCGCCAGCGCCCAAGGCGTTTGAAGATGCGATCTGGGACTCCCGCACTGGCTGCGACGGTGGCTGCTCCTTTGCGAAAAGAGTGGGTGCCGAGGTGTGTTGGGTCGATTCCTGCGGCTTCGAATGCCTGCATGCACCATGCACGGATTGTGGGGTATGATGGGGCTTTATCTAATGGGGACGGCGGTGCATTGCGGCGGAAGATACGTATCAGCGGCCCTCTGGTTGTCGGCCCGTATTCCGCTAGCCTGATGAAATGGCGGGTGCACCGCACCGGGCAGAGCGGTCCATCCGACGTAGCGACGGGGACCCACACGCCCTTGCCTTCCTGGTCTGTCTTCGAGTGTGGGATCAGAAGCCACATTGCCGTTGCCTCAAATTGGATGTCCTCCCATTGGATTGCCACTAGATCTGAGAAACGCAGGAATGTAGCGTACATGAGCAGTACGATGAGGCCTTTCTGATAGATGCCCGGTTGGCTCGATTGGAGAAAAGGCCTAGCCATGCGTGGACCTGATGAAGGGAGACGGGTTCCTTCACCCGTGCTGGTCGGGGGCAGTGTCTTTTGGCGTAATCGCGCACTTGTGTCGTGAAAGGGCCCCATGTTGGGTTGGCGGAGCCTGTCATCCTATGGGCGAAGCTGAACGCGGCACAGGTGAGCTGCACGCTAGAGACGGTCGCCTTGTGGTTGATCGCATGTACGAGGTAGAGTGCTACTGTTAGGTCCGCAGCGGGAAGAAATGCCACTTTCGCTTTGACGCAAAAATTCCTAAACTTCTCCCAGTAAGGTTCGTATGTGTGGATTGTCGAGTCGGACCGTGTCTGGGCTGTCATTAGGAGTAGCTGTTGATGCAGCTTCGGGATCAGATCTGTCATCATAAAGAAAAAACATGAACGGTACATCAATGATTGAATTTCAGTTGAAGTGCGAGGATTCTGCTAACAGGGAGACCAGCTCCTGATAATGCGCCGGTGTGCGAACCAACATGCAGACACTGGCTACCGCTAGCAAGATGTAGACACGATGTTATTCCTGATGCCCAAGCCTTTGGTGATGGCCGGAGCAAGGGCCACCATGACGCTCCCGTCCATTCGGGAATGACTAACGTCAGAGAGGCAGAGGTGCGCTTTGCGTGACGCAAGGTGGCGGGGATCAGGTGTGGAGGGGGGAAAGCAAATCCGTGTTCTGCTCCCCAGTCTTGCGAGAAGGCATTGACGGCCGTTAAGTGTGGGTGGGGAACCTTCGAAAAGAAGCGCGAGAGTTGTGCATTATTGGCATTGGCAAACAGGTCGACGGTGTGGGGTCCCCAACGCCTCTCCAGCAACCAGAACCAAGGGAGTTTCAGCGAGTAGTCGTCGTTATCTTCCAACTTGGAAAGTGCGTCTGCCTCCATGTTGAGTGCACGAAGGATCCATTCGATTGCCAGCCGGATTTCGTTCGCCATGCAGTGAGCGATGATGGACTTGCACAGGAGGGTGAGCTCGGGTTTCCCAGAACCGCCTTTACGAAGAATGAAGAATACGCCTTGGTTGTCGACTCGCATAAGCACATGGCGGCCCTTAATTTGATCGGAGAATGTACGCAGGGCCCAGAGCACACCTTCGAGCTCTCGACGTGTGCTTGAAGTGGTAAGGAGCTCGTATGGCATCGGGCTGCTGCCTTGCAGGTTTTTACTTGGGAAGGAAGCTAGGGTCGCACCCCAACTATGAGCGCTTGCGTCGACGTGAATCACTGAGTCGATACTGTGGGGCATGTGAAACGGTGCCCCGTTAAAGCGATCGAAGTTTTGAAGCCAGAAGTCGAGCTCGTCGCGAGCCTCTGGGGTTAGGTGTATCCTGGCATTCCATGATGGTGCTGCGTTGATGAGCTCTAGGAGTTGATGACTGAATGCGCGTGCTGTTGTACCAAGGGCGAGCGCCATGGAAGCGAGAATGCCGGTGACCCGTGCGACTTGGCGGATTCGTATCCGTTGTCGACGCTCGAAAGCGGTGAGGAGCACCCGTAGCGTGTGCATGAGTTGTTCCCGACGTTCGGGGGATGGTGAATCTCCCGGATTGAGTGTCCAACTCCATCCCCAGAAATCGCAGTTTCTGGATCGGAATGGGGTGCGATTTTTTTGCGTTGATGACAAGGCCCGACCGTCGTAGGTCGCGAATGATTGCCTCACGTATCGTGCATGCGTCCTTCTCCGAACTGCAGAGAAATAAGATGTCATCCACATAGGGAATGACTCGGGTACCTTGCGCTCGCCATCTTCGAGCCAGTTGTTTGATCAACTGAGTGAAAAGGAAGGGTGCCGTTGCGAGGCCGAACGGTAACGACTTGAAGTAGTAGTCCGTGCCATCGAAGTGAAAACCGAGGAACTTTTAGCCGGATGGGTGAATATCAATGTGGTGGTATCCAGACTTCAGGTCGATTGAGAACATCCAGTCGCCAGGTTGTGCCAACTCGGCGACTCGAACCAAGCCTTCGTACTTGAATTTTGGGATGAAAAGGTACTGATTGACTTTCCTCAAGTCCAAGATGAGGCGACACTTGTCACGTTGCTCCACGACGTTGAGTGGACTAGTACATACCACGGCATTCGGGCCGACTGCGATTGCTGCTGCACCGGATGAGAGCAAGTCCGAAATTGCGGATCGTGTGAACTCGTTGTGCCGCTCCACACCGGCATGGTTCTTGTCGCAAAACGACGGTGGTGGCAAAGCTTTCCAGGGGAGCCAGTATCCATTAGATATGACCGACAGGATGAGACTACTCTCGCACCATGAGGCCCACCAAGCGAAAGCTTGGCGTAGTCGACCCCCCATTATGGTTACTTCCTTGTCGGTGATCGCGTGCTCCATAGGTTTACTCCATTCACCCAGTCGTGAGGAATACGGGCCTGCCAAGTGGTTTGTTTGGGCAACAAGAGTGGCGTGTCAACCCTTTCGGTTCGAACCACAAGATACCATGTGCAGACAATACCAAAATAAGGAAGAAATGGTCTAGTGGGCATTGTAAACGACGTGAATGTGCGCCACACTAGTCCGACAAAAATGCTAGAGAAGAGGTGAGGGTGAGAGCAACGACAAGCTTGCGGACCCATGCGAGTCGTGACGCTTCCCATAATGCTTGACTAAGCGCTCTCTCTTGGTAGGCTTGGTCTCTTTTTAACTCGCCTTCATTTGTGTTTGCTCCCTTTCTCGCTCCCCTTATCCGTTTTTTTTTTTTTTTTTTTTTTTTTTTTTTTTTTTTTGGCACAGGGGGGGTATGAATTGCAGAGGCTCGCGCTCCCCTTCACCTCCTTGCCCTCTATCTCTTTTTTTTCTTTTTTTTTTTTTGGCAATCACGGGCTCCGTTCGTGCCATGTCCAAGTTTGTCTGTCACTTTTGACTCTCTTCTTTCTCGCCCCTCTTGGTTTTTTTTTTTTTTTTTTTTTTTTTTTTTTTTTTTGAAGCTTCACCAGAGTAGAATACTCTTTGGTCCTGGTTCCCTCGCTCAAGGTGTGAAAGAAAACACCTTTGCACCCTCGGTGCATTGTTTCCATGGTGTTGTCAAGTCCCTTCCTTTTCCTCTCTCTCTTTCACTCTCTCTCTTTCTCCCCCCCTTCCCCCCCCTTTTTTTTTTTTTTTTTGCCAAGTCATGGCTTGCATGGGGACCGTGTACCACAAAGGCCAGCAGCCTGGGTTATACTTCCAATATAATAATACAACTAGAGGCCACCCGGGCTCAACCTTAAATGCACACACACGCACACGCACACACACACACACATTTTTTTTTTTTTTTTTTTTCAATGGCCTAGAGCAATCCTTGCCTCTAGCCTAGGCTGAACAGCCTACCCAAGGACCCCCTGGTCCTGCCCTGCCCTTCCACCAACTCTTTTTCAAGGCAACAAGGCGGAGGCCGCCTTGTAGCAATGAGAGGAGAAGTGGCAAGGGGCACTCGGGCTTCACTCACACCACCGGTGCGGGCCCATTGCCCCCATGGCCTCCATGGGGACACGCGCTGACCATGTGGCCCTGCTGGCCGCAGCGGAAGCAGGTGCCCTTGAAGCCGCGGCAGCCGGTTCCCCCTCCCATGCCCTTCGGCATGAAGGCGACGGATTCCCGAGGAAAAGAACGGTTCCCGCGAGGGGGACCGGTCTTCATACGCTTAAGCGCCGCCATATCCGCCACCGCCATCTTGAAGGAGCGCGAGGTAAGCACTGCTGTAGTCTTCAGCAGCTGGTAGCGCTCAGCGACATCGAAGCCCGCATGGTCGGCGACGACCAACACGTCAAAACGACGCTTGATAAGGTCTTGGGCTTGGCCGACGGTCTTGATCGCGCCGGTGGTGTCGCCGCTGCGGATTTTGTGCTCCACGTGTGCCAAGTAGATTTGGAGCGCTTCGAAGACCTCAGACTGGTCGCGGACGCCTTTGCGGTTGAAGGCGGCGGCCGCGGTCGAAGGGTGAGAAGAGGGGAGAGGGGGAAGGAGATCGTTAGGCAAATTCGAAATAGGGTTGTTCGGCTCCTCACCCTCGTCGCTGTCGGAGTCGGAGTCGATGTCAGCAGGGGGAGCCGGTTCTTCATCGACAGCAGGGACCTTTCCTTTGTCGGCGCGAGTTGTTGCGGCGACACGCGCGGAAGTAGAAACGTTGTTGCGCGCGTTTGCAGTTTTAGCTGATGCAGAAATTTCTTCGTTTGTAGCTGTAGGCGCTTTTGTGGGAGTCGCGGCTTGCTTCTGGAGGAGCGCCAACAGTGCCGCGAGTTGGGAGGGCGAAAGATTCGCTGCCGCCCCGTCTGACGCGGCCGAATCCGTCGCCCTCCTTTTGGGGGGGCCACGAGATCCGCTCGGATCTGCAGCGGCGGCGGCAGGGGTGGCGACGAAATCGCCATCATTGCCGCCGCCTGCAGGCCCTCGAGCCTGCGTGTGGGTCGCGCGTGGCTGGGACGGTCGCGCGACTGTGCCGCCCTCGCCGAGCAGCACGTCGACCCCCGTGTGGGTGCCTTCGGCGTGATTGTCGGCGGGGCGCTTCCTTTTCTCCACGCTTGTTTCCCGGGGCGTTTTTTCAAGCCCCGTCGACTGACGCACGGGCGAGTCCTTAGCCCCGGGGGTATTATTGTTGGTCATCGCCATCGTCGATAAGTTCCGCTCCAGTATGTCGGAGAGAAGCGTTGACGGAAAAGTGAAGCGAGGCAGAGTCTTGAGCCTCGCCAGCTTGGACGAAAAATCTAGAAACTTGAAATTGAAAGTTCGAAATGAAAACGTGGGTGAAGGCCAAATGGCCTTCGCCCCCTCTTTTGTACCAAAAAGAGGGGAAGTAGCGGTTCGCCGAAGCCTTTGCTTCGGTACAACTCGCTTCGCTATTCACAATACACAATTTTGAAAAGTGTTACACACTTTAAAAAATTTACATTTAATACACTAGACTGGCAAAAACACCCCTTAATCGAGCCACACCACTGCCAGCTGAGCAGAGTTGCGCATCAAGGACAGCTTCGTGCTACTTTATTGTTACTGTAGAAATTACTAGTAGTGAAAACAGACTAGATATAGAATTACCCTGCCGAAATCAGTGTAATGGTAGATTTACCCTGCTGCCAACAGGGTACGGAAAATTTTACCCTAGGGGTCTGTTCAAGGAGGGGCTGTTACCCTGATTTGTAAGGGTAGGCCAAAACCAATTTTGGGCCCTGGAGCGGATGCTTGTACCGATGTTGCTGGTGATGATGTTAATCTCTGTCGTTGCATTGGATGGGGTGTCGCGCCAAGTGTAGCACAGGCGTGTTGATCAATGGGAGATGGCTGATACGTAGGCTTCTTACACGAACCCGCAACAGTATGGAAGGACTCGGGCAGCGGACGTTGATACGGTATGTTGTGTTGATGATGGGTGTGAGCTTTGTCGAGAGAATTAGGCAAAAGAGGACTGAACTAGCAAGAATGGGGATACAAATAGCAAACCCTAGAAGGGTTGTACTCGCTACAGAGCACCCCACTACAGGCTAGAGCATAATATTCTGACACACCCCCATAGCCAAAGTGGGGTGTAATCAGCAGAGGAAACAAAGCAGTACAAGCTCAGGGTGGATCACGATGTCACCACACATTCTGAGCACAAGCAAGAAGCAATAGTTTAAGGTTCACAATTATGAGCAAAGCTAGAGGCAGTCACAAAAGGGGCAAGTGAGGAGGAGGAGGGCTGGCGAGAGGAGAGTAGATAGGAGGCGACGACTGAAGCTGCAGACACACGGGCAACAGACGGCTCTGGTGCGACAACGTGGCTACCGGGAATGAGTGCCCCGGAGTACAGGAGTAACAGGCTCCGCGGCTAATATGCGCGGCAGGAGCAACGGACCCACAGGCGACGGCGCAACCGGCTCTCTGAGCTACCGGTGGCTAATCGACCCCCGGAATACAGGCGCTGCGGACGACACGACGGCGGCCTCCGCTCAACCTCCTCCAACTGTCCCACACCCCTCGACACACACCCTCTGCTTCAAACCCTAGCTCCACTCCGACGGTACCCCCCTTAAACCCCAAACCCTAGGCTCCCACACACCACCCCCCTCAGCGGCAGCTGTAGCAGAGGGAGACGAGGGAGGAGGAGGAGCAGGGGGAGGAACTCACAACCGACACCCCCATAGCCGCCACCCCCACACTCTCCACCCCCAAACCCTAAAAACGGGCGGAACGGGGGAAGGAGCGCGGGGGACGGCGAGGGGGACGGCGCGCGGCCCCCAGGACGCCACCAAGGGGCAGCGAGGGGCCGCGCACAGCTCCTTAGGGCGCCGCGACGGGAATTGGGGGGGGGGGGGGGGGGGGGGGGGGGGGGCGCGGGCGACGGGACCGAGGGGCCGCGGGCGACGGGAAAGCGGGGCCGCGGGCGACGGGAAAGCGGGGCCGCGGGCGACGGGATCGGGGGGACCGCGGGCGACGGGACCGAGGGGCCGCGGGCGACGGGAAAGCGGGGCCGCGGGCGACGGGAAAGCGGGGCCGCGGGCGACGGGATCGCGGGGCCGCGGGCGACGGGATCGGGGGGCCGCGGGCGACGGGAAAGCGGGGCCGCGGGCGACGGGATCGGGGGGACGCGGGCATCCCCCACGGGAGGAAACCGCCGCGCGCCTCGGGGCGCACGGCGGGGAGAAACCCGCCGCACGCCCCGAGCGCGCGGCGGGATGAAAAATCCGTAAAAAAAATTCGCCGCGCGCGGAGGCGTCGCGCGACCAGTAGAACAGCAGCGGAAGCATTTGGTGGTGGGCCCACCCACAGGATCGACCCAACAGGATCGTCCTGCTCTGATAGCATGTCGAGAGAATTAGGCAAAAGAGGACTGAACTAGCAAGAATGGGGATACAAATAGCAAACCCTAGAAGGGTTGTACTCGCTACAGAGCACCCCACTACAGGCTAGAGCATAATATTCTGACAAGCTTGTACCGTACAAGTTGTACGGAATGAGCCCGACCCTTGTGGTCACATCGTGCTCGTATCACAAAGAGTACATGAAACTTTCTGGTATCCAGATGAATCTGCCGGCGTTTAAGCCCTGCGTGATTATTTATTTATTATGATTCTTCTTTTATTTTTCCCAATGAGTATAGGTATGATCTGCTAGAGTTGTGCACCATTTCAGACTCACCACGTTTGTTCAATCAACCAACTCAAGTGTGACCGCATCCCAACCTTGCACTGTAAGGGCTCATCATAAGGTAATTGCAAAGTATTACAAAGACTGCACAACCATTAATCTACCTTACAAATGACCCACAGACCAAAAAGGACCCACCAGCCCTCTTCCCCCCTGGGGAGCTCGCTGGCCAGCACCGCACAGGACCCACCGGTCCTCCTCCCCCCTGGGGAGCTCGCTGGCCAGCACCGCACAGGACCCACCGGTCCTCCTCCCTCTGGGGAGCTTGCCGGCCAGCACCGCACAGGACCCACCGGTCCTCCTCCCCCCTGGGGAGCTCGCTGGCCAGCACCGCACAGGACCCACCGGTCCTCCTCCCCCCTGGGGAGCTCGCTGGCCAGCACCGCACAGGACCCACCGGTCCTCCTCCCCCCTGGGGAGCTCGCTGGCCAGCACCGCACAGGACCCACCGGTCCTCCTCCCCCCTGGGGAGCTCGCTGGCCTGCACCGCACAGGACCCACCAGTCCTTTTCTGGCTCGCGCGGGACCCCCCGGGGGTGTCCCAATCTCCCACGGGAGCGCACAGAGTTGTACCAGATGTTTGCCGTAGTTTCTCTTGGCAGATGGTCTCTGAAGGCGACACAATGCTGTGGTAGTTGCCTCGCACCAATTTACTGCGACCAAAAATTAAGAAATAACACGACTGAAAACGAAGACAAGCCAAAAACCGAACATACGTATAAAGGAAAAAAAAAAAATGAAGGGAACATTTGCGAAGTAACAGGTGTTCCATAGACGAATTTCAGCAACAAAAGCGCATCTGCCATGCCAGTTCGTTTCTGGCGCGCCACTGGCGATTTCGTAGCCACATGCGCCAGAGGCAATCTTGACCATTTCGGCGCCATGAGCGCCCCTGGCGCCAATTGCGCCGTTGGCGATTTCACCACGCGCGCCTGTGGCCATCTCGTCGCCACGCGCGCCTGTGGCGATCTCGTCGCCACGCGCGCCTGTGGCGATCTCGTCGCCACGCGCGCCTGTGGCGATTTCGTCGCCACGCGCGCCCGTGGCGATTTCGTCGCCACACGCGCCTGTGGCGATTTCGTCACCACGCGCGCCAGTGGCGCTGTCGCCCTATTAGCCCCAACATGCGCACCTATTGTAGGGACGGGTGTACCCGCTGGTCATTTTTGAAACTCGTATTGCTAGGTCAACCGAGCTTGCCTACTATTTCTTGAGAAAAGTAAGGGACTGAGGAAAGCGAGAAGCACCAGGTAGTCGGACGAGAATGAAATAATGCAGTTGAAATTTCAAATGAAGACGTGGGTGGAGGCCAAATGGCCTCCACCCCCTGCTATATAGTTGGCGAAGAGCGTCTAGCACTTCGCGGTTGCCATTGCTGCATTACAAGCAGCTTCGCTTTCAAAATACACATTTTTAGAAAGTGTTACACACTTTCAAAAAACTTCATGTTGCTGAAGCTTCCATGGTGGAGTGACGTGTTGTTGCCTTGTTTCCCACGGGCAGCACTGAAAACATTGTATTCAGCGGGAAGCACTGAAGACATTGTATTCACCGGGAAGCACTGAAGACATTGTATTCCCATGGGAAGCACTGAAGACATTGTATTCCCATGGGAAGCACTGAAGACATTGTATTCCCATGGGAAGCACTGAAGACATTGTATTCACCGGGAAGCACTGAAGACATTGTATTCCCATGGGAAGCACTGAAGACATTGTATTCACCGGGAAGCACTGAAGACATTGTATTCCCATGGGAAGCACTGAAGACATTGTACTCCCATGGGAAGCACTGAAGACATTGTATTCCCATGGGAAGCACTGAAGACATTGTATTCACCGGGAAGCACTGAAGACATTGTATTCCCATGGGAAGCACTGAAGACATTGTATTCCCATGGGAAGCACTGAAGACATTGTATTCCCATAGGAAGCACTGAAGACATTGTATTCCCATGGGAAGCACTGAAGACATTGTATTTCCATGGGAAGCACTCAAGACATTGTATTCCCATGGGAAGCACTGAAGACATTGTATTCCCATGGGAAGCACTGAAGACATTGTATTCCCATGGGAAGCACTGTCAAATAGGCCTCCTGTGCCCCCTCTCCTTCCTGCCTCTCCATCTGTTCTGCTCTGCCCACCACCACCAGTGCCCATCAACTGCTGGAAGGAGGTCTGCTCTCTGTAGTTGCAGTCTCAAGTTCCCCAGTTGAATTGTCACAAACCGAGCCGCTGCTGCCGAACCCGAACCTTCTCCCGAGCTTTCGCCCGGACCACCACCCACTGCAACTACTGTACCGCGCATGCTGGTGCCGAACCTCTTCACGTACACAGGCTCCCCCAGACTAGGAACCCAGTCATCCACTTCCGAAATCCCCGCCAAACCTCCCGCCGATCCACCAACCGAAGCATCCGAACCTATAGCAGAGCTAGCCTCGGGAGAGAGGCCCGTCAAAGCCGCCATGGCTGCCACGTCAGCACAGGCCTGGTCCGTCGCCGCCCGCTCCGGCACACCAGCAAGGGAAGCCTCCTGGAAAGCAGCAACAACGCGGGAAATCTCCTCCCTTGCTGCCAAAACTTCCTCCTGAACGTCCCTCTGATACCTTCACTTCCACAGCACCTCCCTCACAGGCACAGGCTACTCCTGCTGGCCCTGCTGTGTGCTGCTCTTGCTGCTGTAGTGGGCCTGCAGGTCTTTCAGAAGCCTCTCGGCTTGTTGCCTTGCCTCTGCTGCCTCTCTTGCATCTTCCACGGTCCGCTGCCACTGCTGCTTGAGTGATGCTAGTATTCCCACCTCCTCACCCTCTCCCCTCCCCTCTCCCAGCGCAGCATACTCTTCCTCCTTACTCTCTCCCTCTTTGCTTCTCTCCCCTCCTCCCTCCTCCTCCCTTGCCTCCAGACTGGCGTCACGAGCCAGCCCTCTCCTCCTCCCTCCTCTTTCCCCTCCCTCGTCGCCAGAGCCCCCAGAGTGGTGGCACGGGCCAGCCTGGCGGCTCTGGCGACGAGGGAGGGGGGCAGGCCGCGGGAGGCAGCGAGGGAGAGGGCGTGGGAGGTGCCGGGGAGACCCCAGGGGATGTGGAAGGAGGGGCGCAGGGAGACCGGGTCGAATGCGACGCTCGCATTCTCAAACCGGGAATCCGCCGCCTGAAGGAAGGAGGGGGAAAGGGGAGGGATAGGGAGGGGAAAACGGGGTGTTGTGAGGCTGGACCCCGGAGGATGTAGTACGACGGGTGTAGGGTCGCTCATTCGAATTCCACGCTGGTGTTCTCAAATAGGGAATCTCAAGGGGCTAGGGAGAAAGGGAGGGAGGGAGGGAGAAAGGGTGATAAGTGAATGTAGGTTGGAGAGGAAGAGACGATAGCAGAGAGAACGGCAGTGTGAGTGCTTGATTGCTTGGGAACAGTGCAAGGTGGACCATTCGTGGGGCAGGCAGGCATACATGTGAGACAGCATGAGAACATTGCAGGCATACATGTGAGACAGCATGAGAACATTGCAGGCATACATGTGAGACAGCATGAGAACATTGCAGGCATACATGTGAGACAGCATGAGAACATTGCAGGCATACATGTGAGAGCATGTGAACATTGCAGGCATACATGTGAGACAGCATGAGAACATTGCAGGCATACATGTGAGACAGCATGAGAACATTGCAGGCATACATGTGAGACAGCATGAGAACATTGCAGGCATACATGTGAGACAGCATGAGAACATTGCAGGCATACATGTGAGACAGCATGAGAACATTGCAGGCATACATGTGAGACAGCATGAGAACATTGCAGGCATACATGTGAGACAGCATGAGAACATTGCAGGCATACATGTGAGACAGCATGAGAACATTGCAGGCATACATGTGAGACAGCATGAGAACATTGCAGGCATACATGTGAGACAGCATGAGAACATTGCAGGCATACATGTGAGACAGCATGAGAACATTGCAGGCATACATGTGAGACAGCATGAGAACATTGCAGGCATACATGTGAGACAGCATGAGAACATTGCAGGCATACATGTGAGACAGCATGAGAACATTGCAGGCATACATGTGAGACAGCATGAGAACATTGCAGGCATACATGTGAGACAGCATGAGAACATTGCAGGCATACATGTGAGACAGCATGAGAACATTGCAGGCATACATGTGAGACAGCATGAGAACATTGCAGGCATACATGTGAGACAGCATGAGAACATTGCAGGCATACATGTGAGACAGCATGAGAACATTGCAGGCATACATGTGAGACAGCATGAGAACATTGCAGGCATACATGTGAGACAGCATGAGAACATTGCAGGCATACATGTGAGACAGCATGAGAACATTGCAGGCATACATGTGAGACAGCATGAGAACATTGCAGGCATACATGTGAGACAGCATGAGAACATTGCAGGCATACATGTGAGACAGCATGAGAACATTGCAGGCATACATGTGAGACAGCATGAGAACATTGCAGGCATACATGTGAGACAGCATGAGAACATTGCAGGCATACATGTGAGACAGCATGAGAACATTGCAGGCATACATGTGAGACAGCATGAGAACATTGCAGGCATACATGTGAGACAGCATGAGAACATTGCAGGCATACATGTGAGACAGCATGAGAACATTGCAGGCATACATGTGAGACAGCATGAGAACATTGCAGGCATACATGTGAGACAGCATGAGAACATTGCAGGCATACATGTGAGACAGCATGAGAACATTGCAGGCGCATGGCACGTGCACTTTTGCAACCTTGAGTTTCTTAAGGTCGCAACAGCCGCACGAAAGCATGGATACCTTGAGTTTCTTGAGATCAGCGTAGTGAGCGGTGATGTGGCGAGTGTGAGCCCGTTCCCCCTCTGCCTCCGCCCCCTCTCGCCCCCCCGCCAGGGGCAGGAAGAGCCCCGCCTTGGCCATGAGCGCGGCAATCCCGAGGGTCTTGAGGGCGGCGGCCTTGCCGCCTGCATTGGGGCCTGAGATGACCACCACTGCCACGCCGGCCGGCACAATTGTAGAGAACCAACAGAACCTTTTCGCACAAGCCATTAAGGGAGTGGATGGCACAGGGTGGGCATGGGATAGCACAGGGTGCCACCACTGCCACCACTGCCACCACAGCTCCCTCACCTCACCACCAGACGGCCTGACAGGCATGCGCGTGAAAAGGGGAGAGGGGTTGGGGGAGGAGGAGACAAGCATGTGAGTGAAAAGGGGGGGGTGTTGGGATTGTTGGGTTGGGGGAGAGAGACATGTGAGTGGGGAGTTGGGAGTGGAGGAAGGAGGCATGCGCGAGTCACCTGGGCAGCACACTGGCAACCAACCTCAAGGCCGCGTGCCATGTCCCTCTCGCCAATGCAGAAGCAATGCCACGTGTCACCTGGCTGCCAGCACAGCACGACCGTCAGCACCCCCTCATGTCCCATTCCCACTCCTTTGCCCATCCCCTCTTGCGCCCATCCCCCCTTGCGTCCATTCCCCCTTGCGCCCATTCCCCCTTGCGTCCATTCCCCCTTGCGCCCATCCCCCCTTGCGCCCATTCCCCCTTGCGTCCATTCCCCCTTGCGCCCATCCCCCCTTGCGCCCATTCCCCCTTGCGCCCATCCCCCCTTGCGTCTATTCCCCCTTGCGCCCATCCGCCCATTCCCCCTTGCGCCCATCCCCCCTTGCGCCCATCCCCCCTTGCGCCCATCCCCCCTTGCGCCCATACCCGCGTCCCATCCCACGTGCCTGGGGAGCTTCGCCACGTGGTCAATCGAGGCTGCTTGAAGTGGGACGCCCTACCGCCATCGCACATCCGCGCTTCAACCCAGACCCTCCGCACTTCATGCCCCAGCTTCGTCGCACGTTTCCATCCGCGATTCAACCCCCGCACGCGCACGTTCGCACAAGCACCTCCGCGCTCACCTCCGCGCGCACCTCCGCGCTCACCTCCGCGCTCACCTCCGCGCTCACCTCCGCGCTCACCTCCGCGCTCACCTCCGCGCTCACCTCCGCGCTCACCTCCGCGCTCACCTCCGCTATAACACCTCGCTACCCACTGGGTCAAAACGAGGGTGTTATTTGGCGCAGCGGAATGCCCTTAACACTAGCCCACAGGCGTTACACTCGTCCCCCCCTGGTGTCAACGTCCTCGTTGACGAACTTCAGGGAGTCGGCCCCCGCAGGGACCTATTCGCTGTGCCCCAAGCAGCGACTTCGCTGGTGGACCAGGCCAGCGGAGGATCGTTCGCTGGGTTCAATCTGGTAACCACATTCAAGTTCTCGCCACAGGCGGAAAATGTGGATCAGCCAGGATTTGAACCCTAGGCTCTGATACCAGTATAACACCTCGCTACCCACTGGGTCAAAACGAGGGTGTTATTTGGCGCAGCGGAATGCCCTTAACACTAGCCCACAGGCGTTACATCCGCGCTCCCCTCCCGCCTCCACTCGCCGAGTTCTCCGCGTTCGCGCAAACCCGCGCTGCTACGACGTCAGGCGAAGACAGGGGAAGAGCGCAACGGACGAAGCAACGGACCGAAAGCAGCCGCGGAGAGGGCGGGGGGTTGCGGATAAGCAAAGGGAGGTGCGAGTGCGCGAAGGGGGTGCGGATAAGCAAGGAGAGGTGGGCGGTGCTCCGTCCCGCGCTGTGAGAGCACCGTGAGAGCGCTCCTGGGGTGCGCGAGGGAAAGGCTGCTCTCCGTCCGCGCCTCCTCGCTGCCCCCCCCCCTCTCTTCCTCCCCTCTCCCCTCCACCAAAATTCGAAGAGCGGAAGAAGAGCGGTGCGGACAAGCCAAGAGACGGACGGGACGAGTCATGCGACATACGAGAGAAGAGAATCGCTGCTCTCCATGCGAGTGATGGATCCGTTGATATGCGCGATGCGATGAGATTCGCACATGGCATGCCGCGCGGTGTTTGGAAAGGAGATGCGAGTCTAAGCACGAGCGCGCACGAGAGCCTTCTTCGCGATCATATCGTGCGGGGTGTTTGGCGCGGGTGCATCACGAGGTGTCTCCTTTCGAGGTGCCTCAAAAAGGTGCACTCTACGTGTCGGAACGCCCGGCGAAAGCGACTCGTCCTGCACTGCGCTAACGCCTCACCCCATGATCGCGCTAGCCGAACGCCGCCCTTCAACTCAAGCCTCCTTCCCCCATAACCGCACTCCAAGACTGATTCTCCGCGTGGGCGCGTCGCTGTTGCCACACTACTGCGCTCTCCGCGTTGCCCTCATCGTCATTTCCCCCTCCGCTGCTCCTCCGCGCTTAGCCCCGCCGAGCCGTCGACGCGATGAGCCGCGGAGGTTTGGCGTCGTGCGAGCGGCGGAGGGCGACGTGCGATTCTCACGGTGCCAGTTGAGCTGAGTTGCTAGTGAATTCACTAGTGCTGCGAGCTACACACTAATCGTGACGAAACGAGTGCGAAGAAGTACACACTGCAAGGTTCGTACCGCAAGCAGCGAGATGGACAAGGAACGGCTACCAAGGAGCTACGTGCTAGAGATTTTGTGCGGTGCAAGGCGGGTTGACGGCTGGAAGATTTGTACTGGAAGGGTTTAAATCTGAAGGATATTCCTGTACATCTTCAAATGATACCGTTATTGAGCTGGTAAACAAACAAAGGAAATCAGAACTCCACCACACCAAATCATCCAGCTTCCATCAGCACCTATGTTAAGAAGCGAAGAACCGCACCAAACGGGTCCATCTATGCTTGTATCTAGGTGCATTGAATTGCACTAGACTTGTCAAAGGTTGCAGCTTTAGAGATCCACCAGTGCACCACTATCACCCATTTGGCTGGTCTCTAGTGATGTATGTATGTAGTACATGCCCACGAAAGGTGACGTCATTTATCCAGTCATAGTGAGGTGTACATACCTGCGTGTCTAAACTTAAAATCCACTAATAATGCACATTTGGTGCTCCGTGCTGCTGCTGCATGGAGTGCGGTCACAAGGGACAAACTTCACATGTTGTGATCAGAGTAATTGGCATACAGGAAACTTACAACAGGGATTTGAGAATGCAACACCATGTGAGAAAGGGGACATGGGATGAAAGACCGACACAATGAGGCAGCAGGAAGTTGGAAAGTGGCATTGGTAACCAGTCGACGAATGATGATGGGGGATGAGAATGGGATGGTCATGTCCCATATCACGAGAATGGGAACATGATAGTGAGTGGGATGATGTCAAACATGGCATTGGGACTATGACATGCATGCAGGACTAGGGCAGTGGAGAAACAGGAAAGCGAAGATGACAGTGGGGGCAGACGAGAGAGGGAAAATGACAAGTGGGCGTTGATAAAGCGAGGAAGCGCCATGCCTGTTGGGCTCAGAACAAGTGAGAACATGGCATGGGAAGGCACGGAGATCACAGCATGGGTGGGTGGGGGTGCGGCATGCGAAATGGATGGTCGAGATGGGTGGAAGGGCCAGGGATAGGCGATGGCAAGCAGCAGGGTTGAGAGGGTGTGGGAGAGTTTTCCCCATGGTGCCACGTGTGGATGCAGTTGAAAGGCTGGGGAAGGCGAATCAGGTGCTGGGATGAAGGCAGGTGCATGTGAGCATGTGCGTCTCATGCATGCATGAGGGAGCAGAGTTAGGAGGAAGAAACTGGCATGGGCGGATGGCAATGGGCATTGAACTGGCAAAGCATATATGTGAAGCTGAGAGGGCAACTGGCAATGAGCGACTCTATGGGCCGCATGGCATGGCAGTGTGAATATGGCTGAAACAGGACGACGAGAAACCAATGATAAATGCCAATGGGGAAAGGTAAAAGAAGAATGGCAAAACAATATGACTTGAAACTGGCAGTGGCAAGCTGATTGGACAGAGTGAAACGAGAAATTGACTGGAAGAGTGGCAATGGGAACTTGGAAAGGCGAATGGCACTAAGAATGTGACTGGAGTGATATGCTTTTGGGACGACAGATGCTTGATTGTGAATGAGAAAGAATAATGAGAATGTTATCAAGAGAATGGGAGTTGGGAATGAAATTGAAAATTGAATAATGGGGATTCAAATGGGATGAGCAGGAGGCATGTGCTGCATTACTTGACCTGCCAGAATGCATGGCCGAGCAGACGGTAGTGATGGGGAGATTGATGGGGAAGAAGGAAGGAGGGAGATATATGGCGTTTCCTTGGGACAGCTCACAAGGCAGAGAAGGGTGGTGGGAACAGTGGGGATCCTGACTGAGAAGAACCTGACTGGGGAATTTGAGTGATGGGGATCGGACTGAGAGGAACCTGACTGAAGGGAGATCGTAAAAAAGAGACTGAAAATGGGGAACCTGACTGACTGGGAACATGACTGGGGAACAAGACTGGGGAATCTGACTGAGTAATATGACTCAAGAATCTGAATGGGGAGCCTGACTGGAATATCTGACTGGGGAATCTGACTGGGGAGTCTGACTGGGGAATCTGTCTGAAAACCTGACTAAGTAGTCTGACTGAGAAATCCGAATGGAAAACCTGACTGAATAATCTGACTGGGGACCGGACAGAAGAATCTGACTAGGGAATCTGTCTGGGGAATTTGGCTGGGAGATTTGACTGGGGAATTTGACTGATAAATCTGACTGGGGAATCTGATTGGGGAATTTGATTGGGAAACCTGGGAAAATCGTCAGAAAGAGACTGACAACGGGAGGAATGAAGAAACATCAGAAAATCGGCAATGAAAATAATAGAAAAAAGGAAAATGACAATGGCAAAATCAGCAGAGGGTGATTGAAAATGGGTTTGATTGAGAGTTTCCAAAGGCAGCTCATACAGTGGAAGAATGATGGTGGGGGGATGAGAATGGGATGATGACAATGCAAAGATAGCTGTTTGAAAATGACAATGAGAACATGATGAGAGTGGAAGCATGAGAATGGGAGCATCATAGCAGAGTATGATGTAAAGGCGATCATGGGAAAAACGGCAACGGGGATCTGACAGTGAGAGGCGCGGCAATGAGAAAATGGTGGTGGTAAGATGGTTCAACATGAGCGTTGGGCAATAGTGGGAACACCAGGCAAGGTGGAAAATTGCGCTAAGCGAAAATTTCGAACCGAATTTTTCGATCGAAAATTACGGCCGTTTTTTAAAAATTTCGGCGAAATTTTAATAGACATATTTAAAAAAGAAAAGAAAAGAAACTGCCTAAATTTCTCTGTGTACAAAACGCCAGATCCGCCTTAGATTTAATGACGAAATGCCAGATCCGCCCTAGATCTAATGGCGAAATGCCAGATCCGCCCTAGATCTAATGGCGAAATGCCAGATCCGCCCTAGATCTAATGGCGAAATGCCAGATCCGCCCTAGATCTAATGGCGAAATGCCAGATCCGCCTAGATCTGGCGGCGAAATGCCATTACAATGTCCACCCATGAATTTTATCAATTTACACACGAATTTCTCTTTTTTTTTTTCCTGAAAATTTCGGCGAAATTTTCCACCATTTTGTTTTTTGGGAGGGGGACCGAAATTATCAAAAAAATCGGTCGAAAATTTCGATGGCGAAATTTTCGCCCAAAAAATGAAAAATTCGGCGAAATTTTGCACCCTGACACCAGGGGGTGAGAATGGCAAGAGCGAGATGACAGCAGCAACGGACCAACTTTTAACCATTCCACCCTGCCCTTGTCCGGCATCACTCCTCCACAGGCCCTCAGATTCGTTTTTGGCCTGTCTGATTCATCAGAGTAGTACAAAATTTTAGTCTGAAACCCTCAGAGTTGGTATAAAAAGAAGGCTGAAATTTCATAGTGCCTTAAAATAGAAGTCTGAAACATCAATGTATCTAATGTTTCAGCAGAAATGTATTCAATGCTTCATCTAATACTGAAACATGCTAGACTAAGGGGATTTTCGGGAGAACATGCTCTGACAGGGCGAATTTCTGTGTCAGGGCGAATCTTGTGGTGTGAAAGGGCGAATCTGCAATGTCAGGTGGAAGTTCTTGGTGATTGGTCGAAATCATTGTGCTCTGACAGCGCAAATCCGTTGTCTCAGGGTGATTTTGCTGTGATTGGGCGAAAATCTTGTGCTGTTAGGCGCGGATTTGCAGTTTCAAGCCGATTTTGCATTGACCTGTAAAGTCCGAACCGAATCACCAGTCAAGAACACAAGCAGATAACAGAATCGGTACGTGTTTGTACTCGGAGTGATCAGACTGCACTCTTGGAAAACTCTGAAACATCAGAGTTAGCTCTAAAATTTCTCTGAAAATTACAGAGTTGGGGCCCAAAAATCTCTGATTTTAACAGATCTCGCTTGAAAAAAATTCTGAATTCTCAGAGTTTTTCATGCAAATCAGAGAAATTTCTCTGACTTCTGGGGGCCTGACTCCTCCATTCCTCCCACCAACACCAGATGGTACCCATACAAGGGAATGACACCACATATGACCTTTGCAATACAAATGATAATATAAAGCTAAGAACATAACGACTCTAACGAATATCTAAGCTATCAATAAGATCATGAATTTTGTTGCAGCAGATCCTTTGCCACTCTTAGCCACCAGCCTCCCCACAGGCCGACCTCCAGCTGACCACATGCCTCCACCTCTCCTGCCATCTCTCCCACAACACCCTGCAAGCAGGGTGCAAAAAGGGGTAAGTCCCGCCATGCGCCTGCCACCAGCCCCCACCAGCCATGCTCATCCCACCAGCCATGCTCATCCCACCCGCACCATTCCTCCCTCCACATACCATTGGAATGGCTGAGGATCTGCCTGCTGCTACTGTGCTACTGTGCTACTGTGCTATTGTGACCCTACTGACGATGACCCTACTGATGATGCTACTGCCAGTGCTGCTGCTTCGGAATGCTGCTCCTGCGTCACCGTTCACTGCTTCCCTGGGGTGCTGCTGTGCGTGGCTTGGGAATGCGAGTGGTTGGCAGTGCTGCTGCTGCGGAGCGTGGCTTGGGAATGCGAGTGGCGGCCACTGCTGCTGCTGGAGCAGCCGGTTTACGAGTGCTGTGAGGCGCAGCCTGCACTGCCTTAGCCGCTGCACCCGTGTGCGCTGCCCTGCTCTGCCCAGGCCGAGGGATGCCACTCGCACCACCGCCACAACGCCCTGAACCCGACCCCACACCTGCTGCTCGCCCTCCTGCTGCCTCCCACCCCTCCCAACACAGCCTTCCCTGCTGCTGCACGCATCGCCGTGTGTGCTGCCCTCCCATTCCCCTGCTCCCTCACCTTCTCTGCTGCCGCTTTTGTTGCCATCGACACCACTGGGCTGCTCGGAACAGCAACACTCTTAGCAGCTGCAGGCGTCACACGAGTGGCCTTGGCGGGCGATCCACTGGCTGCGGCAGCTGCAGGCTTAGCAGGAACGCTTCTAGCAGCAGCAGCATTGGTTGGTGCACCTGCAGATGCACGCGTTCCCTTGGCTGCTGAAACTGCCGCCTCCACAGGAACGCTTTTCACAGCAACGCTCCTCACAGAAGCAGTCTTAACAGCAGCGCTGCTGACAGCACCGATCTGCGCAGTAGCGGAGGTGACAGCAGCGGTGGTGACAGCAGCGCGTGCACCCATGACGTGCGTGGGCGTGGGCGTGTTGCTGCGCGGCTGACTCACGGGCGTGTTGCTGCGCGGCTGACTCGCGGGCTTGGTGGGTCGCAGCGGGGAGAAGCCCAGCGACGCACGGGGGGAGCGCGCAGTGCTCTGCTCGTCCTCGTTCAACCGCCCCACGCGCACCGCAACGGCGTGCAGCCGCTGCTGCCGCCTCTTGCTCATGCACGCCACTGCACTACTGCCACGCTTCCACCTGCTGCTGTCGCTGCCGTTGCTGCTGCCGCTGCTGCTGCCAATGCTGCTGCTGCGAATGATACTGCTGCTGGCAACGCTAGCGATGCTGCTGTCGTCGCCGTCGCTGCTGATGCTGCTGCTGTCGTTGCTGCGGCTGCTGGTGCTGGTCAGAGTGTTGCTGGCAGCAGCTGCAGCTCCGAGCGAGAGGGTCACAACGGGCTCAACAAAGGCGATCCCTGGGACGTACAGCCATGTTTACTCAGCTTCGCTGTAGTCTTTCCAAAAGTCATGCTCTATTGATGAATCTTCACCCATCGAGAAGCCCAACGGCCCGGACAGCCAGGTGCAGTCTTCCTCGGAGAAATCCTTCCAAAACTCGTGATCTAGGCCCAAGGAAGTCAGCGGCGCGTACAGCCACGTGGCATCCGCCTCGGAGAAGTCCTTCCAGAATTCGTAATCGATTGAGGGGCTCGTAAACCGGATAGCTGAGGCGTTCCGCGCGGCCATGGTACGAACAAGAGTCTAAGCAACTAGGAATTGCGAGAACCGGGAGATGAAACCAGATGATAGCTGACAGAAGCAAGTACGAACTCGAACGGCTGAGCAAGTAAAAACTAGAACGGGTGTGGTGGAATGAATGAGAATGACGAGTGGCTTTGTAGTATTGGGAATGCACGAAAACTCTAAGGGGGAAAGGTGGATGGAGCTCGGGTGGAGAGAAGGAACGGCGGTGGGTAGACGGTGGGAGGCAAGTCTGCTGCCCATAGCGAAAGTAATTCATCCCGGGAAAGGCGTGCTCTCTGTTGTGATTGGGGGAGAAAGAACGGAGGTGTTGAGCAGCCAATGGCAAGCTGTGCGAAAGAAATGCTCCAAGCGTAGCCTCGAGGTTCGGCACAGCCGGACAAGATTGTCGCGGCTCGTTCATCTAGGACCAAGTCGATTTTGGGCAGCAAAATCTCAGCGTTTCGGCAGCCCAAACTGAATTCGAATCGCACTTCCGTCAAGCTCGCCGCTGCTTGAGGGTGAACCAGTTATATGTCTGCGGAAGCACGGTGTTGCTTTTCGTTGACTGAATGTAGGGTTCCTCTGAGTCTGGTCTCCGATCTAAGGCATGCTCGAGGCTGCTATGCCTTCGATTTTGTTCCGTCAGCGTCAACGAACTGCGAAAGCAAACGGCCGAGGAAACAACGGAAGCGACTGGATCGGAGGCCAGCGGAACGCATTGCGGCGTGGCGTCAAACAGTAAAAAAATGATCGGACGGTTCTTGCAAGCTGAGGAGATCTCGGAGTCCCTGCAAACAAGTCTCAAGGAACTAGGGTTCCTCCCAAAACAATCGTCATTCAGGCAGGTTCGAAGGTGGGGATGAGAAAGAGAAAAACGAATGCGTTTATGTGCAGATTCGTTATCACGCATTACATTGTTACAAGCTCATCTATTGCGCCAATATTTTAGCAGGATCCTCATTTATGAATGTTGAAGAGAAAATGACACTGTTTAGAAGAACTTACCGTATGTTGCTGGGTGTGCATTTAGCAGAGAACCTGACCAATTTGTGGCCTGCCTTGTGAGAAATTATCGTACTTTCCGGGTATCGATAAATTTCCCTTTTTTCAGTTTTTTTTTTCTCTCTCTCTTTTTCTTTTTTACCTTTTTTGTGTTTCTTATTACGTTTTTCCATATCATTACCACAAGTACATTCAAGTACATGAATCTGTGCTACGGTATTTTAACAAGCGGAGAGAGATTTGACCTTCAATTAAACTCAAGCCACCCGGTAACCTGCTGGTAGCGGTATTATCAAGCATATTCCGTTTGGTAATGTGGAAATTAACATTATTGACGATAGCGGTTCTCATAATGAAAGGCTTTCCCACGAACCAATTGCATGCATTTCATAAGAAAAAAAAAATACACGAATGAACAGGTTATGGGCACATCCCTTCCCAAGTCAACCACCCAACCCCCTTGCCCTTCCTCTCTCTCCTTGCATGTAGCGGACATGGCAGAGCTGCCTGGAAGGCCCAAGGATGGCACATGGCAGGCGGTAGGGATAAGAGGTGTGGGAGTGGGACCTCCAAGGTACCGCATACAATGCCCACATGCCGGTGCTGGGTGGGTGATGGCAGGCGGCATGAATGAGGTTTGAGGCGCCCCAAAAGGTGTGGAAGTGGGACCTCCAAGGTACCACATGTGCATGGCAGGCATGCAGTGGAAAGGTTGTGGGAGGAGAGATGGGTGCTGAAATGATGGGCAGGGAGCAAGTGCATGGGGCGAAGTGTGTGGCAGCTTATGCGTGAGGGAGCAGCGCACGGAAGAGGCAATGGCAGAGGCAGAAGTATGGTTCAGATCCATGAGAATGGAACCACATCAGATCCATGAGAATGGAACCACATTCAGATCCATGAGAATGGAACCACATTCAGATCCATGAGAATGGAACCACATTCAGATCCATGAGAATGGAACCACATTCAGATCCATGAGAATGGAACCACATTCAGATCCATGAGAATGGAACCACATTCAGATCCATGAGAATGGAACCACATTCAGATCCATGAGAATGGAACCACATTCAGATCCATGAGAATGGAACCACATTCAGAGATCCATGAGAATGGAACCACATTCAGATCCATGAGAATGGAACAACATTCAGATCCATGAGAATGGAACCACATTCAGATCCATGAGAATGGAACCACATTCAGATCCATGAGAATGGAACCACATGAGATCCATGAGAATGGAACCACATGAGATCCATGAGAATGTGATTGTGAGAATATCCTTGTCGTCCCATACCCCATGATGCAACACAACGAATGGCGAGGGAACACGGAGCACTGAACACAACCTGTGGCGGAACAAGATAGATGGAATAGATAAAGGGTAATGATAGCAAGACAGAGAAAATTTAGAATGAGAGACTGGAAAGATGAGGATGGAAAGACGCCATTGGAAAGTCGAGAGAGCGAAAACAACAACACTGGTGAACCTAAAGCAATCGTTTTCTACATGTTCACCGATCAACACCCCCGAATATCTCCTTACAAGGTGCCCTTCTCGAAACGAATCTCATTCCCTTTGGCCATGCACGGACTGGGATACCCTCATGCCGGCATGGTATGGCTCACATTGGCATGGTATGGCTCACATTGGCATGGTATGGCTCACATTGGCATGGTATACTCACATTGGCATGGTATGGCTCACATTGGCATGGTATGGCTCACATTGGCATGGTATGGCTCACATTGGCATGGTATGGCTCACATTGGCATGGTATGGCTCACATTGGCATGGTATGGCTCACATTGGCATGGTATGGCTCACATTGGCATGGTATGGCTCACATTGGCATGGTATGGCTCACATTGGCATGGTATGGCTCACATTGGCATGGTATGGCTCACATTGGCATGGTATGGCTCACATTGGCATGGTATGGCTCACATTGGCATGGTATGGCTCACATTGGCATGGTATGGCTCACATTGGCATGGTATGGCTCACATTGGCATGGTATGGCTCACATTGGCATGGTATGGCTCACATTGGCATGGTATGGCTCACATTGGCATGGTATGGCTCACATTGGCATGGTATGGCTCACATTGGCATGGTATGGCTCACATTGGCATGGTATGGCTCACATTGGCATGGTATGGCTCACATTGGCATGGTATGGCTCACATTGGCATGGTATGGCTCACATTGGCATGGTATGGCTCACATTGGCATGGTATGGCTCACATTGGCATGGTATGGCTCACATTGGCATGGTATGGCTCACATTGGCATGGTATGGCTCACATTGGCATGGTATGGCTCACATTGGCATGGTATGGCTCACATTGGCATGGTATGGCTCACATTGGCATGGTATGGCTCACATTGGCATGGTATGGCTCACATTGGCATGGTATGGCTCACATTGGCATGGTATGGCTCACATTGGCATGGTATGGCTCACATTGGCATGGTATGGCTCACATTGGCATGGTATGGCTCACATTGGCATGGTATGGCTCACATTGGCATGGTATGGCTCACATTGGCATGGTATGGCTCACATTGGCATGGTATGGCTCACATTGGCATGGTATGGCTCACATTGGCATGGTATGGCTCACATTGGCATGGTATGGCTCACATTGGCATGGTATGGCTCATATTGGCATGATATGGGCCGCATCACTGCACAGTCAGAGGGGGATTGCAACCGGCATGACATGACATGCATTGGTGACACGCTTTGGACAACATGGACTGGCCACAAGGAAATGACATAACATGCAGCTGATCTTGCAAGCTCGCACCCATTAGCTGACAATCTCGCACCTCCCATGCCGGTGATGGGCAGGGCTGAGTGATAGGTGATGCAAGGAGGGGAGAGGTAGGCCAAAGTTGAAACGATGCTTGATGGTTGAAGGAGGACGAAGAGTGTGAGTTGCTGCAGACGAGCTGAGACAGCAGGTATATGTCGTGTCATCACCTCACGTGCCGTGTCATCACCTCATGTGCCATGCAATCACCTCATGTGCTGTGTCATCACCCCATGTGCCTTGTCATCACCTCATGTGCCGTGTCATCACCCCATGTGCCGTGTCATCACCTCATGTGCCGTGCCATCACCTCATGTGCCGTGCCATCACGACACATGGCTGTGCTGCCACAGGGCTATGAGCACGTGTTGACGCACTTGTGGACGCGCAAGCCCAGGCAACTCACATGCTCACACCTGTGCTGTGCGATATGAACATGGGTATGTGAGATGGGAAGGTGATATGAACATGGGTATGTGAGATGGGAAGGTGATATGAACATGGGTATGTGAGATGGGAAGGTGATATGAACATGGGTATGTGAGATTGGAAGGTGATATGAACATGGGTATGTGAGATGGGAAGGTGATATGAACATGGGTATGTGAGATGGGAAGGTGATATGAACATGGGTATGTGAGATGGGAAGGTGATATGAACATGGGTATGTGAGATGGGAAGGTGATATGAACATGGGTATGTGAGATGGGAAGGTGATATGAACATGGGTATGTGAGATGGGAAGGTGATATGAACATGGGTATGTGAGATGGGAAGGTGATATGAACATGGGTATGTGAGATGGGAAGGTGATATGAACATGGGTATGTGAGATTGGAAGGTGATATGAACATGGGTATGTGAGATGGGAAGGTGACATGAACATGGGTATGTGAGATTGGAAGGTGATATGAACATGGGTATGTGAGATGGGAAGGTGATATGAACATGGGTATGTGAGATGGGAAGGTGATATGAACATGGGTATGTGAGATGGGAAGGTGATATGAACATGGGTATGTGAGATGGGAAGGTGATATGAACATGGGTATGTGAGATGGGAAGGTGATATGAACATGGGTATGTGAGATGGGAAGGTGATATGAACATGGGTATGTGAGATGGGAAGGTGACATGAACATGGGTATGTGAGATTGGAAGGTGATATGAACATGGGTATGTGAGATGGGAAGATGATATGAACATGGGTATGTGTGATAAGAAGGTGATACAAACATGGGTGTGTGAGATGGGAAGGTGATACAAACATGGGTATGTGAGATGGGAAGGTGATACAAACATGGGTATGGGACATGGGAAGGTGATACAAATATGGGTATGGAACAAGGGATGGGAAGGTGATACAAGCAAGGTTACGTAACATGGGAATGTGATACAAACATGGGTATGTGAGATGGGAAGGTGATACGAACATCAATATGGAACATGGGATGAGAATGTGATACAAGCATGGGTATGTAACATGGGAATGTGATACGAACATAGTTATGTGACATACGGAATTTGATACAAACATGGGTGTGTGAAATGGAAGTGTGATACAAACGCGGGCCTGTGATACAAACGTATGTGGGTACATGGGTTTTCAAAAATGTCGTGTGATACAATAGAAGGGATAAGGAGTCGATAATGGAATGTTACAATACAACGAGAATCAAATCACGTGATGAGAGTGGGGTCACGAGAGTGGGGTTACGAGAGTGGGGTCACGAGAGTGGGATCACGAGAGTGGGGTCACGAGGGTGGGGTTACAGGAAGGAGATCGCGAGAATGAGATCATGGAATGGGATCGAGGGAATGGGATGATGAGAATAAGATCACGCACATACCACAGGAATGGGACCACAAGAGCTCCATTTTGCGAAGATGAACATGAATCACGGGAATGGAGAATGGCATCGTGATCAAGGAGAATGGGACTATGGGAATGGAAAAATTGAAATGGGATTATGACAGGCAGGTGATCAATACTGTGTGATCAGGGAATATGAGAATGGGTTATCAGGATATTGGGGTGATGGAAGTGCGATCAAATCTATGTGATCAGGAGAGTGAGAGAGGCAATGAGAATGGGCTTTCTGGGATCTCAAGCATGACTACGGTCTTAAGCCAATGTGATCACATGATGGGATCATGGGATCGGGATCACTGGAATAGGATCAGGAGAATGGAAATATGAAACTGGGATTAACGTAATCTGGGATTATGATAATGGGGTGAAGATCGGTTCCTAAAAATAAAATCACAAACTCAGGATCATGGGAATGGGATCAAGAGGCATGTCATGCGCGCATGAGCAAAGAAGCACATCAGGCACACATGAGGCATACTATGCACAGAATAGCAAACAGGCATGTCATGCACCAAGTGTAAACAGCCACATCATGAACGCTTGAGCAAAGAAAAGTATGAGAAAGCAAGGGAATCAGCAGATTAGGGTGCTGCTGTGATGGCATGGAGTGCATCAGATTGAGAGAGTGGATGAGGCATGCAAAGTAAAGTAGTTGATTGAGGGTGATGGATGGGATGCACTCATGACTGTCAGCAGCAGAACGAATGGAATGGCATGGATAGGTCATCCATGCCCTAATGCATCACAGACATCCCAAGTGTAAGACCAGTGAAGATAGGGGAAGTATGACAACTGGAATTGATGCATGTGTCACAGACATGCCATCATGCATCACCGCTATGTTGGAAAAGTCGCGCCCAGCGTATTATACGCAAGCGTATATACGCTTGCGTATAATACGGGATGCGCAGAATGGGTGACTCAAGAATACGTGAAAAATACGCTGCCCGGGCAGGTAAAACTTTTTTCCGGTCAGGCGGGACTAGAAACCTCATTAGTCGCACTCGCGGGAGTGCCAGTGCCAGTAGGGGGCGTCATCGTAGAGCTGCGAGGTGATCGAGAGAACTGGAGAAAGAGCATTACGACGTGACTGATGAGATGTTTTAGGGTTGGGAGGGATTACCTTTTTGTCCTCGATGAGAGGTGAGGTAGGCTGGTTGGAGACATTTGTGTAGCTGAGTTGGAGTTGCGGGGTAACGGACGGTGCAATGCGGTTGATTTGAATACCCCCTTGCCAAATTTGTGTGTTGGGTGGGGTCGACGAATTGTGATGTTGCGAACAATTTGATGTCGCGACGCATTTTCCAATTTCGTGCGCGAACTTTTTCTCTTTCTTTTTTTGGCCGGGCAGCCCGGATTTTTCCGAACGAATGTACGTGCGTATTGCGTACAGCGTATATTCGTCTACGTCTATACGCTGTACGCATGCCCAGGCTGGCGACTTTTCCAACATAGCATCGCCGACATGCCATGCATCACAGGCATGCCATCACGAATCACAGACATGCCATCATGCATCACAGACATGCCATGCATCACAGGCATGCCATCATGAATCACAGACATGCCATCATGCATCACCAACATGCCATCTGCATCACACACATGCCTTCGTGCATCACAGCCATGCCATCATGCATCATAGACATGCCATCATGATTCATCGGCATGCCAGTTGCATTGGCATTAGGGATTTCATTATCATTTCAATCTTACCATGTTGTTCAGCCTCATGCTTCCTGCTAACTTAGTATTTTCAAATTGTTAAGCAGAACCAATCTATACTTGGTAGTTCTTCTTACCAGGGCATGAAAGGTGATGCTTATATACACTGTACATGAATAATGAATGAGCGTGATTACCAAGACTATGGCAGCACCCATCCCACACCTTCCTCTCCATCCACCATTCCTCCCACCTCTCTCCATGGAAACCTGCCGGCAGGATGGAATAAGAGGGCAGAAGAGTAGAGCAAGACATGAAAAGCCGCTTGGATCATCTGCAAAATTGCGTGGTCCCCAAAGTGTCCCGAATCCGTGCTCTCCCACATCTGACAACAATCCGTCCCGAAACTGTCCCGAAAGACCCTTTCGAGACAGTTTAGTACTGTAGCCATTTAGGGGCACTTTTTTCGATGTCCCGAAACTGACTTGTGGCAAAATCTGTCTTGTAACAGCAGTTTGCATAACTCGCAAACATACCATAATTAGCAATGTTGTTCGTAAACATTCCCAAAGCCACTGTTGTGAAACAGCTCACACACGCAAAATAAAGTGCAGGGTTCAACATATAGTACATGCGACAAGTCAGAGTCCGCTGCATGTCGGCCCTACAACAACATTATCGTTCTTGTCCATCCGATGCACACGTTCGGCAATCACCCACCTAGAACAGAAACCTGTTCACAAGGTATATTTCTGGCTGTGTGAAACTGGGAACGATGTGTGCCAGACCCAGAATGCTGTCCACCTCTAACACCGCGTAATCATCTCTCCCGGTGGTGAGCCGCAGACGTCGGCACCCTGTGACAGGACACACACTCTCCAGCTCGGTGTAGTACTTGACGAGTGCGCGCCGCACTACCTGCTGTGTAGCATCGGTGAAGTGAAAGAGCATGAGGCATCGTCCGTACCAAACCTGATCACCCTCCCCTTCTATCTGCACATGGCTGAACTTCTGCTCCGACGGCGACGCCTTGATTATCTGGCCCTTGTCGCCTCGATCCATGCAGTCGTGCGGTGGGATGGCCAGCGCCGTGTGCACCTACACGGATCCAACAAGACACATTGGTTTAGTGTTCAAATGATGTTTAGGCCCACCAACAACAAACGTTGCTGCAGTTCAGATCTACAAGGGGCACCGTGTGAACAACCCTCGTACACAAGACACTATGTCGCATGCATGCCTCACCTGCACCGTATCTGCCACGACGCCGACTGCTCTCATCACCGCCACCGCTCTTGCCATGACTTCAAAACCAAGAGCCTCGCTGTACTCCGACCACACCGGATCCATCTTGACATTCACTTCCATGCGACGGCTTCGTTTGGTGAGGACCCGGATGTTGTGCTCGACCGCCTGGTTGCATGTAGCGCCATGGAAGCAGATTTACATTAGTAATACAAGCATGAGCCTGAAGAGACATGTGCAGGCTGATCCACCAACCGACCCCCCCTCTACATCCACCCCCCATTCCCGACACCACTCCTGAACGGATGCCCCGTTACTAAGAACCTAGCTCAGTGTAACCATTGCACTAACTGTACATGTGTGTGGATACTTACCAAGCGCATGGCGGTCTCGTAGACTCTGGTGCCACCCTCGGCTCGCACCAGCCCGCGGATCGCGGCCTCCCGCGAATGCCTCACTGTTATGTCGCGGCTGACATCCTTCCAGTTAGTGTTCTTCGCGTGACGCTTCACAGACGACTTATGCTTTGCCTCGTACATGTTGGTAGAGTACTCAATCGGCATGCCTCGCGTCAGGATAGCGGTTGGGAGGTGGGACAGCTCGTGTACCTTCACGATGAGAATGACCGACTTCTGGTTCGGAAACACGACCACCAGCTTATCAATGAGCCTGTTTTGGAAACCAACAAACACAGCGTTATCATGCCACACAGTGGGTTTAACAGCCTGTCAGACCACACCATAAAACACCACGACAGCTGCTCGCAGCCTCACCTTGCTGTCATGGTGACCATGTCCGCAAGGGACTGCTCCGTGTGATACTCCACGCAGAAGAAGGCTTTGTACCATTCATTGAACATAACAGTAGCCTCACCGATGTCCTCATACCCGGGGAGGTGGGCGATTAGGGGAACGATCTGCATCATCGCACGGTGTTCCCATGCCGCATACTGTGCCACAGTGCGGAAGTAGTACGAGGGGTCTGGAGCTCTCAGCACCGACGCCGGTGTGTCCACAAGCACAGCCCGGCAACGCCTGCTCAAGAAAATGGGGGAGTCAGCGTGTGGTCACTGGGCAAGAGAGCCATAACGATGAGGTCGAAAGGTGCATCTTAGTGTTCCTCCAAACGAACAATGGCGATATAACATCCACCTATCAACGGAGGCTGTGCACGGGAACCTACGGCCAACCACACTCCCATGCGTACCACCAGCCCCTCACACCTCAACAGCTCGGCGCGTAACGTGGGTGTAAGTCTGCCAAGTATGCACTTCATTGTGTGCACCCATAGACCCTCGTCCACCACGTGTAAAATGCAGATGCCAATAGCCTCGTACATATTACCCCATGGCGTATCGAGGAACGCCCAGTCCCAAAGTGCACACTGCACACACGGTCACCACGCGCATACCCACACTCGATGATACGCAACATGGTGGCAATCACCACGGCAAATGCAGAAATCCACAAGGAGCACACGCTTCCATGGGCATCTTACCGCGACGTAGTGTGTGGAGAATGCCGTCTTTGCGATTTCACGCTCCTCGGGAGTGCTCTGCTGCATCAGCTCAAACACCTGTCGCTGCCCTTCTACTGTCCGTGGTGGGAAGGTTTCTGTAACATTCCTCAAATCCCACCAGCCCACATTGCACAATGAGCAGGGCTGCAAAGCCGTCGCAGCCATCGTGCATGTGACAGTTGATGACTCCGGGTGATCACAGACGTAGTCTGCTAGCAACGGGTGCACCGTCATCTCCACGCCATCAGCGTTTCTCACAGTGAGGCCGCCACTGCGAAGGAGACATTGCTTCGCAGCGTGAGTACGACACCCCCAGTTGAACGGGGTCAACATGAACCGCATGGCGTGTAACAAATCGGCATTGGGACCACGGTAGTTACATGACTGACCTGTCCCGACTCGCGAATGCCATGAGGGGCCCTACAACTACCCGCAGCATCGCTTGCATCACCTCCGCTTTCTGCTCGGCCGACAATTCCGCTGGCATGGGTGGAAAGATGGCAATAAGCTCGGTAGCTCCAAGGGTCCAACGCAACGCCTCGGGGATGTTCAACAATGTGAACTGGAGGGGATGCGTCGTACGACGCCCATTGAAGCTCAGATGAGTCACATCACTGAACAGTATCACGCCGGCCACGATCCCCTGTCCATCCATAGCTCCCTGCCCGAATGTGGAACATGCTCTCAGCAACCGCCAAGTGACAGAACGATGTGTTCCCCGACATCACAAAGCAATGATGCTCACCGTTGCTTCCTTAAACCATTTGCATCCAGACGCATTGCGGTGCACCGTCACTCCGTCCACCTTCTCCTCCTTCTATTCCGTCGCGAAACCTTCCACCCCTGACATCCTCTCCCACAATGACAGAAATACATCCACGATCGGACGGTGTCGTAACGTCAAGACGCCGAGATCACCATCAAGTACAATCTCTCTCTCCTCCCAATGCTCGTGTGCTTCCAGCACCTCATCCTCCCACTGTTCTAGGTCTCGATGGGTCTCCCACGTATCCAAGTCGTTCGGTGACCAGTTCCGAGCCTTAAACAACTGTATGATGTCGGTTATGGCCTCGTTAGGAAGGTTATACTTGCGGGCGATGTGCGCGAGCTGCGCACAAATGTCTACCTCCAGGTCGGACTCTCCTGACTGGTCCGATCCAGCCGCATTCGACGCGCTGTCTGTCTCTTGTGCCTCCTCCACATCCGCCCTTTCCTCGCTACACTCACTATAGGCGTCCCCTCTCTGGCCATCGCCCGCGATATCCATGTCTTCGCGATTGTCATCCCTATAAACGTAAGTGTACGTCGTCCGTGGATACTCATGAAAACGTCCTACACGGATGCCAAGAGTAGCTAATCTCTCTTGTTCGGCCAGGCACTTCTTTGATCTGTAATGATGCGCCCGTAAACGCTGAAAGTTGCGGAAGAGGTCGCCACAAAACTCACAAAGTTCCCAGGGCATCACTGGTCTAAAGCTCTAGGACGAGGATTCCTTGACAGTCAAACTTGACTAGGGTTTGGCAATGTCGAATGCCTCTGTTTGTACCTATACCCATGGGCTCTGCCCATGCTTGGGGTGGTTCCGAGATACATTCGGGACAGATCTGCATGTTCGTTACACGGTACACCACACCGTCTACATCATCTTTGCCGGGGGTTCATGGAGCACACGTTCATAGTATACGTTTATATGCGTGTAGGTAAGTGTGCAGTATTCCACAAAAACGCCAACACACCACTGAGTGCTTACTATCACGAGCCACGTGCGGCGGAACCGTAAGGCGTCCACCCGTGATGGTTTTGGCCTTCAAAGACCATATCTACTTGTCGCAGGGCCTAGAACAATAAACAAAACTCAAAACTCGCACTGCCGATGAGTAGCTCCTCTACACCCCATCACACTCGTCTTGACTGTCCTTGCGGCACCTCTTGCATTCGTATTCTGGTAACAGCCGATTCATCATGGACATGAAGAGAAGTGCTTCGTGATATGTGGTTGGACGCCCCACATCTGCACACAACAGCCGATAATCTTCGTCACACCAAAACGACGACTTCACACACAAATAAACACCACAGCAAGATTTACCATAGGCGGTGTGGGCATCAGCCGGCCTTCGAGCCATACGGGTGTGGATGCTCACGCTACGAGGTCCCTCTGGAGCAGAATAGGTATAGCCACAATATTAGGAAATGCATGTAGTGAGTATGCCGCGCGATGCTATTGTGGATATCACCCGTGACTGACCGCTTACCTCTGGGGTTGTTACGCGGAACCGAGTGAGTGGCTGGACTCCCACGGCTGGGGCCAGGCACAGCATTAGCTGGTGAGCCACTGATGGATGGAGCGGGCCCAGATGACACATGCCTGGAGTTGCTTGCTGCCCCAGACGGGCTTGCATGGGTCTCGCTTGTACGTTTCACGGCATCATCGACTGCTGCAAGACCCCCCTCCAGCTTCAAGGTAGTTGAAGGCGACGCAAGTTCTTCAGCTTTAACAATGCACGAAGGTTTCGCATTCGCCGCAAACGGCGCCGCCGCCACACGTTCCGCGTGCCCTGCGGCCGCTGGTGCGCTCCCTGTCTTCGAGTCACCCTCGGCTCCCGCGACCTCTCCAACAACTTCCGCGTTTATGGGCGCCATTCCCCGCCTCTCCTCCGCTGTGCCGTCTCGAGTCTCTTCCACCATGCCTGCGACTGAGGCCTTTACTCCCGCGGCGACATCGTCATGGGTGGGTTCCGCCTTTTTCCCGGCCGCGCTCCTGGCGTGGGTTAACGACACCACATGCTGTGGTGCCTCGGTCTTCGCATCCTCTGCCGCGTCCGCGCCATGAACTTTCTGTCCACGTTCAGCCATGTTGGACGCCACCGCGTGTTTCCCATGATCTGTCTCTGCTACCACTGGCGGGGCCACCAAGTTCCCGTCCTTGGTCTCCTCCTCCTCCGACGTGTCCAACGTCCCGCCATCTTCCACATCGGCGTCCTTAGTCACACCATTCGCTGCGCCATCTTGTGTCTCATCCGCATCAGTCGATGCGTCACCCTGTTCAGCATCACGCCCATCGTCCAAAAACCCCCAATCCCCTCTCTCCGTTTCTGCGTCCAGGTACCCCGCGTGTCCAAGCGCTGATCCGGTTCCGTTGCCTATGGGCGCCACATAATCTCCTGGAGACTCTCCCTCCCATACTCCAGGGCCATTTCCGTATTGTTCCTCAGTGTCTTCGAGCGGCGCGTTTCCGAGGAGCTGTAGACGAAGTAGGGCTCGTCTCTCGGCTACTGTCCTACAGTGCGTATTCGAGCGAGCCTCCATACTCAGGTGAGGGATGGAACAGCCACAATGAAACCCTAGCTTCAAGGCGCGGTGTTATCTAACACTCTCGTGGTGGAGTCACGCGACCGGCATCTGGTACGCGCTATATGCAGCTGATGACATGTTTCGGACACAATACTGGTATACAGGCTTGATGCACACTGTAAACATCTTACCACCACACAACACTGGCCATGGCTATGAGGTTACACCATTAGCTGCACAATGTTCATTTACAGTCCATTTGTAACACAATGCCTGAGCCAGTTTCAAGGAGCACCGATACGTTACTATACCTCCAAAATAAGCCACTGGCGTAAACTGACAACCGTCAATAAGTGCTAGCTAGTGGCATTATTATGGAAAATGACAGTCGTTTGCAAGTTAGCAAGCATTCATCTCTTGGAATACGCAACACTCCACTCCATGAAATCAGCCAGATACTCTGCACGCCAGGTCACGCTCGTGCCATTGGCATGGATGGCTTTCACGTCTTGAAATCCAGACTCCACCAAAGCCTGCATGAACTTCATGACGTATATGCCACAGTCGTCATCGTTCTGTTGCTGCGGAACCTGCAACCAGGGACGAACACGAGGCAGGCTATTAGGTACACCGTGAGATGCGGGTAATGGGGAAAGGGTTCTTAATACATACCTCAATCGTAGCATGTTTTATGCCGCTCTCCCACACGTCCGCCTCCAACTCGGTCACAACCGGGTGCAGGAGCATCAGTTGGTCGCGCAAGCATCTGAGGTAAGCGACGGGGTATCAAACATGCATAGTTATTGAGTTGTATGCATCTCCTAGGAGCACGGACGCGCCATTAAGGATCAAGCTAGCCTCACCTTCTTATGGGACCGTCAAAGCCCACGTGTTGGGATCGTGAGTCCGCGTGTAAGATGCGTGGGGGTTGCGGGATGTTGTGCTCCCCCACGTCCGTGTCGTTCCCCAGCACTACAAGGCTCCAATGTGAACTGGTCGCGGGGATCACAATGTTAGAACATCCTGGTAGGGGTTCCTGATGTGTTTACAACATACGCTCAGCGCGACATTGAATTTTTTTTTTTTTTTTTTTCTGCTGTGCTCCAGTTCTATTGTTCCGTTTTCTTCATCTCCTCCTCATTCCTCCCACCCCTCTGCTGCTCTCTGCGCTTCCTCCTTGTTAATTCCAAGCTACAGATGTTGGGAGCAGAGAATATGCGGATGGGAGGAGAGGCGATGGGGAAAGAGGGGACGGGAGAAGGGGGAGCAGGTGGGATTCGAGAGACAGCAGCAGGAGAGAGAGGGGCAGAGAGGGCAGTGACAGAGACAGGGAGAGAAGAGGGGGAGAACGGGACGGCGATCGAGGCAGGGACAGGGACTACGACAGGGGTTCATATCGACACAGTGAGTGAATGATATTGACACGGTGAGTGAGTGAGTGAGTGAGTGATGCTTTTGAGGCGCCCAAGAGAGAAGAGGGGGAGAGCGGGACGGCGATCGAGGCAGGGACAGGGACTACGACAGGGGCTCATATCGACACGGTGAGTGTGCGAGTGATGCTTATGTGCGAAGGGAGAAGTCAATGTATGTTCTGTACTAAACAGGGTTCGACCTATCCTCTGCGTGTGAGGTTGATCGGGATGAAGACCCATTTGAAGGTCAACACGTTTACGCCACATGTATAGTCAGTCCATGGGGAGGCTCTTGACTTGCGTTGCATTATGTCATACAAAAACGTAGAGCAGTATAGCCATTCGAGACGGTCCAAGTCGTGCTCGAATTGGAGCATTCTGAAAAGACGACACACGTTAGTTACGGCAATACTCACAAAATCATAGTATGGATGTACTTTATCACACGTTTACGAGGGACGTTATAGTAACACTCACATGCCCCACCACTCGATGATGTCCCCGCTGACCCATTTGTCAGGCTGCAATGCATTGGCGGTGCGGGGAGTGATCGTCAAATAGCTGCCTCCTAACGGATATGGCATGGCATACTCCTTAAATTGTGCGCCACCCTTTTTGCCACGCCCTCTCTGCATCTCTATAACTCACGCTGGACCTACCCGTACCGCCGATATAGTAACAAACGATGGCTGACAGTCCCGGCCAAATGCTAAGGTGGAAGGCCTCTTAGTAACTCAATCTCTGTCTAAAGCTCGTTGTGAGTACGATTGGCGAAACCCTCGGCAATGATTCGGTGGTAGATGCTCGTGAGACAGTTTCGGGACAGTTACCAACTCCGAGTCGTTCGAACATCTTGGCTTACCGCCAAATTCTGGAGGTTTAGGCAAAACGGTAATGAGGTTTACATGTGTGTTTTTGGTGTGTTCATATGGTACATGCAGAAGATTGTATGCGGTACCGTACGATTCCGTGCGGCACCACAATTAGTAATACCCGAGGGTTGGGAAGACCCCCCATGACATTGCCTGGCTGTCACTTGAACAGCCTGGCGATGTGACCCATGTTTCGGTGTCTTTCACAGCCGCACACCCGTCCACGTGGCCAACTCGAGCTGGTGCGGGGGGTGTTGGGCGCATGATGTGACAGCTGGACGGCTCATCCTGACAGTCCAGCACTACATCGGGCATTGGAAGGTTGACAACCTCGCGAGTCGACACAAGACGCTCCATCAACGGTCCAGCGTTGGGTCAGGGGACTCGTATCAACGAGCCAGGGCCGTTGGCGAGGTCGATCCTGTGCCTTTTTGTTCATTTGAGGACGCAATGGTCCAACCACCTCGTGCTTTATTGACGTTGTGCGTTGGTGTAATCTTAGTTGTAGAAGTCCTCGCGACCATTTTCGCACTGGTTCTCTAAATAGAGGGCAGTGCTTCTGACCTTTCACCATGAGTGCAGCGGTTACACGGCCGCAGCGTGATAGACGTCCGCCACGCAAGCTAGCAGGTTTTGAAGGCGCCAAAACTGGTGGCAGGGGTAGGCCTTCCACTTCTACATGGCCTGTTGACGTCGAGGCTACAAGGGCATTCTTGAGAGAACACCGCGTGGCACACCCGACACCCAAGGGGTACTTGAGCGCGGAGCAATCCCCTGGCCGCGGAGCAGCGGCTGGCCAAACTATTAAGCCGTACGGGTACACCGTAGGGGAGAGGCTTGCGATTCAAGCGCAGCATCGGGGTTTACGACGGAGGCCGTTGACACACGTCGAAGCTGCGGAAGAAGTAAAGCAGGTGGAGCAGGGCGCAACTGGTGAGTGTTGCTTGGCTGTTCTATCTCTTTGCGTCATGTTAGTTTCTTGCTTTCATGAATCGTGCTGTATCTATTACGCTACCTGCCTGATTGGTGCGATAGAGACCCGCCCTGCAGAGAGTGACCCCATACCCGTGGCGAGCGGCGGGACCGATCATGGCGGGCCTCGAAGCTGTGAGCTAAACCCAGAGGCGTGGGTGATGTACAACGAAGTCCTTCACACGGTGCCGTTTTCAGACTGCACCTCCGAGGAATCCGCCAGGAGTACTTCAGAGTCCAAGGAGTCGTCTAGCAGTGGCGAAAACACCGCGGACGAGGATTGGGTGGCTTCCGGCAGCGATGCTGGTAATGAATCTGATGTACCGCCTGTGCCCAATTCCAACGCTAACCCACCAGGCACCCAAGGCACTCTCGTGAAGCCTGCAGCCGTCACCGGCATCACCTCAAGCTGGTCCGAGCCGTACGCAAGCCGTGTTGGACGCAGGCTCACCTGACCATGGTCGTAGGCGCTCTGCTGCCTCCGAGTTGAACCCATCTGCTCTCGTCACACCACAGAGGAAGGAGGTGTCCATCATTGCGCGTGGGCAGTCAATGTGCAAACCGACGGGACAGTATTGTTCTCCTAGGCGACAACAAATGCTCTCTCCCGCATCTGTGAGGGTTGCTGAAGCTCCGAGGTCCCCATTAGTGAATCACTCCCCCGCCCACGCAGGTCGATCGGCGAACCTTGGCGCTGGACTCCCTGGAATGGTACCGACCCCTTTCTTTGACGGTGGCGTGGGCCAAGCTGCCGCCATGGATGTCGAGCACGGTGACTCGTCTCCCGAGGAGGACACGAATGGCAAGGGCGAGGCGGATCGTGATGTGTTGGAGCTGCATAGGCTGCTGCGCAACATTCGCGCACGGAATGGTGGTGATTTATCGGCGGTTCTTGGAGCCGTTGGAAGTCGTGGCACCGCTATGCTAGGCGCAGATGAGATGGAGGTGTTGGGGAGTATTGGCAGCGGTGCCCCCCAACGTGGCGAACGAGGCAAGGCTCCAGTCTCAGGGGGGCATGGCAGCCCGCACCCTTCTACAAGTCACGGACATCGAGACGCTCGTACTGCTTCTCGTGGGCATCAGCCTGAAGTGCCGCATACTCAACCTTCTACACCTGCACCGCTTCCCTCACAGCCCGCCCCCAAACCCCAGGCAGGTGTCCGCGGGACTCATGCTGCACCTCGTGCCCAGATGAATCGGGGCATGTACAACAACCGACTGGGGAAGGAGCGTGCGCACCTCATCAACACCCACGGTGCTGCACACGGATCCGGTCCGCCGGCCTCAGCACCACGTGTTGGTGGGAGTGACAAGGGGCAGCCATCTTACCGGACACGCGGAGCCTGGCACCGCGACCTTGGCGCAGGGTCGGACGTGGGAAACCAGGGCCGTGGTATGAAACGGGAGAGGAACGTTCCTCAGATGACTCTGATCATCGACTATGATCCGGAGAGGAGCGGCGAGGGCCTGATTCGGGGCATGCAGTCACCGGATGAGATCGTGGTGAGTTGGCGCATGTATCACACCCCATCACTCCCCCCAAGGTTGAATTCCGCCCATGCATACGTGTTGGCGGATCGTGTAGGGAGAGTTTGCTTCCATCGAGTCGATGAAGTTGCCTTTGATTGTCAAGGGCATGACCTGGCCTTGTCTGACCGATTGTTGGGCTTTGATATGCACGTGTTCACGCCCTTTCTCTATGCTGCGAGCCCGTCGCCAGGTGCACGCCAAGTTGGCCATGGACTTCCTTCTCCGCAACTGTTCGGCTCGAGGTGTGACGCTGTTCCCCTCCAACACCGTGAGGAACGAAGCGTTGCGTATCATACTTCGAGCCACGCACGACGTGAGCTACATACAGGTCTCAGTGGCCATGTCGAAGACGGAATACAGCTCCAAGGTGCACAAGGTGTGGACGAAGTTCCGCAACGACTCCTCGTCGTTCGGCCCCTACAAGATCGTGTGCGGCCTTGGGATAGACGTCGTGGGCAGGGGGGTGTACAAGATGAAGCTCGACCCGAAGAAGAAGGCGGAGTGGTGGGAAACACTTGGCCCACGTGAGTATTGGTGCGCACCTCTTCCAGCCTACGTCTCACCCCCCCCATTCTATGTTGGCATGCCGCTAAACTCCCCTACACGTATGTATCCCTTGCTCCCCTTGGCAGAGGAGCACGAGGGGCACAAGGTCTCCTCGTGGAGCATTGCAGTGGGAGACAGGAGGCCCTTCACCAGCGCCCTCTTCTTTGCGGCGTGCAAAGCGGCCTACCCGGAGTGGGTCACGGCTGACGGCATCCTCGTGCTCGTCCCCTACCACATTGCATCGGTGCTGTTTTCGGTGAGTGTGCGGTGCGTGTATGGCCATGGGGATATTGGTGCTTAAAGGTCCCAATAAAGCTAATATGCTCGTTGTGGTGTGTGTTTCTTGGCAGTTCGACTATGGCATGACGAATATGAAGAGCAAGTCGCTGACCCTCTCACAGAGCCCACTGACCAACGAGCGGGAGATGGTGGAAGTGGTGGCTGAGGTAGAAGAGGCCATCAAGATGTGGCTGGTTGTCGCAAAGGGGCGGTTGTATGTGCCTGAGCTAGGGGCGTTCAAGTGGGGTGAAGCCGGTCTATTCATCAACGAGTCCGGGTTTCAGGAGTACCTGCCGGAGGAGTATCGGGTGCGCTCAGCAACGGAATCGGGTGACAAGGAGCAGTGGATGGCGTGATCGCAACAGGATGTGTCATGTTGGGTTGGGCCATGGATGGGGCAAGCCTGGGATGTTGTGGGCGCTGGAGGGGGGATTGCTGGATGCCTTTGTGCAGCTCAGTGTGGTTGTGCCTGTTTTTTTTCTTGTTTTTTGTCCACTTGGTCTATCTGTGCTGCATAATAACCTATGCTGGGGCCGTAGTAGGGCTTTGATTTCTGGGGGTGGGATTGCATGGTAGTTTGTCGGTTTGTGTGCGGTGCGTCTACATGTATGCAGTAAATTACTTATAAATCATTTATAAGGCGATGTTAAATAGTGAACACGAGAGGGGAAAAGCGCCCCCATATGGCAACCCTGTGGGTCCTCCATAAACATGTCCCGAATGTGTCCCGAATCTGTCCAGGCCGATGTGCTCCTTGCGTGCCACTGTTCTGTCCCGAAACTGTCCCGAAAGAAACTTTCGAGACAGCTAACCCAGACACTTTCGAGGCAAAATTGAGTTCGTCTCGAAAGTGTCTTTCGGGACAGTTTTTCACCTGTCCCGAAAATATTCGGGAAGAGTCTCTCGGGACGGTTGTGAGACATTACATTTCGGAGATGATGGCAATGTGATAATCTGATTCTCCAGCCATTCCTCATTCTATCAGCCTGCGATGCAGTGTACGCTGAATATAGACTCACTCCCAACTCCAGCCCCGCTCTCTCGTTGCCCCTTTCCCTGGCCCGCCCGGTTCTATTACCTCTCCTTCCCAGCCATGAACTGACCAGTCATTTTTCAATCGGTTCCCTATACATGTGGAACACTTCATTCTAAAAAAGGGATCTCACGCTGAATGTTCAGTCTTCTCTTACATTGTTGATCAGTGTTTTTTCATGTTCCAACTTTGATAGATCAGCCGTGTTGACAACCAACTTGAGACTCTAATGGTATGCTTGAATGCACTCAAGCGCACAGCAGGCCTATCATGCTACTCCCTGAATTCACCCTCCCACTACCGTGACACAAGCGCATCTGCACAGGAGCACTAGCACAAGGTGATGGCGTGGCACAGGTCAGCAGCCAGCGTGACCTGGCAAAGCCAGCGGAAGCCAGCTCGGCTGCAGCAGCATGGCTCGGATGCAGCAGCATGGCTCGGATGCAGCAGCATGGCTCGGATGCAGCAGCATGGCTCGGATGCAGCAGCATGGCTCGGATGCAGCAGCATGGCTCGGATGCAGCAGCATGGCTCGGATGCAGCAGCATGGCTCGGATGCAGCAGCATGGCTCGGATGCAGCAGCATGGCTCGGATGCAGCAGCATGGCTCGGATGCAGCAGCATGGCTCGGATGCAGCAGCATGGCTCGGATGCAGCAGCATGGCTCGGATGCAGCAGCATGGCTCGGATGCAGCAGCATGGCTCGGATGCAGCAGCATGGCTCGGATGCAGCAGCATGGCTCGGATGCAGCAGCATGGCTCGGATGCAGCAGCATGGCTCGGATGCAGCAGCATGGCTCGGATGCAGCAGCATGGCTCGGATGCAGCAGCATGGCTCGGATGCAGCAGCATGGCTCGGATGCAGCAGCATGGCTCGGATGCAGCAGCATGGCTCGGATGCAGCAGCATGGCTCGGATGCAGCAGCATGGCTCGGATGCAGCAGCATGGCTCGGATGCAGCAGCATGGCTCGGATGCAGCAGCATGGCTCGGATGCAGCAGCATGGCTCGGATGCAGCAGCATGGCTCGGATGCAGCAGCATGGCTCGGATGCAGCAGCATGGCTCGGATGCAGCAGCATGGCTCGGATGCAGCAGCATGGCTCGGATGCAGCAGCATGGCTCGGATGCAGCAGCATGGCTCGGATGCAGCAGCATGGCTCGGATGCAGCAGCATGGCTCGGATGCAGCAGCATGGCTCGGATGCAGCAGCATGGCTCGGATGCAGCAGCATGGCTCGGATGCAGCAGCATGGCTCGGATGCAGCAGCATGGCTCGGATGCAGCAGCATGGCTCGGATGCAGCAGCATGGCTCGGATGCAGCAGCATGGCTCGGATGCAGCAGCATGGCTCGGATGCAGCAGCATGGCTCGGATGCAGCAGCATGGCTCGGATGCAGCAGCATAGCTCGGATGCAGCAGCATAGCTCGAATGCAGCAGCATGGCTCGGATGCAGCAGCATGGCTCGGATGCAGCAGCATGGCTCGGATGCAGCAGCATGGCTCGGATGCAGCAGCATGGCTCGGATGCAGCAGCATGGCTCGGATGCAGCAGCATGGCTCGGATGCAGCAGCATGGCTCGGATGCAGCAGCATGGCTCGGATGCAGCAGCATGGCTCGGATGCAGCAGCATGGCTCGGATGCAGCAGCATGGCTCGGATGCAGCAGCATGGCTCGGATGCAGCAGCATGGCTCGGATGCAGCAGCATGGCTCGGATGCAGCAGCATGGCTCGGATGCAGCAGCATGGCTCGGATGCAGCAGCATGGCTCGGATGCAGCAGCATGGCTCGGATGCAGCAGCATGGCTCGGATGCAGCAGCATGGCTCGGATGCAGCAGCAGAGCTCGGATGCAGCAGCATGGCTCGGATGCAGCAGCATGGCTCGGATGCAGCAGCATGGCTCGGATGCAGCAGCATGGCTCGGATGCAGCAGCATGGCTCGGATGCAGCAGCATGGCTCGGATGCAGCAGCATGGCTCGGATGCAGCAGCATGGCTCGGATGCAGCAGCATGGCTCGGATGCAGCAGCATGGCTCGGATGCAGCAGCATGGCTCGGATGCAGCAGCATGGCTCGGATGCAGCAGCATGGCTCGGATGCAGCAGCATGGCTCGGATGCAGCAGCATGGCTCGGATGCAGCAGCATGGCTCGGATGCAGCAGCATGGCTCGGATGCAGCAGCATGGCTCGGATGCAGCAGCATGGCTCGGATGCAGCAGCATGGCTCGGATGCAGCAGCATGGCTCGGATGCAGCAGCATGGCTCGGATGCAGCAGCATGGCTCGGATGCAGCAGCATGGCTCGGATGCAGCAGCATGGCTCGGATGCAGCAGCATGGCTCGGATGCAGCAGCATGGCTCGGATGCAGCAGCATGGCTCGGATGCAGCAGCATGGCTCGGATGCAGCAGCATGGCTCGGATGCAGCAGCATGGCTCGGATGCAGCAGCATGGCTCGGATGCAGCAGCATGGCTCGGATGCAGCAGCATGGCTCGGATGCAGCAGCATGGCTCGGATGCAGCAGCATGGCTCGGATGCAGCAGCATGGCTCGGATGCAGCAGCATGGCTCGGATGCAGCAGCATGGCTCGGATGCAGCAGCATGGCTCGGATGCAGCAGCATGGCTCGGATGCAGCAGCATGGCTCGGATGCAGCAGCATGGCTCGGATGCAGCAGCATGGCTCGGATGCAGCAGCATGGCTCGGATGCAGCAGCATGGCTCGGATGCAGCAGCATGGCTCGGATGCAGCAGCATGGCTCGGATGCAGCAGCATGGCTCGGATGCAGCAGCATGGCTCGGATGCAGCAGCATGGCTCGGATGCAGCAGCAGAGCTCGGATGCAGCAGCATGGCTCGGATGCAGCAGCATGGCTCGGATGCAGCAGCATGGCTCGGATGCAGCAGCATGGCTCGGATGCAGCAGCATGGCTCGGATGCAGCAGCATGGCTCGGATGCAGCAGCATGGCTCGGATGCAGCAGCATGGCTCGGATGCAGCAGCATGGCTCGGATGCAGCAGCATGGCTCGGATGCAGCAGCATGGCTCGGATGCAGCAGCATGGCTCGGATGCAGCAGCATGGCTCGGATGCAGCAGCATGGCTCGGATGCAGCAGCATGGCTCGGATGCAGCAGCATGGCTCGGATGCAGCAGCATGGCTCGGATGCAGCAGCATGGCTCGGATGCAGCAGCATGGCTCGGATGCAGCAGCATGGCTCGGATGCAGCAGCATGGCTCGGATGCAGCAGCATGGCTCGGATGCAGCAGCATGGCTCGGATGCAGCAGCATGGCTCGGATGCAGCAGCATGGCTCGGATGCAGCAGCATGGCTCGGATGCAGCAGCATGGCTCGGATGCAGCAGCATGGCTCGGATGCAGCAGCATGGCTCGGATGCAGCAGCATGGCTCGGATGCAGCAGCATAGCTCGGATGCAGCAGCATAGCTCGCATAGCAGCAGGTGCAGCGCAGGACTCCCATTCCATTAACTCTCTGCGTTCCATCACAGTTGATGCCCTGTAACTTGTACCCGCTGTTTTCTCATCCAGGCACCTGCCCACCGATCAAAGGGAGTCGATTTCTCACACCGCATGTGATAAACCAGTTCTCTGTTACCTTGAGAAGAACTGGTTTGATTGAGCGAAGATGCGGTGTGGCCACACGTGTAAAGGAGGTGGAGGTGGCCATAGAGAACTGTATTATCAATGAATAAAGTGGTGAAACAAAGCACTCGATATTTAACTGCTAGTGTTCAGTGTTATTAATCGCATGTATTGCTGCTTACTGAACAATCGCTAATATGTACACACGACCAAAAAAAGGCAAACAAGGTGGCAGGTCACACTGTCCTCTCCAATCTTCCACCGTTCCAAGAAGTTGGGCTCAGACAAGCCAGCCCAGCCAGTCCAGCACGCAGGATTCCAACATTCTAGCAGTGCCCTGGCTACCATTACTCAACTCCCATTCCACGCCCCACATGCCCGCACCCTGAGGGCCCTGTTGTACACATGCCCGTCCAGCCTCACCACATCACCAGTAAATGATGACCGACGTCCCACGTTCACCCGCCTTCTCCAGTCCTTCCTCTCACCAGCGGTCTACCATCAATGCACCCGCTCTCAAGACATAGAAACCTGGAAATCTCTTCTGCATCGTCATGAAATTCTGGGCACGCCATGATCTCGAGGCTCCTGAGGCTGCTGACATGCCGATAGATGCAGCGCAAGGATCGCAGGTCGGGGCAGGAGCACATCGTCAGCCGCTGCAACCTTTTAAACTTGATCACCTCAAAAGCGCATGAAGTCAGGCGGGGAATGCCAAACAGTGAGAGCGTTGACAGGCTCTCAAGCCTGCAGAGGGACCACTTAAAGCCGTCAACAAAATGTGTCGCATCCGCTGCATTCCCAGCCGGGCAGCTAGTTGGCCATCCAAACTCAAGCGTTGTGAGGCTTGACCTCCAGTTCCGCAACAGGATTCGTGGAACCCTGGTAACGCTGTTGCAATGATTGAAGGAGAAGGTTTGAAGTTTGGAGAGGCTGGAAATGGAATCAGGAAGTCGAGTGAGGCTACTGAGTTGCCACAACTCCAAATGCTGCAGAGATGAGAAGCAATCCATGGATTCTGGAAGTTCCCTGAGCTTAATGCACATCTTGATGGTAAGGCTCTCGAGAGAAACAAGATTAGAAATGGCGCTAGGGAGATGTTGCAATTCTTCAAATTCCGTTAGCTCAAGGACACGCAGCGAAGTAAGCAGGAAGAACGAATCCGGGAGGGCGGAGAGGAAGGGGTTGCGCTTCAAGACGCACTCTTGGAGGTTCTGAAGGCGGCCAATGCTGTCCGGAATATCCTCCAGCTGCTCTGCAGAGGATATGATGAGTTTGACGAGCGAACTGAGGCCTCCAAAGGACTCGGGCAAGTGCTCGAATCCGTTGCAGCGTAATATTTGCAGCTCGGTCAGCCCGGTGAGAATTCCAAACGAGTCTGGGAGCTCGCTGAACGGGAGGTCGTCGAACGTCAGCTTCTTCAAGCATGTCAGCTTGCCGATTTCATCAGGAATGTCACAAGGGAGGGCTTTCAAATAAAGCTCCTTTAGGAAAGACAGACGGAAGAACGATGGTGGGAGATCTGCGGGAGATGCATCAAAAGCTAGTGAGAGATGCTCTAACCCCGTGCAAGCAGTAAAGAGTGCATCCAGATCATCCCGAGTCACAGCGTCTTCCTGCTGGCTTCTAAGGTCAAGATGAGTCAACGCGGGACAAGCGAATCCGAGGCCTAAGAAAAACTCGCACTCGTCATCGAAATCGCAATCGCATACTTTCAGAGATGTCAGTTCCGTGAACTTCGATAAGTATTCAAGAAGGCAAGCGTCGGCTTGAATCGCATCATCTCCACGGGAGCGCATCCAGATGGACGTTTGACTGCGATAAGTGAGGTGACGCCATCTCTTGCAGACCAAAATGTGGTTCAAGCTACCAGGGGACTGCTGGCCTAGCAGACGGAAGATGATGCAGAGGAGATCATCTGATATGCGATCGAACGGCGACGACCACCCGGAACGACACGGCGATAGGTCTTCGAACGAAGACATAGCTCACACAGCAAGAGCAGAAACTAAGGAGGTGGGAAAGGCGGTATGGAGCGATGGCGTGAGGGTTGAAAGGAAAACGAGAATCGACGACTTCCTGCTAGTTGGGTTATGTATCTCAGCTGACCTCTCGCCTGAAGAGTGTTTGGGTTCACAGTCGAATGACTCAATAAGCAGGAGGCTCCTGAAACTTGCGCGCTCAACTTCGGAAATAGATGTCGGCTGAATCTTGAGAAGAGGCGTATAAATTTCAGGTCTGAAGAGAAACTGCCTCCAGGGCAGTGATTCAGTGCGGGAACAAAAAATCTGAAACCGATGCGGGCCGGAAGGTGAACTTGATGACACACGGAATAGGCTTGCATGGCGTTTAGGTGAACGAATGTGGTGGTTTGCTGAGCATCCTAAAACATAGGTCTAAGCTTTCCAAGGCGCTGCGACAACGGTTCTTGAGGACCTCCTAGGCTTTGTGTTGCGTTGCGAATGGGGCTATAGAATTGACGAGGCTGGAACTGGTTTGGAGAATCCGTACCCTACAATATTCCATCGTATATGTTATTATTCGTAATAGAAGTGCTCAGAATTACAAACAACGCATTAGTGGCTGGATGAACTAAGCAAACAACAAAAGCTTCTGCAAATATGGAAAGGAACCTAAACAACAACTTTTAGCCTAACAACTGGCCATGCCAGGGTACACCCTGTTTGTCTAGGACCATCAAAATCCAATCTACACCCGGGAGCTAATAACCAGGAGGCATTGATTGCGAGTGTTATCACGGTACGGTACACCATTCCCTCGTCACTATTTGCATGGCCCTTGCCAGCAGAGGGTCAGGCAGCAGGCCCGGTGACGGGTTGGACTGCACCTTGTGGGGGTCTATTCCTTGCTGCGCCAACCACTCCACTGCTCCCCACTGCTCCTGCCTCACAGCGTCGTGCAGAGGAGTCCCTGGGGGAGCGACATACAGGGGGAGTGGTGCAAGGCGACAATTGGAGGAAGCAGTGGAGAAAGGGGGGAGGCGGGGGAGGGAATGATAGGAGAAGCAGCTGCCAGTGCACGATAGTGCAGAGAGGAAGGTGGCAGGGGCAACACAACACTCGATGCTTCTCTGTCCACTCACAGCACTTGTCAGTCTTAGCAAGGATGTCGGCACCGTAGCGTTTCAGCACTTTCATGCACGCCACGTGTCCCCCCCACGCTGCTCGGTGCATGGGGGTGCTTTGGTTGTGTGTGCGCACTCCAGCCGGCATGCCCAGCGCCAATAGCGCGTGCACCTGCAGTGGCATGACAGGGAGAAGAGGGAACAAGTGCACGAGTGAGAGAGAGAGAGAGAGAGAGAGAGATAGAGAGAGAGAGAGAGAGAGAGAGAGAGAGAGAGAGAGAGAGAGAGAGCGAGAGGACGAGCTTGGCTTCCGGAGTCCCATCATCCCTCTTAGTGAGGGTCACCTGCACCAGCTGATTGAGGCCCCGTCCGACCAGTAGGGTCGGACAGAGGGGGGGGGAGGAGTAGGTAGGGGTCAGGAGGTAGTTAGGATTCTGGTTTGTGTGTTTGTTTAGCTTGTGTGTTTGCATCTTGAGAGAGGCAAACAGAGGGAAGGTCGGCAGGATCCCGGGGCATGCAGGCAGCAGCATGCATGTGAGATATTGCAAGTGTACACAGGACTCTCCTTCGGGCACAGGAGCAGGGAATAGTAGCAAAGGGCGGCGACAGGAAGCATAGCGAAAAGGGAGGACTAATGGCAGGTGGAAGGAAAAGATGAGCAAAGAGAAGTAAGGAAGGAAAGGATAAGTCAAGGGAGACACAGAAACCTACCACAATTACTTTCCCGTCGCGAGCAGCAACGTGCAGCACAGTCCTGCCATACTTATCCACAATGGCCTCCAACTGCATTGCGCCAACATCAACACCGCGTCCCTTCAGCATTCCATTCAGCTCCTCCACATCCTCATCCGACAGATGAATCCCATCGGTATCAGCCTCGGTATAAGACAATCCGTGCTCCCTTGCATTCGCCACACCCTGCGGGTTCCTGCTCGCCTCCCTCGCCGCATTTCTTGACGCTCTCTCCGACACGAACGATATGATCTCCCTCAGAAGCGTTATGTCGACCAGCTTCGAAGCGGATGGGCGAGATGCAGCACACCGGCGTGCCAAGGAGGGGCGTGTGGTGTGATGACGTGCCGGGAGTCGGACTGTCACAATGCTGGGTGCTGGGGAGAGGGGTGCTGTGGATTGTGGGGAAGCAGAGAGCTGTGAGGAGGAGCCGATGGTGTTGTTACCAGAAGGGGGTGATAGCAGCTGGCGAGGCGAGGCGCGCGCAGGAATGGTGTCAGGGCCGACAGACTCAACATTGGGAGATGGAGAAGCGACAACAGAACAGGAAGGAGTGGCTGCAGAGGCAGAGGTAGCAGGAGGGCCTTCAACGCCACCATCGTCGGCTGCTGCTGATGATCTTGCTGCTACTGGTGTAGTTCCGTGAGGCTCGCTGTGAAGCGCCTCGGAATCACGGTCATGGTCATGGTGACGGTCATCCCCTTCTGCGTCATCAAAACCTAGACTCGCGAATTGCCGATGCAGGTCCGCCATCGCCGCGCATCCGCCGTCGTGTCGGGGCTGACCACGGTCGCCAAACGAAGCCAGACACCAGCCCGTCGCCTCGACTCGCCGCAATTCTCGATGATAAACGCCCGCCGCACTGCTATTCGAGTTTTGTTGCAAAACACCGACGGTTGAAACCAGGCCCGTCCGAATCGTTCAGGAGAATGGGCTGGAGGAGACATATCCTGTATTAGTACGCCGGTAAATCCTGGCCGCTGAAGACCATCGGCTGGTGAGTGAGATCAGGACGACGGGCCAAATCTCCCCGATGTGGCTTACCGCACTCAGGGACGTCCCGTCCCATCGTAACCTCCAGCGTTGATCAATCTCAGCACGGCCGAGCAGCGTCGCGGATTGCGCGCATGCAGGCAACCACCGCCATGCTCGCCGCCGAGATTCCGGCGATGCAAGGCAGCGCGGGGTCGCAGCGCGCGATGGGCATGATGGCCTGCGATGCGACCTAGTAGCTGACGCCTATCCAGGCGCGCAGCCTTCGAGGGCTTCACGAGGAGGCACGAGGGAAGGGAAACCGCGCTGAAGACTCTTCGGATCTCTCGGCATTCCGATATGCTGCCCGAAATGCTTCGCCATCAAGCTGCGGTGGGTATGACGACTTGCCTATCGCGGGGATCAAACAACCTCGAGTGGATGAAGGGCCGAGGTTGCCTCGGCAGGGGTGAACATGGTTGACACTCGTTAAGAAAAGTCCCGATACGAGCGATCGATATTGAAGAAAGCATTGGATTACGGAAATATGCTACAGAAAAAGAGACAAACTCCAAAACCAACTATTCTGGGTGAAAACTAACTAGGCTGGTAACAGGTTGGGAAAAGCCACATTATTCACTAGTCTTTCACGGCCAGCAGTTTGGGTAATGAGCGACACATCACAAATACATGGATGAAATTAAAATCGTCCCACTATCCTATCAACAAGGTACGGTGGTCCATGTTGCGCACGCACTTGCAGGATCCCGAACCAGATGCTTTGCTTGCAGTGACTCATGCGTCACTCTCACAAGTCAGTAATCCTCATAAAAAATTCCACATGGCGTCCCGACGAGCAATAGGAACGAAGTTGGAATGAAAACAACGTGGGAAATAGGAATCTGAGAAGCGGGAATGAGAAGATGTGTGTGAATGGGAATGGGAAACGGCTTGGACCACTATCATGGCATGTGTGCATGGCAGACAGTAGAGTGACTGGGGGAGGGGAGATGGCTGCGGGGATGATGGACGGGCGGATGGGCGAGTCTGTGGCTGATGCATGGGAAGCGATGCCATGGAGGGGGAAATGACAGAGGAAGATTGCCTGAGTAATGGGAAGGTGGCTGGACAAAGGAAAAAAAGGGGAAGTTAACTTGAAAAATGGCAAAGGAGTGGTGACGTGAACATGGTTATGGGAAGCGAAAATGGAGCATTTAATGGACATGTGGAGATCGAACGTTGGCTTGACAAATGGCAATACAAGCAGAGTCAAAACTTGACAATGGAGGGTGACATGTAGCTGGGACGATGATCGTGTGATTGCTAGGAAGTTGAATGGAGAACAGCTTTGGGAAATCGGCGGCAGGGCAATGACACTGAAAAGAGGAATGGAAAACATGAGACGGAAAATGAATGGCAGTATCAGACCACGACAAGTGACAATGGAGGTGACTGAAGAAGTGAAAACAAACAATTGACTCGGAAAAGAGATGAAGGGATTGAGCAGGAATCATGACAGCGTGAATTAGGCTGTGCAAGAGGGAATGGGAAGGCTGGAGCAACCGTAAGAAGTTGAAGGCAGGAATACGGCAAGTATATACTCGAAGCGTACAACTAACAATGTGAAAGTGGTGTTAGGAGGGGAAGATGAATGTGACGGGGAATGGAAAAAACGGACACTGGGTAGAATGAGGATGGTAGGCAGAAGGAACGTCTACACGCAGCACAACATTCCTGACCCCCCCTGCCCTGCTTGAATCCCGCACCTCCCATTCCATACCCTTTCAGACACTCCACTCTTCTTGGAATGGAAACTTGACAGAGGAAGAATGGCGAATGAGAGCATGACATGGGATCACATCACTGACACAGCGATCATGAGACCATTAGAGTGGGAAGTGGGGACCCAAGAGAGGGAAACTGAGCATGGGGGAAATGAGGATGGCACAAAGGTTATTAGGGGAAGTAAGACAGGACAAAACGCTATGACAATATGATGTCAAGAGAAAGTGACCACTGAAATGGGTGGATGGCATGCGTGCGATTATGACATGGAATGAGGAAATGAGCATGGAACATGGCAATGGGATTATGACCATGAGATAAGAGCATGCCAAATGATGAAAACCAATTGCATTGCAAGTCCGCCACGAGAAGTATGCCCTGGCTGACATGCATTGGCTGACATGCATTGGCTGACATGCATTGGCTGACATGCATTGGCTGACATGCATTGGCTGACATGCATTGGCTGACATGCATTGGCTGACATGCATTGGCTGACATGCATTGGCTGACATGCATTGGCTGACATGCATTGGCTGACATGCATTGGCTGACATGCATTGGCTGACATGCATTGGCTGACATGCATTGGCTGACATGCATTGGCTGACATGCATTGGCTGACATGCATTGGCTGACATGCATTGGCTGGCATGCACTAGCTGACATGCATTGGCTGGCATGCACTAGCTGACATGCATTGGCTGGCATGCATTGACATGCACTAGCTGACATGCATTGGCTGACATGCATTGGCTGACATGCATTGGCTGACATGCATTGGCTGACATGCATTGGCTGACATGCATTGGCTGACATGCATTGGCTGACATGCATTGGCTGACATGCATTGGCTGACATGCATTGGCTGGCATGCATTGACATGCACTGGCTGACATGCATTGGCTGGCATGCATTTACATGCATTGGCTGACATGCATTGGCTGACATGCATTGGCTGACATGCATTGGCTGACATGCATTGGCTGACATGCATTGGCTGACATGCATTGGCTGACATGCATTGGCTGACAGCATTGGTGGCTGACATGCATTGGCTGACATGCATTGGCTGACATGCATTGGCTGACATGCATTGGCTGACATGCATTGGCTGACATGCATTGGCTGACATGCATTGGCTGACATGCATTGGCTGACATGCATTGGCTGACATGCATTGGCTGACAGCATTGGTGGCTGACATGCATTGGCTGACATGCATTGGCTGACATGCATTGGCTGACATGCATTGGCTGACATGCATTGGCTGACATGCATTGGCTGACATGCATTGGCTGACATGCATTGGCTGACATGCATTGGCTGACATGCATTGGCTGACATGCATTGGCTGACATGCATTGGCTGACATGCATTGGCTGACATGCATTGGCTGGCATGCACTAGCTGACATGCATTGGCTGGCATGCATTGACATGCACTGGCTGACATGCATTGGCTGGCATGCATTGGCTGACATGCCTTGGCGGACATGCATTGGCTGACATGCATTGGCTGACATGCATTGGCTGACATGCATTGGCTGACATGCATTGGCTGACATGCATTGGCTGACATGCATTGGCTGACATGCATTGGCTGACATGCATTGGCTGACATGCATTGGCTGACATGCATTGGCTGACATGCATTGGCTGACATGCATTGGCTGACATGCATTGGCTGACATGCATTGGCTGACATGCATTGGCTGACATGCATTGGCTGACATGCATTGGCTGACATGCATTGGCTGACATGCATTGGCTGACATGCATTGGCTGACATGCATTGGCTGACATGCATTGGCTGACATGCATTGGCTGACATGCATTGGCTGACATGCATTGGCTGACATGCATTGGCTGACAGCATTGGTGGCTGACATGCATTGGCTGACATGCATTGGCTGACATGCATTGGCTGACATGCATTGGCTGACATGCATTGGCTGACATGCATTGGCTGACATGCATTGGCTGACATGCATTGGCTGACATGCATTGGCTGACATGCATTGGCTGACATGCATTGGCTGACATGCATTGGTTGTCATGCATTGGCTGACATGCATTGGCTGACATGCATTGGCTGACATGCATTGGCTGACATGCATTGGCTGACATGCATTGGCTGACATGCATTGGCTGACATGCATTGGCTGACATGCATTGGCTGACATGCATTGGCTGACATGCATTGGCTGACATGCATCGGTTGACATGCTTTGGGAGAGGTGGGGACAGGGATGAGATTTGAAAATCACCGTGGTGAGCAATCAAAGTGGGATTTTGGCAAGAGAATTGACAACACAGCTTCAATTGAACAACTGTTGATGGCCAGGTAAACGGCAGATGTCTATGTGAATGTTCTGGCCAGGAAAATAGAATGAGATGGAAAATGGTAACGGCAAAGTCACTGAACGAGATAGAGAGTGACGAGGGAAAGCGAAAATTGAGAAACAAGCAGCACCATGCTAAGTTGACTGGACTGGACAAACGGATAGGGGAAGCTGACTGGAAAATGGCAATGGGAATGAAAACATGGTTTTGAAAAGATTGAATGACATGTGAAGAGATTGGCTTACCAGTTGCAATGGCAGATGTGGAAAGGGCAAGCTGAATGGTAAATTGGACAATGTGCATGATGCAGAGCAGGAAATGGGAGTAATAAGTGGTTAAAAGAATGAGCATGGAAAGCCAGATGTGCCTGGTGTGACATGTGATCAAGTAGAACTCATTAAATCTCCACACTCCACTCTCATCCCACACTCCCCGAGCAGAGCTACCAGTTAGGCTGGATAAGTGACAATGAGGAAAGTTCATAAGAGAGCTGGCAACTTAAAATTGGAGAGGTGAAGTGAACAGCATGGCAACGGGAAGCTGGCAGGAGAAATCACAGCGAGAAGTGGATGTGAAAAATGGCAGAATGGTAAGTGGATAGGGAAATGAAGGCCATCGGAAAGAGGGCAATGACACTGATGGGAGTCTGCGACTGGAAGCGCTCAGTAAGATAGCCGAGAAGGTCCTTGGCATAGCGGATGTGCGAGCACTGAGGGAGAAGGGTTGGAGGTAGGCAGGCAAGGATGACCTGGCAGGCACGTGCGTTGGCAACATGCCAGTCAGCGAGAAGGTCAGAGTGAGATGGAGCAGAAGCAGAGGGCAGAGGGGCAGAGCGAGGAGAAGGGGTAGCGAGATGCTCAGAGAGGCGCTTGCGGGTGCTCTCGAGGGATTCAGAAAGAACACGAGCGAGGTCACGGGCAGCAGCATTGTCAGGAGCAGCCGCGGCAGTGGTTTGGGCCGTGGCCGCAATCCGCTCAGTTTCAGCGATAGCAGCACGAAGGCCATCAGCATAGGGATCGGAGGAGGTAGAGGTAGGTGTAGAGGCAGGTTTAGGAATGGCGCCAGAGCCACTCTGCTGAGTGACAAACCAGAGGTTAAAGCCACTCACGAGGGTGCCAGACAGCGTGCGCTCAAGACAGTTCAGCCAACTGGGGAAGTTGACTGCGCTGCCATCAGGCGCGAGCTGAAGGACCAGCAGAGGGAGGGAGGGGAGGGCGAGAGAAGTCGCCATAAGGAGGAGGAGACAGCTGCAGAGCAGATGAGGGGAGAGGTATAAGAGGCGGAGGAATAAGGGGCGAAGCAGTCTGCTGCTGAGCCGCTGAGGGGAGAAAACAAGAGGAGGAGGAATATGGACGGAGTAGTCTGCTGCTGCGCCGCTGAGGGGAGAAACTAGAGGAGGAGGGATAGTGGCGAGGTAGTCTGCTGCTGCGCCGCTGAGGGGAGAAACTAGAGGAGGAGGGATAGCGGCGAGGTAGTCTGCTGCTGGGCCGGTGAAGGGAGAAATAAGAGGAGGAGGGAGAGTTGTGAGGGAGTTCGCAGTTGAGCAGTTGAGGGGAGGGTAGTGAGGAGGAGGAAAGGTGGGGAGGAGTACCAACTTTAAAAAAAAAAAAAAAACGCAATCAACACCAGCTGCAGCAGATGAGGAGAGAAAAGAGGTGGAGGAAAACGGGTGAGATAGTGAGGGATGCACAAAGGAGAGAGGAAAGGAGGAGGAGGGTAAGGGAGGGAGGGCGGATTGTGAAAGGGCAGGGCGCGCCGCAGGGGAGGCAGGCGCGCGCGCTGCTCGACGAAGCGAAGCGCGCGCTGCGACGGCAGCACAATGCGCACGCGACGAGACGGGAGAAGGCGCGGAGCCGGGGGGGGGGGGGGCTAAGCGCGCTACAAGCAGAAATCGGCGCGCTACCGCCGGGAACGTGAAGAGGAAGAGGCGCGACGAAGAGGGAAGGCGCGGGGGAGCGATATGAACGGGAGGGAGGCGCGCTACGGAGCGGAATTGAGTATCCGCGTGACTAAAGTGAAGAAAATCGCGAGGATACTAAGAGTGACTGTAAAGAAACGAGAAAATAAAAAAAAGGAAAATCGTCTAGCTAAGTAGCGCGGAAATGGCCTAAGGGCCAGAAACTTTCTAAGAGATGCGGATAAAACGGAAACGCCTAGGACTAGGCTCTGAATACCATGTTAAAGTAAGGAAAGCCATGGATGGCGAGAGGCTTTGGTGAGGTTGAAGAAGTTGAACTAGGAGGAGAATGTCGAGATACAAAAGAGAGAGGGTTGGAAACCCTAATTGAACCTAGGGTGTGTTCGGTTTGTTCTAGTAATTATGAAATGAACCTAAAATGAACCTGAGTGCGTAACTCGCTCTAAGCCCAGAGAAATAACAATATAAGAACACCAAAATAAAGGCCAGAGCGAGCTCTAGCCTACTCCAACAGATAGGGAAATGAAGGCCATCGGAAAGCTGATAACGCAAGAATGGCAACAAGTAGCTGAAATCACGTGGGATTACGTGGGAAACATGTAGGCTTCCCAGGATAAGAGAAACGGGTGTATCATAATCAGCCTCATCACGCCATTTCCCCCCTTCCCCAGCTCAGATTTTCTTCCCCCATTTCATCCCTCCTGCTTGAACCGTCTCCACCTTCCTCCCATTCTCATCCCACCCTTTCAACAACTTGTCCAGTGGGAACATCACAATGCAGTCATGATCTTGCGATGATGAAAGAGCAAGATCAAGCGAACAAGATGATTATGGGGGAATGGGAGGGGAAGAGCAACAAGCAGATCATGCAGTGCATATGGGCACATTCTCATCTTTCATTTCATACAGAGCAAACGACATCAGCTAAGGCATGATGGGTAGGAATGCAGAAACGGACACATGCAGCAGGAGTGCCATTACACCATTGACAGAGGGAAAGTGAAAATGGAAAAAATGCAGACTGAGAATGAGGGAATGACATTGGAAAGAGGGAAAACAACAGGGAAACAACAACTGGGAACATGGCAGCATGATAGTGGGGGGTCTATGGCAGGTGGATGATGATAGTGGGAATATGGCAGTGCGATGATGATGTCATGATGGCATGAGAAAGAGGAAGGTGGTTAGACCCCACGTGAGTCCTTAACCCACCCTGGCCGGGTGGTTAAATTGATATTGGGAAAACGACATTGGGTAAACGGCATGGATGCTGCTCCCTTTGCTGTTGCTGCTGATGGTGCTGATGCTGCTGCGGCGGATGCAGGTCTGAGTGCTGCTGGGAATGGGATCATATGGCTGGGAATGGGGTCATATGGCTGGGAATGGGGTCATATGGCTGGGAATGGGATCATATGGCTGGGAATGGGATCATATGGCTGGGAATGGGATCATATGGCTGGGAATGGGATCATATGGCTGGGAATGGGGTCATATGGCTGGGAATGGGATCATATGGCTGGGAATGGGATCATATGGTTGCGAATGGGATCATATGGCTGGGAATGGGGTCATATGGCTGGGAATGGGATCATATGGCTGGGAATGGGATCATATGGCTGGGAATGGGATCATATGGCTGGGAATGGGATCATATGGCTGGGAATGGGATCATATGGCTGGGAATGGGGTCATATGGCTGGGAATGGGATCATATGGCTGGGAATGGGATCATATGGCTGGGAATGGGATCATATGGCTGGGAATGGGATCATATGGCTGGGAATGGGGTCATATGGCTGGGAATGGGATCATATGGCTGGGAATGGGATCATATGGCTGGGAATGGGATCATATGGCTGGGAATGGGATCATATGGCTGGGAATGGGATCATATGGCTGGGAATGGGATCATATGGCTGGGAATGGGGTCATATGGCTGGGAATGGGATCATATGGCTGGGAATGGGATCATATGGCTGGGAATGGGGTCATATGGCTGGGAATGGGATCATATGGCTGGGAATGGGATCATATGGCTGGGAATGGGATCATATGGCTGGGAATGGGATCATATGGCTGGGAATGGGATCATATGGCTGGGAATGGGATCATATGGCTGGGAATGGGATCATATGGCTGGGAATGGGATCATATGGCTGGGAATGGGATCATATGGCTGGGAATGGGGTCATATGGCTGGGAATGGGATCATATGGCTGGGAATGGGATCATATGGCTGGGAATGGGGTCATATGGCTGGGAATGGGATCATATGGCTGGGAATGGGATCATATGGCTGGGAATGGGATCATATGGCTGGGAATGGGATCATATGGCTGGGAATGGGGTCATATGGCTGGGAATGGGATCATATGGCTGGGAATGGGATCATATGGCTGGGAATGGGATCATATGGCTGGGAATGGGATCATATGGCTGGGAATGGGATCATATGGCTGGGAATGGGATCATATGGCTGGGAATGGGATCATATGGCTGGGAATGGGATCATATGGCTGGGAATGGGGTCATATGGCTGGGAATGGGATCATATGGCTGGGAATGGGATCATATGGCTGGGAATGGGATCATATGGCTGGGAATGGGATCATATGGCTGGGAATGGGATCATATGGCTGGGAATGGGATCATATGGCTGGGAATGGGGTCATATGGCTGGGAATGGGATCATATGGCTGGGAATGGGGTCATATGGCTGGGAATGGGATCATATGGCTGGGAATGGGATCATATGGCTGGGAATGGGATCATATGGCTGGGAATGGGATCATATGGCTGGGAAGGGGATCACATGGCTGGGAATGGGATCAGATGGGTGGGAATGGGATCATATGGCTGGGAATGGGGTCATACGTCTGGAAATGGGATCATATGGCTGGGAATGGGATCATATGGCTGGGAATGGGATCATATGGCTGGGAATGGGATCATATGGCTGGGAATGGGATCATATGGCTGGGAATGGGGTCATATGGCTGGGAATGGGATCATATGGCTGGGAATGGGATCATATGGCTGGGAATGGGGTCATATGGCTGGGAATGGGATCATATGGCTGGGAATGGGGTCATATGGCTGGGAATGGGATCATATGGCTGGGAATGGGATCATATGGCTGGGAATGGGATCATATGGCTGGGAATGGGATCATATGGCTGGGAATGGGATCATATGGCTGGGAATGGGATCATATGGGTGGAAATGGGATCATATGGCTGGGAATGGGATCATATGGCTGGGAATGGGATCATATGGCTGGGAATGGGATCATATGGCTGGGAATGGGATCATATGGCTGGGAATGGGATCATATGGCTGGGAATGGGATCATATGGCTGGGAATGGGATCATATGGCTGGGAATGGGATCATATGGCTGGGAATGGGGTCATATGGCTGGGAATGGGATCATATGGCTGGGAATGGGATCATATGGCTGGGAATGGGATCATATGGCTGGGAATGGGATCATATGGCTGGGAATGGGATCATATGGCTGGGAATGGGGTCATATGGCTGGGAATGGGATCATATGGCTGGGAATGGGATCATATGGCTGGGAATGGGATCATATGGCTGGGAATGGGATCATATGGCTGGGAATGGGATCATATGGCTGGGAATGGGATCATATGGCTGGGAATGGGATCATATGGCTGGGAATGGGGTCATATGGCTGGGAATGGGATCATATGGCTGGGAATGGGATCATATGGCTGGGAATGGGATCATATGGCTGGGAATGGGGTCATATGGCTGGGAATGGGATCATATGGCTGGGAATGGGATCATATGGCTGGGAATGGGATCATATGGCTGGGAATGGGGTCATATGGCTGGGAATGGGATCATATGGCTGGGAATGGGGTCATATGGCTGGGAATGGGATCATATGGCTGGGAATGGGATCATATGGCTGGGAATGGGATCATATGGCTGGGAATGGGATCATATGGCTGGGAATGGGATCATGTGGCTGGGAATGGGATCATGTTAAAGTAAGGAAAGCCATGGATGGCGAGAGGCTTTGGTGAGGTTGAAGAAGTTGAACTAGGAGGAGAATGTCGAGATACAAAAGAGAGAGGGTTGGAAACCCTAATTGAACCTAGGGTGTGTTCGGTTTGTTCTAACAATTATGAAATGAACCTAAAATGAACCTGAGTGCGTAACTCGCTCTAAGCCCAGAGAAATAACAATATAAGAACACCAAAATAAAGGCCAGAGCGAGCTCTAGCCTACTCCAACACACCCCCAGGCTAGGTGAAGCTCTGGAGCAAAACACCTAGCGAACCGGCACACCCCCAGAAGTGGAGAGACGCGTGAGCCCAAGCTCGCGCACGTAGAAACGGTGCGGTGCACGCAGGAGGGCCTTGGTGAAAATGTCTGCAAGGTTGGCAGTAGCGTCCACCTTGCGAAGGCGTAAGAAGCCAGACTGCACCAGCTCACGCACAAAGAAATAGCGGACCTCGATATGCTTGCTGCGGGCGTGATAGACAGGATTTTCAGTGAGATGGATCATGCTCGCACTGTCACAGGAGAGCGTCACAGAGGACTGAGAGTGACCAAGCTCAGCAAGGAGAAAGGAGAGCCAACGAGCTTCCTGAGCCGCCAATGTGCCTGCGTACAACTCAGCCTCGCAGGTGGAAAGGCAGACAGAGGATGAGCGAGTGGAGCGCCAGCTGATGAGACCACTGCCAAGAGTAAAACCATAGCCCTGAGATGAGCGACGATCAGGGCGAGAGTCAGCGTAGGAAGAGTCACTGTAGCCGGAGAGAACGGGAGGAATAGAGCCACCAAGAGTGAGAGCAAGGTCAGAGGTGGCACGCAGATAGCGCAAGACGCGCTTAGCAGCTGCCCAGTGCACGTCAGTGTGGCGGCCCAGACCAACAAAGCGAGAGAGAACACTGAGGGGATAAGCAAGGTCGGGGCGAGTGCACATCATAGCATACATGAGAGATCCAACGAGCTCAGGATAAGGCCGCAGCTCTGAGGAGGGAGCAGGGACGGCAGGGGCAGTAAGCTGATGGTTAGCGGGAAGAGGGGTGGAGACCGGCTTGGCTTGCGACATCTCAAACCGCTGGAGGATGGACTGAATGTAGAAAGACTGGGAGAGAGAGATGGTACGAGCAGCACGATCACGACGGATCTCCATGCCGAGGTAGTGACGAAGCTCGCCAAGATCCTTGCACATGAGACGCGCCTGCAGGGCTTTCTTGACAGCTGCAAGATCGGCGGAGTCCTCAGCAAGCAGCACCAAATCATCCACGTAGGCAAGGATGTAAAGCCTGTGGGGGGATGTGCGAATGAAAAGACTGGGGTCGGAAGTGGAGGTAGAGAAGCCAAGAGAGTGAAGAGTGGAGGCGAGCTTGGCGTGCCACTCGCGCGGGGCCTGTTTAAGGCCATACACAGGTCGCTTGAGTTCCCAAACAGTGCCTGGAGGGAAAGGGCGAGGAAAACCAGCGGGGCGCTCAAGGAATATGCGCTCATGCAGCTCGCCCTGGAGGAAAGCATTGGAAACGTCCATGGAGTGGATCTCCCAATTCCAGCGAGCGCCTAAGTCAAGAAGGAGGCGGAGAGTGGGGAGACGGGCTGTGGGGGAGTAAGTGGCAAAGTAGTCAATGCCTTCACGCTGAGTGAAGCCCTTGGCACAGTAGCGGGCCTTGAAGACAGGAAGTTCGCCGGGCAGCTGCTTGACACGGAAGACCCATTTGCCTTTAACAATAGTGGCGCCAGGGGGGGGGACAGAGTCAATGTAGGAATTGGTTCTGGTAAATGCCTCGCACTCAGCAATGATGGCAGTCATCCATTCAGTGGCATGAAAGCCCGACACAGCCTCGGAGTAGGACAGAGGGGTGGGAATGGCAGCGGTGTCAACAGAAAGAAGAGTGGGAGAATTGCTAAAGTCACCGACGGTGACACACAGAAGAGGAGAAACAGGATGAATGTTGAAGAGCTCCTCAAAGCGATCTTCAAGAAGATTAACATTCTGGGGTGGAGAAAGACGAGTGAAAAGAGCAGAGTGTTGAAAGTTAGAAAGCGCGCGAGTCATGGAGCGAGTAAGGCGCGGGGAAGGGGGGGGAATGGGAACAGGTGAAGGAGGTGGAGAGGAAGATGGAGGTGAGGAAGGGACGGGAGCCGAAGAGGAAGAGGCGGGTGGGGAGGCGCCAGAGATGATGTCGGAAGGGGGGGCAGTAGAGGCTGGCGCGGGTGGAGGGGCGGGAAGGGGCGGGAGAAGGGGGGGGGGGAGGAGGGGAGGGAATGACAGACGACGGCTGATCGAAATCAGACCAGCGAAGAGAGGGGACAGGAGGGGCGGGTGGGGGGGAATGGAATGGGGATCGAGTCTCATCGAAAATAACGTCCTGGCTGCGGATGAGCTGGTGAGAGGAAGGGGCATAGAAAAGGTAGCCAGGACAGTCAGAGTTTATGCCAAGGAAGGCACAGAGTTGAGTCTTGGGAGCGAGTTTCCCACCCTGACGGGACCGGTCTGCTGGATTGACAAGAACATGGGCGACACACCCCCAGACCCGAAGAGAGCGAACAGAGGGCTGGCGGCCAGTCCAAAGCTGGAAAGGGGTGGTACTAGGGCGATGAGGATGAGGGCGGAGGTTAGAGAGCAGAGCGGCATGGAGGAGAGCATAGCTCCAAAGAGAGTGGGGAGCAGAAGCATGGGTGAGAAGGCAGCGAGTAATTTCCATGAGAGTGCGATTGCGACGCTCAGCAACCCCATTCTGTTCTGGGGAGTGAGGAAGGGTGGAGGTCTGGCGAATGCCATGAGAAGCACAGTAAGAGGAGAGAGAGTGATGAAAGAATTCGCCACCACCATCTGAGTGGAAGCGCGCGACAGGACGCTGAAAGCGCAGACGAGCCTGCTCAGCCCAGCGAATGATCAGGGAAGGGGCGTCAGATTTGGCACGGAGGGGATAGACAGTGGCAAATCGTGAGTGATCATCAACCAAAAGCAGAAAGTATCGATGACCCTGGCGAGAAGCAGTAGGTGAAGGACCCCAGAGATCCATATGAACAAGGTCAAGGGGTTGGGGAGAGGCAGAGGGAGAAGAGGGATGGGGTGACTGGGATAGCTTGGCCTGGACACATGGGGTGCATGGAGGAGCAGGAGAAGGAGGAAGGGGGGGAAGAGAGGAAGGGAGGCCATGAAGAAGCTTGGAGGAGACCATACTGCGAAGAAGGGGAAAATTGGGGTGGCCAAGTCGATGATGGAGGAGGAGGGTAGGTTGAGTGAGAGAACGACAGTCGCAAGAAGGAACAGGAGGGGCGGAAGCTGAAGTGGCATGATGGGCAGAGGGGGGGAGAGAGACACGAAGAGTGTAGAGGCGAGTGATAGGGGAAAGCGTGAAGCGTGCAAGATGGCGGTTGCGATGATAGAGATCACAGTGGGAGTCACATTCTGGAAAGACAGCTCGCACACAAAGACGTTGAAGAGCAGAGAGAGAAAGAAGGTTGTGGCGGCAAGAAGGAACATAGAGGCCAGTCACAGCACCAGAGGGGGAGGCAGGACAGGGGAGAGAGGAGGTAGCAGTGCAAGTCATGGTCATGGTATCCCCAGCCCCTTGAATGGAGAGGGGATGGGGAAAAGAGCGAAGCACACCAGCGTCACGAAAAACAGAGTCAGTAGCACCACTGTCAAGAACAAACTCAAGCGTGCGAGGGAGGGAAAGAGCAGCAGCTGTGGGACCAAGATACTGAGAATCATTGCCATTAACAGAAGGAGCAAACATCATGGCAAAACGAGGGTCCATAAGGGGAGAAGCCCCCAGAATGCTATCCTGACTAGGCATAGTCACACTGAGAGCAGAGGTTTGAGTACTGGCACCAGAGTCGGCGGCCACAAGTACCGCCTGGGCAGAAGACTGGCGACGCTGACGAGAGAGTTGAAGCCAGTTGGGAGGGCGACCAGTGTTGCCAGCCAGGAACCAGTCATCGGTGAGTTTCTGGAAGCAGGAGGTGGCGGGATGATTGGTGCGACCGCAGGGCTGACCCTTGCGGGGCCCCTGACGAATGATGTAGGTGCAAGGAGGAAAGGTGTTGCGAGGGCGAGAGGAAGCGGCAGCGGCAGTGGTGGTGGGGAGAGGAGGGGGGGCGGAAGAGGGTGCGACAGCGGCGGCAGTAGGAGGGCAGCTGCGGAGGTTGAGCTCTGCCTGGAGGAGGAAGGCAGAGACACGAGAGAACGACCACTGGTCGGCGGGGCGCTCACCATACAGGGTGACATGAACACTGTATTCAGGAGTGAGGCCTGTGAGGAGGAGGGCACCGCAGACATGATCGGAAAGTTCGAACTTTTGAGCAGCAAGTTGGGAGGACAGCGTCTGCACACGAGCGATATAGTCCGCCATGGTGGTGAAGTCAGCAAGGCGAAGAGAAGTGAGCTCGCGTAAGAGGGCAATGACACTGATGGGAGTCTGCGACTGGAAGCGCTCAGTAAGATAGCCGAGAAGGTCCTTGGCATAGCGGATGTGCGAGCACTGAGGGAGAAGGGTTGGAGGTAGGCAGGCAAGGATGACCTGGCAGGCACGTGCGTTGGCAACATGCCAGTCAGCGAGAAGGTCAGAGTGAGATGGAGCAGAAGCAGAGGGCAGAGGGGCAGAGCGAGGAGAAGGGGTAGCGAGATGCTCAGAGAGGCGCTTGCGGGTGCTCTCGAGGGATTCAGAAAGAACACGAGCGAGGTCACGGGCAGCAGCATTGTCAGGAGCAGCCGCGGCAGTGGTTTGGGCCGTGGCCGCAATCCGCTCAGTTTCAGCGATAGCAGCACGAAGGCCATCAGCATAGGGATCGGAGGAGGTAGAGGTAGGTGTAGAGGCAGGTTTAGGAATGGCGCCAGAGCCACTCTGCTGAGTGACAAACCAGAGGTTAAAGCCACTCACGAGGGTGCCAGACAGCGTGCGCTCAAGACAGTTCAGCCAACTGGGGAAGTTGACTGCGCTGCCATCAGGCGCGAGCTGAAGGACCAGCAGAGGGAGGGAGGGGAGGGCGAGAGAAGTCGCCATAAGGAGGAGGAGACAGCTGCAGAGCAGATGAGGGGAGAGGTATAAGAGGCGGAGGAATAAGGGGCGAAGCAGTCTGCTGCTGAGCCGCTGAGGGGAGAAAACAAGAGGAGGAGGGATATGGACGGAGTAGTCTGCTGCTGAGCCGCTGAGGGGAGAAACAAGAGGAGGAGGGATAGTGGCGGAGTAGTCTGCTGCTGCGCCGCTGAGGGGAGAAACTAGAGGAGGAGGGATAGTGGCGAGGTAGTCTGCTGCTGCGCCGCTGAGGGGAGAAACTAGAGGAGGAGGGATAGCGGCGAGGTAGTCTGCTGCTGGGCCGGTGAAGGGAGAAATAAGAGGAGGAGGGAGAGTTGTGAGGGAGTTCGCAGTTGAGCAGTTGAGGGGAGGGTAGTGAGGAGGAGGAAAGGTGGGGAGGAGTACCAACTTAAAAAAAAAAGCGCAATCAACACCAGCTGCAGCAGATGAGGAGAGAAAAGAGGTGGAGGAAAGCTGCTGCAGTGAGGGATGCACAAAGGAGAGAGGAAAGGAGGAGGAGGGTAAGGGAGGGAGGGCGGATTGTGAAAGGGCAGGGCGCGCCGCAGGGGAGGCAGGCGCGCGCGCTGCTCGACGAAGCGAAGCGCGCGCTGCGACGGCAGCACAATGCGCACGCGACGAGACGGGAGAAGGCGCGGAGCCGGGGGGGGGGGGGGGGGGGGGGGGGGGCTAAGCGCGCTACAAGCAGAAATCGGCGCGCTACCACCGGGAACGTGAAGAGGAAGAGGCGCGACGAAGAGGGAAGGCGCGGGGGAGCGATATGAACGGGAGGGAGGCGCGCTACGGAGCGGAATTGAGTATCCGCGTGACTAAAGTGAAGAAAATCGCGAGGATACTAAGAGTGACTGTAAAGAAACGAGAAAATAAAAAAAAGGAAAATCGTCTAGCTAAGTAGCGCGGAAATGGCCTAAGGGCCAGAAACTTTCTAAGAGATGCGGATAAAACGGAAACGCCTAGGACTAGGCTCTGAATACCATGTTAAAGTAAGGAAAGCCATGGATGGCGAGAGGCTTTGGTGAGGTTGAAGAAGTTGAACTAGGAGGAGAATGTCGAGATACAAAAGAGAGAGGGTTGGAAACCCTAATTGAACCTAGGGTGTGTTCGGTTTGTTCTAACAATTATGAAATGAACCTAAAATGAACCTGAGTGCGTAACTCGCTCTAAGCCCAGAGAAATAACAATATAAGAACACCAAAATAAAGGCCAGAGCGAGCTCTAGCCTACTCCAACAGATCATATGGCTGGGAATGGGATCATATGGCTGGGAATGGGGTCATATGGCTGGGAATGGGATCATATGGCTGGGAATGGGATCATATGGCTGGGAATGGGATCATATGGCTGGGAATGGGATCATATGGCTGGGAATGGGATCATATGGCTGGGAATGGGGTCATATGGCTGGGAATAAGATCATATGGCTGGGAATGGGATCATATGGCTGGGAATGGGGTCATATGGCTGGGAATGGGATCATATGGCTGGGAATGGGATCATATGGCTGGGAATGGGATCATATGGCTGGGAATGGGATCATATGGCTGGGAATGGGATCATATGGCTGGGAATGGGGTCATATAGCTGGGAATGGGATCATATGGATGGGATTGGGGTCATATGGCTGGGAATGGGGTCATATGGCTGGGAATGGAATCATATAGATGGGAATGGGATCATATGGCTGGGAATGGGGTCATATGGCTGGGAATGGGATCATATGGCTGGGAATGGGGTCATATGGCTGGGAATGGGATCATATGGCTGGGAATGGGATCATATGGCTGGGAATGGGGTCATATGGCTGGGAATGGGATCATATGGCTGGGAATGGGATCATATGGCTGGGAATGGGATCATATGGCTGGGAATGGGATCATATGGCTGGGAATGGGGTCATATGGCTGGGAATGGGATCATATGGCTGGGAATGGGATCATATGGCTGGGAATGGGATCATATGGCTGGGAATGGGATCATATGGCTGGGAATGGGATCATATGGCTGGGAATGGGATCATATGGCTGGGAATGGGATCATATGGCTGGGAATGCGGTCAGATGGCTGGGAATGGGATCATATGGCTGGGAATGGGGTCATATGGCTGGGAATGGGATCATATGGCTGGGAATGGGATCATATGGCTGGGAATGGGATCATATGGCTGGGAATGGGATCATATGGCTGGGAATGGGATCATATGGCTGGGAATGGGATCATATGGCTGGGAATGGGATCATATGGCTGGGAATGGGATCATATGGCTGGGAATGGGATCATATGGCTGGGAATGGGATCATATGGCTGGGAATGGGATCATATGGCTGGGAATGGGATCATATGGCTGGGAATGGGATCATATGGCTGGGAATGGGATCATATGGCTGGGAATGGGATCATATGGCTGGGAATGCGGTCAGATGGCTGGGAATGGGATCATATGGCTGGGAATGGGATCATATGGCTGGGAATGGGGTCATATGGCTGGGAATGGGATCATATGGCTGGGAATGGGATGATATGGCTGGGAATGCGGTCAGATGGCTGGGAATGGGATCATATGGCTGGAAAAGGGATCATTTGGTTGGGAATGGGGTCATATGGCTGGGAATGGGATCATATGGCTGGGAATGGGATCATATGGCTGGGAATGGGATCATATGGCTGGGAATGGGATCGTATTGCTGGGAATGGGATCATATGGCTGGGAATGGGATCATATGGCTGGGAATGCGGTCGGATGGCTGGGAATGGGATCATATGGCTGGGAATGGGATCATATGGCTGGGAATGGGGTCATATGGCTGGGAATGGGATCATATGGCTGGGAATGGGATCATATGGCTGGGAATGCGGTCAGATGGCTGGGAATGGGATCATATGGCTGGGAATGGGATCATATGGCTGGGAATGGGGTCATATGGCTGGGAATGGGATCATATGGCTGGGAATGGGATCATATGGCTGGGAATGGGATCATATGGCTGGGAATGGGATCATATGGCTGGGAATGGGGTCATATGGCTGGGAATAAGATCATATGGCTGGGAATGGGATCATATGGCTGGGAATGGGGTCATATGGCTGGGAATGGGATCATATGGCTGGGAATGGGATCATATGGCTGGGAATGGGATCATATGGCTGGGAATGGGATCATATGGCTGGGAATGGGATCATATGGCTGGGAATGGGGTCATATGGCTGGGAATGGGATCATATGGCTGGGAATGGGGTCATATGGCTGGGAATGGGATCATATGGCTGGGAATGGGGTCATATGGCTGGGAATGGGATCATATGGCTGGGAATGGGATCATATGGCTGGGAATGGGGTCATATGGCTGGGAATGGGATCATATGGCTGGGAATGGGGTCATATGGCTGGGAATGGGGTCATATGGCTGGGAATGGGATCATATGGCTGGGAATGGGGTCATATGGCTGGGAATGGGATCATATGGCTGGGAATGGGATCATATGGCTGGGAATGGGATCATATGGTTGCGAATGGGATCATATGGCTGGGAATGGGGTCATATGGCTGGGAATGGTATCAGATGGCTGGGAATGGGATCATATGGCTGGGAATGGGATCATATGGCTGGGAATGGGATCATATGGCTGGGAATGGGATCATATGGCTGGGAATGGGGTCATATGGCTGGGAATGGGATCATATGGCTGGGAATGGGATCATATGGCTGGGAATGGGATCATATGGCTGGGAATGGGATCATATGGCTGGGAATGGGGTCATATGGCTGGGAATGGGATCATATGGCTGGGAATGGGATCATATGGCTGGGAATGGGATCATATGGCTGGGAATGGGATCATATGGCTGGGAATGGGATCATATGGCTGGGAATGGGATCATATGGCTGGGAATGGGATCATATGGCTGGGAATGGGATCATATGGCTGGGAATGGGATCATATGGCTGGGAATGGGATCATATGGCTGGGAATGGGATCATATGGCTGGGAATGGGATCATATGGCTGGGAATGGGATCATATGGCTGGGAATGGGATCATATGGCTGGGAATGGGATCATATGGCTGGGAATGCGGTCAGATGGCTGGGAATGGGATCATATGGCTGGGAATGGGATCATATGGCTGGGAATGGGGTCATATGGCTGGGAATGGGATCATATGGCTGGGAATGGGATCATATGGCTGGGAATGCGGTCAGATGGCTGGGAATGGGATCATATGGCTGGGAATGGGATCATATGGCTGGGAATGGGGTCATATGGCTGGGAATGGGATCATATGGCTGGGAATGGGATCATATGGCTGGGAATGGGATCATATGGCTGGGAATGGGATCATATGGCTGGGAATGGGATCATATGGCTGGGAATGGGATCATATGGCTGGGAATGCGGTCAGATGGCTGGGAATGGGATCATATGGCTGGGAATGGGATCATATGGCTGGGAATGGGGTCATATGGCTGGGAATGGGATCATATGGCTGGGAATGGGATCATATGGCTGGGAATGGGGTCATATGGCTGGGAATGGGATCATATGGCTGGGAATGGGGTCATATGGCTGGGAATGGGATCATATGGCTGGGAATGGGATCATATGGCTGGGAATGGGGTCATATGGCTGGGAATGGGATCATATGGCTGGGAATGGGATCATATGGCTGGGAATGGGGTCATATGGCTGGGAATGGGATCATATGGCTGGGAATGGGATCATATGTGATCATGGGAATGGGGTCAAGGGTTGGGATTAGGAGTGGGATCGTCACAATGTGATTGTGGTAATGGTTAAAGAAAATGGGTGTATGAGATAAGGTCGTACGAGTGGGATAATAAGAATGGGATTGTGTGAGTGGATTTATGAGAATACGGAATCGTATAAAAAAAAAAAAAAAAAAAAAAAGGGATAATGGAAATTGGACTACGAGAATAGGATCAAGTGGTTGGGATGAGGAGAAAGGTGTCATAAAAGCGTGAAGGTATGAACTTGATTGTGGAAAACAGTCTGGAAAATAAGAATGGATGGATGGTAACATGAACGGAGATGAGCGAACATGCATATCATGCACACATAAAGACGCAGACATAGGGGAATGCATAGGGTAACGCTGGCAGGGCATTGTATAAGTTACACTTAAAGAGAGTGACACACACTGTGTACGTGTGGAATACAAGCAATGGGGAAATGCAGACGCATGAACACAGCATGCTATACCAACACTACCACACACACCAGTGCGCATGTGGCACACAGGGCAAACTGACAAAATGGCAAATGTTTGTGAGAATGGCAAATGGATTTTGCATGTCAAATGACGACGGTTCGTTCAGTGGACTGAAAGAAGGATGTACACCTTCAGATAATAACGAGAGTGTCACGACGGAGAACATGGCAATGGAATTGGCATTGGCAGTGGCGTCGGCATTGGCATGGCATTGACATGGCATTAGCATAGCATTGGTATGGCATTGGCATGGTATTGGCATGGCACTAGCATGGCATTGGCATGGCACTAGCATGGCATTGGCATTGCATTAGCATGGCATTGGCATTGCATTAGCATGGCATTGGCATTGCATTGGCATGGCATTGGCATTGCATTAGCATGTCATTGGCATTGCATTAGCATGGCATTGGCATTGCATTAGCATGGCATTGGCATTGCATTGGCATGGCACTGGCATTGCGTTGGCATGACATTGGCATTGCATTGGCATGGCATTGGCATTGCATTGGCATGGCATTGGCATTGCATTGGCATGGCATTGGCATTGCATTGGCATGGCATTAGCATGGCATTGGCATGGCAAAGGGTCCGGCTGCTGCAAAGGCAGACAGTCACAGGGCAGGCATGGATGTTGAAAAGCAATCAGTGAAACGGAGAGGGGGGAGTGGGAAGAGTAGAAGGGAAGGCTTATCACATGTGGCCAGTCCTGAGCGATACGAGTCGTGGGGCAGAGGGGGAGTCACACTGCCATATCACTGCCATATCACTGCCATATCACTGCCATATCACTGCCATATCACTGCCATCTCACTGCCATCTCACTCCAGGGTTACCAACATGGCAGACGTGGCAGGCATGGCAGGCATGGCAGGCATGGTAGGCATGGCAGGCATGGTAGGCATGGCAGGCATGGCAGGCATGGCAGGCATGGCAGGCATGGCAGGCATGGCAGGCATGGTAGGCATGGTAGGCATGGTAGGCATGGTAGGCATGGTAGGCATGGTAGGCATGGTAGGCATGGCAGGCATGGCAGGCATGGCAGGCATGGCAGGCATGGTAGGCATGGCAGGCATGGCAAGCATGGTAAGCATGGTAGGCATGGCAGGCATGGCAGGCATGGCAGGCATGGCAGGCATGGCAGGCATGGCAGGCATGGTAGGCATGGCAGGCATGGTAGGCATGGTAGGCATGGTAGGCATGGTAGGCATGGTAGGCATGGCAGGCATGGCAGGCATGGTAGGCATGGTAGGCATGGTAGGCATGGTAGGCATGGTAGGCATGGTAGGCATGGTAGGCATGGCAGACATGGCAGACATGGCACGGACTGGAGAGGTTGGTGGAGGAGAGAAGTGTGCAGGTGGATGGACAAGTGTCCCGATGCACGGGGTAGCAGTGTTGGAAGGAAGTGGCAGAGAGAAAAAGATGCATTGAGAAAGGCAACGGCGATTGATAAGAAGAATCGCAGGGAATCATTGTGAACAAAAATGGGCGGAAGAGCGACGCTCTGGGGAAAATGGCAATGGAAATTGGGTGAAATTGGCCATGACCTTTGACTGGGGAATGACAATGGCAAGCTCACTGTACGGAATGTAGTGGGAATTGATTGGAACAAGCACAATGGGAAGCTGCCGAGATAAATGCAAACGACAGTCTGATTGGGAAAATGCCAATGCCAGAAATCTCAGCAAATGACAATAAAAAACGATAGGGAAAATGAAAAATATATGAGAGATTGTGAACAAGAGGAAGGCGAGATGATATGCAGTTGATTGGTTTAACTGGATCTTAGTATGGAAAATGGCCATGAGTATTTTCCTACAGAAAATGACTACGGAAATGGATTGGAAACATGACTTCACTTCCCTTTTCCTCCAACACCCACTTGCATAGAGAGACTAAACCATGCTAGGAATGCAATGAAGCTGAACTGGAACCAAACCCCTAAAGTTTGGATGGGGATTTTTTTTCTTTTCTTTTTTTCCTTTTTTTTTTTTTGCAGCAGATCCATCGCCATGTCCAGCCATCAGCCTCCCCACAGGCCGCCCTCCAGCTGGCCACATGCCTCCACCTCTCCTGCCATCTCTCCCACAACATCCTGCCACCAGCCTCCACCGATGATGCTCATCCCGGGTGGGCCTGGGTGTCCGCTTGTGGGCTTTCCAGCTAGGGTGGGAAAGGGCGAGCACAAGAGGGTGGGGGACAGGGGGATGCACTCGCATAGACTACGGTACTCACTTAAAATGTCTATTCGATCACTCAGGGTTAAATTGTTCCCCCACTCTCCTTCGCTGCATGTCGCTGCAAGTAGGAGTCACATACATTCATGTGTTCTTCCCCACAAACCTGCCCCCCCACCCTTCCCTGCCTCCCATCAGGTGGGAATTGCCCCAACCCAGCCCAGGTTAGGAGTGCTGCTAGTGCATGTGGCCATGGCTGTCAATGCTACTGAGGTGACAATCACAGCCATGCAACTCCTGGCGCCTTTTAAATAGTTCCGCAATTGATACCGTAGTTTTCATAACACAAGCCCTTCGGGCGAATGCGAGTCATCAACGCTATCGGTGTGGAATATCCAGTTACTTCAACACACAAGCAAGGTACCGTATTACGTATGGTACTGCATTACAGTACGTATAAATCTAACATCTGCCTTCTGCTCCAGGGGAGCACAGACCAATCAACGTCAGTGAGCTGGTCACACTCCTCCACATCCAGCAGCTGCAACGCCTTGAGCTCACTCAGATCAGCTGGCAGCGCCTGCAGCCGCGCACAGCCACTCAACTCAAGAGTCCTGAGCCGTGCAAGCCGTGAGAAGTTGGGACACAGGGAGCGGATGGAGCAGTGCAGAATCGACAGGTCGTTCCGGCAGGCAAGCTGGGTGAAAGAGGCGGGCAGATGCTCCAGCTGCGTGCAGCGAAAGAGCAGCAGCTCCCGCAGCCGGGATAAGGAGCCGATGTCACGCGGCAGAGAAGGCAGTTTGGGCGCCACGCGAACCTCCAAGGACGTCAGACTCTGCAGCGCCGTGACACTCGCTGGCAGCTCCCTCAACTCGCCCACACGGGCCAGCGTCAGCTTCCGCAGCTGCGGCAGTGCTGACCCGAAATCAGCCGGCAGCCTTTGGAGATTCATGGCGTTGTCAATATGCAGGGAGCGCAGCTGAGAAAGGAAGGTCACGGCGAAGGGAAGCTCCTCAGCATCGCCGAGCCCACGTGCGGCCACGGCAACCCTGATCAGGGAAAGCTCCCGAAGACCTGTCAGCCTGGAGACGTCTGGCAGAACCATCGCCTGCCTGTCGCTTCCCCAGCTGAGCGCTTCAAGCGAAGCGGGCAGGAGTGGATCGGGACGTGTGAGGTCGCCACATGTGGCCACCTTAAGCTGCTTGAGCCTCGTCAGGCCGTCCCACCTTGTGGGCACGGAGGTGAGACTTGCGCAGTTCGAGAGTGTGAGAGCTTCAAGGGCAGTCAGGCATGTCAGCGATGCTGGAACGGGCGGAGACGTTAGACGAGAGCAGGAGGAGACGTGCAGGTCGCGCAGGTTGCTCAGCTCTCCCACGCCCTCTGGCAGCTCCTCCACTCCGCACTGGTGAAGCGATAGGCTGGTCAGGGAAGAGATCTCGGTTAACGAGCATGGGAGATGCCGCTGCTGCAAGCTCTCTGTCAGAAGAAGCGTGTGGAGGTTACTCAGGCGTCCTATGTCCGCTGGAAGCGCCACTCGCCCGAGGCAGCAAGGCAGCAGAAGCCTGCTGGCAGCTCGCGGATTGACTCGCACGAGAGCAGGGAGAAGGTTTTCAGGGAGCTGAGCTGGCACACGGAGTCAGGCAGGCTCGTAAACGGCAGCCTTTCCAAGCCCAGAGTTTTCAGGGAAGACAGGCTCCCAATGTTTTCAGGTAGGCAGCGAAGTTGGTCGCAGCTGGAGAGTAACAAGGTCTCGAGATGCTTCAGGGAACAGAAACTTTCTGGTAGCTCCTCCAAGAGACGGCAGTCGAAAATGGTCACCTCACGAATGCGCGGCAGCGATTCCGCAAAGTTGTCCGGAAGCCGCTTCAGTTCATCGCAATAGGAGATCTGCAGCCGTTCCAGACTTGTGCATGGCCAATCGGACAGCAACAGCTGGCAGGTACTCCACGATTTGATCAACGGTAGCTGTGCGATGGTGAACACAGGCGAGCTCGGATCACCAAGAGAAAACCTGGTGTGGAAAGACATTGAAAGGTTAGTGATGCTGGGAAGACGACGCACGTTGGAGAGCTGCTTATCGCTCAACTTCGAGGAAACAATGTGGAGAGTTGTGAGAGAGGCGAGGTTTCCCAGATCTGGAGCTTCCAAGGCGGAGGCAGCTGTTAACGCCAGGGTGTGAAGACGCGTTAGCTGGAAGAAGGAAGGCGGTAGGTCAGCGTCTCGATGGAGGCAGAGCAGTGAAAGCTGCTCCAGCTGAGTGCATCGCTAAAAGAAGCGATCCAGACCAGCTTCGGTGATCGGGTGCAGGTGCTTCCCCCGGGCATCAATCAGACGCTGCGTGATCGCGCGTCCCACCGTGGAGAATCGTGAGCTTCGGACACGACGATGCGAGGTGAGCGAGGAAAGCGTCGCCTAGGTTATCCATGCTGCCGTTGCAGAGACGGAGATGGGTGAGGTTTGGGAAGCAAGCGACAGCATGAGAGACATGATGTAGGGAAATAGCATGCTTTTGTTCGACGAGGAGGGTGGAGACGTCACGCTGAGCTACATCGCGCCAACGTCGGCACACTAACGACACGAGGAAGATCTTGGCAGCGTTTGGAACGGCGGAGGGAGTTGGAAGTGGAAACGTTTCTTCGTCGAGACGGTAAGCGTTGTCTGAAACGATCGCACAAACGTGCAACGGCTTCGGCTTCAATGCGTGAGAGTCGGAATTCCTAGATGTGAGCGATAGTATCCTAGCGAGGACGTCGCTGGGAAGGTTGTTGATATGCGTTGCTGACCTCATCGTCTTGTGAGGGATCATGGTTGAGCGAGGATAAGAGGAGCGGATGCAGCAACCTTGAAGCCTAGCCTGAGTTGGAAAAACGAGAGTCGCGTAACAGCAGTCAGGGGGAATGAAAAATGGAGGTTTATGGAAAAGCGGTGAGAGGCAATACCCGAAAGATGAAAGATGACAGTAATGGAGACGAGGGGATACTGTACGAGTGAACTGGGGAAATGGTTGAGAATTCAGAGATTCATGTGTGCGGTGCAAGGTGTAGGAGGGATGTGGTGGTGCCTCGCAAGGGCAAGGAGGGTGGGGCTTCCAAGGTGACACGGGCTTGGGGGGAGGGGTTTGGCTTGGCGAACGACAGCACGTCTTGAGCGAACTGCTGCGATCAAGGGAATGGGTGTGGAGCGGATGAGGGAATGCTTCGTGACGGACAGAACAGCACTCTCGTGACATGAGAGGGGGATTCGACGGTGTTGCTTTCCTAAAGGTATCCGCCAGCCAACTAGGGTTACCAGGACTACAATTACAAGAGCAGCACGAAGGAGGTTTTGCAATGTTTCGCTAGGTGTTACAGTAGATTCGAGTCCGATAATTATGGTACGGTTGAGTACGACTCCCGGCGGTAAATGCGCAGTCAGGCTTCTATGCCGATCTTCCAGCCTATGCTGTTTTACCTTCTGCGACTGTCACTGCCTAGAATCGGAGAAGCTGACGGCCATTGTTAGTATCAATTCGTGTCTTAGGTATAGGGGGTTCAGTGCTTGCGTCGTGAATCGTCGTCTCGCACAATTGTGGTTACCCGATCAGGTGCACGCGGCGTTTTACGTCCGCCTCAATGACACCTCCGCCGCGACTCGGCATTGAAAATGTACATCGTAACCGAGTTGTTTCGACTTGCGTTTTTATCGAATGAATCTTGCGATGTCAGCTGTTTCGGCGAATCCAGTGGTCTCATGACTCGGTTTCTGGGAATAGGCCATCTCAGCGATTCCGGTTACAATTCTCATCGGATGATCTATTTCAGCGAGCATCAGCCTTTTTTCCTCGCCGCCTTCTCCCCTTCCTCTCATCTCCTCTTACGCTCGTTTCGGCCGTCCAGATGACACCTCTGCCATTCTCGCCGCCATTTGTGTGTTCGATATTGCCACGTCCCACACGTGACCCGTAAATCTGGCACACGCAACCTTCGATGCGCGGTGGTTTGATTGTGCCTACGCTGAAGAATGTTCCCTTTTCCCTTATTCCCTGTCGGTATGTGTACTGCCAATCATCCGCGCTGAAGTAGCTGTGGTTGTTTTGAGTTGGAATGTACAGTTGCCATGTTCACTCCTCCTGGCCGTTCGACGCTGACCCTCCTCTTGTCACAAGTGGTGTTTGTTGTCTCATTTAAAACGAAACTACTCAATTCAAATTGATTCAATCGCATGTATCTAATCTCCCTCAGCCTTCCCTGCCTGAATTTCTCTAGACAATCGGCACCCCCTCGCCGTCCCCCTCTTGGTACCACCACTCTTGCGGTGCATAGCAGACGATCAGCCAGAAACACCTATTATTCATGGCGCATCAGCACCGCTCTCCCATCCAGCAGTACGCCCACATCCAGCAGTACGTCCGCTGCTCCCATCTACTTCTTTCTCAAACATGCGCTTTCTTTTCTCTTTGCAGCGCCACCTTTTCTTCCTTCTCCCAGCTTTATATTAAATTTGCTCTTTTCGCCGTCCCCCCTCCCTATTATCTCCTCTCCCCCACTCCCTCCCATCCCACCCACGTTTCAGCCTATCGCTTTCGAAGCCACAGCCACCAGCACGAGCAGTAGCAGCAGCGTCAGCAGCAGCGGAGGCGTCAGCAGCAGCGGAGGCGTCAGCAGCAGCGGAGGCGTCAGCAGCAGGGGGGATGGCAGCGTCAGTGTCGCCTCCTTCGTGGGCCCACACCACACGGGCTGGCGGGAGTGGTGCTGATTGCGCCTGCTGCGGCAGGAAGGGTGGATCTGAAACTTCCCCCAGAGCACATGTTTTGACCTGTGTGCCAAAAAGGCTCATGGCGCCATCCGCACATGTTTCTAGCGGTCTGTCACTACGAAGGCATAAGAAGGTCAGTGTAGTGTCGTGAAGCGTGTTAGCCCACGGCCTGGTGTGGCAGGCCTGTTTGTGGTTCGTCTTGACTCGCTGCTACTCGTCATGGAGGGAGGAGAGCATCATGGAAGCCACCTTCCCGTTCCTGCACGTCAGTTGAATTGAAGCACATCCGCCTGGAGGAATGCGAAACATTCTTCACCATTGGTGGTGATCTCCTCAGCTCGCCACCTGCATCACGTTCATTAACGACAGGTCCTTTGATTATCGGACACTCTCTGCTCTCACTGACCCTTTGCCTTCCCTCTGCGCCAAAACCGTTATCTTTGGCTGCCTCGACTCGACCATCACCCTCGTCTTTCCCCCCTTTCCTCTTCCCCTCCCTCTCTTGCCATCCAGACAAGCTTTGGTTGTCCTCGCCGCTTATACATGCCCATCGTGGCCGATCCCGGTTGTGCTTGTGCGCTCGGCATTGCCATGCCAGTCATCCATTATGTGATGTGTCAAGCCGCCACACACACATTTCTGCTGGATGCCGGGTAACTGGCTTGACTTGACTCTGCCTCCTTTATAAGGATCCTCCATTCTCCACTAGAAGCTTCTAATATGCTGGCTTATGGAACGTCTACAGTTGAAGTATGTGCGACTCTATTTATTCACATATGCAGCGGCAGAGCTACCCTTTGTTGAATGCAAATAGTTTCCCCCTCTTCCCCAACCCTCTCTCCCCTTCCTTATTTCCCCTTCATCCTGCTTCTCTCCCTCCCCCTTTCCACCCTCCCACTTCATTCCCCCTCCCCTTTCCCCATCCCCACCTGCCCGCCCCATCCCCACCCGCTCTCCCCATCTCCCTCCCCCTCCCTCCTTCCCTTTCTCTTCCAGTGCGTCACCGCAGGTCGCCACACATGACTGTTGTTCAGGCCGCCACAGCACCACTTTTCACCGCACCAAATCCAGCAGTCAGCCCAGCTGTCGTTCTTTGCTCAGCGATGGCATCATACAGAGGGAAAATGCGTGTCACGGGAGGATTTCACAGCGGTGGCGGCGGCAGCACTGGCAGTGCCGCCACTGTTCCAGCAGATACAGATATATGAGGTGGGTGTGTGTGTGGGGTGGTTGTGTGGGCAGGGTGGTTGTGTGGGTGGGGTGGTTGTGTGGGTGGGGTGGGTGTGTGGGTGGGGTGGGTGTGTGGGTGGGGTGGGTGTGTGGGTGGGGTGGGTGTGTGGGTGGGGTGGGTGTGTGGGTGGGGTGGGTGTGTTTGGGGTAAGTGAGTGCCTCCCCAATTGCCTTCCCCCTATCCCTCTCTCTGTTTCTCTCTCCTCTTCTCTCCCCTCATCTCTCCCTTTCTCTCTCTTCCACGCTCATCGCTGCACCCCAAACGCAACTGGCCAGCAGACCTGCAAGGCCCAATGTAACACCCGTGTCTCTCCCCAAGAGCTGCGCTACTCCCAGTTGTCTCTGCCCTGTCCCCTCTTTCACTCCCCCTTCTGACTGAAATTCCCCCGACTGCATGCCTCCCTCCCGTGACCCGTCCTCTCTAACCTGCTGGTCCGCCTCCCCCCTGTTCATTCGCGCCTCTCCCAATCTCGTTTTCCTCTCCTCTCCTTTTCTCCCCTCTGCTTTCTCGCTGGCTGCCTTCCGCCTGTCTTCACCTGGTTCCCCCATTTGTTTCGTTGCCCTTCCCTGTCCCACTGCTGTCCCAATCAGCTGGGCACGCTGGCACAGCTGCTACAGGGCAGCGAAGTGGAGCACGTGGTGCTCGTTGGTATCACAGGGGCGTGCTGCTTGTGCGCACGTGACTGCTGCCGTATGGCTCGTTAGCCAAGCATGCACAATTGCATAGCAACCAATTGGAGCATGTTTAGTGGTCAGGGCAGGTGAGACGTGGGGCAGGTGAGGAGTGGGGCAGGCAAGGAGTGGGGCAGGTGAGGAGTGGTGCAGGTGGGGAGTGGGGCAGGTGGGGAGTGGGGCAGGTGGGGAGTGGGGCAGGTGGGGAGTGGGGCAGGTGGGGAGTGGGGCAGGTGGGGAGTGGGGCACGTGTCGTTCCCTCTCCACTTGCGTCCCAGTTCCCGTCTCCCCGTCTTCTCCCTCTCCTCGTCCTTTCCCGCTTCCACTCCTCCCTGAGTTTCAAACCCGACTCTTTTTTTCCCTCCTGTCTGCTTGGAGGAAACTTGTTCCTCCCTTGGCTTAGCTCCTCAAATTCTCACTCCTTTGTTTCCTCTCCTCCTCTCTTCCTCTCTTCTACTCTTCACTACCCACCATAACGCACACAGACCCAGCAACTCATGTGTGCCTCTCATCCCGCAGTGCTCTCATCTCACGCTCCCATGCATCAAGTCAGAGCGATACAGTAAAAGGAAGCATATCTCAGGACACTGTGGCAGTGCTGCTGGCGGCAACGCCAGCTGTGTTTCCTCCCCTCCTCCAATCCCCGTGGGCGCGTCTCATCAGTATCCGCCTCTCCCTGCCTTCCCTCACATCCGCTTCAGGGCGGCACCACGAGGGGCAGCGTGTTAACGGAGGATCTGGCAGCCGTGGTGCATTGAGCGCGTGCTGTCCTCCTCCCTCCCCCCCATGGTGCACAAGTAGTACTAGTGCATGCAGCCCGCACTGTCTCCCCGCTCCCCCACTCGTCCCTCCTCCATTGTTGAGTCGTCTCTCCTTGACCCCCCACCACCCCCTCAGGGCAACACCATGAAAGGAAGCGTGTCACGGGAGGATCTGGTAGCCGTGGTGGCGGCAGCGCTGGCAGTGCCACCGCCGTGCCGACAGAGACGCATCATTGAGGTGGGCGTGTGGGTGGGGCGGGGGGAGTGTTGGGTTCACATGGGTTTGTGGGGAGGTGGGTGTGTGGGTGGGGGTTTTGCCTGGGAGAAGTAGTGTGTGGTTGAGGGGGTGTGTGGGGGAGGTGGGTGTACTTGAGTGTGTGTAAGTATATGTGAGTGCTGCCTGAAAACTTTATCTTCCAGGGTTAATGTTGAGCAAACACCTGCATATCTATCGGCAAGGCACAACAAGAAGCACCGCTGCCAATGCCATGATCCATCAAGAGCCATTCTTTACTCCGTTTCCCGCGCCGCCCTTCCTCACCCGTCCTCACTCCCTGCTTTTCTCCCCTCTTCGCGTCCCTCATCTCTCCCTTTCTCTCTTTACTGTACTCATTGTCACCATACTCATATTTCCCTTCTCATCGCTGCAACCAAGCACCTTTCGCCAGCAGACCTGCGAGGCCCAATTCAACACCTCGTGCCCCCCCTCCGGCCCGGTCTCTCCCATCCCATCCAAGGTGGTCAACTCCGATATGCCAAGGGACTCCAACGATGGAAACGAATCTTTGGAACAAATAGCTGGGCTCCCGACAGAGCCCATTTCAACCTGACATGTGGATACCACACACGCACGCCTTCTGCGGAAAATCTGTATATCTATGTTCCAGCGACATCTGGTAGTGCAGTGCAGCCGCTATTCTGCTACATGGGGCTATGCTGCAGTGGTTGATGGAGAAAATTGTTATGCAGTTTAGAAGAATTCCATGCCATGTGAAACACAAGCCAGCAATAGCTTGGCAATGGTGTGTGCAATGCATACCGTAAGATCCCCTTGTTCAATCTTTGGGGCGATAGAATTTTGTACGTATAGACATATGTGTTATGCAAAAATATAAATACTGGAGCCATGAACACATTGACAAGCAGAGAAGGCACCACATTGCTGCTACTACTGTAGATTACATTTACACAATTGACCCCCACAAATGTAGACGTAGCGTGCCGATGGGAATGCCACACACTGACCCCACACCTGCCAGACAGCTGTCTCCCACCTGGTACCTGCATTGTCCCATCAGTTGGCCATGTTGCCACCACATACGGTACTGCACTGCAAGTGCTGACGCTGAACAGCTCTGAAGAAAAACCAGTTGCTCCTTACTGTGGTTTCACAGAGGCCAGTGGCAGCATCAGGCAGGTTGTAATGCCTGAAATAGAGAATCAGCACCGCATGGGGACTTGGACACACAGATACAGGATGGGTTCATGTGTCCGCCTGAACATGCGAGAGCGAATGCCGTTCACCATGCCGTTCACCATGCCGTTCACCATGCCGTTCACCATGCCGTTCACCATGCCGTTCAATCTCATCCTTCTCGTTTCATTCTGAAATTCCTGTGCCCAGCCACTCCCGCACGCTCACATCACCTCATTTCATGTCACGCCCGCTCACCTCACCTCATCCCATCCAGCACTCCCATCAACTCATTTCATCTTAAACTCCCATCACCTCATCCCACCCCAAGTCATCCCGGACTGCACAAAATCAAGTTGGCACAACCATCACGCTGGCTGGATAAGGGGAAATGGGGGAAGTTATCGGGAGAACCGGCAATAACAAGCTGACTGGAAAAGGTAAAAACGGAGAATCGATGTGACAAATGAGAATTGGAAGCTGGAAAGTGGAAAAATGGGAAGTTGAAGGCGGGAATGAAGGCATTTAGAAACTAAATCTGCAAAGCTGATAACGCAAGAATGGCAACGGGAAGATGAATGTAAATGTGATTGACTCTGTAAGCTTTCCAAGGTCCATGGGGAATGGAGATGGGAGGATAACTCACCTCCGCCAGCCTCATACATAGCGCCCTTCCCCCTCCTGCTTGAACCCCAACCTTTCAATCACTATCTTTATGGGAACATCACAAGCAGTCATGATATTGCGATGATGAAAGAGCAAGATCTTGCGTAGAAGATGTCTACGGGTGAACAGGAACGAGCAAACAAACATATCATGCACACATGGGTAACATTCACATCATGCATACAGAGCAAACAGCATTAGCTTAGGCATGGGTAGAATGCGGAAACGAGTGCAGGCAGCAAGAGTCTAGCAGAATGCATGCAGGAGTGCCAAAACAATGACAGACGGAAACAAAACATGGGAGAATTGCATTGCAGAATGAGAACGAGGGAATAACATTGGGAAGAGGGAGAACAACAGGAAAACAACAACAGGGAGAATGGCAGTGGGATGATGAAAGTGGGAGAATGGCAGTGGGATAGTGAGAGTAGGAGCATGGCAATGGGATGGTAAGAGTGCGAACATGGCAGTGAGAGTATAAGTCGAATATAAGGCACGAACCATTTACCTCGTCCCTCCCTCACAATCTCAAAGCCACTGCTGATTCCATTTTGACAATTGATGTTAATTCACAGGACATACTGGATTTATACCGCATATATGCCATCTGTTGTCATCCCAGTCACTCATTCTAAGTTCTTTCATTCTTTTGTGTTCAACTTGACCATTTCTGTCCATCATTGTCGCTATGGTCTGCCTTTGACTCGTGTATCAAAATTTCTCCATGCTCTGACCATTGCGCATCAGCATTGACCATTGTATCTATTCAGATTCACCATGATTGTTCCATTTGGGGATTGTGTAATTTCCAATTACACAGTGCAAGTCCAATCTGAACATGAAACATGGTCAGCCTGCCTCAAGACGCTCTGTTTCGCACTCATTCCTCCATTTCATGATGCCCATTCACCGCCATCCATACCAGAGAATGAAAAGACGATGCATATATTAATAATACTAGACCAGACATGAGTACTAAGCCTAAAGAGGCACCATACCATTCCTTTCTCTCCATCCACCATTCATTCCCATCATTCCCACAACATCCTGCCAGGCAGGATGGAAAAAAAGGGGTGTACCCCTACCCCTTATTTGCTGTTGTCCCTTCCACATTCACCTTTGCTGCATCATGCTTTTCCGATTTTGGCATATGCTTCGACTTTGTAACAGAGTTCTTGGTAGCAGCTGCAGCAGTAGCAGCGTCAACAGGGACAACAGCAGCTGAAGCCTTCCTCAGGTTTGACAGCCCAACAGGAGAACGGTGGCTGAGCTGCTTGGGCTGTTGGGCGTCCTCATGGATCCTCCCAACACGGCAGGCAACAGCATGGGCTTGAGCACCTTGCTGTCTGCTCTTCCCTTTCCATGCTGGTTCCTGAGAGCTGAATGTTGCAGTTTCGGGAGCCTTTTTTTGTGAGGCCTCGTTTCTGGTGGAGCTTTTTATCACTGAATCTTTAGTGCTGGATTTTGCAGCAGGAGTGCTGTTTGCACTGCTGGAGCTGAAGGTGCAGACCATCACGCTCCTGTTGCTCTTGTTAGCATCATTCTTACTGGCAGCAGTTTTTTCAACCATAATCCAAGGCGATTTCTTGCCTGTGGAGCTCAGAAATTCGTCCTTGGACAGGAAGGTCACGTTTCCTTCATTGCTGCAGATGCTTTCGGCGTTTATGTACTGTTGACGGAATTCCAGCAAGTCCAACTCGCTCATGTTTGAGAATTCGTCTTCAGAATCCTCGGAAATCCGTGCCCTTTTCGCACTTGGAGCAGCAGCAGCAGCAGCAGCAGGCGTGGATCGCTTGCGTGCTGCATCGCTCCAGCTGAGAGAGGCGGAAGCTGAGGCAGCAGGAACGGACCCGTGGTCCTCTTCCCAGAAGAAGAGGTCGTCGGGGTCAGCCTTGCTGCATGCAGCGAGGGTTTTCACGGCCATCAGCAGTCAGGTGCAAAGAAAGCTTTGAGGCTTGAGGAAGGGGGTAGCAACGAGCTGTGTGAGTACAGAACGATGTGATTCAAACTGAAATGAAATGGGTGTCAGAGGGGGATTTGTCTTTGTGACTATGAGAGCAGTTCTGGTTCTAACAAGATGCTGATGAGCAGTGACGAGCCGCTATTGTTGTCGGCGGTAACCAAAAGTGGGAGTTCCGTTGGCAACGGGAGTTCCAGGTTTGGTGCCTAGGCTGGGGTTTTGGTGCCTGTTCGTTTGCCACGGAAATTCTGGATCTGACAGATCCAATGGCACCCGAAGCAGGCGACGTACTACCCGAAGTTCGCGCAACGCTCTACAGTTGATGATGTGGCTATCGATATTGTGTGAGAACTCTAGACGGGTGGTTCAGTCGGGCCCACAATTCTGACACAGTGGCTGTAAATGCAGCCACGGAGAGTTCTGGGCCTCCGAAGCATGAGGTTAGGCAGTCACACCTGGGCTTGCGGTTCCACGTCATGCAAATCCGACTCGGATTAGCCCTCTGACTGCTGGGAATGACATGGCGTTTGGACGCCATGGGCTGATGACGAAATCACTGACGCGACCTGGGCTACTCGATCCCGATGTAAGGGCTACGACGCGCTGCGGCTAAGCGGACAGCGGAAGCATTGAGGGTTGGCTAGCGAGTTTTGCGCCAGAGGCTCGGGGATTGGTCGCTCACGGGCCTTATTTTTAGGTCGGCTAGTGGTGCAGTTAGTTGCGGCAAGGTCGAGGGTAAGCTGTAGGCGAAGAACAATCTAGTAAACAATGGTACATCACTGGTTACGGTAAGGTTTTAGGTCGTTCGTATTTCACAATAACTAACTGGTAATAAACAAAAACACGAACTCTTTTGAGATCAAGTCTGTTCAGCTCAAAGTTGATAACATGAATACAGGTTTTGACTTGTTAGCAGGAAACAGCTCAAATATCAGATGGTGCTGTCATGCGGGCTTAATTCGTTGCAAACCATGGGGATGACAGACACCACCCATTGATGTAAGCCCTGCCAAACTAGTATATAAATATAGCAACAATATACCCTTTTTTTCCAGCAACACCAAAATCCAATCTACAGCCCCTGCTGCTACCCAAGGGGGTCTTTCTCCATGCAGTCACGGTACGGTACACCATTTCCTGTTCACTATCTGCACTGCCCTTGCCAGGAGATGGTCAGGCAGCAGACCTGGTGACGGGTTCATCTGCACCTTGTGGGCGTATATCCCCTGCTGCGCCAACCAATCTACTGCGCCCCACTGCTGCTCCCTGACTGCATCGTGCAGAGGAGTTCCTGGGGGAGTGGCACACGGAAGGAGCGGTGCAAAGGAGCCGGCAGGGCGACTACAGGAGAAAGGAATGGAGAAAGAGGGGGTGGGGGGCAGGGGGGAGGCGAAGAGGGGGAAGGGAATAACAGCTCAGAAGCAGCAGCACAGCTCATGATAGTGCAGCTACTCTGCACAACAGGAAAATGGTAGGAAACAACATTAGATGCTTCTCTGCCCACTCACAGCACTTATCAGTGCAAGCAAGGATGTCGGCACCGTAACGCTTCAGCACTTGCATGCACGGCACGTGTCCCCCCCCACACAACTCAGTGCATGGGTGTGCTGCGGTTGTGCGTGCGCACTCCTGCTGGCATGGCCAGGCCCAAGAGCGCCTGCACCTGCAGTGGCATGCACGGGGAAAGAGGGAACACGAGTATGGGAAGATGTTTTCATTCCATACGCCCATGCGCTGCTCACCAAGCATCTAGAAGTGAGTGAGAGAGTGATGAACTGCAAGTGGCGATGTATGGTGCGGGTGTTCTGCAAGCGTTTGAACGCAGAACGCAATGCTTCCCCGGCGTTTTTCTCCACATAGTTCTGGGGAGAAGCGAATTGAGGGAAGGACGGCATGAGGACACGGCATGCATACAGGATACCGCGAGTGTACACAAGACTCTCCTTCCCCTACCCCTGTGCCCCTGCTATGGCCACAGGGGCCGGGCATAGCAGCAAAGGACGGTGCCAGAAAGCATGGAGAGAGATGGAGGGACGAGCCATAGACGCAGGCGGAAGGAGAGGAGGGAGCAGGGAAGACGAAGGAAGGAAACGATAAGTGAAGATGAATTCTATAAATAATAAATATTTTGCTATACCTTGGTAAAAAATGAAGACACAGAAAACCCACCACAAGTAGATCCCCGTTGCGAGCAGCAACATGCAGCACAGTCCTGCCATGTCTATCCACGATAACATTCAAGTGCCTGGCGTCCACAGCAACACCCCATCTCTTCAGCATGCCATTCAGCTCCTCCACATCCTCATCCGACAGACCACGCCCATCTGTACCAGCCAATCCATGCACCCTTGCATTTGCTACGCCCTGCAAGTTCCCGACTGCCTTCCCCGCTGCATTTCTTGACGTTCTCTCCGACACGAATGAGGTGATGTCCCGGAGAAGCGTTATGTCGACCAGCTTCGGAGGGGATGGGCGGGATGCAGCACAGGGGCGTGCCGAGGAGGGGCGTGTGCTGTAATGATGTGAAGGGAGTCGGACTGTCACAATGCGGGGTGCTGGGGAGAGGGGTGCCGTGCATTGCGGGGAGGCAGAGACCAATGAAGAAGAGCCGGGGAGATTGCTACCGTAAGTGCGTGACGACAGCTGGCGAGGCGAGACGAGAGTGGGGATGGTGTCAGGGCCAACAGATTCAACAGCGGGCGATAGAGCAGTGACAGCAAAACAGGAAGGGGTGGCTGCAGTGGCTGAGGTAGCAGGAGGGCAATGGGGTGGCGGCAGATTTGTATCAGCGATGTAGACGAGAGTGAGCGGGTGAAATTTGACGTGAAGGGATGGTTGTGTGGTGTTGGTTGCCGGCAGTGATGAGGGGAGGCCCAGAGACGGAGACTGGGGCTGCGTGTGCCGTCCTGACTGCGCTGCCCCTTGCTGTGCCGCTGACTGGCTCTCCAATGGTGGCTGAGGCGGTGTGGATGGATGGGCGGCACAGCGGAGGGGCCTCGCAGAGGTGGTACTCCCACGCGCTGAGGGCGGGCTGCTGGCAGGCGGATGGATGGGCAGCACGCATGGGATGGGATGGGATGGGATGGGATGGGATGGGATGGGATGGGATGGGATGGGATGCGATGGGATGGGATGGGATGGACACAGAAGAGGGGGTGACAGTGGAGGAACAGGGAGTAGAGAAAAGGAAGTTGACGGCGGAATGAGGGAGGTGGGAGAGAAGACACAGAGATGGAGGAACGGAAGAGAACAGCGAGTGGGGAGGGCAGAGCGAGTGGGTCTTCGCTCATAGTGGAAGAGCAGCAATTCTAAAGAGTGGCGCTTAAAGCAACAAAAGGAAACGAAACTGAAAAAATCTTTCCTGGAAAAACGATTAGTAGAAACCGTAAAACCCCTTCACTAAAGAGAATCCTTACAGCACAAACATGTTTCGGCTTACGGGGATCATACCCGCTTAGCCTTCATCAGTGTGACTCAGATCCACAAAAGAGAAAGAGTTCGGACAGAAGCAAGCTAAGTAGCTAGCAAAATGCCCTCGAGATCTACATATGTACAGTCGACTACCCAGAGTGACATGCACTCGGCCAACAAAGCAAATGGGGTACACCCAGGGTGCAAAGTCAGCCTTCGAGAAAAGTCTTCGTCAACCAATTCGTTGATGTAACCGCGCGCGCACCAGTAACTTTTGCAAGTTACACGCACACTTCCAAGCTGTAATAATCCTCTCCGTATGAAATCTGCGAGCAGTGAGGTGCATTTTGAGGCGCCTCAAAAGGACCCCCAGCCTGAGGCGAGCTGTCACCGGAGTGAACAGAACCTTCAAGACCAGGGGTCCGCGTTGGGGGAGAGGGATGAGCTTGTGAGCTTGGCGCGCAGTAGTAGTCTCCCAAAGGAGAGGGCGGTTTCGGAAGAACACACTCCGAAAAATGGGCAGAAGAAAGTCCCCAGGATAACCGCGACGTCTAAGCCGATGGAAAAATTCGTGCTTAGAGGCTAGGAAAGCTTTGGCAGATGTCGAGCGTAACAGGTACCGTCTCAGTTCTGCACGGATGAAGCTAACCTTGCAGTGTCGCGGGTGGTAAGAAGAAAACGGCAGGTACAGGTAACTATTCATGGGTTTCTGAAATGTCTTCAGATCCAGGTTACCCTTCTCGGCAAAACGTGGTCCCTTGAAGATGACCATATCAAGAAAGTCAGCCGAGGAGTCCGAGATGTGCCACGTCAACTTGATGTTGGGATCCAAACCGTTGAAAGTGCTGAGATAGCACTCCAACTCACTCCGAGAACCTGGCCAAACAATGAAGCCATCATCGATGTATCTCACGTGGCACAACGGCTGCGTCCCGGACCACCTGTGTTTCAGCACCTCGTCCAGACGGCTCATAAACAGCACCGCGAAACACACTGCTGCAGGAGTTCCCATAGCAGTTCCTTGTCGCTGTAAGTACAACTGGCCGTCGAACTCGACAACAGAGTTCATCATCACCCACTCCAGCAAGGCGATGACCGGGAGGTGATTATGGTACTTCCCACTCTGAAGAATGCTACTCACTGCGTCGATACCTCTCTGAAGTGGAATGCTGGGGTAGAGAGCAGTAACGTCGTAGGTGGCTAGGAAGATCCCTTTCGGGAAGGCGGTTTCTTCCAGCTTCAAGAGTAGCGAGAGGGAATCACGGAGGTATGTCGGCTGCTGCAGTACCCACGGTCGTAGTTCAGCATCGAGCCAACGGCTAACGTTCGAAGTCACCCATGAGTGTGAGGCGGCGATCGGGCGCCCCACAAGCTTCTTCTTATGCAGCTTCGGCAAGATGTAGAAGGCCGCGGGCTTCCACCCTCCAGGCGGCTGAATGAAAAAATACTTCCACAAAGTTTCGGGAAGAGCAGGGCCCCAAACGCTGTGCAGTTCACGTAGCTTCCGGTAGACATCGGCGGTAGGATCGTGAGAGAGCAGAGAGTAAGTCGTGCTGTCACCAAGGTGCTCCATGCACAACCGAATGTAATGTCCCCGATCCATCACGGTAATCCCAACATTCTTGTCAGCCGGTTTAATCACCACGTCTCGATCCGCAGCGATGGTGCGCAACGCCTTCCTAACGCCAGCTGAAAGATTCCGACGTCGGTCAGGCTGAGATGCCTTCAACAAGACGGACAAGTCAGAAGACGAGTCCTTGAAGACCTGCTCCGGAATCACCATCCGATCGAGCAGCCACGTCGGGTTACGCACACGAAACCGCGAATCCCTAAGTGGACCGTCCGCATCCTTGAAGAAAAAATGTAACGAGATCTGCCGGAAAAGCTGATCGAGCTCAATTCCGGCCGAAAGGGAAATGGTGGGCGTGGGGATGAACTTCAAACCCAACCCCAGCGCTGTCTTCTCATCCGAAGATAAGATTTTAGCGCTAAGGTTGTGTACTCCGCGGTTTTGGACGCGCAACGCAGCTTGCCGAGGCGTCAGCCATCCAAACCAACGGAGAGCCAGCTCATGGCTGGTTAGTTCTTCTTGCGCGGCCCTTTTTCGGGGCCGCCTCCGCCGTTTTTTGGTCCCTTGGCCGCATCAGATTTGACAGGGCCTCCCGCCTGCTTGTCTTTGTCGGTGCCGGAATTCTGCTTCTGATTCTTTTTCTTCCCACCCCGCTTCCTCCTCGGCTTCGATCCAGCAGGTGCAGCGTTGCCATTCTCCTGACTTTTCTGCTTTCCCGCCGTATTCTTCTGCTTCGGATTGGCAGCAGTGGCCTGCGCAGGGTCTTGTTCCTTAAGAGAGAGATTCTTCTGCAGTTTCTTCGTAAGACTGGCCTCAACCTTCGCAGTAATTTCCTGCGAAGCTTGTCTTCAATCTTCTTAACTTGCTTCGCGAGAATCTCCTCTAACGCAGGTTCTAGCTCCATCTCCTGCACCTCCTCAGACGCAGCAGCTTTCTTCAAATCCTCGGCGGCTTTCTTGCGTTATCTATCCAGCTCCCGGATGGTAAGTTCATCCTTGGCAGCAGCGATGTCGGCTTGCGTTGTCTATCCAACTCCCGGATGGTAAATTCATCCTTGTCAGCAGTTCATTTTGAGGCGCCTCAAAATGCACCTCACTGCTCGCGGATTTCATACGGAGAAGATTATTACAGCTTGGAAGTGTGCGTGTAACTTGCAAAAGTTACTGGTGCGCGCGCGGTTACATCAACAAATTGGTTGACGAAGACTTTTCTCGAAGGCTGACTTTGCACCCTGGGTGTACCCCATTTGCTTTGTTGGCCGAGTGCATGTCACTTTGGGTCGTTGACTGTACATATGTAGATTTCGAGGGCATTTTGCTAGCTACTTAGCTTGCTTCTGTCCGAACTCTTTCTCTTTTGTGGATCTGAGTCACACTGATGAAGGCTAAGCGGGTATGATCCCCGTAAGCCGAAACATGTTTGTGCTGTAAAAATTCTCTTTACTGAAGAGGTTTTACAGTTTCTACTGATTGTTTTTCCAGGAAAGATTTTTTCAGTTTCGTTTCCTTTTGTTGCTTTAAGCGCCACTCTTTAGAATTACTGATCTTCCACTATGAGCGAAGACCCTTGGGACACTGAATGGTTTCCATCTGAAGAGGAAGACGCCAATTCTGAAGAACGCAACTCGTTGAAGAGGCAACGTAGGAGTGGAAACAAGTCACGTTCTGCTCGAAAGGCTTCCGGGCAGCAGTAAACCGGCAACAAATTTCCGCAGCTGGCGTTAACCTACGAATCGATTCTACGAAGTGAACAACCGCGTGATCCTCCCGCTAGACCTTCGCGAATTCGTCCTACCGTCATGGCGGAATCCACTGGTGCGACTCCCATCCAAAATCCTTTCAAGGGATGCAGTGAGAGATTTCCGGGACGATTTCAAGAAGCTGCTTAAGGCGAAAAGTAAGCTTAAGAAGATGATGGAACTCGATGCTGAAGGCACAATTCTGCATAGCATCCGTACTAAAGCTGTCGATTTCCAGACTAACATTGACTCTGTCAGGGAGAAAGCTAAGGCGTCCGTTGCTGAAATCCATCTGCAGAATCAGAAGCGGATCCAGGCAGAGTTTATCGCCTCGAAAGCACTGGAGGTTGAGGAGATCGCGAAGGCGGCTAACTCGCGTATCACTGCTCTGGCGACAAGGATGGAGGATTACATACAGGGGCTGAGTGCGGATCCGGACCTGGTGGTGTCTGACGCTGCCAAGGAGAAGTTTTGTCTACTCAAAGGATTCTGCATAGAGAAAGCCCAAGCCGACATCGCTGCTGCCAAGGATGAACTTACCATCCGGGAGTGGGGAGGGCACAGAGAGTGGGAAGGGCACGGCATATCTTGTCGCCTTGAGAATTGGTTTGACTGGAGAGCACTCGCAGGTGCGTGGCATGGCAGGCGTGGTGCAGGCGTGTGTGCGCCCTCACACACCCTCAACCACCCTCACCCACCCTCAACCACCCTCACACACCCTCAACCACCCTCAACCACCCTCACACACCCTCACACACCCTCAACCACCCTCACACACCCTCAACCACCCTTACACACCCTCACACACCCTCACACACCCTCAACCACCCTCAACCACCCTCAACCACCCTCAACCATCCTCAACCACCCTCAACCACCCTCAACCACCCTCAACCACCCTCACCCACCCTCACCCACCCTCACACACCCTCACCCACCCTCACCCACCCTCACCCACCCTCACACACCCTCACACACCCTCACCGCGCATCTGCAGAGACTCCGCGGCGGACGGCATGGTGCGGAGGACGCGGAAGCCGAACGCCCTTTGCGGCCTGCGCGCGTCGGAGTCGCGCCAGAGCGCGTTGGCGGCGAAGAGAAGCGACGCAATGGCGTCGAGCCGCTGCTGCTCTGTCGTCGCCCGACGTAAGTCGCGCGCGAGGCGATCGGAAAGGCCTTCAACGCCATCATCATCATCGTCGGCTGCCGATGATTGTGCCGCTACTACTGGTGGAGCTCCGTGAGACTCGCTGTGATGAAGCGCCTCGGAATCATGGTCACGCGCTGCGGCGTCGTCAAAACCAAGACTCGCGAATCTGCGATGCAGGTCGGCCATCTGCGCGCATCCGCAATCGCCTCCGTGCCGCAACGCTTTCGCCAACAGTTTACGAAACGACTCGCCGCAATTCTCGCTGACGAACTGCTATGCGCTGATGCTACTCGCCGGTTGTTGCTAGACACTGACGGTAGAAACCATGCTCCTCCGGATTGATGGGAACTGCGGACAGAAGGTTACATATGTAATAAGCCGGTAGTCCCTGGCATCGGCTGGCGAGTGGTCGCGGGTCAAGGGCCATCTACCGATGCGCCTAGGCGGGCCGCACACAGGGACGTCCCGTCCCGTCCCACTGCGATCTCGAGCCTCGGCCATCTCAGCTAGGCCGAGCGCGCCGCGGATGGCGAGCATGCAGGCAATCACCGCCATGCTCGCCGCCGAGATTCCGCCGATGCAAGACTGCGCGAGGGACGCGGTGCGTCGCGATGCGCATGGGCCTGCGATGCGACGTCGCTGACGCCTATCCAGGCGCGCCGCACTCGAAGGCTTCACGAGGAGGTACGAGAGAAGGAAAACCACGACGAAGACTAGTCTCGGCATTCCGATATGCTTCGCTTGTGGATATGACGGCCTGGCTGGCACTCGAATGAATCAAGCAACCTCGGGTGGATGCGGTGAAGGGCCGAGGTTGCCTCGATAGGGGTGAATGTGGTGGTGGCGCGTGGGGTTGCACATCGCTAAGAAATGACCCGATAGAAACAACTGGTCCCATGTCGTGCAGGGGGGGACGTTCTTAAACTTGAAGACGACAATTGAAAAGGCCTTGGATGAAGGATGCCAAGAGTGCAACAAATAAAGAACATCAAGTCCAGAACAAATATTCGTGGTGAGCCCTAGATCGGTAATAGGCTATAAATACTAGGCTGGGTAGAGGTTGGGAAAGGCTATGTCTTTGGCCGGTCTTGCACGGCCGACAATTTAGGTAATGTCCAATACATCACAAAAGAATGCATGAGGGAACCGAAAAAGGTAGCCCATGTTACGCACGCACCTACAGGATCCTGGGGGAAAAAACAACTTGCACTGACTCATGCGTCACTCTCACAACTCATATCCGTCAGTCGGATCAGAAAACCCACATGGCGTCCCGTCGAGCAATGGGATGTTGGAAACAATGCGGGAAAATAGGGATGTGAACAATTGAATGGAAAGACGTGTGTGAATGGGAATGGGAAACGACTTGGACGACAATCATGGCACGTGTGCATGGCAGGCATGGCAGAAAGCCATGGCGAGCAGGAAATAGTGTAGCTCGGGGTAGGATGTGGCTGCTAAGATGATGCACGGTTGGACGGGCGAGTAGGTGTGGTCCATGCATGGGGAGGGAGTGGCACGGAGGGGGAAATGACAGGAAGATTGCCTCGGTAATGGGAAGGTGGCTGGACAAATGACAAAGGTTGAAGTTGACATGAATCATGGCAATGGAAAACTGACATGAACATGGTTATAGGAAGCAAAAAGTGGATCAATCTTTGAGAAAGTGGCAATCGGAAGTTGGCTTGACAAATGGCAATATAAGCAGACTCAGAACTTGACAATTGAGGGTGAGATGCAGCTGAAATGATGAATGTGAGATCGTGTGAAAAATAAAGCATTGGAAAAGTTCACTCGAAAATGGCTTTGGGAAGTTGGCGGCAAAACAGCTGACAAATGAGAAGTGGAAGGGAAAACATGAGCAGATTAGAGTGGCAGTTTTATGAGCAGACCCACAAGAAGTGACAATGGAGGTGTTTGGAGAAGGGAAACAAACAATTGTCAAAAAAAGAGAAGTAAGGATTGAACACGAACATTGGGTAGAATGAGGATGGGAGGCAAAACAAAAACGCACGCAAGCTCCACAGCATTCCCCATCCCCTCTGTCCTGCTCGATTCCCCCATCCTCCCCCTCCCAATCTTTTCAGACACTCTTGGGATGGGAAGGCAGTTGTGGAAGAATGGCACATGAGAGCCATTCTTCCACAACTGCCATTCATTGGGATAACAACACTGACACAACGGCAATGGGACCATTATAATGTGAAGTGCGGACGCAAGAGATGGAAACTGACTATGGAAGATATGAGGATGGCACAAAGATTACTCGAGGATAACACAAGACAAATTGTAATAATAATATGCAGTCATGTCAAAAAGACCATTAGAATGGGTCGTGTGATCATGAGATGACACGGGTTCATGAAAATGAGGAAATGAGCACGAAACACGTCAGTGGGATTATGACCATGAGGTGTGAGCATGCCAAATGATGAGAAGCGGTTGCAAGTCCGCCAGGAGAAGAATGCCCTGGCTGACATGCATCGGCTGAAATGCATTGAGTGGTATGCATTAGCAGCTGGCATGCATTGGCTGGCTGGCACGCATTGGGTGGTATGACTGGAGCATGGGTGAGACATGCGGAGGGGAAGGGAGAGGTGGGCTCAAGGAGCAGGGATGGGCGATGGCAGGAGGCAGCCTGGCAGGGGTGAGATGGTGCGTGTATGGTGGCCCGTGGGCATGGCAGGCATGCGTTGTGGAGGGAGAGATGGGTGCTCGGATTATGGACAGGTGGATGGGTCGAGTCTGTAGTGGCCCATGCATGAGGGAGCAGTGCCAATATGAAATGGCAAAGGAATAAAAATCGCCGTGGGAAGTGGACAGGACAACGAACGTAACTGTGAAGTGAAGAAAACAAGGACATGAGATGGGAAATGGCAATGGAGAATTGAGTGAACGCACTAAAGATGAACAGGAAAAGCGGAAAATGAGACCCGCGTAGGACTGGACAAAGGATAGGGCAGGTTGCGCAGAAATTGGAAATTGAAAAAGAAATATGGTTATGAAAAAGTTTGAATGATAGCTGAAACTCAGAAGTCGGCTGAAAAGTTGAAATGGCTAGCTGACTAACAGTGAAACTAAAAGCAGAAAAAGGTAATGGGAAAAATGAGAACGGAAAGCGATGTTATGCGGAGTTTCTCTCGCATTGGTGCTGCGGCAAGTGTTCCCATCAGGACCACAACGGCAATGCAATTGGATGATCTCATCCCATCTCACACTCCCATCACCTCATCCCATCTCACACTCCCATCACCTCATACCATCTCACATTCCCATCCCCTCATCCCAACTCACACTCCCATCACCTCATCCCATCTCACACTCCCATCTCCTCATCCCATCTTAAACTCCCATCCCCTCATAACATCTCACACTCCCATCACCTCATCCCATCTAACACTCCCATCCCCTCATCCCATCTCAGACTCCCATCTCCTCATCCCATCTTAAACTCCCATCACCTCATCCCATCTCACACTCCCATCACCTCATCCCATCTCACACTCCCATCACCTCATCCCATCTCACACTCCCATCACCTCATCCCATCTCATTCTCCCATCATCACATTCCATTTCACATCCAGATCACTCAATCCACACTTACATCACCTCATCCCATCTCATTCTCCCATCACCACATTCCATTTCACATCCAGATCACTCAATCCACACTTACATCACCTCATCCCACCCCAGGGCATCCCATACTCCATTCCATGAGCACAACCATCAAGCTGGCTGGAGAAGGGACAATGGGGGAAGTTAACAGAACTGGCAATGAAAAGCTGACTGGAAGAAAAGAAATTGGAGAGGTGATGAGAACAATGGCCATGGGAAGCTGGCAGGAGGAATAACAAGAATAGTAAAATGGCCAAATGGGAAGCTGAGAGCGAGAGTGGCAATGGGAAGATGAATGTAAGTGGGATTGACTTTGTAATGCTCGGATGGCGAATGACGACAGGACGATAGGACGCCAGTCAGCCTCACATCACAACGTCCCCCAAGCTGGTGAGCCCTCCACTTTGCTTATAACCCCATCTTGATGAGAGTGGGAACATGGCAGTGGGAAGGTGCTAGTGGGAACATGGCAGTAGGTGGGATTATGATATTGGGAACACGGGAGTGGGATGATTATAGTGGGAACATGGCCATGGTATTTGGGACATGGGAGTGGGAGCATAAGCCAAATCGAAGGCATGGACCATCTACCTACCTTTCATGTCATTTCTCCATTCATTCTGACATATGCTGCTCATTCCCATGGCCACAAGAATCCAATCTTCACTCATAAGATGTCCTGTTGCTACTTTTAATTAATCATTTTGGTCACTCTGACCAAAGCAAACAAACAACAAACGAGTAGTTTCTCTCATTGTGTTCAGCTTGAACATCGCTGTTTTTCTTGTCATAATGTCAAAAAATATTTTGTTTTATCATTGCTCCATGTTCTGACCACTGCAATAATACAGCACTGACCATGGTTTATCATTGCACCATGTCTGTTAAATTCATTTAATGGTGTATATTATGATCAAGAGAACATGAGTCCCATCTGAACATGCAACATGGTCAGCCCACCACAAGAATCACTTTCTTCACCCTCATTCCCTCATAGCATGCTCTCTCCATCCACCCCCATCCATACCAGAACATGAAAGGATGATGCATATATTGAAATTACTAGAACAGACATGATTGGCAAGTCTAAAGTGGCACCCATCCCATTCCTTTCTCTCCATCCACCATTCATTCCCATCATTCCCACAACACCCTGCCAGGCAGGATGGAAAAAAGGGTGTGTACCCCTACCACCATCACTCCACATCACCACCACCAGCTTTACCTTAGTTGCCATTGTGCCACTTATTCAAGGCTATGCTTGACCAAGCTCTACTCACCCACCTCCTCATCCGCCGCGTCCCTCTAGCCTTCCCATGTGATGCCTTGTTTGATGCTGTCCCTTCCACTCTTACCTTTGCTGCATCATCCTTATTAGAACTTGGCTTCTGCACTGACTTTAAGTCAGAGTTCTTAGGAGCAACTGCAGCAGTAGCAGCGTCAACAGGCACAACAGCAGCCGAAGCCTTTCTCAGGTTGGAAAGCCCATCTCTGTTTTCCAAGGTCTGGCACTTGTTGGAGCTTTTTTTCCATGAATCTTTTGTGCTGGCTTTTTCAGCAGGAGTTTGCACAGGTGCGCAACTCGTGCTGTTTGCACTGCTGGAGCTGAAGGTGCAGACCATCACGCTCCTGTTGCTCTTGTTAGCATCATTCGTATTGGCAGCAGTTTTTTTCACCATAATCCAAGGCGATTTCTTGCCTGTGAGAGCGAGAAACTCGTCATTTGACAGGAAGGACACGTTTCCGTCGTTGCTGCAGACGCTTTCAGGTTTTAGATACCGTTGACGGAATTCCAGCAGATCCAACTCGCTCATATACGAGAATTCGTCTTCAGAATCCTCGGAAATCCGTGCCTTTTTGGCACTTGGAGCAGCAGCAGCAGCAGGCGTGGATCGCTTGCGTGCTGCATCGCTCCAGCTGGGAGAGGCGGAAGCGGAGGCAGCAGGAAGGCATCCGTGGTCCTCTTCCCAGTAGAAGAGGTCGTCGGGGTCAGCCTTGCTGCATGCAGCGAGGGTTTTCACGGCCATCGGCAGTCAGGTGCAAAGAGAACCTCGAGGCTTGGGGAGAGGGATTGCAAAGGGCTGTGAGTATACAACGATGTGATTCAACTAAAACGAAGTGGGTGTCAGACTGTGGTTTTGTACTCATGGCTACGAAAGCAGTCCGCCCTGACAGGTTGCTGCTGAGCGGTTCATTTACAAACGAGCCGCTCTAGTTGACGGCGGAAAAGGGGGTTCCGTTGGCAACGGGAATTTCAGGTACGGTACCGTAGCTAGGGTACCGCTTTGGTGCTGTCCGTTTGCCACGGCGTTGTCGAATTGGCAGATCCAATGGCATCTGAAGCAAACAAGTTACCTTCCGAAGTTCCCGCAAGGGTCTACAGTTAATGACGTGGCAATCGACATCGTGAGAACTCTCCACGGTGGTTCACTCGGGCGCACAAATTTTGATTCGGTGGCTCGAAATGCTCCCGTGAAGACTTCTAGGCCTCCGAAGCATGAGGGTAAGACAGTCACACCTGGGATTTGCGGTTCCACGTCGTAGGTTACGCGAGTCTGACTCAGGCTGGAGCTGACTGGCATTTGCACGCCACGGGCTGATGACGAAATCACTGACGCGACCTAAGCTAATCGATCCCGAGCCTGATGTAACCACTGCGACGCGCTGCGGCTAAGCGGACAGCAGGAGCGTTGAAGATTTCCTTCCTTGCTTCACGTGAGTGCCCTGGGGATTGGTGGCGGGAGTCATTCAGGGCGGCCTAGTGCTGCTGTGATCCATGGCAAGGTTGAGGGTGTGTGAGAAACCTTTAGGCGAAAACCAGCCACGGACAAATCTGTTACATCAATGGTTAGGGTAAGTAATGTTTCATATCTGGTGGTTGGTAATAAATACATCCATGCCTTCACATGAACAAAGGGTATGAATTTTGATCCCTGGAGATTGGAGTTTGTCACATAAAAACCGGTCTTTTGACTTACAGCAAGAAAAAAACTCAATCAACAGACGGTGCCACACAGGTCAAACTCGCTGCCCTTGCCATGCAGATGATACACACCAATCAATGTAAGCTCTGCTGCACTACCCTTGTGGCTTGTCCTACCAATCACTCTGTTCTTTCATTGGCCTTCCTTTTATGCACTTCACAACACCAAGAAGTAGGTCTCCCACAATTGGAGTGGAGTCAGTCTGACAGGAATGTTTGTCCAGTGCAGGACAAGGAGGTGCGAGCTCATGAGAGCCAACAACAGAGCCTGCGAGCAGAGAGGACCAGGGAGTGCAGAATGGAATGTGGTGTTGTGTTGAGTCAACGAGCGTCAAGACAACCATGTGGGGTCAACAGCCAGCAGGAACGACCGGCATCAGTGAAGCCTATTCATTGTACAGCATTGAGTCACACAGCACTGTCTTGTGCCATAGCAAATCCTATGCAGGCAGTTACCGGCACACTGTGGCGTGGTGTGGCTCAGCGATCCTTCTGACCCCGTCCGAGGGAGATGCCATGCCTTGGCATGCGAAAATAATGGCGATCAATGAGCAGATGGCTGGGCAAAGTTTCCAAATTAACGGAGTAGTCCCAAAAACGGTATTGGAGGTAAGAAGGGAAAACGACATTGAAGGTGATTGAACGAAGGACAATATGAGACAACTCAGGAATCAACATTCCAGGGTGAAAGGAAATGAATGTGCAAACTTGACTGAATAGTGGAAATAGGAAGTTAACAAGAAAAATGGCACTGGAAATTGGGTTGGCAGGGACATTCGGCTGGGAAAGTGGGAATGGGAAAATGTGTGGAATGGCAACTCACACCGGCCCTTCCATCCATCCAGCGTCACCACCCACCACTCGCCTGTTTCCCAACCTGATTGCCAAATGCCACAGCCTCCCACACAAAGCATCCGCCTCTCATCCCTCCACCCTTCTTTCTCTTTGCCACTCCAACACACCTCCCCATTGGCTTGCCATCATGCTGCTGCCATCGTGCTCCCGTGTTTCCTCCGCCCACACTCGCATTCAGCCGAGTTAACGGCGGTCAACGCCACGCCCACGCCATACACTCGTTTCCCTCCTCTCTCTGCCACTCCACAACCCAGCTTGGCAGTTGTGGGTGACAGGAAAACGAAAGTGCAAAATCGACTGAGAAACTGGAAATAGGAGGTCAAGAAGGAAAATTGCACTGGGAAGTAAGCTAAGAGAGTGTGAATGGGATCTGAGTGGAAAGGCAACCGACACAAGACCATCTATCCATCCATCCCGCAGCACATACCAGCTGCCTGTGTACCAACCTCTTCTCCATTCGCCACAGCCTCCAGCACACACAGATTTCACCACCCTTTTCGCTTTGCCCTCACGTTGCAGGGACCAGGTCCATGAGAGCCTCATGCTCTCACCCACCCTGCCCTCACTGCCACCCACCATGTTCCATCTCCCCATACTCGCCCCTCCCCTGCTCCCCACCTCCCCATCATCATGCTGCCATCATGCATCCATCCACCCTTGCCCCCATCCCCCCTTGCTCCCATCCCCCCTTGCCCCCATCCCCCCTTGATCCCATCCCCCCTTGCTCCCATCCCCCCTTGCGCCCATCCCCCCTTAGCCCATCCCCCCTTAGCCCATCCCCCCTTAGCCCATCCCCCGTTGCACCAAACCAATCCCTCTTCCTTTCAGGCGCCACACTCATATTCAAGTGAGTCAACTAGCGTCATCCGTCCCACACCATCCCATCCACTCGCTGCGCTGCCCGCCCATCACCTCCTGCCGTCACTCAGGGCGCTGTCAGGGGAGAGGCAAGTAGACTGGACAACAGAGGAAGGCGTGCGGCAGAGGAAGGCGTGCGGCAGAGGAAGGCGTGCGGCAGAGGAAGGCGTGCGGCAGAGGCAACAACAGGAGAGGCAGCAGCAGGAGTGGCATGAATGAGTGCGCTGGCCTGTGCAGTGCTGTCTGCATCGCCACGAGTGCGTGTGCGTCCCAATGCGCCCATCAGTGTGATGATGCATGCATCTGTGTCCATCACTATCGCTACGAGGGGGTTCCCATTCGAATGCAGCAAGCCAATATGATGATGCACTCTTACCACCCATCCCCTCTTGCGCCCAACCCCCCTTCCCTTCCCCCGTGCCTTCCCCGTTACCTTCCCCATACCATCGCATGTTCCCGCTCGCTCCTCCGCGCTTCCCCCCGCGCTTCAGCCACCTTCCGCCTCCACTTGCCGCGTCCCCCGCGTTCGCGCAAACACGCACTGCTGGCGACGTCAGGCGGAGGCGGACGGGAGGAGCGGCGCGAACAAGGCATGTGCGTCTAAGAGAGTCGTTGCTGCGAGGGAGGTGTTTGGAAAGGGAATGCGCGACTAAGCACCCTGAGGGAGCGCGCATTCTATCGTGCGGGGTGCAGAACGCGGAGCCTCATGACGCGCTGATCAGCACATGACGTTTCGAAACGTCCTTTTGAGTCGACTCAAATGTCGAAATGTCCCGCAAAAGCGGCGCGACCTCCATCGCACCAACGCCTCACCCCATCGCGCTTGCGCAACGCCAACCTACCTTCCTACCCCCATATTTGCGCGTTGAGCCTGACTTTCCGCGTGGGCGCGTCGCTGCTGCCACACTGCTGCGCTCTCCGTTCCCCGCTCCGCTGCTCCTCCGCGCTGAGCCCCGCCAAGCCGTTGCACCGCTGAGCCGCGGAGGTCTGGCGAACTGATGTACGCGCGATTCCTGCTGGTTGAATTGATGGTCAACGCCCTCGCACCTCATTGCGGCCGCACGCGGATTGTGAAGAGCGGAGGTACAGACAGCAGCAGCAGCGAAGTCAGTCAGTGCCGACAAGGCGAGATTCGGTACGGTGCATTGCGGTGGCTACAAAAAACATTTTTGCGTCTCGAAGGAGCGTTTCGTTTTTGTAGTAACCTGATTGCTCATTTCGAAAATGGATATGTGACTTGCATGTCTCCATGTTACAGAATTCTCTTTTTACACCCTCCCTCACCAACAACCGAATGAAAGTACCAAACAGGTGCGAGTGGAAACAAACCTCACATCACATGGCCTGGCCATGCTTGCAGCCAGACGCAATATCTCACAAGCCTGCTCTAGGGATGAAGAAATTGACCAGAAACATCCATTTCCCAAGAGGTTGTGTAACTTCTCAACTAGCCATGCGGCACTAGTTGCACAACCCCTAGGATCTACAAGCCATCCTCTAAAACGGAGAAACACGCGTCCAAGCCAAGTCACGAAGAGGATTTGATCGTTGAGTGAGAGATGATGTTGGCACGAGAGGCTGGCAGCATCACTTGCAGTCTTGCAAACATGACAAGCATGTGCAAAAATTGCTAATTGGCTTGTGATGCCCCCATGTGGTCCTGGGTGGCTGGGTGAGGCCGCCTGGGATGGAGAGCATGTCAAGGGAACAAGTGATACAGTGTTGCAATCAGAGGAAGTGACAGTGGAAAAATGAGAACGGAAAAAAAAAAAAAAAAACGCTGAGGGTTTAGTGTAGTGCCATTGGAAGGTTGACAATGAAAAGCGACGGTAGGAATTGGAACGACAGCTTACTGAAAGATGGCATATGGTTTAGAGGGGTGAGAATGGACTGTTGTCCATGGGAAGATGGGTGCGGGGAGACGGCAATGGAAGCATTGCAATGGCATTGTGAAGTGGTGCTGCTGAAATCATGACAATGAGACGATGTCACGATGACAACGGGATGATGTCAATTCGATAATGACGAAAATAACATGTCAAGGGGAAAACTACAAAGAGAAAAGGGGCTCTGGAGAAAACGAGTGCGCACTGACAAAGGGGAGGTGCCCCAGTGTGGACTTCAGTCTTCTCATTGCATGGGTGAGGTACGGTGAGCATGGTATGGGTGGGGCATGCGGAGGGTATAGAGAGGTGGGTGGAAGGGCCAGGGATGGCCGACGGCGGGCAGCATGGCTAAGAGGGTGTGGGAGTGGCTCTCTTGTGGAGGCACACGTGCATGGCAGGCAGGAATGGCAGACATGGAAATGCTGGGGAGGAGGGAAATGACAATGAAGAAATGGGCACTGAAAAATGGCAGTGAGAAATGGACTTGCAACTGACAATGGCAAGCTGATTGGACTGAATGAAACGAGGAAGCTATTGAAAAAGTGGCAGTGGGAACCTGGCAGCAAGACAAGTGACAATGGGAGCTTGAAATTGGCGGCACAAATGAAAAGACTCAGCAAACAACAATAGTAGACGAGTGAACAATGCTCATTGAAAGTTGAATGTGAAACTGTAAGAGAAAAAGAATGCATCGGATAATCGAGTGAAACTGGCTATGGGAAGCTGGCAGGGTAGAAGAGGAGGGAAAAAGGAGTGATTTGTAGTTGACTGGTAGTGATGCAGGAACATGAGATGACTTGACTTGACAAAATGAAGATTGTGACTGAGAATTGAAGGGGACTGAGCAATTAATTGGAGATGAGTGAGCGAATAATCAAAGATGACTGAGCGAATGAAAGCGCTAACAATGGGAGACTGGCAATAAGCAGTTAACAAGAATATGATACGCTGGAAACAGGGGAGTGAGAAGATGATTGGAAACATGAAAATGGGATGAACAAAATGGGATCATGCGATAGGATAATCAGATTGCTATCAGAGATTGGGAGGTGGGAATGAAAGAGAGGTGACTGGAAAAAATGGCTACCATGTATGGGGAATGAAATGGGAGGCATGAAAAGCACACTTGAGCAAGAAGGCATGTGCAAGCAACTACCATGATTTGGCATGCCAGGATGCATGACTAGCAGACATGCTAGAATGAACGGCAGAAAAAACAATTGCAATGGGGGGATTGATGGGGGAGTAAGAGAGGGGAGAGGAATGACCTTTCCTTGCGATGGCTCACATGCAAGGGGACAGGCGGATCAGAAGAATTGGTTGGGAGAAAGGACAGTGAGAAATCTGGCAGTGGGAAATCTGGCAGTGAGTAACATGACTGAAGGAGAAAGTTCACAGAGAGATTGACAATGGGAGAAATGAAGTGAAATCGAATTTCGACAAACAGTAAAGAAAGGAAAACGACACTGGCAAAATCAGCAGAGGGCAGTTAACAGAGGGGTTATATTTGATTCTCCTAAGACAGCTCATATGGGATTGACTGATTGATTGAGACTCGAAATCCGCTTCATCGCACTGGGTGTGAAAGTGAGATTTTAATAAACGGCAGTCGGAACAGGGAAATGGGGGGTGGACAGTGCGGTGTGGACAGTGCGGTGTGGACAGTGCGGTGTGGACAGTGCGGTGTGGACAGTGCGGTGTGGACATTATCTGTAGGGGGGGGGGAACATGACAGAGGGAGAATGAAAGGGAGATGACAGTGGAATCATGGCAGCTGCATGATGAGAGTGGAAGCATGACAATGGGAACATGACAGTTGCATGCCATGATGGGAGTGGAAGCATGACAATGGGAACATGACAGTTGCATGCCATGATGAGAGTGGAAGCATGACAATGGGAACATGACAGTTGCATGCCATGATGAGAGTGGAAGCATGACAATGGGAACATGACAGTTGCATGCCATGATGAGAGTGGAAGCATGACAATGAGAAAGATGGCAAAGAGGGAGGTGGCTGTGGAAAAGGGGCAATGGGAAAATGACAGTGGAGAGGCAATAGGAAACTGACAGGGAAGATGATTCGCAAAAGGCATAGGGCAGCATTGGAACAGGATAGGGGGCGGGCAGAATGGCAAAAGCAAGATAACAAACAACAACGGCCCAACTTCAAACCACTCCACACTCACCTCCTCCTGCTTCACTTCTCCATTTCACCAACACCAGCTAGTACAAGAGGGTGAAATCACATCTGATCTTTGCAATGTAAATAGTTACAAGATGCTAAGACCACAAGTACAAAACTGGGAGATCCAAGCTATTGCTGAGACCGTGAACTCTATTGCAGCAGATCCATTGCCATGCCCAGCCACAAAACTCCCCACACCACATACCACCTTCCAGCTGACCACATGCCTCCACCTCTCCTGCCATCTCTCCCACAACACCCTGCAAGCAGGGTGCAAAAAGGGGTAAGTCCCGCCATGCGCCTGCCACCAGCCCCCACCAGCCATGCTCATCCCAACTGCACCGCACACGCCTTCCTCCACATGCCATTTTGAAGGCTCTGGATCTGCATGTAGCTATAAATGATGCTACAGCTATTGCTATTGCTGCTCCTGCTGCTGCTGCTACTGCTACCGTGCACTGCTTCCCAGGGGTGCTGCTGTGCGTGGCTTGGGAATGCGAGTGGCGGCCACTGCTGCTGCTGGAGCAGCCGGTTTACGAGTGCTGTGAGGCGCAGCCTGCACTGCCTTAGCCGCTGCACCCGTGTGCGCTGCCCTGCTCTGCCCAGGCCGAGGGATGCCACTCGCACCACCGCCACCACGCCCTGAAATCTCGCCCAAACATGCTGCTCGCCCTCCTGCTGCCTCCACCCCTCCCAACGCCGCATTCCCTGCTGCTGCTGCACGCACCGCCGTGTGTGCTGCCCTCCCATTGCCCTGCTCCCTCGCCTTCTCTCTTGCCGCTTTTAATGCCACCGACCCCACTGGGCTGCTCTTAACAGCAACACTCTTAGCAGCTGCAGGCGTCACAAGTGCGGCCTTGGCTGGCGTGCCTTTAGCTGCAGCAGCTGCGGGCTTAACGCTCTTGACAGCAGCAACAGGCTTCACAGCAGCAGCCGCTGTAGCCTTGGCTGACGATCCCCTGGCTGCTGCAGGAATAGCTGGAACAGTCCTCACAGCACCACTTTTCACAGCGGCGCTCTTCACGTTAACAGCAGCGGTGGTGACAGTAGCGCTCTTCCCAGAAGCGGTGGAAGCAGCAGCGCGTGCACCCATGACGTGCGTGGGCGTGGGCGTGTTGCTGCGCGGCTGAGTCACGGGCGTGTTGCTGCGCGGCTGACTCACGGGCGTGTTGCTGCGCGGCTGACTCGCGGGCTTGGTGGGTCGCAGCGGGGAGAAGCCCAGCGACGCACGGGGGGAGCGCGCAGTGCTCTGCTCGTCCTCGTTCAACCGCCCCACGCGCACCGCAACGGCGTGCAGCCGCTGCTGCCGCCTCTTGCTCATGCACGCCACTGCACTACTGCCACGCTTCGAGTTGCTGCGTTCGCTGCCGTTGCTGCTGCTGCTGCTGCTGCTGCTGCTGCTGCTGCTGCTGCTGCTGCTGCTGCTGCTGCTGCTGCTGCTGCTGCTGCTGCTGCTGCTGCTGCTGCTGCTGCTGCTGCTGCTGCTGCTGCTGCTGCTGCTGCTGCTGCTGCTGCTGCTGCTGCTGCTGCTGCTGCTGCTGCCGATGCTGCTGCTGCGAATGACACTGCTTCCTACGGTGCTGCTGGTGGCAATGCTAGCGATGCTGCTGTTGTCGCCGTCGCTGGTGATGCTGCTGCCACCGTTGCTGCGGCTGCTGGTGCTGGTCGGAGTGGTGCTGGCAGCGGGTGCAGCGCCAAATGTGAGGGTTACAATGGGTTCACAGAACGGAATCCCCGGGATATCATCCCAAAAAAATTGGCCGCAAAAAGATGCCGCAAGGTCACCTTTGGGATACCTACCAGTGGGTAACCCAAAGGATTGAGTATACGTTTCCTCCGGGTCACCTCAAAGTTCGTTGTGACCTCAAGGTTACCCACAGAGGTGACCTACAGGTAACCTACAGAAAACCGTCATGTCACCGCGATGATTCCGCTCCCACGTTGCTGGAGCCAATCACACGCCACCGTCAATCGCGCCGCGAACAATAATTCAAATACTACACTCCTGCTGTACACTCAATTTAATTAGTTTACAGGTTACTAGGCAAAATAATTTTTAATCAATCGTGTTTCTCTTTTACGGTAATAACAAATGGACAGGACAACACAAGGTGACTTAGCATTGCATATAAAATAAGCATTGCAGTACATGGATTGAAACAACACATGTCATACACGACACGCCTAAACAGTGTGCTAAAACGACGGGTAAAGTAAAACCAGAAAAGGTCAATGAGCACCAAATGGCAGCAAATCAACAGAAGTTTCCTGCTTCTCAAACCAGTCAACTTAACTTCCTGCCACATTAGAGCAGTGAAAACAACAAGCAGAGAAATGTTAGCAACGAGGAAATGGAATGAGGGGAAAATAACGTTTTACGCCAGCGTCTAGTAAACAGAACTTACCAGAAAGAAGAGTCTTTGCATGTAGGAGGCTTGATTTCGCCTGCACAAGCACATCGCTAGGAACTGGAAACAATAGAAAACGACATTCCACGCCAGCAAAGTTTACTACAGAGAGTATACTTACCAGAAAGTGACTTGGCAGGTAAGAATCTTGGTTACGCTTCACCTGCAACAGCACTGCGCTAAGGCAACCATCGCACAGAATGGCAGAGCTAAACGGGTGGTTGACAAATACAACATTGGCGCTGGGAAAAAACGCCATGAAACATAATGGCGATGACAAACAGGTGACTCACTGGCGACTTGCTTACCTCGTATGCATAATCTATATCTCCAACATGAGCGCCGGCACGACAGTAGGTGCTGCCAGCAAAGAAACACACAAGCTCGAGGAAACAGTTAAAAACTGACGATAGAATAACTACTAGTCATTCACGCCTCCAATCGCCAGGTTTAAGACGTTGCTTAATCAGAAATGGAATGACGAGATACTAAGCTATTTATCGGTCACCCTATTTCCCCAGAAATGTCTAGGAAACTGAAGTAGCGGAAAATGCGGACATGGCGGCGAGTTAAGAGAAGTGGTCACTCGACACATTGACCACACTGAAGAATGAGGGAAGTGGGTTAGATGAGGCTGTGAAATACCTCCGAGTGACCGAATGGCTGAAGTGACTTGCACAACTTTGATTGGTGCACGAAATCCTGGCTGCCACCTAGCGAAACCCATCATGTAAAATTCGATATGATGAGCTGCGTTTGCACGCTTGGAGATGGTAAATCTACTGTGCTGCTGTAAAAGCATGTACAAAACTGGCTCGGGGTCAGCCTCGGATGCTGAAACCAATTGACCAGCCTCGTTCCGAGGCAGACGGGGTTTCCTCGGGGTGTCCTCAAACTTTTGCTTCATCCTGATTCGTCAGTTTCTGATTTCCGAAACTGGGCGAGTTTGTAATACATTTCGCGGATGTCGTTGTTCCCCTCATGTTTCCTTTTGGGGTCTTCAGGGGAACTATGAGGTAACCTCGCATATGATGCCCCAAGGTAACCCTCAATTTCGAACCGATTTGGGCGTTCGAATTTTTGGGATGATAAAGCCACGTTTGCTCGGCTTCGCTATACTCCTTCCAAAACTCATGCTCGATGGGCGAATTTTCACCCATCCAGAAGCCCAGCGGACAGCCAGGTGCAGTCTTCCTTTGAGAAATCCTTCCAGAACTCGTGATCTAGGCCCAAGGACGTCAGCGGTGCGTACAGCCACGTGGCATCCGCCTTGCTGAAGTCCCTCCAGAATTCGTAATCGATTGAGGGGCTCGTAAACTGGAAAGCTGAGGCAGTTCGCGAGGCCATTGTACGAGCGGGATGCTAAATAAGCAGGGAAATACTAGTCGTGCGACGTGGAAGTTGATACCGGGTGATCTCTGTTAGCGAATAGTAAGGACTAGAAGAGGTGTTGTATGAATGAAAGTGGCGAGTTTGCTTTGTAGAGGTGGGAAGGCACGACAGTTCCAAGGCGAAAGGGTGGATCGAGCAGTCGCCAATGGCGGGCAGGGAAGAAGAAGCAATTGCTGCCCACAATAGGAATCTAGACATTCCGTAAAGCGCGTGCTCTGGTTTGTGGTTCGTGCCGAACCTATGGAGAGGTTGGGCAGCCAATGGCATCCTGGGAATTATTTGCTCCAAGCGCGATCTCAGGTTTTTCCGCCGCTGAACGCCAAGCAGAGGGCCCATACCAGGTCCTCGAACCAGCACGGTTTTGGGCTGCGAAATCTCAGCGTTTTTTGCTGCCCTAACTCAAGCCGAGTCGTCCTTCCGTCAAGCTCGCCGCTGCAGAACCGGCGATTCGCCTGCGGAAACACGATGCTCTACCCGGTTGACTGAATGTGGGGCTCCTATGGGTGTACTCTCCGATCGAAGGTATGCTCGAGGCTGCCATGGCTTGATTCCGTTCAGTCATCGTCAACGAAATGGTAAAGTAATCGATCCAGCAATCAGCGGACGCGAATCAGACAGAGGCTCGATCGAGCCGCACTACGACGTGGCGCGAGCGAATTGATGGATCGCAGTGCTCGCCTGGCAATCGGACGGTCTTCAGCAGCTCATGATATCTCGAAGTGCTCAGTAGGAAACTAGTCTCGAGGAACTAGGGTTTCTTCCCCAAGATTGCAATGAGAACGAGAGAAATGAATGCTGCTATGTGCAGATCCGTCATCAGCTTAAACAAATTGAAGCTTTTTTACATGGTTAACATATTGCCTTCATCAACAATTTAACTGCATGATTCCTTATCCAAGTTGAACGGAGAGTTGTATTACACGTAATACAAGTTCTTTTTTGTCTCAATACTTTTGGAAAGCTTTAAAATATATGGTATGCCTTATATATATATGGAAAGCTTACCAATACATTGGAATTGTATCCCAAAGACAACTGACAGCTAATAGCAAATTGACCTCCAAACTGAAGACAGCTTACAGTCATTTGCTATATTGCATAAGTATACGTAGGTCGACAACATTCCTCCAACCCTCTGAAAATGAGCATACGGTATATGATGATAATTTGGTTGCTTGTTGATGTCCTTACTAGAAGGTTCTGTACATGTCCCTTTTCCTGTATTCTGCTTCCCCTCACACACTGCTCTGCTCCACCCAAACTCCTTCCTTTACACATTCTCCTTTCTGCTCAGGAAGGAGAAAGATATGTCATGTCATGACTCCCTTCGGCTGACATGCAACGCTGGGCAAACACGCCTTGCCTGACACCCACACAAACAGATAGATGGCAATGAGAGCATGGCAGTGTGATCATGACATGTGTTCATGAGATTAAGGAAATGAGCATGGAACATGACAGTGGGATTCTGACGATGACATGACATGAGAGCATGCCAAATGATGACCTGCATTGGCTACGAGAAGCATGCCCCTGCTGACATGCATTGGCTGACATGCATTGGATGGCATGCATTGGAGCATGGCTGAAGCATGCAGAGGGGATAGGAGAGGTGGGCACAAGGACAAGGGAGGGATGTGCGATAGGTGGCAGGGATGAGAGGGATGTGCGATAGGTGGCAGGGATGAGAGGGTGCGTGTATGGAGGAACGTGGGCAGGCAGGCATGCGATGTGGGCGGAGAGATGGGTGCTGGGATGATGGACAGGTGGATGGGTCGAGTTGAGTCTGTAGTGGCCATGCATGAGGGAACAGTGCAGTTGAAATGGTAGGGAAATGCAAATAACTGTGGGAATCTGACAGGACAACAAATGTAACTATGAGGTGAAGATGACTGGAAGATATCAAGCAATCAAATGGGAATTCGGCAAGAGAGATAATAGCAATGTTTAAATTGAACAAATGGTGATGGCCAAGTAACCGGCCGAAGTTTATGTGCATTGGAAAAAAAGACAATGAGATGGAAAATGGCAAGTTGACTGAATGTTCCAAATAAGGACAGAAAACCAGACAGGACCATGTTTAGTTGACTATAGTGGAAGCTGCCTATAAAATGCCAATGGAAAAGGAAAAATGGTTATGAAAAGTCTGAATGATAGCTGAAAATGAGAAATTGGGCATAGTGATGGGATATAAAGCAGAAAATGATAGTGGGAAGTGGATCAAGAATTGAAGGGAAAGCGAGAACTTGAGTATAGAGTTCCCACAGCAGCACAGAAGCAATGCTATTCTGGGAACCTCTTTCTATCTCACACCTCATATCACCTCATTTCATCCCCAACTCACATCACCTCATTTCATTCCCAACTCACATCACCTCATTTCATCTCACACCCCGTTTCATCCCAAATCGCCTCATCCCATATCACACTAACAACGCCTCATTCCATCTAAAAACCACAGCACTTCATCCCATCTCACCCTCCCATCACCTCATCCCATCCCACACTCCCATCACCTCATCCCATCTCCCACTCCCATCACCTCATCTCATCTCCCACTCCCATAACCTCATCCCATCTCACCCTCCCATCTCCTCAGGTCATCCCAGCCTCCACGAAAGAAAGTTGAGCACAACCATCAAGCTAAACAAGTGAGGATGGGGGAAGTTGGCAGGAGAACAGCGATGGCAAGCTGACCTGTAAAGATGAAAATGGAAAATTTGTGTGAAAAGTGGCAATGGGAAGCTGGCAGGACGCATGATGGTGAGAAGTGGATTAGAAAAGTGGCAAAATGGGAAGTTGAAGGCAGAAATGTAGGCAGATGGAAACTAAATTTGAAAGCTGATAACGCAAAAATGGCAACGGGAAGTTGAATGTAGATGTGATTGACTCTGCGGCCCTCCCATCTCATCCTCCATGGGTAATGGCGATGGGAAAAGAAGAAACGTCTGTCAGTCTCAACCCTCTTCCTGGTTGATTACTCCACATTTCTTCCCTTCTAACTTCACCCTGATGGTAGTGGGAACATGGCAGTGGGATGGTGAGAATGGGAACATGGCAGTGGGATGGTGAGAATGGGAACATGGCAGTGGGATGGTGAGAATGGGAACATGGCAGTGGGAGTTGTAGTCAAATTTAAGGCATGGACTATCCGCCTCGTGACTTCCTTACATTCATACCATTGCTGACTTCAAAATCACCATGATTGTTCAAGTTGGCAAAAACAAATGGTGATGGTCAAGTAACAGGAAAATGGCAATCAAGATTTGGCAAGATGAATGAAACTGAGAGGCAGACTGGAAAATGGAAATGGCAAGTTGAGTGATCATTGAACAAAAAATGAATGGGTAATGAGCAGGAAAGATGAAGAAGGAAAACCACGAGGAAAATGACAAATCGACTGGGAAACTGAAGGGAAGGGGTTTCAATTGGCAGTTTTCAGGCTACTTCCCTTGACTGATGACAAATGGTCAAGGGAAGTAGCCTGAAAACTGGCAACGACCAATTGGCTGGGAAAATGGGCGTAAATTGTTTGTAGAAGGAAATGGCTGACAAAGTGCAATGGTGCGTTGATTGACTGGACAAAAGGACAATGGGCCATTGACAACAAAAACGACAAATGAGAAGTTCCTATGGTACTGGGATGGGACGTGGAACAGGAAAACGGTAGTGGGGGGTGGACTGAAAAATGAGAAGGGAGAGCCAGATGTGCAGTATGAGTTACCCTTGCATTGGTGCTTCGCCATGTGTCCTCCCCAGCAACATGGCAGCAATGAGATGAGAAGATTTCATTTCATTTCTCACACTCACTCACCTTATTTCATCTCACACTCACATCACCTCAGTCCATCTCAGATTCTCATCATCTCATTTCACCTCGCACTCACATCACCTCATTTCACCTCGCACTCACATCACCTCATTTCACCTTGCACTCACATCACCTCATTTCACCTTACACTCTCATCAACTCGTCCCCACACCAGGCCAGGTCATCTGAGAATCCATGAGCACAACCAGCAAGCTGGCTGGATAAGTGAGCCGGCATTGGCAAGCTGACTGGAAAACAAATAAAGGAGAAATGGAGAATTGATGTGAAAATGGCAATGGGTGGGAAGCTGGCAGCTTAATGACAATGAGAAGTGGACTGAAAAATGGCAAAGGGAAGATGAATGCAAGGGACATTACTTCTGTCAGCCTCACAACGCTCCCACCTCCCCCCTCCACAACCCTCCACCTTCCTGATTGTGGGATGCTGACGGAGGGAACATAGCAGTGGATTATGGTAGTGGAAATATCACAATGCATTACGGTAGTGGGAATTTGGCAGTGGTCCATGACTGCCTCATGACTCCATCACATTCTTACCAGTTCTCCTATCATCCTGACAACTGCTGCTCATCCCCCTTGGCGAAATTGCAAAATTATGTTGTCAACCCAATCTTTCGCCAGCTTGTTTCAGTTGATACTTCATTCGTTTCATTGTGAACAACAGAACAAAATTTGTCATTGTGATCAGCCTGAACATTGCAGTTCAATCTTGCCATTAGGATCTGCATTGGACTGTTGCTAATTTTGACCATTGCAATTAACCATTGAGCAGGCGTTATGTTCAAAATCACCATGGTTGTTCAAGTTGGTGTTTATGAGAATCCTGATTAGACAGTATGAGTCCCACCTCAGCCTGAAACATGGTCAGCCTAACTCAAGACTCACTGTTTCACACTAATTCCCCCGTATGATGCTCTCCATTCACCCTCATACATTCCAGAGCATGAAAACATGATGCATATATTGAAATTACTAGAACAAACATGATTAACAGATCTAAAGTGGCTTCCTAACCATTCGTTTCTCTCCATCCACCCATCCAACATTCAATACCATCTTTCCCACAACATCCTGTCAGGCAGGATGGAAAAAAGGGGGTGTACCCCTACCACCATCATTCCACATCACCACCACCAGCTTTACCTTAGTTGCCATTGTGCCACTTATTCAAGGCTACACTTGACCAAGCTCTACTCACCCACCTCCTCATCCGCCTCATCCCTCTAGCCTTCACGTTTGATGCCTTAATTGCTGTTGTCCCTTCCACATTCACCTTTGCTGCATCATGCTTTTCAGATTTTGGCGTATGCTTCGAGGTTGTAACAGAGTTCTTGGCAGCAACTGCAGCAGTAGCAGCGTCAACAGGGACAACAGCAGCAGAAGCCTTCCTCATGTTGGACAGCCCAACAGGAGAACGGTGGCTGAGCTGCTTCGGCTGTTGGGCGTCCTCATGGATCCTCCCAACACGGCAGGCAACAGCATGGGCTTGAGCACCTTGCTGTCTGCTCTTCCATTTCCCTGCTGAGTCCTTAGAGCTAAATGTTGCAGTTTCAGGAGCCTTTTTTTGTGAGGCCTCGTTTCTGCTGGAGCTTTTTATCACTGAATCTTTAATGCTGGATTTTGCAGCAGAAGTGTTGTTTGCACTGCTGGAGCTGAAGGTGCAAACCATTACGCTCCTGTTGCTCTTGTTAAGATCATTCTTACTGGCAGCAGTTTTTTCAACCATAATCCAAGGCGAATTCTTGCCTGTGGAGCTAAGAAATTTGTCCTTGGACAGGAAGGTCACGTTTCCTTCATTGCTGCAGATGCTTTCGGCGTTTATGTACCGTTGACGGAATTCCAGCAAGTCCAACTCGCTCATATACGAGAATTCGTCTTCAGAATCCTCGGAAATCCGTGCCTTTTTGGCACTTGGAGCAGCAGCAGCAGCAGCAGGCGTGGATCGCTTGCGTGCTGCATCGCTCCAGCTGGGAGAGGCGGAAGCGGAGGCAGCAGGAAGATAGAGGCTTTTCAGTCCTGCTGGAACGCATCCGTGGTCCTCTTCCCAGAAGAAGAGGTCGTCGGGGTCAGCCTTGCTGCATGCAGCGAGGGTTTTCACGGCCATCAGCAGTCAGGTGCAAAGAGAACCTCGAGGCTTGAGGAAGGGGGTAGCAACGAGCTGTGTGAGTAAACAACGATGTGATTCAACTGAAATGAATGGGTGTCAGACGGGGTTTTCTACTCGTAGTTGTAAGAGCAGCATCGGTTCTGACAGGATGCTGAGGAGCGGCCCGTTCACTGACGAGCCGCTCTAGACGGCCGTGGAAGGGGGAGTTCCGTTGGCAACGGGAGTTTTCAGGTATGGTGCCGAGGCTAGGGCTCTGGTGCGTGCCCGTTTGCCACGGAGAATGTCGATATGGCAGATCTAATGGCATCCGAAGCAAACGATGTACTTACCGAAGTTCCAGCGATGCTCTACAGTAACGACGTGGCAAGTGAGAACTCTCCATGTGGTTCAGTCGGGCCCACAAATTTTGAATCCGTGGCTCGAAAATGCTCCCGTGGAGAGTTCTAGGCCTCCGAAGCATGAGGGTAAGATAGTCACACCTGGGCTTTGCGGTTCCACGTAATTTTTGCGAATCTGACTCGGGTTAGCGCTGACTTGGGAAACTGACATGGCGATTGCGCGCCACCGGCTGAAGGCGAATTCACTGAAGCGACCTGGGCTAATCAATCCCGACGCGACGCGCTGCGGCTAAGCGGACAGCGGGAGCGTTGAGGGTTGGCTAGCGAATATCGCGCCAGAGCCTTGGGAGTTCATGGGAGGTCAGGCTTTGAGGGGTTGTGTCTGTTCGTTAAGGGCGCGTTACGTTTGTTCGCGTTCAGTTTAGTGTGATGTTGCCCTGGTATGGTGTCTGCTCCATCGCTCCTAATCGTTTCTCACCGATCTGAAAACTGTTTTACATGATTTGTAAGCGAACTAGCTTGACCCGCCCTTGGTTCGTGAGTCGGAACCTGTCGAACGCGGTGTTTCCGGGACCAATTGTGCTTTGGCGACAAGGCTCTGGGTTCATTGCCGAACAAAACAGTATCGCGAGACAGAGTTGGTGGACCACGCAAGGTTTCGTTCAACAACCCATCCGGGCGAAACCAATGCAGCGGAAATCTGGCAGCGAATTCACGAAACGAAAAGGAACGCAGCAGAAATACTGTAGTTCGGGAACCGGGTAACTCCCTCCTACACCCAGCAGATTATCCGCTCTTGCGTAAGGCTTGGGTTGCGGACGAGCAAGGCAGCGTAATGAGCTCCCACAAAGTCAGATCGTCACTCTCATTTTTAGGTCTCGTTCAAACTCTGTCTAGGCTGCAAGGTCGCTGCAATCCGTCCCTAGCATCATTTTAGGGAAATGATGGAGACAGCGACACATATTAACGACCTTCCCGACGACATCCTCGCTAAGATACTATGGCATTGCGAGGAGTCAACACCTTGGAAACCCGACAGTGACGCGTTATGGTCTCGGCATTCATTGTCGCCGAAGCCATTGTACCTTCGCTCGTTCGTTTTAGACGAAGATCCAAATCATGAGGAAGACTCGTATCCAGTATTGTCCCCCTCCGTCGGTCCAACCGCTGCCAAGATCTTCCTCGTGTCGTCGGTGTGCCGTCGTTGGCGCGATGTAGCTCAGCATGACGTCTCCACCCTCCTCGTCGAACGACAACATGCCATTTCTCTCCAAGAACTCTCGAATGCCGTCGCGTGCTTCCCGAACCTCACCCATCTCCATCTGTGCGACGACAGCGTGGAAACCCTAGACGACACCTTCCTCGCTCACCTCGCATCATCCTGTCCTCAGCTCACGATTCTTCACGTGGGACGCGGGATCACTCATCATCCGGACTATGTTGGACCGAAGCGTAAGCACCCCATCACCGAAGCTGGTTTAGATCGCTTCTTCCAGCGATGCACTCAGCTGGAGCAGCTTTCACTGCTCTGCCTCCATCAGAATACTGAGCTACCTGCTTCGTTCTTCCGCCTCACGCGTCTACACACCATGGCTTTAACCGCCGCCTCCGCCTTAGAATCTCCAGATTTGGACAGCCTCAGCTCTCTCACCAATCTTCATATCGCCTGCAGAGGGTTAAAGGAGCAACTGGCCAACGTGCGTCGTCTTCCCAGCATCACCAGCCTTTCACTCTCTCCCTGGACCACGTTTTTTCCTGCCAGTGGCGACTCGCGCTCAGCTGCCTTCGCCATTGCACAGCTACCGCTGATCAAATCATTGGACACCCACCAACTGTGGCTGTCGGATTGGCCATTGACAAGTCTTGAACGGCTGCGGATATCAGACTGCGGAGAATTGGAGCGGCTTCCGGACAGCATTGCGGAGTTGCTGCTGCGTCTGCGTGAGCTGACCGTTTCCAGGTGTGAGGCCTTGGAGGAGCTGCCGGAGGGTGTCTGTTCCCTGGAGCACCTCGAGACCTTGTCACTCATCAAATGTGGCCTCGAATTTTGCCTGCCTGAAAACATCGGGCAATTGACTGCCCTGAGAACCCTGGTTCTGGAACAGCTGCCGCTGGCGAGCCTGCCTGACTCCGTGTGCCAGCTCAGCTCCCTGGAGACCTTCTTCCTTCTCTCGGCCGACCCGATCAGCGAGCTGCCAGCAGACTTCTGCTGTCTCACAGCCCTCACCACTCTCTGCCTCGGGGGAGTGGCGCTTCCAGCAGACATAGGACGCCTGAGTAACCTCCACACGCTGCTTGTGAGAGACATCTTCAAAGATCCGCATCTCCCGTGCTCACTATCCGAGATCGCATCGCTGACGAGGCTTGAGCTGAACGAGTGCAGCGTGGAGTTGCTACCAGAGGGCGTGGGGTCGCTCAGCAGCCTGCGCGAGCTGCACGTCTCGTCCTGCCATCAACTCACTGCCCTTCCAGCGTCCGTGACGTGCTTGACTGCCCTGGAAGCTCTCTCACTCGCTGACTGCCCAAATCTGACCTCGGCACCCACAAGGCTGGACGGCTTGACACGGCTCAAGCGGCTGGAGGTGGCCCGTTGTGACAGGCTGACACGGCCTTCTCAAGTCCTGCCGGCGTCCATTGAATGCCTGAGTTGGGGAGGTTGCCTGCATGCGATGGTTCTGCCAGACGTCTCCACGCTGATGGGGCTTCGGACGCTTCGCCTGGAAAAGGTTGTGGTGGCGTGCGGGGTCGCTGTGAGCAGGAGCCTATCGCACCTGGAGCATTTGCAGCTGAGATTGGCATTCTATGCGGAGGAGCTTCCATTCGCCTTGACGTTCCTCTCTCGGCTGCGCACGCTGATTGTTGAGTGCGCGGAGAAGCTCCAAAGGCTGCCGGCCGACATCGGGGCAGCACTGCCGCAGCTGCGGAAGCTGAGGCTTTTAGATGTGTACGAGTTGAGGGAGCTGCCAGCGAGTGTGAGTGCGCTGCAGCACCTGACGTCCTTGCGGGTTTACGGTGCACGCAAACTGGCCTCTCTTCCGGATGACATGGGTGCCTTATCCAGGTTGCGCGAGCTGCACCTCAATTCCTGCAAGCAGCTGGAGCATCTGCCTGCCTGTCTCACCCAGCTCACCCGCCTGAACGAGCTGACCATCTCAGGCTGCCCCATCCGCTCCCTGTGCCCCACCTTGTCCCAGTTCAGGCGGCTCAGAGACCTCTCTTTGTCATGCTGTGCGCAGCTGGAGGCATTGCCGGGGGATTTGAGTGAGCTCAAGGCACTGCGGATACTGGATGTGGAAGTGTGTTGGCAAGTGACGGACACAGATGGGTCTGTGCTCCCCAGGAGCATCAATGAGGTGTACGGGCTGAAAATATGCACAGCAAGGTACTGAAGCGTGTTGTCATGTCTGTGAGGCTGTTTCCTTAACTGTAATGTCTTTGAGGTGGGCAGGGCAGATACTGTAGATTATTAAAAACTGGAAGAATGATGCCGAGGGTACCGGTATTTACTTCACTGGTTGACTGCTGCTGCTGGTGTTTACCACCACTGCCATCTCTGTTACCAGGACCACCCTTCGCCACTGCTGCCAGTCTAATCACGCACCACCTTCACATTGCTGCTGCCAGTCTAATCACATACCACCTTCACACTGCTGCCAGTCTTATCACATACCATACCACCTTCACACTGCTGCCAGTCTTATCACATACCATACCACCTTCACACTGCTGCCAGTCTTATCACATACCGGTACCATACCACCTTCACCACTGCTGCCGTTGGATAGGTTGAAGAATGGTACCCTGATTGGAAAAGTGTGAGTTCTGTGTTTTTTGTGAGAGAAAGCTGATATCAAAACAGTGGAAACTGCACTCCACTTTGCCCGTTATACAGTACATTATGACTTCTGTTTCAATAATGCTCTGTGCACCATATTCCCCCAAATACACGCCCCAAGCTTGAACCTTAAGCCTGAATCACTTATTTGCACCAGCCAACACACCCTCCTTCCTCCTGGCTTCCCACACTTCTCCCACCATAAGCGCCTTACTCCAGTCGGCATCACTGACCTCCCATCTCCTCCTGAACCGCACGTCGGAGTGGCTGAAGAGGCACGGCAGGGACAGTACCCTGGCGGCATGGCGGTCCTTCCTCGTGACCAGGAAGTACCGCGGCACCAGCATGTGCGGCAGGCTGCGCAGCAGCACGTTGGGCCACACCCTGATGTCCTCCTTGCTGCGCATCATCTCCCCGAGAACAAACTCAATCTTCGGCCGGAGTGTGCTGTGCCGCACCTGTATGATCCCCGGCTCGCGCTGAACCATATCTAGGGTAACTTCCTCGCCAAAAATGTCGATAAGTCCGAACATGGCCTCTTCGATTGTGCGAGGGGAGACGGTGAGCAGGGCTGGGTGGCGGGCGAGCACGTAGGACGTGCCTTGTGGGCCAAAGAGAGTGGTGAGTGTGGTTACCACATCCTGCATGGTTTTCTTTTTGGCATGGAGAATGTGTGGTTGCCTGCACACGAGGGAGAGCACTGCTGCATCCGCCGAGAATGAAAGAGAAGGATCGAGAGGAGGGATCGGGAGAAGAGAGGCAGAGTGAAGTCTTATCTTCCTTCTCGCTCTCGCCTCTCCATCCCCTCCTCCACTTCCGTTTTCACCTCCCACCCCCTCTTGCGCTCCTGTCAGCGGCACAATCTCAGCCAATCGCGAAAGCCTCTGTTTGAGGGTCTCAGGAGAAAAGCGGAGGGCGAGGGGGTAGCGGAGGAGGAGGGAGTGAGGGGGGGCGAGGATGGAGTGCATTGCGGAGAGGTGCAGCAGGAGCGAGGGCAGGGGCGTGCGGAAGACACGGCACGCAGCCGAGTGCAGCAGCTTGGCGACAGTGGGGGGAGGGAGGTGCAGGAAGAGGAACTGCAGCACCTGCTGTATGTGAGGGAGATCGGTGGAGGGGAGGTGGGAGGGAGCGGCGCTGGGAAGAGACTCGTGGGAGTGAGAGAGAGGTACAAGTGCGTGTTGCTGCTGCTGGTGCTCTGGGTCGAGCAGCGCTTGCTGCAGGTGAGGCGAACTGAGCTGTTGCTCTGGAATGGAGTCGATCTCATGGCTGTCACTGCTCTTGTTGCTGCTGTCATTGCTGCTACTGCTGCTGTTGTCACTGCTGCTCGTTCTGCTACTGCTGCTGCTGCTGCTGCTGCTATTGGTTCTACTGCTGCTAATGGTTCTGCTGCTGCTGCCGTTGCTGCTGACGTCATCCAGCCGGGCATCCAGAATCAGCTCGGGCACCCGCCGGATGACACTCAGAAACAGCGACTCGGGCAGCCCGTGGGCAGAAAAGATCTCAAGAGCTGCCCGGATGCGGTGGGTGAGCGGCACGAGGAAGAGCGAGGAGCAGGCGCGGAAGATGGCAGCGAGGGTGTGGGGCGGGGCGTGCAGGGCGAGCAAGGCCATGGCGTTGTCCCTCGTGGCTCGCTGCGAGGCGAAGGGCGGGGCCATGTGCGCGAGATGCGTGGAGTAGAGGTCTTGGAACTGCGCGTGTAGCGACGGTGGGGGCGAGGAGGGGGGAGTGGGTATGGGGGTGGGAATGGGCGTGTGGGGGGAGGAGAAGGTGTTGAGGGCAGCGTTATCATCATGAGAACGTCCACTGCTGCTGAGACCATGGTGGAGCTCCTCCAGCTCGGAAGCACCGCCCATCTCATCCTGCTGCTGCTCTTCGCTCCAGACAGCACTCCCATCGCTGCCACCACCCCGCCCGTTCGCTTCCCTGCCAGCACCAGCAGACGGGACAGCAGCACCACGATCAGAGACGACTTTCCGCGGCCTCCCCCTCCTCCTCCGCTGGCTGTGCAGCCTCGTCCCATCAGCGCCCTCGGCTTCCGCACCCACTGCTCCTTCACTACCCTTCCTCCCATCCTCCGCACCACCTGCCTGATCCTGCCTCTCACCCCCTTTCCTTTCATCTGCTTCGTTCCCCTTCTCCCCATCTCCTCTTTTCCCCCTCCCCTCCGCTCCTCTTTTCCCCTTTCGCTCATTTCCACTCTTCCCCTTCCCCTCCTCTCCTCTTTTCCGCTTCCCCTTCTCTCTTATCCCCTTCCCCTCGTATCCATCAACGAAACCTCGCCTTTCTGCCACGTGGCACATCGATCTCCACGCCCCCACCCTCCACCTCGTACTCGCTACTATCAACGCCGCTTCGTGCACAGGCCACACCCGCGCATCCATTCCATTCACGAACCACAGCTGCCCTTCCCTGCCGCCTCTACCTCCCATGTCGTCCCACAAAGCCTGCCTTCTCATTTCTCCAGCATGTATTGCTGATGATCGAGGTGCGGGTAGTGGCAACGTTAGAGGTAATGCTAATGCCGATGCCGATGCCGATGCTGATGCCGATGCGGATGCTGATGCCGACGCTGATGCTGGTCTACTTTCTGCTACCGTGGATGCCAAACCAATAAGTTTCACTCCGTCCCTTGGCTGCTTCGCTAGCCACCACGGAGCAACGGGGCTAGCACAACTCGGAAGTGCTCTTATCGAGCAGCTACTGTAACGGAGCAGCCTATAGGCGCGCAGATACGCCGTGCTGGAACTCCCGCCACACGGGTCGCGCGGACAGTGCGGATTACCGAGCCCGATCCAATGCCGCACTGCTGACGTGGACGCGTAAGCGCAGCGTGTCGCGATCCGCCGAATCCTTTCAGATCCGCGCATCACAGCGGCGAGCGCGCACCACACGAATGAGCCCGAGCGCGCGGCGCCTTATCCATGGGCGCGAGCGCCGGACGGCGAATCGAGTCGAATGAAGAGCGATCCCCCCACGACTCTCTCCGGCTTCTCCTGACCTCGCTTCACGGTGGAAAGGCGCTTGGCGCGGTGTCGCTGGAGGGACTGTGCGATGGGTTCGGGCTCGTAATCTCAGCGGAGCTGTTATCTGTGCAATAAAGCGTAGCGCGTCGGGAAATGGCGAGCGACCATACACGCCAGCCGACGGTCCCGAGCAAATCGGATCAACAGCATCGCTGCTTTGCAACAGGCAGTGAGTTGCGTCGCAAAAGTAGCAGCAGTATGCTCATCATGGGGGACAGATTTGCACCTGCCCTTGGAGAGGGCCTTCCCGATCGGGAATGTGCGAGGGGTTCAGGGTTCCGCCGCACCTGTTTCGCAAGGTGTTTTTCAAGTTTTGAAGTTCAACTTTCGTGAGTTCCCCCGCGTGTACCACAATGAACCATTGCGGTTATCGATTTTGTTTTACCGATGCTCCGCCCCATGCACAACATTCGAGCTGTGGTCGCTCCCTCTTCACCCACTCGTGTTATCCACCCTCAGGAGTCATGGCGCAATGGCCGTCCTTACCTCGTACCTCCACAGTGCGACCATCAGAACCTTTGAACTCGGTGCACGTGGAGAGTCGTCAGCGCATGTCGCATCGTAGCAACCCATGCCCATCATCAGCTGCATCTCGTGTGAAAACCCTCCAATGCGATGGAGCGGTTCAGCCACAGCGAATCTCCATTGCCGCGACCCATCATGCGCATCTTGCGCTGCATCCAATGCCCGGCGCGCAGTCTCGCATCGCCAGGAGTTTCGGCGGCGAGCATGGCGTTGAGTTGCCTGCATGCTAGCCCACAACGGCGCTCCCTGACCTAACATTCGGGGAGGCTCGAGATTGCACTGGAACTACTATTTTTGCGGTAAAGCGTAGAGCGTCGGGACATGGCGAGCGACCATACACGCCAGGCGACGGTGGCCTGGCGGCCTGGAAGGAACCACCAGCTTATGCCCACCGCCAGCCATTTATCCCAAGCAAATTGGATGAGGCTGGTTCATAGCAACGCTGCCTGCAAGAGCCAGTAACGCCTGTGGGCTAGTGCTAGAGGGTATAACAGCCAATGAGTTGCGTCGCAGAGTAGCAGCAGTGCGATTATCGTTGAAAATGGAGGAGAGTCCGTATGGGAGCTTCTTGCGTATGGATCCCAACTACTTTCCGGACGAAGACGACGGAGTGGCGCCGATGGACTTCGGCGAATCTTCTGGAGCAGCAGCAGAACCAGCGGCAGCACCACCAGCAGCACCACTGGCAGCAGAACCAGCGGCAGCCATCGATAATGGCGACGAAGATCTTTTCGCTCGCCTCCTGCGCGACTATCGTGGGGCTCGTACAAAGCGGCAGCAGCTCGACGCCATCGTGTCGTGTCTCTTCGTTGCCAACGCCATGTGCGACTGGCCCGACTCGGGCGGGGACGATCAGAAAAGGTCGTTCTGCGGTTTCAGCGTCTTCCGCCACATGCCGTCCGCCGAGGAGTCTCAGAAGCTACTCGATGATCAGGGGGTGGGCAGGAGCACGGATGTGGAGCACGCGAGCGTGTCAGGTGGGTGGTCGAATCAAATAACTGGGTGCGACGCAGTTAAGGCATGCTGTCTTCGGCTGCTCCCTGCAAACGTGAGTTGAGCGGAGCTGCGCTGCTCGGCAACCATGCCACTTACTCACCTCCACGCGCTTTGGTTACCCCCCATGCGCCTCGCTCTCTACTGGCAGACGCCTTCTTTCTCATGGAGCACAGCGGGCCGCGAGGGCCCCCCACGATCTGGGAAAGCTTTAGCGGGAAAAAGAGCTACCCTCCAAAGCCCGTGACGGTTACTGTACCGCCCCACTTGCTACCACGGCTGTTGGCCGGCGCCGAGGCATGGTCATCGGGTGCGGGTGCGAGTGCGGGTGCGGTCCCCATCCCACAGAGCGGCGTTCTTGAGACCAAGCTGGGCATGCGCAACACTCGAACCAAACGTCAAGGCGACGAGGTCTGTCATGCCCTCCCTCCTCGCTTTGCCCTCTGCTCTCTCTCGTTTCTTTGTCGCCGCTGCTTTATCTCGCCTCTCACCTTACCTCCCTCGCCTCTCTTCTCCCCTGCCTCCCTTGCCGCCAAGTCTCCCCTTATCCCCTTATCTTTTCCCCATGATGACAATAAAAAAACCTTGACCAATCTCTGTTCCTCCTACCCCCTCCTTAACACGTAGGCCCCGGTGGGAGGATGGCTAGGAGCATGTGTGTGCAGGAAAGGGTAACAAGCGAGGAAGGGCATGCGTGAATTTTCTTGCCATTTTCCCGTGCCGTGCCGTGTTGTCACCCCTTGTGTGTGTCCCTTCCCATCCCGTCGATGCCGTCCATCGCTGGTGCTCCTCCCAGCTGCCGCCCCTCAGCGCGTGGGAGTACTACCTCTGCGAGCCCCTCGCACTGTGCCGCCGATCCACACTGCCACAAGCACCCTTGGAGCACCAGGTGTTTGAAGAAGTGTTTTGAGACGTCTCAAAGCACCCTTGGAGCACCAGGTGTTTGAAGAAGTGTTTTGAGACGTCTCAAAGCACCCTTGGAGCACCAGGTGTTTGAAGAAGTGTTTTGAGACGTCTCAAAGCACCCTTGGAGCACCAGGTGTTTGAAGAAGTGTTTTGAGACGTCTCAAAGCACCCTTGGAGCACCAGGTGTTTGAAGAAGTGTTTTGAGACGTCTCAAAGCACCCTTGGAGCACCAGGTGTTTGAAGAAGTGTTTTGAGACGTCTCAAAGCACCCTTGGAGCACCAGGTGTTTGAAGAAGTGTTTTGAGACGTCTCAAAGCACCCTTGGAGCACCAGGTGTTTGAAGAAGTGTTTTGAGACGTCTCAAAGCACCCTTGGAGCACCAGGTGTTTGAAGAAGTGTTTTGAGACGTCTCAAAGCACCCTTGGAGCACCAGGTGTTTGAAGAAGTGTTTTGAGACGTCTCAAAGCACCCTTGGAGCACCAGGTGTTTGAAGAAGTGTTTTGAGACGTCTCAAAGCACCCTTGGAGCACCAGGTGTTTGAAGAAGTGTTTTGAGACGTCTCAAAGCACCCTTGGAGCACCAGGTGTTTGAAGAAGTGTTTTGAGACGTCTCAAAGCACCCTTGGAGCACCAGGTGTTTGAAGAAGTGTTTTGAGACGTCTCAAAGCACCCTTGGAGCACCAGGTGTTTGAAGAAGTGTTTTGAGACGTTTCAAAGCACCCTTGGAGCACCAGGTGTTTGAAGAAGTGTTTTGAGACATCTCAAAGCACCCTTGGAGCACCAGCCTCTCTCGCCGCCAGCAGCACAGCGAGTGGCAGCGCAGCCAAGGCGGCGCACACAGCCCCAGTCTCCGTCACTCTCCCCCCCTTCTTCACCAGCAGCCAAGACCACTCCGAAATCCCTGCACTTTCAGCCGCTCACTCTCGTCTACATCTCTGATTCAGCGCTGCCATCACCCCACCGCCCTCCTGTTGCCCCTGCCTCTGCACGCCCTCCCTCCTGTTCTGCTGTCGCTGCTCTTTCTCTCGCTGCTGTGTCTGTTGGCCCTGACTCCATTAACACTCGCGCCTCGCCTTGCCTGCTGCCATCGCCCACTTGTGGTAACAGCAACGCCGGCTCCTCTTCACGGGTCCCTGATGGCCCCCAAGCCACAGCACCTCTTTCCGTGGCACCTCTCATTGTGCCGAACCAACTCCCTCAGCTCCTCTCCGCACCCCTCGAACCAACCCCCTCGGCACCCCCCGCATTCGCCCTTCCCCCCTCAGCACCATCCCCCTCAGCAGCCTCCCCCTCCGCACCCTCCCCCTCTGCACCCTCCCCCTCGGCACCATCCCCCTCCGCACCATCCCCCTCCGCACCATCCCCCTCCGCACCATCCCCCTCCGCACCATCCCCCTCCGCACCATCCCCCTCAGCATTCCCGTAATCGGCACCACCTCCTTCATCACCACCTCCCTCGCCACCGCTCCCCTGGGCACCCCACTGCCCTGCATCTCGCCCATCTCGTCGCTGCCACCACTCATGCCATCCGTGCCCGGGGTCCTATGTCCACCAATCAGTGCTTGTAAAGATCTTACCGTTTGTGTCGGAGATAGTTGCAAGATATGCTGAGGGGTGGGGTAGTGGGGATCGGCAGGGGATCGTGTCCTTTGTGCCGAATGCGAGTGCGCATGGAGTGGCTGGTGGAGAGGGGCTGCGTCTGTCACGTGAGGATGTGAGGGAGCTGAATGAGAAGCTGATGAGAATGGGTGTTGGCGGGCGGCACTTGGATGCCATTGTGGATGAATTTGGATGGACTCTGCTGCACGTTGCTGCTCGAGGAGGAGATATACATGTGGTGAGCTGACTTTGTCTTATCCTTTACCTGCCTCCTCTCCCTCCCTTCCCCTCTTCTTTGTCTGCTTGATTTTGTCTTCTTTCGGCCTTTTTCTCCCTCTCTCTCCACTCTCTCCCCTTTTCTTTTGCACTCTGATGCTCTCATTACCTTCCCCTGCCCCTTCCACATGCCGTGCATGTCACTACAGGTGCAGGCGCTATTGGGGCTGGGCATTCCGGCTGGAGTGCGAGCAGGCAACCTCACCACGCCCATGCATCAAGCAGCGGGGAGGGGCCACGTGGCGTGCATGGAGCTGCTGCTACATCACGGTGCCGACATCCGTGCCGAGACTAAGGGAGGCTGTGAGTCACCAGGAGGCATGCGTTGCTGTCGCTTATCACCTTCCTCCCGGCACTGCCGGGCGTTGTACGGCTACTTGCTCATTCCCTCTCCCCCTGCCTTTCGAATTGTTGTTTCCCACGGCATCCCTCCCTGCCCCGCGCCTCCCGTGTGCCACTCCTCCAGGGACCCCGCTGCACAACGCAGCCAGCAATGGCAAGTGGTGCGCAGTGGAGTGGCTGGGGCAGCAGAGAATCGAACCTGAGGAGGTGGAGACCAACCCTTCGCCGCACCTGCTGCCTGACCATCTCCTGAGGAGGGCGCGGCACATGTTGAGCCAGGAGCGGAGTAGAAGATTCATGGAGGAGGTGATTAATTAGGGCTTATGCCGGTAACTGCATGGTGCAGTGGAGACTCTTGTTCTGATAAACAAAAATCTCTAACGAGCAAACAATAAAGTACCGTAACAGGGGATAGCTAGCGTAGCTGCTACTGCCATTTTGAAATGGCTTTCAGTATGGAATGGTGTCTGCATACATACTGTTGCCATGGCTTGACTTGCTGGTTGTTTGCTTCTAGTTTGCTTCTTGGTATCACAAATCTCAACACCTGGAGCATACGGTAAAAAGTACCGTATCTCTTGCTTGTTTGTTCATATACTCCGATGAGTTATTCAGGGTGATCAGGGCGTTGTGCGTGTAGTAAGTGCGATTTTGGGACCACATACGTTTCAGTTTCGAGTATGGAAACTTGCTCGTTATGAGTTACTCCTTTATCTATACGCACCCGTGCAGGACCCCATTCACTGTGGATTTACTCGCTTTATAGTGAAAGTTCCCATTCACCTCTGTCGGGGCAATCTGCTTGCTTTGCCTCCCTGCCCGATTCTGCTTCATCACCCATCCAGAAGGAAATGCACTCGCGCCTGTCCTCCTCTCGAGTACCTGCCTCGAAGGCGGCGCGCGTGGAGGTGCGTCAGCCTCACATCATGCGCTGCGATCTGCGCGCAGTCTTTGCTGCGCCCGCAATTTCGGCCTCGTGCATGGCGTTGGCATTGTGTTGCCTAGATGCTTCACGCCCTCGGCCTGAGATGAGTCAAGGCTCGAAATCGCAGTGGGACGGTACGTCCCTGTGTGACGGGGTGATCCGTAGGCGCAGCGGGAAGTGGTGACCGGCCATACACGGCAACCGATGGTCGCGTGGCGCCCAGGAACGACCAGCATAACACACCCGTCACCTCGTGCCGTTTCTCTCGCGCAATTCAGATCAGACGAGCCTCACCGTGTGCTTGCAGCAGCCAGCGAGGCGCGTCCGACGAAGAATAGCAGCAGTGCGTTCGTCGTCGCAATTATCGACGACGAGTCACGAGTAGCTGGTCTCTTCTCGAACCGCCGGCAAAAGTGTCGCAGCGGGTGTGCGCCAATGGCCGACCTGCATCAGAAATTCGCGAGTCTTGGTTTTGACGACGCGGCAGCGCATGGTCAAACTTCTGACGCCCTTGAAAACGAGTCCCGTGAAGCACCAGTAGCAGCAGCAACAGCAGCCGACGACGATGATGGCGTTGACGATCTTTCCGATCGCCTCTCGCGTGTCGTTCGCGAGGCGACGACAGAGCAGCAGCGGCTCGACGCGATCGCGTCGACTGTGTTCGCCGCCAACGCCATGTGCTTCTGGCCCGACTCGGACGCGCACAGGCCGCAAAGGGCGTTCGGCTTCCGCGTCCTCCGCGCCATGCCGCCCGCCGCGGAGTCGTTGGAGATGCGCGGTGAGTTGGGGGGTGGTCGAGCAGCGGGCGGGCGAGCAGGGGAGTGCGCAGCCGCTCGGGAGTCGTGGGGGAAATTTGAAGGCGATGAGCGTGTGAGGGTGTTAGTGTGTGAGACGTGGCAAGGCTGGCTGGCTGGCGTTTTGGTTGCTTCAAGCCAACGTGCGCTCAGCAGAGCTCGGCTGCTCGGCAGCCATGGCTCTCCTTCACCTCCATACGCTCGCGCCGCCCCTTGCCCACTCACCCCCCATGCCCACCCTCATACGCCCTCCCCTCCTATACCCTTCCCACTCAACCCCTTCCCCCCATCCCCTTTTCCCCCATCCCCTTTTTCCCCTCCCTCCCATGCGCACCGCCCGTCCCCACCTGTATGCCGCCCACTCCATACCATCAGGCACGTTCGTTCTCATGGAGCGCAGCAGCGGGCGAGCCCCCTCCACGGACTGGGAGAGCTTCGGTGGGGAGAAGAGTCACAAGGCACGGAGCGTGACGGTGACCGTGCTGCCCCTCGTGCTGCCGTGGCTCTCCGCCAGCGCAGCTGCCACACTGCAGCATGGCTGTGTTGCCACCCACGTGGCCGTGCACTCCACTCGAACCAAGTCCCAAGGCACCCAGCCCCAGCTGGGTATGCCATGCCTGTTCCTCCTTGCTGAGCCCCTCCCTTGTTGTCGCCGCTGTATTCTATCCGGCCTCCCTCATCCCTCCAATCGCACCGAACACTTTTTAAAGTGATAGTGAATCTGCTTTGAGACGTCTTAGAAAGATTTCATCTGTCCCCCCTCCCTCATCTCTGGAGGCGCCTCAAAAGTCGTTTTAGAAAGAATTCATTTGTCCCCCCCCCTCATCGCCCACATCTTCCTTCCATGCATCCCTTCCTCCTTCCCTCGGATCGGATGCCAACAAAGCTGTCAGCGCTGCTGCGCCCATTACAGCGGCCCCGCACGGAGCAGCAGCTGGGCGAGGAACAGGTGCTGCAGGTGGGCGTGCGCACACGGTGGGGAGGAGGGCATGCGTTGCACGTGCACCCATTCCTGCTTCCACCCATTCCTGCTTCCACCCATTCCTGCTTCCACCCATTCCTGCTTCCACCCATTCCTGCTTCCACCCATTCCTGCTTCCACCCATTCCTGCTTCCACCCATTCCTGCCTACTGGTCAATTTATTTTGCCCCCTCAAGGTACTTGTGCCTTCTTCCTCCTCCTCATCCCTTGTCATTTTGCCACCTTCGACTTCCTTTACTCTGTTCCCTGACTGTCACCCCCTCTCGCGTGTCACATCCCATCCCATCCCATCCACGCCATCCACCGCTCGGCCTTCCAGCAGCCCGCCCTCACGGCATGGGAGTATTACCTCTGCGAGCCCCTCCCACTCTGCCGCCGATCCACCACACTGCCACAAGCACCATCAGAGCCACAGCCCCCCTCGCTGCCAGCAGCACAGCGAGTGGCGGCGCAGGCAGAGCTGCATGCACAGCCCCAGTCTCCGTCACTGTCCCCGCCCTCGTCACCGGCAGCCAAGACCACCACACAGCCATCCGTGCACTTTCACCCACTCACTCTCGTCTACATCGGCGATTCAAAGCTGCCGCCACCCCACAGCTCTCCTGCTGCCCCTGCCACTACACCCTGTTCTGCTGCCGTTGCTCTATTGCCCACTGCTGCATCTGCTGACCCGGACACCACTTCCGCTCGTGCCTCGCCGTGCCAGCTGCCATCACCCCGTTCTGGTAGCAACACCACCGGCTCCTCTTCACAGCTCTCTGCTTCCCCCACAGTACCCTTCTCCCCGGCACCCCTCATTGTGCCCACCCGAGCCGTGGCACCTCTTTCTACCACACCCTCCTCCTCGCCCCCTCCTTGCTCTGCACCTAGCCCATGCTCTGCAACGCAAACACTTGTCGACATCATGCTTATCAGGGACATCACATCGTTCGTGTCTCAAAGGGTGTCTTCAAATGTTGCGAAAGAGGCGAGCAGGAACCCGCAGGGTGTGTCGGATGCAAGTGGGCACGGATCGGCAGATACAGATGCGCCTGGTCTGTCGGATGAGGATGTGGAGGAGCTGAATGGGATGCTGAAGAGATGGGGAGTTGATGCTGACGCAAGGCACCTGGACAGCATTGTGGATGAGTATGGAAGGACTGTGCTGCACGTTGCTGCTCGCGACGGGGATGTACTTGTGGTGGGTTGTCTTTGTGCTCTCTTGACTTATCCTTTCCCCTCTTCCTCTTCTTTTTCCTCTCCTTCTGCCCCCACCTGCCTGTTGTCCTCCCTCCCCCCCCCCCGCGCCCTCTCTCTTCTATGCTCGTCTATGCCTCGCCTCTCCATCACTTTCTGTGGTTCACAACAGTTTGCTACCGTCCTTTGCCGCTATGCCCTGCCCATGTGCTCCTTTGCTTCCTGCATGTCCCTACCTGCATCTCACCCCATCACTAATGCATGATGCATTTGCCACCATCACTCCAACCCTTTTCCTCTCGCCCACCTTTCCTCTGCTTCGCTGCGGCCCAGGCCATCTGCCCACCACACATCACCAGCTGCATTTGCCGCTGCAATCACAGTCCCCCATTTGCCTCCAGGCCTGAGCCACATTAGTCAGTGCACATTTTGTCAGCTACAAGAATGGAAAAGATTCGTTACAAGGTACCCACCCATGTGTTTGGCCGAGCAGAATGAACAGTGCCACCTCCTGCTTCTTCCTCTCCACCGCCCTCCCCCTTTCTCCCTGTCATGCCACTGCAGGTGCAGGCGCTATTGGGGCTGGGCATGCCGGCTGGATTGCGCACGCACAACGGCAGCACGCCCATGCACCGAGCAGCGTGGGGGGGACACGTGCCGTGCATGCAAGTGCTGAAGCGCTATGGTGCCGACATCCTTGCTAAGACTGACTATGAGTGTGAGTGACAGGGATCCACCCGTTGTTGCCTCTTACTGTCTCTTTCTCTGCAGTATCATGTGCAGTGCAGCTACTTCCTACCATTGTTGCCCCTCACTGCATCCCTCCCCTCTCCTCCACTATAGCACTCTTCCCCTTTCTCCTCCCTTGCACTTCTCCTCCCTTGCACTTCTCCTCCCTTGCACTTCTCCCCCCTTGCACTTCTCCTCCCTTGCACTTCTCCTCCCTTGCGCTTCTCCTCCCTTGCACCGTGGCCCCAGGGACACCGCTGCACAACGCAGCCAGGCAGCAGCAGTGGGATGCAGTGGAGTGGTTGGCGCAGCAGGGGATAGACCCCCAGGCGTTGAAGAAGCCAAACATGCAGCCTGACCATCTCTTGGCAAGGGCATTGCAAATTGTGAACGAGGAATGGCGTACCCTATTCCCCCAGAGAGAAGGCCCCTCGCAATCGAAGACCGCCGGGTAGCAGTGCTCTAGACTGCACTTTGGCGACTTTGGACAAACAGGGTGTGTGTGTACCCTGGCTACATGGAGATTCGTTAGGTGGTACATTTTGCACCAAACTCTGAAATCAGTATACTGCTGTAATCCCCCGGCCCGGATAAACGAACCAACTCATTTGAAAAAACGGGTGTGGCCTGGATCCGACTCAGATCGTGACTTTTGGGGTTGAGGGCTGTGCCGCAAGTGTGTGACCCTGTTGGAACAACGTTTTTTAAGTTTATTGTTTTTTTTCGAAAGTTGGTCCGGGTGTACCATATTTGAAACCGTTCCTTTTATCGGTTCCTCTCTTTTCGACGCGGAACTTTGTCGAGTCGAGGCAACCTCGACACTCCCACCACCTCCTCGAGCAACCTCGATGTTATCTGGTCGCCAAGCTCGTCATCCAGTGCATGGTAGTATGGGCTGATCGGAAATCCAGTACATATAGGCTATCCTTCCCTCGTACCTCCTCGTGAGCGCACGAATGAACCCCCTGGATTTGGTGCATGTGGAGAAACGTGTGCAGATGTCGCATCGCAGCAAACCATCATGCCGATCATCATCAGGAGCATCTCGCGTGAAATCCGGAGCACATGGCAGGCCACGTCCGCCACATCGCATCACAGCGCGCGATCATGCCGATCATGCAAATCATGCCCATGTGCGCTGCATCCCATCGTTCCGCGCGCAATCTTTTCGCCGAATCTCGCCGGCGATCATGGCGTTGCGTTGCCTGCTTGCACCCGCTCAGCCTGCGCTGAAATTGGCCAATGCTGGAAGTCGCGATTGGATGGGACGTCCCTGTGGCGCAGCGGGAAATGGTGAGCACCATACACGCCAGCCGAAGGTCTCGTTGCGGCAAGAATCACCGTCAGCGCCTGGCGTTGTTCCCGAGCGATTCAACGGGCCTAATAATCTACCGTTGCTGCAGTCTAGCAGTGCTTTCCCTTCCCTTATCTTCGAGATCCTGGAAACTAGCGGCGAGTCCAGCGGAAAGCGATTCTGGTTCTGCGCAGATGGAGTTGCAGCTAGGAGACGGCGGCGGATGGCCGGCGGTGGAGGAAAAATTCGCGAATCTCGGTATTAGCGGTTCAGCTGCTGCTCGTGGTCGTGAGTCGTTTCAACACGAGGCAGCAGCAGCAGGAGCAGCAGCAGCAGCACCGCTACGAGTAACAGCAGCAGCCAACAATGATGGCGGCGAAAGCCTTTTCCAGCGCCTGTCGCGCGAAGTTGAGGAGGCGGATACTGAGGAGAAGTTGCTCGACGCCATCGCGTCGTGTCTCTTCTTCGCCAACGCCATGTGCGACTGGCCCGAATCGGACGCGGACGCGCACAGGGTCAAAGAGGCGTTCGGCTTCCGCATGCTCCGCAGCATGCCGTCCGTGGCGGAGTGTCGGAAGATGCGCGACGAGCAGTGGAAGAGCAGGCGCACGGGCGTGCAGCACGCACAGGGGAGTGAGGGAGAGAGCGGTAAGCACACGCTCCCGTTTCGGCAGCTCTATGTAAACGCGAGTGGCTTACACAGCACTCAGCCCGACACGCTGGCTGGACCACTCCTGCCCACCCCGCCACGCGCATCCCCTTGAGTGCTCCACCCATGCCCACCCCCATGCGCAGCACCCTGTGGCGCAGACTTGTTCTTTCTGCTGGAGCGGCGCAGCAGTGGGCGAGACGCCAACACGCACTGGAACAGCTTCGGCGGGCGTGGCAGCTACGGGCAAAGGGAAGTCAAGGTCGCTGTGCCGCCCGCCTTCAGGTCCACCGAATTGCTGACGTGGGTGCCTGCCCACCGATGGCAGGAGGATGGCCGCCTTCGCACCATGCTGGCCACGCGCCAGGCCGGACTTAATCCCGCTGGGCAAGCGGCAGCAGCGCAAGTGGTAGCTGGGCAGGCGGCAGCAGGGCAAGCGACATGTGGGCAATCGCCAAGCAAGGTCCGCCATTGGCTTCGTCCTCCCTCGCATTCCCGTGTCATCTCTCTCGTCTCGTCCCTAATCTCGCGCCTCTCCCGCTTCGCTCCATGTCCACCTTTTTTATCCAAATTTCACTGATGGATTGAAGTATTTGCTGACCAACCCAACCTCTCCATCCTCCCCCCTGTTTCCTCCCCAACCCTGATTCGCCTGACACAGAAGCGCCGCGACGCATCAGGTGGGAGCTGTACGTAGCGAGCAGGTGTCAGATGGGTGGGGGGCATGCGGGTATCATGCATGCATGAGCAATCATTCTTGTCCAAGGTGTCTCCTCGAGCTGCTGCTTCTGTCTTTTTCCTCTAGCGAATCCCTTGTCTTGCCAACTCAGTTCCCCTTTCTGCTATCATCTCCTCGTGTGTCCCATCACGTCCATGCCATCCATCGCTTGGGTTGGGCCCCCAGCAGCACCCCCCGCAGCACCCCCAGCAGCACCCCCAGCAGCACCCCCAGCAGCACCCCCAGCAGCACCCCCAGCAGCCCCCCCAGCAGCCCCCCCAGCAGCCCCCCCCAGCAGCCCCCCCCGCAGCACCCCCAGCAGCCCCCCCCAGCAGCCCGCCCAGCAGCCCGCCCAGCAGCCCGCCCAGCAGCCCGCCCAGCAGCCCGCCCTGCGCTCGTGGAAGTACTCTCTCGCCGAGCCCCTCCCGCTCTGCCCGCGCTCGTGGCACACATCACCATCGGAGCATCAGCCCCGCTCGCCCTCACCAGCACAGCGTGTGGCAGCGCAGCCAGGGCCGTCGTCATCTTCTCCCCCTTCGTCACCAGCAGGCTCGCCCACACAGCCACGCGATTGCCACTTCCAGCCCCTCACTCTCATCCACATCGGCTATGAAAAGCTGTCGCCACCCCGCCGCCCTCCTGCTGCCCTTGCCACTGGCTCCGATCTTCCCTCTCCCGCTGCCACTGCCACTGCACCCTCTCTTGCCCTCCCTGCTGCCCTTGGCACTGCAACCACCCCCTCCTGTTCTGCTGCCATCGCTACTCGTCCATCTGTTGTCCCTGCCAACACTCCCACTCTCTCCTCGCCTGCTGCCGCCACAGCCATTCATGCCAACCATAATAACACGGCCCCCGGTTATTCTTCAACCCCCTCCGCGTCCCCCCACGGCACTGCACCCTTTCCCACCCCACCCGCCTTCTCTGCACCTTCTTCTCCTACGCTCCCTACACCTCCACCCCTGTCTTCTGCTCCCCCTTCCTCTGCACCCCCCTCCGCTGCTCCCCTCTCGCCTCACCCCCACTCCTGGAGCCCCCCTCCCGGTCCCTCCTTTGACTATCCATCTTGCACACTCTCGCTCTCCTCAGGTCCCTGCCAGTGACCGTGCCACCTTCACGCCAATAGGCTGTTAAGGCAAGTTTGGAGTTTCGTGGCGGAAAGAGTGCGAGGAAATGGGGCGGTGGGGTGGGAGGCGACTAGGCAGGGTCAGACGAATGCGAATGCGAATGTGTATGGATCGGTGAGCGCAGGAAGGCGCCGCCTGTCGGAGAGGGATGTGGAGGATTTGAACGCCATGCTGCGGACCAGGCGTGTTTACTGCAACAGTCAGCTGCATTACATCTTCGACGGGAATGGGTGGACACTTATCCATTCTGCTGCGCGCCAAGGGAACACAGCTGTGGTGAGATCTCACATTCTTCAAAACCCCCCCTCTCCCTTCTCCCTTGGCTTCTCTGCTCCCCTCTTCCTCTCCATTTCTCCTCCCTCCTCTCCATCCCGCCTCCCTCGTCCTCTCCTCCCTCTCCCCTCTTCTCTCTAATCCTCTGATCTTTCTTCTCCATCGCTTGCACTCTGTCACTCTGTACTCGCGATGGGCTGTCACATTCTCCCACCTCATCGCATGCCCTTCCACCCCTTGCACATTTTCTAACGATTTCTAATTCTTCTGCGTGCATCTCACCCAAACCATATACCTCCAGCTATAGGCGGCACGCCACTGTGGTTGGCCATGCAGGGGAGGAGGGTGCATCGCGTGCTCATGACTCAACAGACGTCCTCTCCCTCCCACTTGCCTCTACAGCTGGAGGCGCTTCTGCTGCTGGGCATGTCGGTGGGAGAGCTGAGCGAAGACACCCTCACCACGCCACTGCACCTGGCAGTGCTGTCGGGGAATGTGGAGACCATGGAGCTGCTGTTCTGTCATGGTGCCGACATCAATGCTCGCACTAGATACGGCTGTGAGTCATGAGGGAAACTAACGTTCTTTCGTCTCTTGCTTCCGACCATTCCGCTTCTTGTGCTTCAGTCTACTTTCCGCCTATTGAGCTCCTGCTTTCCTCCGTTTCTGTCCCTGCCGTCTCCCTCCCACTTCTCCCTGGTTCCTCAACCGCAGGGACTCCGCTGCACAATGCAGCCAACTGGGAGAGATGGGACGGGGTGAGGTGGCTGGGGAAGAAGGGGAGAGATCTCGACAAGTCATCAAGGCCGAACAAGCTGCCTCAGCATCGTATGGATGAGGCGGTGAAAATTGTGCGGGAGGTGCAGGCGGGGAGGGGAGAGCACGTGGGGGTGGGGGAGCACGTGGGGAGGGGAGAGCACGTGGGGAGGGGAGAGCACGTGGGGAGGGGAGAGCACGTGGGGAGGGGAGAGTACGTGGGGGTGGGAGGGCACATGGAGATGGGCGGGAGCGATGATGGACTAGAGTTCCTTAATCTTGACGCTTTGCACGGAGAGACAGCAGAGGGGATAACTTGGGGAGGTGGAATGGACACACCAGTCCAACCTTCTGCCATGCGGGCTGGCTGCTCCTCATGAAGGGGGTGGGTAGAGTAGATAATGAGGGGATACGGTAATACGAGAATAGATGTTTGGTTGAGTAAATCGTGGGGAATAGTGATGACTGCATTGTGTGTGCTTCTTTCTTGTAGCTACTACGGTATCTTCCCCTGGATGTACATTATCCATGAATCTGCTCTATCCTGCCAATGTCTTGTCAAGAAGGATAATGCAACTCCGCATGGACCTCAAGTCTCCTTGCCTTAACTATTACGTTAACCTTAGCACCAGAGAAAGCTGTGTGCAGGAGAGCATCAAAGATCAGAGATCAACGTGCGCATAGTTCCTTGCGAGATAGCGATTGGCCATCAATCTAACCTGCATATTCAGCCACACCGCAGCAGCAAGCACGACAGATTGACAGCATGCAGAAAGGCAGACATGAATCCCACATAGCAAGATTGGCAAAAACCAGGAACAGAAAGCACAGGAGAAGGAAAGCACCAGAAAGGTTCAGAAGGCAGCAGCCACGTTACAGTCCTTACCTTTGGCTTGGAGCCGGTGGTGAGAATGAGGGTCTGGCGGTGAGGAGACAGGAAGGAGATGATGTAGTTCATGGTGCGATTGCGCAGTGACTCGGGCTCACTCAGCACGGGCAGCTGATGTGCCATGCCATCCCAGGGATGATGGTGTGACCAGATGGAATGGAGCAGGGGTGGCAAGAAGCAAGCAGAATGTGGACATGATTGGAAGTTGAAATGGGCAGCCAAAAGGGGTAACGGCTAGCTCAGCACATTAGAGTGCAACAAACAGCCACCCTTACCGCCATTCCACCGCCTCTTCCTCGGCCGTTTTCCCCCATCGCCATCCCCTTCCGCCTCCCCCCCTACAGACTGCCGCGCTCCGCCATCGGCGCTGGCTAACTCTCCGCGATTCACGCGCTTGCGGGGGGCGAGCGCGGTGGGATGGAACGCGGCAGGCGACAGAGGAGACGGCTCTTCCTGTGGATTCCGCATCGCGCGAAACACCAGACGCTCGCGTGCGGGCCGCGAGTGCCCTCTCCACCAGTCCTGGATGCCACGAAGGAAGATTCAGGGCGTGGGCGTGCGCACGCGGTGCTCACGCTATGCACGCGAACACGAGCCACGAGGCTGGTATTGGTGTTCACCGCTTTAGACCACTCCACATCAAAATGGAAACCTTACATTGTCAATCATGAACCAATAAAATATGACCTCTGTTAGGTGCTTCCCTTCCACGCATTCTGCGGCACGTGTGTGTTGTGACATGGGTGATCGGCATTGCAAGGGTTGCACTTAACATTCTCGTGCATTTACACCAATGAGCAGTGGCAGCACTCATGTGGCGCCATGGTTATCAAGAACAAGAAACTCATCTATCCAGCTTGCACCCGCACCAGGCTCCTCCCCCCACGCATGCCCTCCAATCCCCCCATGGCCTGGCCGCCTAGCATACTCCTCCTGCACTATCTCCACAGCCCGTGCCATGAGGTGAGCAGGTAGCTTGTCCGCCTTGGGGTTGGCTCCTGCTGTTTCCACCTCTGCCAGTTCTATCCCCTGCTGTGCTAGCCATGTCACTGCCTCCCACTGCTGCAGACTCGCTGCATTGTGCAGAGGAGTCCCTGGCAGGGTGGATGAGAGAAATCGGCGGGATAGGAAGAGGACGAAAGCGGATCTGGAAACAGAGGCGGAGGCAGAAGCAGGGTACAGAGGGCACGACAGGGTTGAGAGGGTCAGCCTGAAGGCAAGGGACAAGGAAGCAAGAAAGATGGGTGTAGTAGAATGGGACAAGCGTAGCACGAATCGACTCACAGCCGCCAGCAGTGCGAGCGCGGATGTCAGCGCCATGCTGCACCAGCAGGTGCATGCAGCCCACGTTGCCGCCATACGCCGCCACGTGCAGTGGCGTGGTGGCATTGCGCGTGCTGCACACCCCTGCTGGCATGCCCATGCGCAACAGCGCCCGCAGCTGCAGGCAGGTGCATGGGGGAATGAGAGGCGGGAGAGAAATGGGCGGGCGTGTGAGTGGAAGCCTACGGTTGGAAATGCACACAGATGATGGCTGGTGGGAGAGTGCTGTGACGATGATGGATGCAAGGTGGGGGAGTATGGGAAGGGATGGGGTGCCCACGTGGGTTGAATAGTTGGGGGCAGGGAGGCGCATGAGATGTGACAGACTGACCACGGGGGAGTCACCATTGCGGGCAGCCACGTGCATGGCGGTCCACCCCCTCTCATCCACCACTCCACTCAGCCCCTCTGCTGACTCCACCCCGCATGCCCGCCGCACCACACGCCACACGCCCTGCCCCTCCTCCTCCCCACTGCCTTCCCCACTGCCCTCTCCACTGCCCTCCGCACTGCCGTCCCCACTACCATCCCCCACAGGCAGCGCCGCCAGGAACGCTTTGACGTGAGAGTACAGCTCCCTCGCGTTGACACTGGGAGTGAGAGGCGCAGCGACGAGTGCAGGCAGGGCAGCAGGGGCAGCGGGAGGGGCGAGAGAGGGGAAGGCGGAGGAGGTAGAGGTGGGAGGTGGGGCATGGGAGGGGGCGATGGAGGAGATGAGGACGAGGGAGAGCGGGTGGCAGAAGCGGTGGGTGGGCGCTACACTCTCTGCCATGGCTGCTGGGGAGGAGGAGGACGATGGGGACCGCGGCTGTGACCCTGAGGGCGATAATGCCATAGGTTGTTGCGAGCCTGCTGCCGTCACTGCCTGTGGTTGCGAGCCTGAGGGTGACACGGGAGGGAGCGCTGATGATTGGGAGTGTGACTGTGAGAGTGATCGTGGCAGGGGAGATGGAGGAGGGGGTCGGCGCGCCAGTGGCTGGTTGAGCAGCAGGAAGAAGCGCCTCGCCCTGAGACTGTGCAGCTGGGCGCAGCGACAAGAGGGGGGGATGGAGGGCACGGGCACAAGGGGGAGGGGAAGCACCATGGGCAGGTGAGTTACGGAGGCAAACGAATGGAAATGGTGAAGAGGGCAAGGGAAGGCACAGCATGAGCAGGCAGCGGAGCTAAGGGCAAGCGGGCGGGACATGGTAACCGTGACCCGCGCTCTCACCTGCTCTGCTTCCTCCTGGCTATGCTGACGTGCCAGCATGCCGCCTTGCGTCCGCTGCCTCTGCACGATGGGGATGAGGAGGGCGCGGATAGTGGTGGCGGGATGGTTCAGGAGTCAGGCATGCCACGGTGGGTGGTGCATGGGAGTCAACAGCCCACAAGTGAGCAAAGACCGCGCGAGGGAGGTCGGGACTCGGGGGTCAGACCAGAGCGAGCCATGCAGTGGCGCGCGGCACAAGGAGAAACGTTGCGGGCAGTGTTTGCGGACGTGCGAGGTGAGTGACAAGGCAAGCGCTGTGCTGAGCTGCTGTGCAGTGCTGCGCGCCGCACCTTGGCACTGCGGTCGACCTGCGAGGACGCCACCTCCAGCTGCGTAAGGTAGGGGGCGCGCAGGCCCGCGGGCAGCAGAGGGAAGAGAGCAGCGGGCGTGGCGGCGGTGGCGTGCACATGCGAGCTGCCCTGCGGCCCACAGAAGCCCCTCCATGGCGTCGCTGCTGCTCGCCGCCTGCTGCTGCTGCTGTGCTCCATCAGAAAGAACGTGTCTGCTAGGGGGGGGGAGAGGGAGGGTGGGGAGGATGAGGCAGCGAGCGGACATGAGCGGAGAGCCTGGTTGGGGGAACGAGGGCGCGCCTCACATGGGGCTGGGGGCGAGGGGATAGTGAAACGGCGAAGGCGGCAGCAGCGGGGGGGAGGGAGGGGGGGAGGATGGTAAGCACATGGAACAGCAGCAGCAGCTCATGGAACCCACGCCAGCACTACCTGCTCTTCTCCTGCTCCTCCACTGCTGCCCCACCTCGCTCCTCCCCGCGCACCTACCCTCCATCATCCGCAAAACATGGCTTGCCTCGCAGCAGCAGCGACTCGGCGGCGCACGGCATGCTGCGCAGCACGCGGAAGCCGAACGCTTCCCGCGGCCGCGGATCGTCGCTCTCCGGCCAGTCGCACAGCGCGTTGGCGACGAGCAGGCACGTGGCGATTGCGTCGTGCTGCTGCGACAGCGTCGCGGCCGCGCGAATCGCGTGGTTCAGGTCGCGCGCGAGCCCGTCGAAGCTTCTCAGCAGGCGCGCGTCGACAGCTGCGCCGACGCCGGGCGGCGCACCGCTCCCGCCGATCTCCTCGGCTGTTCGCGGCGAGTCCGAATCCGTCGCCTCGGCCGCGGGGTCCGGCAGCGCGCTTCTCTCCCGGCTCGCCGCCATGCTCTACCGCGCGCGACCTTCGCGATGCTGTCGTCACGAATCGGCGAGTGAGTGGGGCGAGCTGGCGAGTGGTAACAGCGGAAGCGGCGGGAGCGGGGAGGGACGAAGGAAGGAGGGACGAAGGAAGGAAGGAGGAAGGAAGGAAGGAGCGGCGAGTGAGCGGGGAGGGACGAAGAAAGGCCGTTGAAATGGGCGCGATCGCGATCGGACTAGAAAGTTGGACAATCGCGTCTTCAAAGGCCATGACCGGTAGGCGGCGAAAGGACAGGAGACTGTACTCTAAACTCGCAACCGTCACTGCTCGGGGCTAGCCGGGCAATGCAGACCCACTCGGGAATCCCCATGCATGCCTGCATGGCGCATCCCGCCTCGCTACATCCTCCCTCCGCCCTCCCTGCTCCATCGCTCCCGTGCAGTGGTTGATAAGCAAGCGGCGACGCAGCGGGTCTCGGAGCCTATGTGGCGAGAGAATTGCCGCGGCGCGGGTTTTGGTCTCGTGAATTTTTCTTATCGCGCTCAAAATTTTCCACAACCCGAAAGACACACACTTCACCTTCTGTCGCGAGCGGCACGCGCTCCCCCCATTTCGCGTCATTTAATCACTTTACGGGTTTTTTTTGGGGGGGGTTCCAATTTGTCGGTGGGCAGTTTGCTTGGTGACATCGAACATAACTGCCACTCAGTGTGGATAACAGGTTCGGACAGGTTCGAGCGCGAACAGGCTCGACAAAGTGCTGCGGATCACTGTATCAGACAGTACAGTTGTGTGGGCTTAGGCGTGTCGCAATGCGATTGGTCTGCTAATATTCACTGTACTGACTTTTACACCACGGAGATCGCATGTACTGTAGTGCTGCGCCCATGTGGCACGTAGCCGTCATGCACTCAGTCGTTTCCTTCCAGCTCTTGCCACGCGGAACATTTGAAGCCGTGTTAAAAAACTGATCCTTAACACTTTGAGAACGTATCAGCCAATGATTAAGCGCCGCGTCATACTATCGAAGTGAAGTTGTTCAAGTGCGTGATGATGTGGTAAGAAAGCATTATTTGTGTGCTCGATACTATATACAGCGACCGTTTCACAACGAAAAAATCATCAGTAGATTGTAACTACATATTAGGAGGGAGTATTTTTAACAAAATAAACAGCACCCAACTAGAGATATAAAAAAACAAGTTCATAAACAAGCCATTTATTATAACACTCAGTTCCATTTTGTTATACATTGGAAAACCGTTGATCACTCATTTGCAAAATTTTGCAACTCCATGGTTCTGGGGGGGGAAATGCACATATTGTGACCTTGTATGTGAAGTACTTTGTTTATTGTTGAAGATATCAACACTGTACTTAGGTTTGTTTTTATGTTTGAGGATCTTTATTTTTACTTATCTATTCATTGTACTGGTGCATTGAGGCATGATCATCATAGTGAGTAAACGAAAAGAATCATGCCTTTGCCAGCACTTTTACACTTGTTAATTTTTAGCCAACCTTTTCACAAGCATAATCAACCTTGCTACAGACACTGTTATCTCAATATATGTATAATGTATGGTCAGTTGTGCCTGCATTACGTATTTCTGCCATGCCCAATTGGCGTTGTTATGCCTTGTGAGAGACCATAACATTACCCACCTGATTAAATATTTAGAGACAATAAAAAACAATAGCTATGCTTATCTCTTGTACTACAATTGTTTGAAGATTCTCTAATCATATGCTGCTATATTTTCTAAACTTTGAGTAAAATGTTCAACATTGAAATTGTATTGTATTGATAGATTAATGAGCTATTTTACTTATATTATCATGCAGATATTTTACGCACTACCAAACAACTGTTATGAAGAAAAGTTATATGTACTTTTACATGTTTTATCTATCAATTAATCGTTAACGGAATGTAATGCTCCGCGAATATCGACACTCCTTGCTTTCTGAACCTCAAATGATTCGTGCGCGATCGTGATTGGTTCCGCTGGTGGCACTGAGGTCTGACGTGTCTAGTGTTCCAAATTCATATCGGTGCTGCGGCGTTCAAAACGAACAGCGTCAGATCAGCTGACGAGGAGATCGACCCAACGCACACAATACGAACCAACATTTCTATTGGTGCTTGTTCGCGCTGCGCTGCTCAAAATGCTTCCTCTCGTACTTATGAACCTGTCGTTTCAATGACTGCCATTTGGCGCTCAAAGGATTTTGTCATGCTGAATGGCACACGTAGGCTAAATTACGAGATGTCACACGTAGGCTTGGCAACCCAGCACTACGCTGGTTTGGCTCCGACAATGTTGGAGGCTCTCGGTTGGGTTCCTGGCAAAAATTTCCGACATGACCGTACACTTACATGTACACTACCACTTTGAAGTCAAAATGTCGGGAGCGCGCACCGCTCGCGATAAAAGGTGGAGCGCGTGTCTTTCGGGTTGTGTAAAAATTTTAGCGCGATGAAAAAAATTCGCGAGACCAAAGTCCGCGCCGCGGCAATTCTTTCGTATGTGGCGGTGAGAGTGAGCAAGGCGAGGAGGAGCCGTGAAGCGCCATCGCGCCGTTCATGTGCGCCAAGCAGCAATGTCACACGGCTCGCTCGGCTGGTAACGGGCCCCAGCCAGAACTGTCGGGCAGATGGTTCCTCCTTTACGCAGTATGGTAGGAATGCGCTGGGATCGGGCCACTTGATGTGACAACAGGGTTTCCATGAGTACTACCGTACCGTAGCACCCCTTTTAATATAAATTTCAGGCATTACCGTATGTGGTACACGTGTGTGTGTCTATGGCATCATTGCGAAGTACCTCAGATGTGCTTCTCATTATCTTCTCGTTCGGCCTCTCCCTGCCTCGTGCATTCTAACCACTGAGCAGTGGGAGCAGCAAGTCAGGCACCGCACCATGGTGATCATTAGGCAAAAGAAAATCATCCACACCATGCTCCTTCCACACGACCTGCACCGCCCGTTCCATGAGGTGCGCCTTGAGGTGCGCCTTGGGGTTGGCACCGGCTGTTTCCACCTCTGCTGGTTCTATCCCCTGCTGTGCCAGCCATCTCACCGCCTTCCACTGCTCCTGGCTCGCTGCGTTGTGAAGTGGCGTCCCTGGGAGAGTGGAGGGTGGATGACGGGAGGCGGTCGGATAGGCAGGGGGCGAAAGCAGCTTTGGAAGCAATGCGGGAGGACAGCAGGATGCAGAGGGTCAAGGTGAAGGCAAGAGAGCAAAGAAAGGACGTTGGGTGCAGAATGATGCAAGCAAAGCACTTTCAACATTCTAGTGTGAGACCAGGCACTCACAGCCGCCAGGCACTCACAGCCGCCAGGCACTCACAGCCGCCAGGCACTCACAGCCGCCAGGCACTCACAGCCGCCAGGCACTCACAGCCGCCAGGCACTCACAGCCGCCAGGCACTCACAGCCGCCAGGCACTCACAGCCGCCAGGCACTCACAGCCGCCAGCAGTGCGAGCGCGGATGTCAGCCCCATACTCCACCAGCAGGCTCATGCAGTCCACATGGCCGCCATACGCCGCCACGTGCAGTGGCGTGGTGGCATTGCGCGTGCTGCACACCCCCGCCGGCATGCGCATGTCCAACAGCGCCCGCAGCTGCAGGCACATGCACGGGGGAGCCGGGGGGAGAAAAAAGGGCGCCGGTGTGAGCGTGGAACAAGGCTTCGCTGGGGAGTGTGCAGACTCAGGATGATGGAAGGTGGGGATGTGTGGGAGCTGATGCACGGGTGCCAGTGGGAAGATGCACGCATGAGAGGTGAGACTGACCACGGGGGAGTCACCATTGCGGGCAGCCACGTGCATGGCGGTCCATCCCCTCTCATCCACCACACCACTCAACTCCCCTGCTGACTCCACCCCGCATGCCCGCACCACTCGCCACAGCCCCTGCCACTCCTCCTCCCCTCCACCCTCGCCACTAGTACATCCCCCACCACCGTCCCCAGTGCCATGCGCGCTGCCACTTCCCCCAGCTCGCCCCGCCAGGAACGCCTTGACGTGAGAGTAGAGCTCTTTCGCTGTCACCGTGGGAGTGCGAGGCGCAGTGGCGGGTGCAGGCAGGGCGGTGGGGGCATGAGGAGAGGCAGGAGAGGGGAAGGTGAGGGAGGGCGACGGAGCGAGGGAGGGGGCGAGGGAGGGTGACGGAGCGAGGGAGGGGGCGAGGGTGGGTGACGGAGCGAGGGAGGAGGCGAGGGTGGGTGGAGGAGCGAGGGAGGGTGAAGGAGCGAGGGAGGCTGAAGGAGCGAGGGAGGGGGCGGGGGAAGGTGAAGGAGCGAGGGAGGGGGCGAGGGAAGGTGAAGGAGCGAGGGAGTGGGCGAGGGAAGGTGAAGGAGCGAGGGAGGGGGCGAGGGGGGGTGAAGGAGTGAGGGAGGGGGCGAGGGAGGAGATGCGGACGAGGGAGAGCGGCTGCGAGAAGCGGAAGTTGGGCGACTCGCTATCCGCTGACGGCGATGGGGGGGAGGAGGGCGACGCTGCCAACGGCTGCTGTGAGCCTGCTGCTGTATCGGCCTGGGGTTGCGATCCTGGGAGTGACACGGGCGGGGGCGCTGGTGACTGGGCGCGTGAGTGTGAGAGCGATGGCAGAAGGGGAGATGGAGGAGGGGGTCGGTGCGCCAGTGGGTGGTCAAGCAGCAGGAAGTAGCGGGTGGCCCTGAGATTGTGCAGCTGGGAGCAGCGACGAGGGGCGAGGGGGCGAGGGTGGACGGCACAGGCACAGGGGCGAGGGAAGCACTGTGAGCGGATGAAATTAAGCGGCGATGGCATGGGAAGAGGGAAGAGGGCAAGTGAGCGCATGCAGACAACAGAGCAGTGCGAGGGGGAAGGCAGGAGCATGTAGTGACAAGGTGCCCCTGACGTGCGCTCTCACCTGCTCTACTTGCTCCTCGCTCAACTGCCGTGCCAACACGTCGCCTCCTTTACAGTCCCTCTGCTTGCACGGACGATGGGCACAATGGGCAGGATGAGGAACACGGGGAAAGCGTTGAGGCGTGTAAGGGCGGGTAAGTAGGCAGGCATGCCATGGTGGGTAGTGCTTGCTTGGGATACAGCCGCCCACATGTGGGGTTGGAGATCACAGTGGAGTGGAGTGGAGTGGAGTGGAGTGGAGTGGAGTGGAGTGGAGTGGAGTGGAGTGGAGTGAACAGTGGAGTGGTGTTGGCAGAGTGAGGGATACTATGCGTTGTGGGTGTGGACGTGCGTGGTGAGCCACAAGGTGAGCGCTGTGTTGCGCTGGGCTGGGCGGCGCACCTTGGAGTTGCGCTTCATTTTCACGGGCGACGGCACACCCAGCTGCGTGAGGAAGGGGCCACGCAGGCATGCAGGCAGCAGCGGCCAGAGCGCGGGGGGCGCTGTTGCGGTGGCGGGTTCAGGCTTTTTGCTCCGCGGTCCGCCGAAGCTCTTCCAGTGCGACGCCGCCGCGCGTCGCTTGCTGCTGCTGTGCTCCATCAGGAAAAATGTATCTGCCAGTGGAGGGAAGAGGGGGAGGAGGGGGGGAGGGGGGCGATGCCGAGGGCGACGGAGAGGAAAAGAAGGGGGCGTGGGGCCATGACGAGATAGTGAAAACGATGCGGGGCTGGTTTGGAAAACGCGGGCGCAGCTCACACGGGCTGGAGGCGCGTGACACGGAGAGGGCGGGGAGGGGAGGGAGGGGGGGGGGGTCGGGGAGATGGCAAGCAGCGTGTGGTGGGTTACGACGCGCTGGTGAGCAGGGAAGAGCACGGGCACCGCACTGTCAGAATGAACGGACAGGAATGATTGAACTAACAGTGAAAACAGTGTAAGTACCTAACCCTAGAATTGTGTACCCCCTATAGGCTAACCCACTATAGCCTAAACAGACACAACACATATAATGTTTGACACACCCCCATAGGCAAAGTGGGGGAGAGCAAGGGGTCACAAGACCAGTCAAAGCAAAGCAAAACAAGCTCAGGGTGGATCTCAAGGATACCACACAAATTCCGAGCACAAGCAAGTGGTCACAAGACCAGTTCACATGCAGGTTGATAATATAGCAAGAGATACAGTGATCACAACCTAGCAAGAGTAAACATGCAGGTAGATATATATATAGTGATCACAGTACAAGCAAGGTCAAGAAGTAAGCAAGTGAGGTCTAGTAGGCACAAGGCCTAGCAGAGTGCAGAAGCGCTGATGGTCACAAGGCGGAAGCGCCTTGGTGAACACATCAGCAAGGTTGGCCTCAATGGCCACGTAACGCAGACGAAACTGACCACGCTGCTGCAGCTCTCGAGCAAGGAAGTACCGCAGGGCGATGTGCTTCATTCTGTGCTCCAGTCTGTGCTCCTCACACAAGGCAATGGCAGCCTGGTTGTCGACGTACAGCACTGGAGGAGAACGAGGCCGCTCACCCAAGTCGGTCAGCAGGTAGGTCAGCCAGCGTAGCTCCTGGGCAGCCATGGCTGTGGCGTAGATCTCAGCCTCACAACTGGAGCTGAGAACAGAAGAAGAGCGTGTAGAACGCCAAGAAACTGAGCCGGAGCCAAGGCTGAAGGTGTAACCCTGAGACGACCGCTGAGTAGCCTGGTTGTCCGCCCAAGAAGCGTCTGAGTGTCCAGTAAGTACAACTCGGTCTCGCCCTCCAAGCACTAGCCCCATGCCCGACGTACTGCACAAGTAGCACAACACCCTCTTAGCGGCATCCATGTGCTCCTTCCTGTGACGGCCAGGAGCGACATAGCGTGCAAGGATGCTAAGAGGGTATGCAAGGTCAGGTCGAGTGCAGGTCATCAGGTACATGAGGCAGCCCACAAGCTCTGGATACGGGCCACTCGGCTCTACGGACTCATCCAAAGGCAGAGCTGAGAGCGAGTGACCGGTAGGCAGAGGAGTGGACTGAGGCGAGGAGTACGTGAAGCGGAAGCGCTGAAGGATCTGCTGCACCATGTGTGACTGAGTCAAGGTGATGGTGCGCCGTGCTCTGTCCTGGGTGATCCGCAAGCCAAGATAGCTTGTCAGTTCACCCAGGTCTGTGCACGTGTGTCTCCTCTGCAGTTCCGACTTCACGTGGGCGAGTGCCGCGGTGTCAGCAGTGGCAAAGACCAAGTCGTCGACGTACACGAGGATGTAGAATGGCGGCAGTGAGGTGTCTGTGCGTAGAAACAGTGACGGGTTAGCAGTAGAGGGAGCGAACCCAAGAGCCGCAAGTGTCGTCCTCAGTGTGTCGTGCCACTCACGCGGTGCCTGGCGGAGACCGTAGACCGGCCGCTGGAGCCTCCACTGGGTACCAGGAGGAACCGACCCAGTGAAGCCAGGAGGGCGGCGCAGCCAGATCTCCTCGTGCAGGCTGCCCTGCAAGAAAGCAGTGTTGAAGTCAAGTGAGTGAAGCTCGTAGTCGCGCTGAGCGGCTATGTGCAGCAGCACCCGAAGAGTGGTCATCTTTGGGGTGGGGGAGAAGGTCTGAAAGAAGTCAACTCCCTCTCGCTGACTGAAGCCTCGAGCCACGTAGCGCGCCTTGAAGACAGGAGGAGAACCCGGCGGCCGCTTCACCCTGAAAATCCACATGCCACTGACGATGTTCGCCCCAGGTGGGGGAACCTCGTCGACGTAGGTGCGTGTGGACTTCCAGGAAGCCATCTCTGCGTCCATGGCTGTCTGCCACTAAGAGGAGTAGGGACCCGCCATCGCCTCAGCGTAAGAGCGCGGGGTCGGGATGTCTGGTGCATCCGGGTCTCCCTCAGGGGCAACTAGCATGGACACGAGGTGGGGCAAAGCAGCAGCAAAGCACTGGAACTCCTCCTGTCTGTCCTCAAGGACGTCCGTGCCAAGAGCACACTCACCCCCGACGGACGGAGGACAGACAGACTCAGACTCAGACTCAGCAACAAGGCTAGTGGCGTAGTCGAGACGACACCGGGCAGCAAAGTCTATCAACTCAGCGACCAGAGCAGACGCAGCAGAGGACTCAAAGGTAGGGTCAGTGACAACAGTGGCGAGAAGACGGGTGACCGTGGGACTGGCAGCACGACGGGAGTCAGACTCCGGGTCAGGAAGAGTAGGCAGAGAGGATGCAGGAGGAGACGGCAGCGGGACACGCTGAGGAGCAGTGGAGGGACGCAGAGTCATGTAGTGAGTGCCAGGGACAGGAGGAGGACGCTCACGTGGGACACGACGACCAGTGCGAGCAGTACGAACAGGCGACGCAGGACGAGACGCAGGCTCACGACGCTCTGCAAGACCTCCTGTGGGACCAGTGTAGGGAGAGGGACCAGGAAGAGGCGAGGCAGGCGGTAACTGTGACTGCGACTGGACAGGCGGAGGACACTCTACGGAGGGAGGAGGACGAGGAGGAGGAGTCTGACCAAGAACCTGCTCAAGGAGCCGCACGAAGTACGGTCGCGGCCGTGCGGCGTCTCCAAAGCCAGCAGAGACACCAGCGCTAGGGTCCTCAGCACCAGCAGCAGCTCCACCGTCCGAGTCCTCAGCACCAGCAGGAACTCCACCAGCCGGGTCCTCAGCACCAGCAGCAGCTCCACCGCCCGGGTCCTCAGCACCAGCAGCAGCTCCACCGCTCGGGTCCTCAGCACCAGTAGCAGCTCCACCGCCTGGGTCCTCAGCACCAGCAGCAGCTCCACCGGCCGGGTCCGCAGCACCAGCAGCAGCTCCAACGTCCGGGTCCACAGCACCAGCAGCAGCGCCACCGCTCGGGTCCTCAGCACCAGCAGCAGCTCCACCGCCCGGGTCCGCAGCACCAGCAGCAGCGCCAACGTCCGGGTCCTCAGCACCAGGAGCACCACTCCGAAGACTGCAGCGCCTCGTGTACCACTCTCGGATCTGCTGGAGGGGGGGGAGCTCCCGGGCAGGAGGGGAAGCACCGCGACCAGCTCCAGCAGTACCTCTCCGGAGGCGGCAGTACTGTAGGTACCGCTCCTGCAGCCGCTGTGAGGAGAGGGCTCCTCCAGGTGGAGTACCCCCAGACTCAGCACCCCCAGGCTCCGCACCCGCAGACTCAACACCCTCAAGCTCACTACCCTGAGGCTCAGCACCCCCAGGCTCCGCACCCCCAGACTCAGCACTCCCAGGCTCAGCACCCCAAGACGCGGCACCCCCAGGCTCAGCACCCCCAGGCTCAGCACCCCCAGACGCAGCACCCCCAGACTCGGCACCCCCAGGCTCAGCACCCCCAGGCTCAGCACCTCCAGGCTCAGCACCCCCAGCAGGACGAGAGTCAACAGCTACCTCGACAGGCTCACCCGGGTCTACCTGGGACACACCTGAGGGAGCGGCACCCTGAGGGGGGAGGGGGTCTGGTACCTCAGCACCTGGAGCGAGGAAGAGAGGCGGGGGGGGAGCGGGGCAGTGCGGTAGGGGAAGAGGCGGTAGTAGGGGACGGACTCGTCAAAAGTGACGTCCTGAGAGGCCAGGACACGACGCGAGGTGGCGTGGTAGAACTGCCAACCAGGCGCGTCCGGGACAAAGCCAAGGAAGACACAGGGGACAGCGCGACGGGAGAGCTTGTCCGCGGACGTGTCGCGAACAAAAGCTCGGGATCCCCAGACCCGAAAACGCGACGCATCGCCAGCCTCTCCCGTCCAACGCAGTGTCGGAGAAGTCTCCGGTAAGGAGACACGGGGCCAGAGGTTGAGCTGATGCGCAGCGTATCGGACAGCAAACGGCCACAGAAAATGGGGGGCAGCCGCATGAACCAAGGAGGTACGAGCGACCTCCATGACCAAGCCAATGCGGCGCTCAGCAACCCCATTCTGCTGTGGAGAGGCCGGAAGCGTGAACGACTGCTCAATGCCCTCCTGCTGACAGAAGGCCTCCAAGAGGCCAGAGGAAAACTCCCCACCTCTGTCAGAGTGCAGACGCAGGACAGGGAAGTCGGAGCGGAAACGCTCACTGAGCTGGAGACGAGATCTGCGGATCCAAGGGATCAAGACATCAGGGACGTCACCCTTGGCGCGCAAGGGGAAGACCGTGGTGTAGCGTGAGAAGTCGTCAACAACAATCAGGAAGTACCTCTCCTGACCCTGACCACGGACGCGGGCTGGGCCCCACACGTCCATGTGGAGCGTCTGCAAAGGAGCAGTCATCGGGGGAAAGGAGGAGGAGTGAGGAGCGGCGCGCTGCCGCCCCTCGACACAGGGAAGACAGGGAGGAGCAGGCGAGGGTGGGAGGGGAGGGAGAACCCTGGGAAGACCAGCAACAAGGTCCCGTTTGTGCATGGCCCGAAGGCGCTGCACAGACGGGTGACCAAGGCAGTGGTGCCAGAGGACAGTCTCATGCGCCAGAGAGCGACACGAGTAGGGGGCGGACAGCTGACCTGACGCAGACGCAGACGCGGACGCAGCTACCTGAGGGGACTCAGTGGTCAGTGTGTACAGGTCCGACCCCGGCTGTCGAGTGAAGGTAGCCAGGTGACGGCCCGTCCGAGCACACGTGCAGTGTGTCACGCGCTCGTACGCAGGGGTGAACTGGTGAACACCCCCGTCCTGGAGCGCACTACCTGCCACCAAGTTCGTAGAGAACGAGGGGAGGTAGAGACCTGACAGTGTGCCTGACGGGACCGCAGGACAAGGAAGAACAGTGGAGGAGGTCGCAATGACCGGACCCCCAGAGGGGTCAGCGAGGGAGACAGCAACTGGCCGAGCGAGTGGCTCAAGGACAGTGCGGTCACGAAAGAAACAGCGAGAAGCACCTGAGTCAAGTGTGAAGGTGTGCAGTGCTGCAGTCGACTCAGTACCAAGGGGCACAGACTCACTAGCACCTAGAGCAGCAGCCTCACCAGGACCTGGGGCAGCAGACTCACTAGCACCTAGAGCGGCAGTCGGACTGGTCAGAATGCCCGGGTCGAGCGGAACACGCAAGTACTGAGCACCCTCTCCACTAGTAAACATCGCATACATGGCAGTGAGAATAGCATCAAAGTCTAGAGCCCAGATATCAACTCCCTGCCTCTCCAGATCAGCCCAGCGGGGCAGCTCAGCGCCAGCAGGAAACTGGGCGCGCCATGCGTCGGTAAGGCGCGAGAAACAGCGCTGCGTGGGGTGCGGCCTCCCACACGTCTGGCCAGCGCGGTCACCAGTGCGGATGACGTACGTGCAGGTAAAGCCACTCGTCCCCCCCCGCTGCGAATACCACTCACGTGCCTCCTGGAGCGACGGGGCGTGCTGCTGGCTCGGGCTACCGCCAGCGCCTCCATGACCACCACCGCCGCCGCTACAGCCTCGGCCACCTCCACCCCTGCCGCCGCCACGACCACCTCCGCCTCCGCTGCCGCCTCCGCCCCTGCCACCGCTCCCGCCGCTGCTGTCACCACCCCCACTGCCGCCACTAGCCTCTCCAGTCCCACCTCCACTCCCACCGCCTCCACCCCCGCCTCCCCCGCCGCCACCTCCACCCTTGCCCCCCTTGCTCCTGCGGCGCCCGCTCGAAGCAGACGCGGTCCCGACCTTCTCAGCACCAAGGAGGTCGACAGCAGCAGCAGAGGCGACAGAGGGGAGAAGGGGGGAAGGGGAACACCCCTCAAAGAAGGGGGTGCGGGGCTCGCCACGAGAGGCACCTACGGCGACGATGCTCGCCTCAGCTGCAAGTAGGTCCTTCTCGAGGAGGGCAATGGTGAGCTCAGTAGGGGAGCGAGCTAGAAAGGAATCCCTGACTGCGCGCAGAGAGTCAGGGAGGCGGGTGACAATGTGGTAGAGAGTGATCCAGAGCGGGGGGGGGGTTGCTAGCAAGGAACTCGGCAGGCATAGCAGCGCGAAAGCGGGCCTCACTAGTCTTGAGGTGGGTGATGAGGTCAGCAACAGTGTGAAAGGAGGCCAGGTCGGGGAACAGGTAGGGCAGTGAGAGGCGGCCTAGCGCGTAGCAGAAGCCGGTGAGGAGTAACGAGCAACTACGGCTGTGTACAGTTCCTTAGCAGTCTTGCACTGGCCGAAGTGCTCGCGCTCATCTAGCGGTAGGGAGTTGCGAATAGCGAAGCGAGCGTGCGCGTCACGGGTCTGCCACTGGGAGCGCTGAGTGCTGTCTGCAGTGGTAGGAGGGGCATTAGCGTGGCCGAGAGCATGATCGTACAGCGAAATATCCTCCTTGGCAGTGAGCTGTAGGAAGAGGTGCAGGTCATCTAGCCAGGTGTCAAATTTCACTGGGCGGCCCTCAGCATCGAAAGCAAGTACAGGAGGACTGGCCATAGTGGCAGTAGCAGCAGTAGCAGTAGTAGCAGTAGCAGTAGCAGCAGTAGCAATAGTTCTAGTAGCAGTAGGAGCAGTAGTAGGAGCAGCAGTATCGACGGGGCTGCTAGTACGGGCGGCGCGGCTCGGTCGGGCGGTGCGGCTCGGGTCAGGTAGGGCGGCGCGGCTCGGTTCGGGCTGCGCGGCTGCGCGGAGCCGCTAAGCGGGGCGGTACGGGGCCACGGGGCCGCTACGTGGGGCGCAAAGGGGTCGCGGGGCCGTGAGGCAGCGGCGCACGGACGGCAGCGGCAGCGGCAGCAGCGCGCGACAGTAGGAGCTGCAGCGGTGCACGAGCGGCAGCGGCAGCGGCAGAAGCGCGTGACAGTAGGAGCTGGCAGCGGCAGCGGCAGCGGCAGCGGCAGCAGCGCCAGCGAGCGCGGCAGCGAGCGCGACAGCGAGCGCACAGGCGCGCGGGCCGCGGGCGGGCAGCGCGCGAGTAGCTGGCGGGTAGCGCGCGGGGCCGCACAAGGCCGCGACGGGCCGCGCGCGAAGAATCGGCCGCGCGCGGGCGGCTAGCGGGTCACGCGCGCGAAGAATCGGCCGCGCGCGGGCGGCTAGCGGGTCGCGAGCGTTAAAAAACGAGCCGCGCGCGGGTGGCTAGCGGGCTGCGCGCGCGCGGTAGGTAGAAGGCGCACGAGGGCGCGTAGGCGCACGAGGGCGCAGGTAGGTAGGTAGGTAGGTAGGTAGGTAGGTAACGGTGGGCCCTAAAACGGTCCTAGTGACGGACCTGCTCTGAAACCATGTCAGAATGAACGGACAGGAATGATTGAACTAACAGTGAAAACAGTACAAGTACCTAACCCTAGAATTGTGTACCCCCTATAGGCTAACCCACTGTAGCCTAAACAGACACAACACATATAATGTTTGACACCCCACCACACGCTAGCCCTGTGCTCTACCCTGCCACTCCAATGCTGTCCCCCTCTCCTGTCCCGGCACACCTCCCCCCGAGACAACACACCCGCGCACCCATGGCTTGCCTCGCAGCAGCAGCGACTCGGCGGCGTCCGGCATGCTGCGCAGCACGCGGAAACCGAACGCCTCGCGCGACCTAAGCTCGTCGCTCTCCGGCCAGTCGCACAGCGTGTTCGCGATGAGAAGACACGTCCGATGGCGTCATGTAACGTTAGTGGTGACACATGACTCTTCTGTTTTTTTTTGTGCTGTGAATAAAATCGCCACTGGTTTCTTCTGTTTCACGTCAAGTTCGTTTCCAGCGCAGAATAACGAGCCTTTTGCCATTGGACAATGCGTTTTGCCCAATGGCAAGGCAGTGGGTGGTCATTCCAGGCTAAACTCAAGCAATAATTTGGAGGAACTTCTTTTTTGCCAAAAGCAATGATCTTTAGGTCATATGTTGACCGTTTCTGGATCTGTTTTTAAGGTTCATGGTGCTGTAAAACACATTAATCACAACTTTCAGTGCTTTAATGTTGGGCAGGCGATGAAACAGAATGGAACAGAATGAAACAGAATTAAACAGAATGAAGCAGAGTGAAACAGAATGAAACAGAAAAACACACAATGAAACTGGAGCAATTTCTCATGCCTTTGCTAGCATCTCCTTTCATTCTCTTCATTCAACTTGTCATTCTTCCTACTTCTTCATTTCTCAACATACTCTTTCCTTGTGAGTTAGTCTATACTTCCAGCACTCTCTGATTTCCTTCCATCACTTCAAGGTAAGTGTTAGTCTATACTTCCAGCACCCCTTTTTGTTATCGAGCCCTACATACGTTCCTCTATCAAGTTATGTTCTCTATCTTTGCCTTCATTTTCATTCGTGCTCCTTAACTTTCTCCTTTCATGTTTCTTATTTTCTACATTGAGAAAGCTTGCTTTCTGTTTCTTGCAAGGCAACGTGCGTCATTTCAATTGGGTAATTACAACATTCTCGTCCAACTAAAACAACACATAGAGATTAATTAGGGGCGGGTGGGGGGGAAGCGGAACTGTAAAGTTCCGAAATGAAGACGTGGGTGGAGGCCAAATGGCCTCCAACCCTCGTTATGTACTCGGAAATTTGCATTTGCAGTTGCCTTGCTTCACTACAGTCAGCTGCGCTTTCAAAATAATCATTTTTAGAAAGTGTTTCACACTTTCAAAAAATTTCATATTGAGAAAGCTTGCTTTCTGTTTCTTGCAAGGCAACGTGCTTCATTTCAATTGGGTCTTCTGAGACATGTGCGTCCGTGGACGAAGTGTGGATGGCGGAGCCAGTTGATAGTGATATCCAGTGAGATTGGCTGTCAGTGACGGTCGTTGCAGTCTACGTCGACGATGTTATTCGAGTTGCTCCTTCCTTGAGATAGATGTCTGTGCCGAGGGTTGTCGGTAGGGTGGGGGACTGTGGTTTGAAGTGATTTTTGTGATGTCACGTGAGGTGGAGAATGTGGTTATTGAAGATGGCCCATCTGTCATGTATTAGGTTGCCAGTGTTGCGTAAAGATTTATGGCACTATTTCCGCGCTCTTTGGAGAATATTGAGGTGCATGGTCATGAGCTGATACTGTAGCAGTCGTGAAACCGGAGGCGACGGACCAAATTTCGAGTAAAGGGTGCCATTTGGCTACGTCAATAACTGATGCGGTGGTGGTGTGCTTGACATATAAAGCTAGACAACGTCGTAGCAGATGTGTGCAACACGATACATTGCAAATCTGTCCAGGGTGCATCATAACCTTGTATGAATGAGGGCGTTAAGTCACAGATGAAGGCACGTAATGAGTAACCTATCGTAGTTGCGATTGCACCCCTAAGACATAGGAATGGAAGGGCCCAGAATCGTATATCATCATGGTGGAGCGGTCAACTACGCCGACCAGAGCGGTATGGCTTGCCTCGTTTGCAAGATTTGTAGAACCAAAGAAATGCGGGTTCGTAAAAATAATGTCGCATAACAATACGCATTGTAAGAGAGCTTGAGGAGATGCCTCCAATCGCGGGTTACTAGCCCTATCAATTGCTCATCTCTTGGCCCGTCGGTTGCTCATCGCTCGGCCCGTCAGTCGCCCATCTCTTGGTACGTCGGTTGCTCGTACCCTGGCCCGTCAGTTGCCCGTCACTCGGCCCATCGGTTGCTCATCTCTTGGGTTGTCGGTTGCTCATCTCTTGGCTGATCGGTTGCTCGTCCCTTGGTCGGTCAGTTGCTCATTGCTTGGCCCGTTGGTTGCTCATCGCTTGACCCGTCAGTTGCTCATCGCTTGGCCCGTCCGTTGCTCATCGCTTTGCCCACTAGTTGCTCATCTCTTGGCCCGTCGGTTGCTCATCTCTTGGCCTGTCGGTTGCTCATCTCTTGACCCGTCGGCTGCTCATCTCTTGGCCTATTGGTTCCTCATCGCTTGGCCCCTCGGTTGCTCATCCCTTGGCCGGTTGATTGCTCATCCCTTGGCCTGTCGGTTGCTCATCGCTTGGCTCGTCGGTTGCTCATCTCTTGGTTCGTCGGTTGCTCAGCCCTTGGCCTGTTGGTTGCTCATCTCTTGACCCGTCGGTTGCTCATCGCTTGGCCCGTCGGTTGCTCATCTCTTGGTTCGTCGGTTGCTCATCTCTTGGTTCGTTGGTTGCTCATCCCTTGGCCAGTTAATTGCTCATTCCTTGGCCTGCCGGTTGCTCATCGCTTGGCCCGTCAATTGCTCATCCCTTGGTGCGTCGGTTGCTCATCCCTTGGCCGGTTGATTGCTCATCCCTTGCCCTGTTGGTTGCTCATCTCTTGGCCCGTCGGTTATTCTTCTCTTGATACGTTGGTGTAAGAATATTATGTTCTAGCCTGTAGTGGGGTGCTCTATAACGAGTACAACCCTTCTAGGGTTTGCTATTTGTATCCCCATTCTTGCTAGTGCAACCCTCCTCTTTCGCCTAAACTCTCTTGCCTAGCTAGGACTCTCCTAGCTATGGCTCCTAAGTTTACCGGTTATCTTGACATGCTATCAGAGCGGTTACGCTCCTGGCCTGTGGGCCCGCCTGCTTCCGCTGCCTTCCTGTGTGTCGCGCGTCCCGTGGCGCGCGATGTTCGTTTTTTTCTTCCCGCCGCGCGCTCGGGGCGCGCGGCGGTTTTCTGCCCGCCGTGCGCCCCGAGGCGCGCGGCGGTTTCCCACCGTCGAAGCGCCCCCCGTCGCCCGTCGAAGCGCTCCCCCCCGTCGCCCGTCGAAGCGCCCCCGTCGCCCGTCGGAGCGCCCCCCGTCGCCCGTCGAAACGCCCCCGTCGCCCGTCGAAGCGCCCCTGGGACCCGCGCGCGGCCCGTACGGGCTGCGCCAGGCCCGCGCGCGGCCCGTACGGCCTGCGCCAGGCCCGCGCGCGGCCCGGGCAGCCCGCGCGCGCCTCGTCCGGCCTGCGGCAGGCCCGTGCGCGCGCCTCGTCCGTCCCCCGAGCTTCTGCCGGCGCCCCACCCCCGCTACTGCCCGCGTTCCTGTGTTAGGGTTTGGGGGTGGAGGGTATGGGGGTGCCGTGAGTGTGAGCCGTCCCCTGCTCCTCCTCCTCCTCCGTCTCCCACTGCTGCAGCTGCTGCTCAGGGGGGTGGGTGTGTGGGAGCCGAGGGTTTAGGGTTTAAGGGGGGTGCCATGGGAGTGGAGCTAGGGTTTCAGCAGGGGGTGTGTGTCGAGGGGTGTGGGACTGTTGGGGGAGGTTGAGGGGAGGTTGCCGTCGTGTCGTACGCAGCGCCTGTACTCCGGGGCACTCACTCCCGGTAGCTCAGAGAGCCGGTTGCGCCGTCGCCTGTGGGTCCGTTGCTCCTGCTGCTCGTCTTAGCCGCGGAGCCTGTTACTCCTGTACTCCGGGGCACTCACTCCCGGTAGCCACTGTGTCGCACCAGAGCCGTCTGTTGCCCGTGTGCCTGCAGCTTCAGTCGTCGCCTCCCATCTACTCTCCTCTCGCCAGCCCTCCTCCTCCTCACTTGCCCGTTGTGACTACCACTAGCTTTGCTCATAATTGTGAACTTTAAACTATTGCTTCTTAAACTTGTGCTCAGAATGTGTGGTGACATTGTGATCCACCCTGAGCTTGTACTGCTTTGCTTGCTCTGCTGATTACACCCCACTTTGGCTATGGGGGAGTGTCAGAATATTATGCTCTAGCCTGTAGTGGGGTGCTCTGTAGCGAGTACAACCCTTCTAGGGTTTGCTATTTGTATCCCCATTCTTGCTAGTGCAACCCTCCTCTTTCGCCTAAACTCTCTTGCCTAGCTAGGACTCTCCTAGCTATGGCTCCTAAGACTACCGGTTATCTTGACAGTTGGTTGCTCATCCCTTTGGCCGGTTGATTGCTCATCCCTTGGCCTGTCGGTTGCTCATCGCTTGGCACGTCGGTTGCCCATCTCTTGGCCCATCGATTGCTTATCCCTTGGCCCCTTGGTTGCTCATCTCTGACCGATGTCGTATTATGACAACCAGTAAAAAAAAAAAGACAACACGATTTGCCTTGGCTGCCCTGCCACATTACGTTACGGCAGTCCCGTAGCTCCATTCAATACAAGTATTGTTGAAGCACGAACAATCACCGGTAATGGAATGCAAGGTACATCGAAATTTTGTAAAATTTTTATTTTCCCATACGGTATCCTTTCCGGTGTGACAGAACGAGAGGTAGGAGTGAATAATGGTCGAAATACAATCCCTCCCCTCCTCCCTCAGTTGGGTATGTCCAGTGTGGGTAGGGAAGTGATACAACCAGATCCAATACTGTACCTGTCCTTGCTACAGGTGGTTTCACCCTACCAATCTTCCCACAGTCAGTCGAATCACTGTATGTGGCTCCAACATCCTATTGGGGCAAGAAAAGCTTATGATTTTTTTTTTCACACAATATTCATGTCGTAGACAAATAGCCAATGGTACCTACATATCAACAAACACAGTACATAGTTGGGGTTTTCCACATCTCAGCTTTAGTACGCACATCCCCGCTTTCTAAAAAGGTAACTTGTCTGGCCAGCGTACCTTCGTAGGTACTACCTACACCCGGATCTTGACCCCTTTGCCCCATGGGGAACGGCTATCAGGCCAACTCGGGGACCCTCGGTCCCCTTCCCCCCCTGGGGGCGGCTCTCAGGCCAACTCGGGGACCCTCGGTCCCCTTCCCCCCCTGAGGGCGGCTCTCAGGCCAACTCGGGGACCCTCGGTCCCCTTCCCCCCCTGGGGGCGGCTCTCAGGCCAACTTGGGGACCCTCGGTCCCCTTCCCCCCCTTGGGGGCGGCTCTCAGGCCAACTTGGGGACCCTCGGTCCCCTTCCCCCCCTGGGGGCGGCTCTCAGGCCAACTCGGGGACCCTCGGTCCCCTTCCCCCCCTGAGGGCGGCTCTCAGGCCAACTCGGGGACCCTCGGTCCCCTTCCCCCCCTGGGGACGGCTCTCAGGCCAACTCGGGGACCCTCGGTCCCCTTCCCCCCCTGGGGGCGGCTCTCAGGCCAACTCGGGGACCCTCGGTCCCCTTCCCCCCCTGGGGGCAGCTCTTGGTCCCCTCTTTTCGATGCGCGTGAAGTTGATCTCGTCGGCGTTGCTATTTTTCCGCGCGACTAGCAGAGTCCGACTCCATTCAGCGGCTTTTCCATCTTGTGCCCGCTTTTCTGCCATAAGGGAGTGTCGAGATTGATAGGCAATGAGAGAAGAAATTAGAACTGGAAAGAAGAAAAAAGAAAATAAAAAGAACTTTGCAACAATTTATATGCAGCTTAAACAATTTGTGATGTGACATGGGGTGCTGCACTGGTGGTTGACGCCGTCAAACGCCTTAGGCGCGGAAGTGGCAGTTTCTTGACTGCCGCGCCACTGCCCATTTCGTCCGTGGCGATTTCGCCACACACGCGCGCCAGTGGCGCAAGTGGCGATTTCGCCACACACGCGCGCCAGTGGCGCAAGTGGCGATTTCGCCACACACGCGCGCCAGTGGCGCAAGTGGCGATTTCGCCACACACGCGCGCCAGTGGCGCAAGTGGCGATTTCGCCACACACGCGCGCCAGTGGCGCAAGTGACGATTTCGTCAAAATCTTACGCCACTGGCGCACGTGGCAATTTCGTCACTAATGCGCAGCTCTTTCTCGGTTGTGCGCACGCCAGGTGCATCGCGGACGAGATGCTGTACTGTACCCTTCGCAGTTAACGCGCGTAGCAGCTACTAAGTTACGTCGCTGCTGCAGCACTTGTCCTAGCGTTGTTTCCGTACTAAAAATAAGTGGGAATTAAGAATGAGTGAGAACAGAAGTGGTTGGACGAGAATGAAGCGGAACTGTAAAGTTCCGAAATGAAGACGTGGGTGGAGGCCAAATGGCCTCCAACCCTCGTTATGTACTCGGAAATTTGCATTTGCAGTTGCCTTGCTTCACTACAGTCAGCTGCGCTTTCAAAATAATCATTTTTAGAAAGTGTTTTACACTTTCAAAAAATTTCATTTTGTTGTATCAGTTTGTTTTTTTCTGTTAGTTATTTTTTTCGTTTCTTGTTGCTCTTGGGTCTACAACCACAGGCACCCACTATTGTCTTACAAGAAGGCATATCTTTGATTCTGATCATCTGAAGGTACAATCCTTTGTGTTTTCACTTACTGTCTTTTCATTTGTTCGTTCTTTTTGTTTCAAATAATGCATGTCTTGTTCATGCTGGTATAATTTTATATATAATTGAGAATGTTCTTTTGAATCGCTGCTATCAACATTAGATCTATGTTCTTAGTATTTCTCCATATTCTCTACATTTTTTACTGTCTCTCTGTTTTTGTTTAGGCTCTTGGATTCCTCTCTTCTGTAGTTGAAGTTTCTCCTTGGAATCTATAAAGGTAACATGATTGTTTGAAGAATATGATTATTGTTGTTTTGATGCTCGAATTGTACACCATATTATTTCCATAATTTAAACATCTCCTACGTTGCTTTACTTCACTATTCTTCATGATAATATGCATAATGTTCGCCAATGTAGCTATGCAAGTGTTTCTACTTTGTTGAATGTGTTGGTGTATTTCTGTTTACTGTTTTTCTGTTGCATGTTGTTTGTTATGATGACAGCTACGGGATTCCAATATTGTCTTTTCTGAAGGCTGGTCTCTGATTCTTATCATCTGAAGGTACAAATCTTGTGTTTTTTCAAAGCTGCTATTATCTATTGTTATTCGTTCTCTTCCAAATAACTCAATGATTTGTTATATCATGGTTCTCTCGTTTTTCATTACATACAGAATGACATTTTGATTTGTTAAATGGTTGCTACGGTATCAGCAATAACTATTCGTTCATAGCATTACCCCATCTTCTCTGCTTTCTTTTTCCTTTTTATATAGTTGATGTTTCTCCTTGAAAACCATAGGGGTAATATCTTTGTTTGAAGATTTATTATTGTTATCATTTCTTTGATGGTCAGTGTGTATTGTTTGTATTGTAAGATATTTTACATGATATTATTTAAGTTACTTAATTTGCTGTTGTGTTTTTTTTTTCTTTTTCTTTTATTATCTTGGTAGTTCAAGCAAGTGAACAAAGCAGATGTTAGTTTGTATGTGTTGTAAATATGTGCGCGTTTGTTTTGAAGCACAAATTAATTATGTCTGTTCGTTTTTTTGTTGGCTGTTTTTCAGATCTACATACAATGTTTGGTTCTCAACCTGTTGAGCAGCACATCCTACAATACTACTTGCAAGGTAAGTAATTTTCGAACACAAATATAAATCTTCTTTATTTCTTTCTGCACGTGGACTCTTTAGGATCTACGTTTTGCCCAGTCCCATGTACGTTTGATATTGAAAGTTCTTCAGCATATGTAAATATAAATATCATATTGACCCAATTACACAAATATCATATGTATGTGTTTGATATTTTATTAAATGTAAAGAGTGTTGAATCAGACAGAGGTTAGGCTGGAGGCGGGAGAGAAACGTGCGCTGCGTTGACGCCGGCAGTTTGATTCAGGTGGATGTGGGTAGATTCAAGTGGATTTATATACATGAATTGGGCTCAGTTGGTGGGTGTTGAAGTAGATTATTGGTAAAATTTTCAAAAGTAATGTATATAAATTGGATAGTAAATGTTACTTGTTAGAATCTAGAATAGAACGAGAATGGATGAACTAGCAGGAAGGTGGGTACAAGTATGAAACCCTAAGTTTGTGTACCCTCTAAGGCTAAACCCACTATAGCCTACACAATATAAACATACAATGTTTGACACACCCCCATAGGCGAAGTGGGAGACAACCAGAGGGTCACAAGACCAGTCAAAGCAAAGCAAAGCAAAACAGGCTCAGGGTGGATCTCAAGGATACCACACAAATTCCGAGCACAAGCAAGCGGTCACAAGACCAGTTCACATGCAGTTTGATAATATAGCAAGAGATACAGTGATCACAACCTAGCAAGTGTAAGCATGCAGGTATATATATAGAGATCACAGTACAAACAGAGTCAAGAAGTAAGCAAGTGAGGTCCAGCAGGCACAAGGCCTAGAAGAGTACAGAAGCGCTGATGGTCACAAGGATGAAGCGCCTTGGTGAACACATCAGCAGTGTTGGCCTCAGTGGCCACGTAACACATGTCGAAATAACAGACTGGAATGGCTGTACTAACAGAAGGCTGGATACAAATAGGAAACCCTAATCCAGTGTACCCCCTAAGGCGTAACCCACTACAGCCTACAACCATATAAACATATAATGTTTGACACACCCCCATAGGCGAAGTGGGGAGACCTGGGGGTCACACGACCAGTCAGGGCAAAGCAAGCTCAGGGTGGATCTCGAGGATTCCACACAAATTCCGAGCACAAGCTAGTGGTCACAAGACCAGTTCACATGCAGGTTTATAACAGAGCAAGAGATACAGTGATCACAACCTAGCAAGAGTAAACATGCAGGTATATATATATAGTGATCACAGTACAAGCAAAGTCAAGAGGTAAGCAAGTGAGGTCCAGTAGGCACAAGGCCTAGTAGAGTGCAGAAGCGCTGATGGTCACGAGGCTGAAGCGCCTCGGTGAACACATCAGCAGTGTTGGCCTCAGTGGCCACGTAGCGAATACAAAGCTGACCACGCTGCTGCAACTCTCGAGCAAGGAAGTACCGCAGGGCGATGTGCTTCGTTCTGTGCTCAAGTCTGTGCTCCTCACACAAGGCAATGGCAGCCTTGTTGTCGACGTACAGCACTGGAGGAGAACGAGGCCGCTCTCCGAGGTCGGTCAGCAGGTAGGTCAGCCAGCGTAGCTCCTGAGCAGCCATGGCTGTGGCGTAGATCTCAGCCTCACAACTGGAGCCGAGAACAGAAGAAGAGCGCGTAGAGCGCCAAGAAACTGAGCCAGAGCCAAGGCTGAAGGTGTAACCCTGAGACGACCGCTGAGTGGCCTGGTCGTCAGCCCAAGAAGCGTCTGAGTGCCCTGTGAGAACAACTCGGTCTCGCCCTCCAAGCACAAGCCCCATGCCCGACGTACTGCACAAGTAGCGCAACACCCTCTTAGCGGCATCCATGTGCTCCTTCCTGTGACGGCCAGGAGCGACATAGCGTGCAAGGATGCTAAGAGGGTATGCAAGGTCAGGTCGAGTGCAGGTCATCAGGTACATGAGGCAGCCCACAAGCTCTGGATACGGGCCACTCGGCTCTACGGACTCATCCGAAGGCAGAGCTGAGAGCGAGTGACCGGTAGGCAGAGGAGTGGACTGAGGCGAAGAGTACGTGAAGCGGAAGCGCTGGAGAACCTGCTGCACCATGTGTGACTGAGTCAGGGTGATGGTGCGCCGTGCTCTGTCCTGGGTGATCCGCAAGCCAAGATAGCTTGTCAGCTCACCCAGGTCTATGCACGTGTGTCTCCTCTGCAGCTCCGACTTCACGTAGGCGAGTCCTGCAGTGTCAGCAGTGGCAAAGACCAAGTCGTCGACGTACACGAGGATGTAGAACGGCGGCAGCGAAGTGTCGGTGCGCAGGAACAGCGACGGGTCAGCTGTAGAAGACGCGAACCCAAGAGCCGCAAGTGTAGTCCTCAGTGTATCGTGCCACTCACGCGGAGCCTGGCGGAGACCGTAGACCGGCCGCTGAAGCCTCCACTGGGTACCAGGAGGAAACGACCCAGTGAAGCCAGGAGGGCGGCGCAGCCAGATCTCCTCGTGCAGGCTGCCCTGCAAGAAAGCAGTGCTGAAGTCAAGTGAGTGAAGCTCGTAGTCGCGGTGAGCGGCTATGTGCAGCAGCACCCGAAGAGTAGTCATCTTCGGGGTGGGGGAGAAGGTCTGGAAGAAGTCAACTCCCTCTCGCTGACTGAAGCCTCGAGCCACGTAACGTGCCTTGAAGACAGGCGGAGAACCCGGCGGCCGCTTCACCCTGAAAATCCACATGCCACTGACGATGTTCGCCCCAGGAGGGGGAACCTCGTCAACGTAGGTGCGTGTGGACTTCCAGGAAGCCATCTCGGCGTCCATGGCTGTCTGCCACTGAGAGGAGTAGGGACCCGCCATCGCCTCAGCGTAAGTGCGCGGGGTCGGGATGTCTGGTGCATCCGGGTCTCCCTCAGGGGCAACTAGCAAGGACACGAGACGGGGCAAAGCAGCAGCAAGACACTGGAACTCCTCTTGTCTGTCCTCAAGGACGTCCGTGCCAAGAGCACACTCACCCCCGACGGACGGAGGACAGACAGACTCAGACTCAGACTCAGGAACAAGGCTAGCAGCGTAGTCTAGACGGCAGGCAGCAGCAAAGGCAACCAACTCAGCGACCAGAGCAGACGCAGTCGAGGACTCAAAGGTAGGGTCAGTAACAACAGTAGCGAGGAGACGCGTGACAGTAGGGTGCTCAGCACGAAACCGGTCAGACTCAGGGTCCGGAACGTCACGCAAAGAGGACGCAGGAGGAGACGGTAGCGGGACACGCTGAGGAGCAGTGGAGGGACGCAGAGTCATGTAGTGAGTGCCAGGGACAGGAGGAGGACGCTCACGACGGACACGACTACCAGTGCGAGCAGGACGAACAGGCGACGCAGGACGAGACTCAGGCTCACGACGCTCTGTAAGACCTCCTATGGGACCAGTGTAAGGAGAGGGAGCAGGGAGAGGCGAGGTAGGCGGTAACTGTGACTGCGGCTGGACAGGCGGAGGTAACTCTACGGAGGGAGGAGGACAAGGAGGAGGAGCCTGCCCAAGAACCTGCTGAAGGAGCGGTACGAAGTACGGTCGCGGCCGCGTAGCGTCTCTAGAAGCAGAAGAGACTCCAGCGGCCGGGTCCTCAGTACCAGCAGTAGCTCCAGCGTCCGGGTCCACAGCACCAGCAGCAGCTCCACCGGCCGGGTCCTCAGCACCAGTAGCAGCTCCAACGCCCGGGTCCTCAGCCCCAGTAGCAGCTCCACCGTCCGGGTCCGCAGCACCAGCAGCAGCTCCACCACTCGGGTCCTCAGCACCAGCAGCAGCGCCACCGCTCGGGTCCTCAGCACCAGTAGCAGCTCCAACGCCCGGGTCCTCAGCAGCAGCAGCAGCGCCACCGCTCGGGTCCTCAGCTCCAGCAGCAGCTCCAACGTCCGAGTCCTCAGTACCAGCAGCAGCGCCAGAGAGCGACACGAGCAGGGGGCGGACAGCTGACCTGACGCAGACGCAGACGTAGACGCAGACGCAGCTACCTGAGGGGACTCAGTGGTCAGTGTGTACAGGTCCGACCCCGGCTCTCGAGTGAAAGTAGCCAGGTGGCGACCCGTCCGAGCACACGTGCAGTGTGTCACGCGCTCGTAGGCAGGGGTGAACTGGTGAACACCCCCGTCCTGGAGTGCACTACCTGCCACCAAGTTCGTAGAGAACGAGGGGAGGTAGAGACCTGACAGCGTGCCGGACGGGACCGCCGGACAAGGAAGGACAGTGGAGGAGGTCGCAATGACCGGACCCCCAGAGGGGTCAGCAAGGGAGACCGCAACTGGCCGAGCAAGTGGCTCAAGGACAGTGCGGTCACGAAAGAAAGAGCGAGAAGCACCCGAGTCCAGTGTGAAGGTGTGCAGTGCTGCAGTCGACTCAGTACCAGGGGGCACAGACGCACTAGCACCTAGGGCAGCAGCCTCACCAGGACCTGTGGGAGCGGACGCACTAGCACCTAGAGCGGCAGCCGGACTGGCCTGAATGCCCGGGTCGGGCGGAACACGCAAGTACTGAGCACCCTCTCCACTAAGAGACATCGCATACATGGCAGTGAGAATAGCATCAAAGTCTAGAGCCCAAATATCAACACCCCTCTTTTCCAGCTCAGCCCAGCGTGGCAGCTCAGTGGCACTAGGAAACTGGGTGCGCCACGCGTCGTTAAGGCGCGCGAAGCAGCGCTGCGTGGGGTGCGGCCTCCCACACTGCTGGCCGCTGCGGTCACCTGTGCGAATAACGTACGTGCAGGTAACGCCACGCTGCGCATACCACTCACGGGCGGCCTGAAGCGTCGGGGCGGGCTGCTGACTCTGCCCTCCGCCAGTGCCTCCACGACCACCACCCCCACCGCCTCCGCCCCGGCCACCTCCACCCCTGCCGCCACCACGACCACCTCCGCCCCCGCTGCCGCCTCCGCCCCTGCCACCACTCCCGCCGCTGCTGTCTCCTCCCCCACTGCCGCCACCGGCCTCCTCAGCCGCGCCTCCACTCCCACCGCCTCCACCCCCACCTCCTCCGCCGCCACCCCCACCCCTGCCCCCCTTGTTCCTGCGGCGCCCGCTCGAAGCAGACGCGGCCCCGACCTTCTCAGCACCGAGGAGGTCGACAGCAGCAGCAGAGGCGACAGAGGGGAGGAGGGGGGAAGGGGAACACCCCTCAAAGAACGGGGTGCGGGGGTCGCCACGAGAGGTGCCTACAGCGACGATACTCGCCTCAGCTGCAAGCAGTTCCTTCTCGAGGAGGGCAACAGTGAGCTCAGTGGGGGAGCGAGAGAGGAAGTGGTCCCTGACTGCGCGCAGAGAGTCAGGGAGGCGGGTGACGATGTGGTAGAGAGTGATCCAGAGCGGGGGGGGGTTGCTAGTGAGAAACTCGGCAGGCATAGCAGCGCGAAAGCGGGCCTCACTAGTCTTAAGGTGGGTGATGAGGTCTGCGACAGTGTGAAAGGAGGCTAGGTCGGGGAACAGGTAGGGGAGAGTGAGGCGGCCTAGCGTGGCAGAAGCGGGTGAGGAGTAGCGGGCAACTACAGCGGTGTAGAGGTCCTTAGCAGTCTTGCACTGGCCGAAGTGCTCGCGCTCGTCTAGCGGCAGGGAGTTGCGAATAGCAAAGCGAGCATGCGCATCACGGGTCTGCCACTGGGAACGCAGAGTGCTGTCAGCAGTCGAGTCAGGGGCAGTGGCATGGCCTAGGGCGTGGTCGTACAGTGAGATATCTTCCTTGGCAGTGAGCTGTAGGAACAGGTGCAGGTCATCTAGCCAGGTTTCGAACTTCACCGGACGGCCCTCGGCATCGAAAGCTAGAACGGGAGGACTAGCCATAGCGACAGTAGCAGTAGCAGTAGTAGTAGGAATCAGGCCGCTGGAAAGGTGTGCGGAGGGTCAACGGGGCCGGCGGGGCCGCTAGGTAAGGCGCGGGCGGGGTCGACTGTCCGTAGTGGCACACGAGCGGCAATAGTAGGTAGCGTGGCAGCAGGAGCTGCAACGGCGCACTGGTGGTAGCTGCAGTGGTAGCAGTGTGCGCGGTAGGTAGTAAATAAACAGCAGTGAGAGCGAGTGCCTCGCGGGCGGCGGCTGCAGAAGCGCACGGGCGGCAGCAGCGCAAGGGGAACGGTGGCGCACGGGCAATGGCGGCGCACGGGCAGCGGCAGCGTAGGGGCAGCGGTGCGCAAGCAGCAGCGGAAGCAGCGGCGTGCAAGCGGCTGCGGGCAGCGGGGCGTGCGCGAGCAGGCGACGGGCGGCTGCGGGCGGGCGGCCGCTGCGACGGCGGGCTGCGGGCCTGCGGGGCGTGCGCGAGCAGGCGACGGGCAGTAGCGGCGCACGGCAGTGGCTGCGGCGGCGGCAGCGAGCACGGCAGCAGCAGCAGCAGCAGTGCACGGGCGGTAGTAGCGGCGGCAGCGGCTGCGGGCACGGCAGAAACGCGGGAGCAAATCGCGGGCCGGCGGGGCCGCGGCGGGCTGTGCGCTAGCGACGCAAAGGCGTGCGAGCAGTGCGCGGGCAGTGCGACGGGGCCGGCAGCGGGCAGCACGCAGGCCGCGGGGGTAAAATGCGGGCTGCGTGCGCGGTGCGCGGGCCGGTAGCGGGCGGTGCGCGGGCCGTTAGGGGCGATCGCAAGGCCGACGGGGCCGCTAAGGGGCGAGCGGCGGGGTCGTTCGAGGCGCTAAGGGGCGGCGCGACGGGGCCGTGAGGGGCCTCTAGGTCAAATGCGACGGGGCCGCGGGGCCTCTAGACGGGGCTCGATCGACGGGGCCAGCGGGGCCGAATAAAAAATAATGAAGCGCTCGAGGGCGCTACGGGGGAGGCGCTAAGAACGCGCTCCGGTAGTAGGTAGGTAGTTAGGTAGCGAACGGTGGGCCCTTAGGAACGGTCCTAGAGAAGGACCTGCTCTGAAACCATGTCGAAATAACAGACTGGAATGGCTGTACTAACAGAAGGCTGGATACAAATAGGAAACCCTAATCCAGTGTACCCCCTAAGGCGTAACCCACTACAGCCTACAACCATATAAACATATAATGTTTGACAACGCAGACAAAGCTGACCGCGCTGCTGCAGCTCTCGAGCAAGGAAGTACCGCAGGGCGATGTGCTTCGTTCTGTGCTCCAGTCTGTGCTCCTCACACAAGGCAATGGCAGCCTTGTTGTCGACGTACAGCACTGGAGGAGAACAAGGCCGCTCTCCCAAGTCGGTCAGCAGGTAGGTCAGCCAGCGTAGCTCCTGGGCCGCCATGGCTGTGGCGTAGATCTCAGCCTCACAACTGGAGCTGAGAACAGAAGAAGAGCGTGTGGAACGCCAAGAAACTGAGCCGGAGCCAAGGCTGAAGGTGTAACCCTGAGACGACCGCTGAGTAGCCTGGTCGTCCGCCCAAGAAGCGTCTGAGTGACCAGTGAGTACAACTCGGTCTCGCCCTCCAAGCACTAGCCCCATGCCCGACGTACTGCACAAGTAGCGCAACACCCTCTTAGCAGCATCCATGTGCTCCTTCCTGTGACGGCCAGGAGCGACATAGCGTGCAAGGATGCTAAGAGGGTATGCAAGGTCAGGTCGAGTGCAGGTCATCAGGTACATGAGGCAGCCCACAAGCTCTGGATACGGGCCACTCGGCTCTACGGACTCATCCGAAGGCAGAGCTGAGAGCGAGTGACCTGTAGGCAGAGGAGTGGACTGTGGCGAGGAGTACGTGAAGCGGAAGCGCTGAAGGATCTGCTGCACCATGTGTGACTGAGTCAAGGTAATGGTGCGCCGTGCTCTGTCCCGGGTGATCCACAAGCCAAGATAGCTTGTCAGTTTACCCAGGTCTGTGCACGTGTGTCTCTTCTGCAGCTCCGACTTCACGTGGGCGAGTGCCGCAGTGTCAGCAGTGGCAAAGACCAAGTCGTCGACGTACACGAGGATGTAGAACGGCGGCAGCGAGGTGTCGGTGCGTAGAAACAGCGACGGGTCAGCAGTAGAAGGAGCGAACCCAAGAGCCACAAGTGTAGTCCTCAGTGTGTCGTGCCACTCACGCGGCGCCTGGCGGAGACCGTAGACCGGTCGCTGGAGCCTCCACTGGGTGCCAGGAGGAACCAACCCAGTGAAGCCAGGAGGGCGGCGCAGCCAGATCTCCTCGTGCAGGCTGCCCTGCAAGAAAGCAGTGCTAAAGTCAAGTGAGTGAAGCTCGTAGTCGCGCTGAGCGGCTATGTGCAGCAGCACCCGAAGAGTGGTCATCTTCGGGGTGGGGGAGAAGGTCTGAAAGAAGTCAACTCCCTCTCGCTGACTGAAGCCTCGAGCCACGTAGCGCGCCTTGAAGACAGGAGGAGAACCCGGTGGCCGCTTCACCCTGAAAATCCACATGCCACTGACGATGTTCGCCCCAGGTGGGGGAACCTCGTCGACGTAGGTGCCTGTGGACTTCCAGGAAGCCATCTCTGCGTCCATAGCTGTCTGCCACTGAGAGGAGTAGGGACCCTCTATCGCCTCTGCGTAAGAGCGCGGGGTCGGGATGTCTGGTGCATCCGGGTCTCCCTCAGGGGCAACTAGCATGGACACGAGATGGGGCAAAGCAGCAGCAAAGCACTGGAACTCCTCCTGTCTGTCCTCAAGGACGTCCGTGCCAAGAGCACACTCACCCCCGACGGACGGAGGACAGACAGACTCAGACTCAGCAACAAGGCTAGCGGCGTAGTCTAGACGACAACGGGCAGCAAAGTCAACCAACTCAGCGACCAGAGCAGACGCAGCAGAGGACTCAAAGGTAGGGTCAGTGACAACAGTGGCGAGGAGACGCGTGACAGTGGGACTGGCAGCACGATGGGAGTCAGACTCCGGGTCAGGAAGAGTAGGTAGAGAGGACGCAGGAGGAGACGGTAGAGGGACACGCTGAGGAGCAGTGGAGGGACGCAGGGTCATGTAGTGAGTGCCAGGGACAGGAGGAGGACGCTCACGTGGGACACGTCTGTCAGAATCCCAGTCACTAACCACTGGGATAAAAGGGCTTGTTTAAGTAGCGGGTGAGTGCGCCCATAACCCCCCAGGCCGACGTGCCTGTAACCCTTCCCTAGGATCATCGGGGATCTCCAGTGGACCTCTGACACCCCCCCGCACTGGGATGCCCGAAGTGCACACACCGGGAATCGAACCCGAGACCTTCGCTCTGATACCATGTCAGAATCCCAGTCACTAACCACTGGGATAAAAGGGCTTGTTTAAGTAGCGGGTGAGTGCGCCCATAACCCCCCAGGCCGACGTGCCTGTAACCCTTCCCTAGGATCATCGGGGATCTCCAGTGGACCTCTGACAACGACGACCAGTGCGAGCAGTACGAACAGGCGACGCAGGACGAGACGCAGGCTCACGACGCTCCGTAAGACCTCCTGTGGGACCAGTGTAAGGAGAGGGACCAGGGAGAGGCGAGGCAGGCGGTAACTGGGACTGCGACTGGACAGGCGGAGGACACTCTAAGGAGGGAGCAGGACAAGGAGGAGGAGCCTGACCAAGAACCTGCTGAAGGAGTGGTACGAAGTACGGTCGCGGCCGCGCAGCGTCTCCAGAACCACCAGAGACACCAGCGCCAGGGTCCTCAGCACCAGCAGTAGCTCCACCGCCCGGGTCCTCAGCACCAGCAGCAGCTCCACTGCCCGGGTCCTCAGCACCAGCAGCAGCTCCACCGCTCGGGTCCTCAGCACCAGCAGTAGCTCCAACTCCAGGGTCCGTAGCACCAGCAGCAGCTCCACCGGCCGGGTCCTCCGCACCAGCAGCAGCTCCACCGCCCGGGTCCTCAGCACCAGCAGCAGCTCCAACTCCAGGGTCCGCAGCACCAGGAGCGCCACTCCGAAGGCTGCAGCGCCGTGTGTACCACTCTCGGATCTGCTGAAGGGAGGGGAGCTCCCGGGTAGGAGGGGAAGCACTGGTACCCGCTCCAGCAGCACCTCTCCGGAGGTCGCAGTACTGTAGGTACCTCTCCTGCAGCTGCTGCGAGGAGAGGGCTCCTCCAGGTGTGGCACTCTCAGGCTCAGCACCCCCAGACTCAGCACCTCCAGGCTCAGCACCCTCAGGCTCCGCACCTCCAAGGTCTGCACCCCCAGGCTCCGCACCCCCAGGCTCAGTACCCCCAGGCTCAGCACCCCCAGGCTCCGCACCCCCAGACTCAGCACCGCCAGGCTCCTCACTCGCAGGTGCAGCACCCCTAGCAGGACGAGAGTCGACAGCGACCTCGACAGGCTCAACCGGGTCTACCTGGGACACACCTGAGGGAGCGGCACCCTGAGGGGGGAGGGGGTCTACCACAGCAGCACCTGGCGCGAGGAAGAGAGGCGGGGGAGGGAGCGGGGCAGTGCGGTAGGGGAAGAGGCGGTAGTAGGGGACGGACTCGTCAAAAGTGACGTCCTGAGAGGGCAGAACCCGGCGCGAGGTGACGTGGTAAAACTGCCAACCAGGGGCGTCCGGGACAAAGCCAAGGAAGACACAAGGAACAGCGCGACGGGAGAGCCTTTCCGCGGACGTGTCGCGAACAAAAGCTCGGGATCCCCAGACCCGGAAACGCGACGCATCGCCAACCTCTCCCGTCCAACGCAGTGTCGGGGAAGTCTCCGGCAAGGAGACACGGGGCCAGAGGTTGAGCTGATGCGCAGCGTATCGGACCGCAAACGGCCACAGAAAGTGGGGAGCAGCCGCATGGATCAGGGAGGTACGAGCGACCTCCATGACCAAGCCAATGCGGCACTCAGCAACCCCATTCTGCTGTGGAGAGGCCGGAAGCGTGAACGACTGCTCAATGCCGTGCTCGGCACAGTAGGCTGCCAGAAGGTCGGAGGTGAACTCACCACCTCTATCAGAGTGCAAACGCAGGACAGGAAAGTCCGAGCGGAAACGCTCGCTGAGCTGGAGACGAGCTCTGCTGATCCAAGGGATCAAGACATCAGGGACCTCACCCTTGGTGCGCAAGGGGAAGACCGTGGTGTAGCGAGAGTAGTCGTCAACAACAATCAGGAAGTACCTCTCCTGACCCTGTCCACGGACGCGGGCTGGGCCCCACACGTCCAGGTGGAGCGTCTGCAGGGGAGCAGTCGTCGGGGGAAAGGAGGAGGAGTGAGGAGCGGCGCGCTGCCGCCCCTCGACACAGGGAAGACAGGGAGGAGCAAGCGAGGGTGGGAGGGGAGGGAGCACCCTGGGAAGACCAGAGACAAGCTGCCGTTTGTGCATGGCACGAAGGCGCTGCACAGACGGGTGGCCAAGTCGGTGGTGCCAGAGAACGGTGTCGTGCGCCAGAGAGCGACACGAGCAGGGGGCCGACAGCTGACCTGACGCAGACGCGGACGCAGCTACCTGAGGGGACTCAGTGGTCAGTGTGTACAGGTCCGACCCCGGCTGCCGAGTGAAGGTAGCCAGGTGACGGCCCGTCCGAGCACACGTGCAGTGTGTCACGCGCTCGTAGGCAGGGGTGAACTGGTGAACACCCGCATCCTGGAGTGCACAACCCGCCACCAAGTTCGTAGAGAACGAGGGGAGGTGGAGACCTGACAGTGTGCCCGACGGGACCGCAGGACAGGGAAGAACAGTGGAGGAGGTCGCAATGACCGGACCCCCAGAGGGGTCAGCGAGGGAGACAGCAACTGGCCGAGCAAGCGGCTCAAGGGCAGTGCGGTCACGAAAGAAACAGCGAGAAGCACCTGAGTCCAGGGTGAAGGTGTGCAGGGCCTCAGTCGACTCAGTACCAGGGGGCGCAGACTCACTAGGACCTAGAGTAGCAGCCTCACCAGCACCTAGGGCAACAGACGTACTAGCACCTAGAGCGGCAGCCTCACTGACAGGACACGGCAGCTGCACCTGTCCACTACCAGAAGCTCCCGAACGATGCACTCCAGAGCGACTACCACTACGGCCACTCCGACAGCTCAAACTAGCGTACCACTCACGCGCACGAAGCAGCTGGGGCGAAGGAGGACACGGCTGCTGCACCTGTCCACTACCAGAAGCTCCCGACCGATGCACTCCAGAGCGACTACCACTACGGCCACTCCGACAGCCCAAACTAGCGTACCACTCACGCGCACGAAGCAGCTGGGGCGAAGGAGGACACGGCTGCTGCACCTGTCCACTACCAGAAGCTCCCGACCGATGCACTCCAGAGCGACTACCACTACGGTCACTCCGACAGCCCAAACTAGCGTACCACTCACGCGCACGAAGCAGCTGGGGCGAAGGAGGACACGGCTGCTGCACCTGTCCACTACCAGAAGCTCCCGACCGATGCACTCCAGAGCGACTACCACTACGGCCACTCCGACAGCCCAAACTAGCGTACCACTCACGCGCACGAAGCAGCTGGGGCGAAGGAGGACACGGCTGCTGCACCTGTCCACTACCAGAAGCTCCCGACCGATGCACTCCAGAGCGACTACCACTACGGCCACCCCGACAGCCCAAACTAGCGTACCACTCACGCGCACGAAGCAGCTGGGGCGAAGGAGGACACGGCAGCTGCACCTGTCCACTACCAGAAGCTCCCGACCGACCCACTCCAGAGCGACTACCACTACGGCCACCCCGACAGCCCCGACTAGCGTACCACTCACGCGCACGAAGCTGCTGGGGCGTGGGGGACTCACGCGCACAGCCCTGGAGCTGCATCTGGCCACGTCAGGAGCAGCAGTAGTAGCAGTAGCGGCAGTAACAGTAGTAACAGCAGGAGCAGTGGCAGTGGGAGTAGAAAAGGCAGTTGCAGCAGTACTGGGCAATGCTCACCAGTGGTCGGCGCGGCAGGCGCAAGACGGTGGCGACAGTGGGGCCGCTACAACTGCAGGGCTGGGCCGGGCCGCAGCAGGGAGCTCCGCGGCAGCTGCGGCAGGGCGAGGCTGGGCCGCGACGGCAGCTGCTCCAGGTGCCACTGGGGCGGCTGCTGCAGGTGCGGGCTGCTCCAGGGGCGGCTGCTGCAGGTGCGGGCTGTTCCAGGGGCGGCTGCTGCAGGTGCGTGCTGCTCCAGAGGGGGCTGCTGCAGTGACGGGCGGCTCCAGGGGCGGCTGCTGCAGTGGCGAGCGGCTCCAGGGGCTGCTGCTGCAGTGGCGGGCGGCTCCAGGGGCTGCTGCTGCAGTGGCGGGCGGCTCCAGGGGCTGCTGCTGCAGTGGCGGCTGCTCCAGGGGCTGCTGCTGCAGTGGCGGCTGCTCCAGGGGCGAGAGGCGGATTAGGTCAGGGCGACGCGGCGGGCAGGTGGCGACGCCGCGGGCAGGGCGACGCGGCGGGCAGGTGGCGACGCCGCGGGCAGGGCGACGCGGCGGGCAGGTGGCGACGCCGCGAGTAGGGCGACGCCGCTAGCAGGTGGCGACGCCGCGGGTAGGCGACGACGCCGCGGGCAGGCGCCGACGCCGCGGGCAGGCGCCGACGCCGCGGGCAGGGGACGACGCCGCGGGCAGGCGACGACGCCGCGGGCAGGCGACGACGCCGCGGGCAGGCGACGACGCCGCGAGCAGGCGACGACGCCGCGGGCAGGCGGCGACGCCGCGGGCAGGCGACGACGCCGCGGGCAGGCGACGACGCCGCGGGCAGGCAACGACGCCGCGGGAAGGCGGCGACGCCACGGGCAGGGCGACGCGGCGGGCGGCGAGAGCCTGCAGGGGCGGCGCGCGGTCGTGCAGAGGCTGCGCGCGGGCCTGACGGGTGTGCAGGGGCGGCTCTCGGGCCTGACGGGCCTGCAGCGGCGGCTCGGGGGCCTGACGGACCTGCAGGGGCAGCTCGAGAGCGCACGAGGGCGCACGAGGGCGCACGAGGGCGCACGAGGGCGCACGAAGGCGCACTAGCAGAGAAAGGCGCACGAGGGCGCACGAGGGCGCACGAGGGCGCACGTAAGGTAGAGCGCACGAGGTCGCACGTAAGGTAGGGCGCACGAGGGCGCGTCTAGCGGAATAGTGGGCCCATTGTAGAAAGCGGTCCTAGGTAGCAACCTAGGCTTCTGATACCATGTCAGAATCTAGAATAGAACGAGAATGGATGAACTAGCAGGAAGGTGGGTACAAGTATGAAACCCTAAGTTTGTGTACCCTCTAAGGCTAAACCCACTATAGCCTACACAATATAAACATACAATGTTTGACATTACTTGCTTATATTTTATTGTAAAGTTTATATTGCTTGCTTTGTAGAAAGTTTGTTATTGGTATTGTTGATCTGATATTTTTGAAAAACTTCATTTCACTTGATAACCATGCAACCATTTGTGTGTGTGTGTTTTTTTTTTTTTTTAGTGTTCCTAGTCGGATTGGCGTGGAGAGTTTTACGTGTGCACTTCGTTGAGATTGGAGATGGAGCTTTTCACGGGGGCTTCTATGGATGGTGCGTTAAAAAAAAGGTTTGTGTTTCGTAGAAAGAATGTTATTGGAGATGGTGCTTGTTTATATAGATGTTTGTCGCTCGCAGTGTTTAAGAACGACAAGTTTTGGCAATCATTGAAAGAGAACATTGTTGAGTATGTACGTGCGAATTGGTCAGAATATAAAAACATGGCTGCGTTGTGTCATGACGTCCCACTAGAATCGGCGGAAGGATATATTGATTATATCCAACACCCTTCGGTCTGGGGTTCGGTTTGCGAAATCAAAGCATTTTGCGAGTTGATGAACATGACCGTGATTATTTGGTTTGATCCTCGCAAATGGGTGCAATGCGAAGGAATCAAATTTCTTAGAAATGATAATCAGGTTCATCTTTGGTTGTCTAGTAACCATTACACTCTACTTGAAGAGTGCGATGAAGGCGAAATTTGGGGCACCTCATTTCTTCTTGAATCAAGTGCACCAATTGAGACCGATGTGACCGATATCATCGATCTTTCCACTGAACGGAATGTGGTAACGTCATCTGCGTTTGAGAGGTCGTGCAGGGTGTTGAGCCAGACTCGTATTAAAAAGAGCATTACATTCCACAAAATGTGGATTTGCCATCTACATATAATCAGTTTGATGTAACGCCGAGCGTTAGAACACAGGATGTGCGATCTAGTTGTGATGACGACGTTCTTGAAGAGGTGACACCACTCAACATTTTCGATGGGAAGATTGGTGATAGTGGAGATATTCATTTCTTGATTCCTAACATTGCACCAAAGAGTACAGATCTTGTAGGCATCATTGAAGAAGGATGTCGTTTTACAGCTAGATTGATGGTGAATAAAAACCCTATACGTGTACGGGGGTTTGCTACTGATCGTCATGCCGCATGGGCACGTCAATATGCTGTCTTGAAGTATCAAGGATTAAAAACGAAGGAGAAACTTCCATTTGATCGTCGTTATTTCATCGACAATGGAAAACTTTCTCGCATTCCATTTTTTGATTCAATCTTTAAGACTTCAATAAAGAAGACATATACTGGCGTGTACAAAGGGCGTGAAAAGTTTGGATTTCAAATGATGGTGCGCGGTCAAAGCTACATATACGAAGAATGGGACTCTGAAGAGTCTGCAGCACGTGCAAGACAATATTTCATGCATTTAATATTCGGCCCTGAATGTAGGAGAAGCTTATCATTTGACGTGAACGACTTTTACAACGACGGGGAGTTCATTCGCATGGATGATTTGGATGCAATATTTGCCGATGTCGAAGAACGGTTCAATGAAGAAGATATGCGTTCGAAAATCGTGAAGCAATCTGCGGAGCGATTTGAAGAAGTTTCTAAAGAAGGTCCAACCTTCGCATGCGACAGTTGTGACAAGTTAATGTTCAGACGTCAATTATTCAAATTGGAAAGTATTAATTATCCCCAATTGAGAAACGTCTGTAACGGTTGCAAAAAAGAGATTACGAATCAAAGAACCCCATTCTCTCTCGAATGGCTGGTGCAGTGTTACCGAAGCGTAATAAAGCGCTAACTGGATTGTCGTTGTTGGAAGAGCGGTTAATTTCACCACGTGTTGTGTTTTCAGCATTACACAAGGCCACGTGGGAAAACAATACAAGATACGGGGTGGGATCGTTAATGTTCCGGTTAAAGTTGTTGATATGGTGACTACATTACCTAGATTACCACAGGAAGCGCACTCAGTGCGCGTTCGTTTCAAACGCAAGTTGCGTAACACACATAACGTATTTGAAGACAATGTCAGGCCAGCCAAGATTTTGCGCGCCCTTTCCTTTCTTGAAAAGAAAGGCCTTTTCAAAGAACATCGAATCACATTGGATGAGGAAAGGATTTCTGAATTGCGACAAGAGCATATTGATCGAGAACTTCATAATGAGTTCTTATCACACGATCAAAACGCAGATGATGCAGAAGCTCGTGAAGAGAACGCAGATTTGTCTGATGAGGAAGTTGAGTTAGATATCGACGAAACTGACCTTAATGTCGGCGTTTTGGATACGATTCTTTGTAATGAGCCTTTATACCAAAATTTGGAGCAATTCGTCGTGGAGATGGCACCCGGCGAAGGAACAAGACCAATGCCCATTCTTATGGACAAACACGTCGAGGAATTGGCCTTTCCGACTTTATTTTGCTGTGAAGCTCGCTTGACCGGCGTTGACACGTCATCGTTAAGCTATCGCGAAGTTGCAAAGTGGGAGCTACTTAATAAAGATGAGCGCTTCTCTTCATGCCCACAAAACATTTTCTTTAAAATGTTCAAGTTGGAATTGCTTCAAATGGACAACGTAATTGGTACCCGCGTGCGACGAGAGATGATGGAGCACGTTAGTCAGTATTCAGCAAAGGATATTCTGGACAATGACGTACGGCGATTGTTACAAAAAAAGGATGCATTGTTCAACGAGTTTAAAAGTCTTCGGGTGTCGCCGCACTACTTGGAAGACTGCAGGCGTGACCTATTCGCAATGATTCGGCAATTAGGTCCGCCAACTTTCTTTCTGACAATCTCCACGCGAAAATGGACGGACCTGCACGCGATTTTGCTAGAGCACAACAGAAATACGGGATATCTTGCTAACCTATCAAACACCAACATAAACCCTCTTTTGGATTTTGAAACCATAGCATTACTCGTACGTACATATCCGGTCGTATGCGCAAGATATTACGTCGAACGAAAGAATGCATTATTTCGAGAGATGCTAACGAGAAAAACTGGCATTCTTGGTACAGTCGTCGACTATTTTGTCCTCGACGAGTTCCAGCGTCGAGGCGCTCCCCTCATTCTCATTGTCTTATATGGAGTGAATTTTTAGCATGTGATGCGGCAATGCCCCTGGAAAGGATTCTTGAATTCGCAGATAAGCACATTTCGTGTCATGCGCAAAATCTCATTGAAGATACACAAACAGAAGATATTTTAAGAGTGCAAACGCACAGTCATACTAGAACGTGCAGGTTAAATAAAGGCGGTAAGATTCGAAAGTGTCGCTTTGGTATACCAAAGCATCCACTTCCTAGAACGTTGGTGCTGATGCCTTTCGACAAGAAATGCTCGGAAGCGGATCTAGAACGTCATAGATCGAACAAAGCAACTGTCGATCAATTCCTGAATACGCTTGGAAAACATCGTTTGATTGAAAAATCTAACCTAACATTTGCGGCATTTTTGGATACGGTTCGCCTGACATTCGATGAATATATAAATTGCCTTCGGGTAGGATTGAAAAAACGAACGATGTTTCATGCAAGAGAAATAATGGATTGCTACGTAAATAACTTCAACAAGACGATTCTATCAGTCTGGCGTGGCAACATGGATATTCAATTATGCGTTGACCCATATAGTGTTGCAACGTATATAGCTGCTTATATGACAAAATCGGGTAAGGGAATGAGTAAGATAATAGAAAATGCGAAAAACTTTGCGGCAATACAGGGTAAAGGTGTTTTACATGTTCTTCGTGATCTTGGAAATTACATATTGAACACTCAAGAAATAAGCGCCTAAGAGGCGATATATCTCATTCTCAGTCTTCCGTACAAGAAATCTACTCGTGCCGTGGAGTTCATCAACACCAACCATCCCCATCAGCGTTTGTTGTTGTTGAAGCCCAAAGTGGAATTAGAACGCTTGGATCCTAAATCCACAGACATCTTCAAACCATACGCTTTATTGGACCGATATGTAAATCGTCCAATCATTATGGAGGATGTTTGTCTTGCTGATTTTGCAGCAGGATATGAAGAAAGTACTAAACAAGATATCATAGGACCGGACCTCTCGGCGAAAAAACGTTTTTATCGAAAGAGATTGAGCAGGAAGATCATTCGTTATGTAAACTACCACAGCGACATTGATGAATATAATTTCATGCGGGAATAGACGCTGCTGTTCGTTCCTTTTCGCCGAAGTTTGCGACCCGATCCAAGTCGCACGGTTATTCAAAGCAAACGAGGTGCATATTACTTCTAAGAGGAAGGAATATTCGGCCAACGGCGATTCATGCGGGAATAGACGCTGCTGTTCGTTCCTTTTCGCCGAAGTTTGCGACCCGATCCAAGTCGCACGGTTATTCAAAGCAAACGAGGTGCATATTACTTCTAAGAGGAAGGAATATTCGGCCAACGGCGATTCATGGATGCGCGCGTTTGAACAAGCAATGCATGAAGAAGATGTTGTTGACGATGTCGATAACGACACGTCTCGATGCGACCCAGATGTGGATATTGGTGTGGAGCTGGGTTTCCATGATTCTGTTCGTTCATTTGATGTGTTCGTACCATTCTCACAAGTGACAGCGAGTATATGCAAATGGAACGTATGCTAAACGCTGAGCAACGTGCAATCGCTGATCACATTGTTCGAGGAGTGCGTCGATCGTTTGAAAATGGACCTCTTTGCATATTCGTGAGCGGTGGTGCAGGCGTTGGCAAATCCGTACTGATCAAGACAGTTCATGATCGGTTGATGCGCATTTTTCATGCACAGATTCATACGGACTTCAGTACCATTAACGTATTAAAGATCGCCCCGTCAGGTGTTGCTGCTTTTCAAATCAAGAGTTATACCATTCATAATGCCCTAATGATTCCTGACGTTCACAATCGACGAATAAAGAAGCTGACTTCGGATAAGATGAATACTTTACGATCACGACTCGGTGACGTAAAGGTTGTCATTGTTGATGAAATATCAATGGTGGGAAGGAATACGTTCGAATGGATCGATTTCAGGCTCCGTGAACTGACAAATAAGGCAAATTCTGCTTTTGGAGGCCTTCATATGATCTTTGTAGGTGATTTTTTCCAGCTTCCTCCAGTGCGCGATATTCACTGTTTCGGTGACCATTCGCTCTCAACTCTTGATGAATCACAACTGTGGGAGCGCGTGCAACTCATCGAGCTCACGACGATTATGCGTCAGCGTGATGAGGCTAGATTTGCCGAATTGTTGAATCGGTTACGCGAAGGTAATCAAACCCGGATGGACGTTCAATTGTTACATGATCGTCAGATTGAAACTTACCCAACAGGAATTGTCAAACATTATATGTTTATATGGTTGTAGGCTGTAGTGGGTTACGCCTTAGGGGGTACACTGGATTAGGGTTTCCTATTTGTATCCAGCCTTCTGTTAGTACAGTCATTCCAGTCCGTTCATTCTGACATGGTTTCAGAGCAGGTCCTTCGCTAGGACCGTTCTTAGGGCCCACCGTTACCTACATACCTACCTACCTACCGTGCGCCTCGTGCGCCTACGCGCCCTCGTGCGCCTCCTACCTACCGCGCGCGCGCAGCCCGCCAGCCGCCCGCGCGCGACTCGACTTTTTTTTTTTAGCGCGCGTATCCCGCTAGCCGCCCGCGCGCGGTCGATTTCGCTGCGCGCGCCCCGCTAGCCGCACGCGCGCGGCTGTTTTTCTTTACGCGCGGCCCCGCACGCTGCCCGCGCGCTGCCTGTGCGCCACGCTGACGCACCCGCTGCTGCAGCCGCCCGTCGCCCGCTCGCGCACACCCCGCCGTGGCCCCGCAGGCCCGCAGCTCGCCGCCGCAGCTGCCGCACGCCCGTTGCCCGCAGCCGCCCGTCCGCCGACGCCGCTGCCGCCCGTGCACCGACGCCGCTGCCACCCGTGCGCTGCTGCCGCTGCTGCTTGCGCACCGCTCGCTGCTGCAGCCGCCCGTGCGCTGTCGGCGCTGCTGCCCGTGCGTATAAGCCCGTCGCCTGCTCGCGCACGCCCCGCTGCCCGCAGCCGCTCGTACGCCGCTGCTTCCGCTGCTGCTTGCGCACTGCTGCCTCCCGAGCGCCGCCGCTGCCTGTGCGCCGCCGCTGCCCGTGCGCCGTCGCTGCTCCTACGCTGCCGCTGCCCGTGCGCTGCCGCTGCCCGTGCACCGCCGTTCCCCGTGCGCCGCTGCCGCCCGTGCGCTTCTGCAGCCGCTGCCCGCGAGGCACTCGATCTCACTGCTGTTTATTTTCTACCTACTGCGCACACTGCTACCACTGCAGCTGCCACCAGTGCGCCGTTGCAGCTCCTGCTGCCACGCTTCCTACTACTACTGTTACTACTGCCACTACTACTACTGCTACTGTCACTATGGCTAGTCCGACAGTTCTAGCTTTCGATGCCGAGGGCCGCCCAGTGAAGTTCGAAACCTGGCTAGATGACCTGCACCTGTTCCTACAGCTCACTGCCAAGGAAGATATCTCACTGTACGACCACGCCCTAGGCCATGCCACTGCCCCTGACTCGTCTGCTGACAGCACTCTGCGTTCCCAGTGGCAGACCCGTGATGCACACGCTCGCTTTGCTATTCGCAACTCCCTGCCGCTAGACGAGCGCGAGCACTTCGGCCAGTGCAAGACTGCTAAGGACCTCTACACCGCTGTAGTTGCCCGCTACTCCTCACCCGCTTCTGCCACACTAGGCCGCCTCACTCTTCCCTACCTGTTCCCCGACCTAGCCTCCTTTCACACTGTCGTAGACCTCATCACCCACCTTAAGACTAGTGAGGCCCGCTTTCGCGCTGCTATGCCTGCCGAGTTTCTCACTAGCAACCCCCCCCCGCTCTGGATCACTCTCTACCACATCGTCACCCGCCTCCCTGACTCTCTGCGCGCAGTCAGGGACCACTTCCTCTCTCGCTCCCCCACTGAGCTCACTGTTGCCCTCCTCGAGAAGGAACTGCTTGCAGCTGAGGCGAGCATCGTCGCTGTAGGCACCTCTCGTGGCGACCCCCGCACCCCGTTCTTTGAGGGGTGTTCCCCTTCCCCCCTCCTCCCCTCTGTCGCCTCTGCTGCTGCTGTCGACCTTCTTGGTGCTGAGAAGGTCGGGACCGCGTCTGCTTCGAGCGGGCGCCGCAGGAACAAGGGGGGCAGGGGCGGTGGCGGCAGTGGGGGAGGAGACAGCAGCGGCGGGAGTGGTGGCAGGGGCGGAGGCGGCAGCGGAGGCGGAGGTGGTCGTGGCGGCGGCAGGGGTGGAGGTGGCCGGGGCGGCGGCGGTGGGGGTGGTGGTCGTGGAGGCACTGGCGGAGGGCAGAGTCAGCAGCCCGCCCCAACGCTTCAGGCCGCCCGTGAGTGGTATGCGCAGCGTAGCGTTACCTGCACGTACGTCATTCGCACAGGTGACCGCAGCGGCCAGCAGTGTGGGAGGCCGCACCCCACGCAGCGCTGCTTCGCGCGCCTTAACGACGCGTGGCGCACTCAGTTTCCTGCTGCCACTGAGCTGCCGCGCTGGGCTGATCTGGAAAAGAGGGGTGTTGATATTTGGGCTTTAGACTTTGATGCTATTCTCACTGCCATGTATGCGATGTCTATTAGTGGAGAGGGTGCTCAGTACTTACGTGTTCCGCCCGACCCGGGCATTCAGGCCAGTCCGGCTGCCGCTCTAGGTGCTAGTGCGTCTGCTCCCACAGGTCCTGGTGAGTCTGCAGCCCTAGGTGCTCGTGCGTCCGTGTCCCCTGGTACCGAGTCGACTGCAGCACTGCACACCTTCACACTGGACTCAGGTGCTTCTCGCTCCTTCTTTCGTGACCGCACTGTCCTTGAGCCACTCGCTCGGCCAGTTGCTGTCTCCCTTGCTGACCCCTCTGGGGGTCCGGTCATTGCGACCTCCTCCACTGTCCTTCCTTGTCCGGCGGTCCCGTCCGGCACGCTGTCAGGTCTCTACCTCCCCTCGTTCTCTACGAACTTGGTGGCAGGTAGTGCGCTCCAGGACGGGGGTGTTCACCAGTTCACCCCCGCCTACGAGCGCGTGACACACTGCACATGTGCTCGGACGGGTCGCCACCTGGCTACCTTCACTCGGGAGCCGGGGTCGGACCTTTACACACTGACCACTGAGTCCCCTCAGGTAGCTGCGTCCGCGTCTGCGTCTGCGTCAGGTCAGCTGTCCGCCCCCTGCTCGTGTCGCTCTCTGGCGCATGAGACTGTCCTTTGGCACCACCGCCTTGGTCACCCGTCTGTGCAGCGCCTTCGGGCCATGCACAAACGGGACCTTGTTGCTGGTCTTCCCAGGGTGCTCCCTCCCCTTCCCGACTCGCCTGCTCCTCCCTGTATTCCCTGTGTCGAGGGACGGCAGCGCGCCGCTCCTCACTCCTCCTCCTTTCCCCCGACGACTGCTCCCTTGCAGACGCTCCACATGGACGTGTGGGGCCCAGCCCGCGTCCGTGGTCACGGTCAGGAGAGGTACTTCCTGATTGTTGTTGACGACTTCTCGCGCTACACCACGGTCTTCCCCTTGCGCGCCAAGGGTGACGTCCCTGGTGTTTTGATCCCCTGGATCAGCCGAGCCCGTCTCCAGCTAGCCAAGCGCTTTCACTCGGACTTTCCTGTCCTGCGCTTGCACTCTGACAGGGGTGGTGAGTTCGCCTCCGACCTCTTGGCAGCCTACTGTGCTGAGCACGGCATTGAGCAGTCGTTCACGCTTCCGGCCTCTCCACAGCAGAATGGGGTCGCTGAGCGCCGCATTGGCTTGGTCATGGAGGTCGCTCGTACCTCCCTGACCCATGCGGCTGCTCCCCACTTTCTGTGGCCGTTTGCGGTCCGGTACGCAGCGCATCAGCTCAACCTCTGGCCCCGTGTCTCCTTGCCGGAGACTTCCCCGACTCTACGGTGGACGGGAGAGGTTGGCGATGCGTCGCGTTTCCGGGTCTGGGGATCTCGAGCTTTTGTCCGCGACACGTCCGCGGACAAGCTCTCGCGTCGCGCTGTTCCCTGTGTCTTTCTTGGCTTTGTTCCCGACGCGCCTGGATGGCAGTTTTACCACGTCACCTCGCGCCGGGTTCTGGCCTCTCAAGACGTCACTTTTGACGAGTCCGTCCCCTTCTACCGCCTCTTCCCCTACCGCACTGCCCCGCTCCCCCCCCCGCCTCTCTTCCTCGCTCCAGGTGCTGAGGTACCAGACCCCCTCCCCCCTCAGGGTGCCGCTCCCTCAGGTGTGTCCCAGGTAGACCCGGATGAGCCTGTCGAGGTAGCTGTTGACTCTCGTCCTGCTAGGGGTGCTGAGCCTGGGGGTGCTGCGTCTGGGGGTGCTGAGCCTGGGGGTGCTGCGTCTGGGGGTGCTGAGCCTGGGAGTGCTGAGTCTGGGGGTGCGGAGCCTGGGGGTGCTGAGCCAGGAGGTGCGGAGCCTGGAGGTGCGGAGCCTGGAGGTGCTGAGCCTGGGGGTGCTGAGTCTGGGGGTGCTGAGCCTGGGGGTGCTGAGCCTGAGCGTGCTACACCTGGAGGAGCCCTCTCCTCCCAGCAGCTGCAGGAGAGGTACCTCGAGTACTGCCGCCTCCGGAGAGGTGCTACTGGAGCTCGTCCCGGTACTTCCCCTCCTACCCAGGAGCTCCCCCCCATTCAGCAGATCCGCGAGTGGTACACACGGCGCTGCAGTCTTCGGAGTGGTGCTCCTGGTGCTGCGGACCCTGGGGGTGGCGCTGCTGCTGGTGCTGAGGACCCGGACGTTGGAGCTGCTGCTGGTGCTGCGGACCCGCCTGGTGGAGCTGCTGCTGGTGCTGCGGACCCGCCTGGTGGAGCTGCTGCTGGTGCTGAGGACTCGGACGTTGGAGCTGCTGCTGGAGCTGAGGACCCGGGCGGTGGCACTGCTGCTGGTGCTGAGGACCCGGACGGTGGAGCTGCTGCTGGAGCTGAGGACCCGAGCGGTGGCGCTGCTGCTGCTGCTGAGGACCCGGGCGTTGGAGCTACTACTTGTGCTGAGGACCCGGCCGGTGGAGCTGCTGCTGGTGCTGTGGACCCGGCCGCTGGAGTCTCCTCTGCTTCTGGAGACGCTGCGCGGCCGCGACCGTACTTCGTACCGCTCCTTCAGCAGGTTCTTGGGCAGGCTCCTCCTCCTTGTCCTCCTCCCTCCGTAGAGTGTCCTCCGCCTGTCCAGCCACAGTCACAGTTACCGCCTACCTCGCCTCTCCCTGCTCCCTCTCCTTACACTGGTCCCACAGGAGGTCTTACGGAGCGTCGTGAGCCTGAGTCTCGTCCTACGTCGCCTGTTCGTCCTGCTCGCACTGGTAGTCGTGTCCGTCGTGAGCGTCCTCCTCCTGTCCCAGGCACTCACTACATGACTCTGCGTCCCTCTACTGCTCCTCAGCGTGTCCCTCTACCGTCTCCTCCTGCGTCCTCTTTGCCTGACGTTCCGGACCCTGAGTCTGACCGGTATCGTTATGAGCACCCTACTATCACGCGTCTCCTTGCTACTGTTGTCACTGACCCTACCTTTGAGTCCTCGGCTGCGTCTGCTCTGGTCGCTGAGTTGGTTGACTTTGCTGCTGCCTGTCGTCTAGACTACGCTGCTAGCCTTGTTGCTGAGTCTGAGTCTGAGGCTGTCTGTCCTCCGTCCGTCGGGGGTGAGTGTGCTCTTGGCACGGACGTCCTTGAGGACAGACAGGAGGAGTTCCAGTGTCTTGCTGCTGCTTTGCCCCGTCTCGTGTCCTTGCTAGTTGCCCCTGAGGGAGACCCGGATGCACCAGACATCCCGACCCCGCGCACTTACGCTGAGGCGATGGCGGGTCCCTACTCCTCTCAGTGGCAGACAGCCATGGACGCCGAGATGGCTTCCTGGAAGTCCACACGCACCTACGTCGACGAGGTTCCCCCACCTGGGGCGAACATCGTCAGTGGCATGTGGATTTTCAGGGTGAAGCGGCCGCCGGGTTCTCCGCCTGTCTTCAAGGCGCGTTACGTGGCTCGAGGCTTCAGTCAGCGAGAGGGAGTTGACTTCTTCCAGACCTTCTCCCCCACCCCGAAGATGACTACTCTTCGGGTGCTGCTGCACATAGCCGCTCACCGCGACTACGAGCTTCACTCACTTGACTTCAGCACTGCTTTCTTGCAGGGCAGCCTGCACGAGGAGATCTGGCTGCGCCGCCCACCTGGCTTCACTGGGTCGTTTCCTCCTGGTACCCAGTGGAGGCTTCAGCGGCCGGTCTACGGTCTCCGCCAGGCTCCGCGTGAGTGGCACAACACACTGAGGACTACACTTGCGGCTCTTGGGTTCGCGCCTTCTACAGCTGACCCGTCGCTGTTCCTGCGCACCGACACTTCACTGCCGCCTTTCTACATCCTCGTGTACGTCGACGACTTGGTCTTTGCCACTGCTGACACTGCAGGACTCGCCTACGTGAAGTCGGAGCTGCAGAGGAGACACACGTGCACAGACCTGGGTGAGCTGACAAGCTATCTTGGCTTGCGGATCACCCGGGACAGAGCACGGCGCACCATCACCCTGACTCAGTCACACATGGTGCAGCAGGTTCTCCAGCGCTTCCGCTTCACGTACTCCTCGCCTCAGTCCACTCCTCTGCCTACCGGTCACTCGCTCCCAGCTCTGCCTTCGGATGAGTCCGTAGAGCCGAGTGGCCCGTATCCAGAGCTTGTGGGCTGCCTCATGTACCTGATGACCTGCACTCGACCTGACCTTGCATACCCTCTTAGTATCCTTGCACGCTATGTCGCTCCTGGCCGTCACAGGAAGGAGCACATGGATGCTGCTAAGAGGGTGTTGCGCTACTTGTGCAGTACGTCGGGCATGGGGCTTGTGCTTGGAGGGCGAGACCGGGTTGTTCTCACAGGGCACTCAGACGCTTCTTGGGCAGACGACCAGGCCACTCAGCGGTCGTCTCAGGGTTACACCTTCAGCCTTGGCTCTGGCTCAGTTTCTTGGCGCTCTACACGCTCTTCTTCTGTTCTCGGCTCCAGTTGCGAGGCTGAGATCTACGCTACAGCCATGGCTGCCCAAGAGCTACGCTGGCTGACCTACCTGCTGACCGACCTCGGAGAGCCGCCTCGTTCTCCTCTAGTACTGTACGTCGACAACAAGGCTGCCATTGCCTTGTGTGAGGAGCACAGACTGGAGCACAGAACGAAGCACATCGCCCTGCGGTACTTCCTTGCTCGTGAGCTGCAGCAGCGCGGTCAGCTTTGTATTCGCTACGTGGCCACTGAGGCCAACACTGCTGATGTGTTCACCAAGGCGCTTCAGCCTCGTGACCATCAGCGCTTCTGCACTCTACTAGGCCTTGTGCCTACTGGACCTCACTTGCTTACCTCTTGACTTTGCTTGTACTGTGATCATTATATATATATATACCTGCATGTTTACTCTTGCTAGGTTGTGATCACTGTATCTCTTGCTCTGTTATAAACCTGCATGTGAACTGGTCTTGTGACCACTAGCTTGTGCTCGGAATTTGTGTGGAATCCTCGAGATCCACCCTGAGCTTGCTTTGCCTTGCTTTGCTTGACTGGTCGTGTGACCCCCAGGTCTCCCCACTTCGCCTATGGGGGTGTGTCAAACATTATATGTTTATATGGTTGTAGGCTGTAGTGGGTTACGCCTTAGGGGGTACACTGGATTAGGGTTTCCTATTTGTATCCAGCCTTCTGTTAGTACAGACATTCCAGTCCGTTAATTCTGACAGGAATTGAGTTGCAACATTTGTGTTGCACCAATAAAGCCATTGACTCGTTTAATCACGAAGTGTACTCGTCATCGTCGGAAGAAAAGTATGCAATTCCAGCACTGGATTGTGCATTGTTTGGGAAGGATCAATCAAGGAAGTCTAAACTGATCACACCACCTGGGTTTGCAACAACTTCATCGCATGGATTGTTAGCTTTTCTGGAATTATTTATCGGTTCGCGTATCCATATGACTTGTAACGTAAATACATCGGATGGGCTTGCCAACGGCACTCCTGGCATAGTCGTTCATTTCACTTTAAATGAGCAGCGTGTGGTGGAGACGATATGGGTACAATTCGATGAAGTAGAAGTCGGGCGTAACATCCGTACTAAATCTATATCACTTTTCTCCAAAACGGTTGGAGTTCAACATACCTGGACGCCTATACAACGTATCGAGAAGTCATTTTCTGTGAACTCTCGATACGATATGATATCTCGGATGCAGTTTCCGTTACGACCGAGCAATGCGATAAGTTTCCATCGAAGCCAGGGTGCTACTTTTGAAGGTGGAGTTGTGCATTTCGAGAAGAAGGTATTTCCTCAAGGCGCTTACGTTGCTCTAAGTCGTTTTCGCAGTCACAACCAACTATTTTTAACGAATTTTTCAGAATCGTGCATAAAAACTGATTCTCGCGTTGTAGCGGAAATGCGTCGTTTACGTGAGCGACCTCTCGTTTTGAGTCCGCCATCGGTCGAAGTAATTTCAAAACAACCCGCGTGCGTGAAATTCGTTTTTCAAAACGTAAGAAGTTATCGAGGACATTACAAGAATGTGAATATCAACAGTCTCTGTGATTTCGATTTTGTGGTTTTTTTTTAGACACATTTGAGCTCAGACGATACGCTACCGAGCGAAACAGATCAATTCTTCGATGTTTTTCGTGCGGATTGCAAAACCGGCGGAATCGTACTGTATCATCGAATTCCAATCCGAATAATACAGTGCCGAAAAAAGGTTCAAAGTTGAACTCTTGTCTTTTAGGATCGATATGAGAGACAAACGCCTTTTGATTGTTTGCTTTTATCGCAACCCAACTGATCATCGTAATCATCAAATCCTTTTTGATATGATCCTATCCATCATGATTAAATATCCGCATGATGACATGATATTCATCGGCGATTTCAATATTGATTTGATTGCCAATCCACAACGGCGATATGATCATTTATTCAAACGGCATGGTTTTTCTCAATTCATTATTGAACCAAATACAGTGAATAATACACTTATTGATCATGTATGGGCAAATTGCTTCAAGACAAATATTAAAGTCTATGTTGGTGAAACCTATTTTTCCGACCACTTCCATATTTTTGTTGTTATTGATTGATGCACTTTCAAAATGGAACGTACGTATATCAACGATTGCAGTATTATTCTTTTACGTCTCAAATTCCATATGGTTTTGATAGCAGGACCATTTCCGCGCCCGCACAACCGTACTCAGGCAAGTTTCGATTTGATTTGTGTACATGGAAATAAGCGTAACGCAAGCTAAAACGCACATTATCATTTTCCATCTTGGGTTACCATTAATTAGTACAATGTTATACTTGCAGGCCACTGCTGAGGTTACGTTCAAGTTCATGGAGTCTTGGTTGGGAGGTCCTGGAGAGGAGAGGCCCTCTGATTACCATTTCAAGGCGATGGAGATGTCGACCAAGAACTCATTCGTCAAGAACAACGGAAAGATTTCGCCAGGAAAGGTTCTCCTCTTTGATGTGGAGCGTTCTACCAGCGAGATGGTCTTGTGGCCTGAGACCACAGGATCGATCCCATGCGATGTGCGAGTAGTGAACGAGCTCTTGATGGGGATTTCCATTGGGGAAGTCTATCGAGTTTGTCGGGTCAATGCTTTGCGCGCACACCCTAGCTGGTACGTTTAGTCAACACTTGAGCATATGCATGTCTACACTTAGATGGTCTTATTAATACATTTGATTTTGTACAGGTCTGTTATTGGAGGTCTTGATTTGCAGTTGCTCTGGTTACACCGCTGTTCATACATGGTGGAGGATAGGGGAGGCTTGCAGCTGACCGTGGGGGACGTGCCCATTCCGACGCTCAAGAGTTTTTTTGGGCCGAGAGACGACTCCAGGGTAAGAACAAAATTATTACACTGAACGAATTGGTTGTGTTCATCTTCGAAATGTGTATTTTTCTTCAAACCGTACTGTCACTTCTTCTTCATGTTTCCAACTTAAAATCGTTTGATACTTACTGCTTAGCATAATTTCTGTATGGTTTTGGCTCATCTGATTTGGTTGATGTTTTTACATTGCAGATGATCATTTGTCATATCACCACTTATTGAGTTGTAAATTCATGTGTTTTATTCCTAATGTTATACTTCACTTTTCTACATTCCCAGATCCCTTGCATTTCTGTCAGGCTCAGTGCCCCTACGCTTGAGTGGCCGGGTGGATTGCCTAAGCTCACAGCTAGCATCCACGATTCGTCACTTCGCAGCGTCCTGGTATCTTTGGGGGACGCTGCCACACGGATTCACCAGTGCTGTAAGACATACTTGGACGAGCACAGTGATGCAACAGACGTGCCAGTTTACATTAGCAACGTCTATCTAAAGAACCCATTGTTCATGACAACAATGCTTTCCAGCGCTGTCATTCTTGACTCCCGACGAGCGTTGGAGATCACAGGTCCTCACATCACAGAGGAACCACAAGACGTCGGCCTCGTGCAGCTGTAAGTGGACATACTAGCGCACATTAACAGTATATAAGTAAGACGATCGTTAAAATTGTTCCTGTTTTTCATATTCAGGATGAGTAGTGTGGACACACTCGTGATGACAACCAAAGAGGAGAAGATAGCGTCCCTCCTTTGCGTCTCGCAGAGTGTGCAAGGGTGGTCCGGAGGAATCTATCTGTCCACTGCCTGTTTTCCGATCATGTCTCTCGCGCGAGTACGAGTGCGACGAGCATGGATCCTCGTCGATCACCCAGATCGACGACGTCACCGTCACGCTTGTCGTACAAGAGAGCGGTAAGTACCGTGTGCATATATTTTGTTACAATGTTGCATGTTGTATTATCGCAATAAAATTTGCTATTATGTCTTCCTATTTTTCCAGTGTCATACACGGCTCAGGCGCATGGCTTGGTGATTCAGCCGAGCATTTTGACCAAGGTGGTTCCGCATCTTCAGCTGTCCACCTTTCTCTCTTTGCCCTCGTATGAGCGCCAACGCATGTTGGCCACTCTTCGAGGTCGTTGGCTCGTAAAGGTACGTGGATTGGGTCTTCAAGGTAGATAAGCGTATCACACATATAGCGAGTATGTTATGTACCAACACTTATCTTTATTATCTATGTTTTTCAAAACCTTATCTTTGAGATGAAACAAGTTATACTTCGTTCTCATTTCATGTATATCTTCATTACTTCTTCCTTTCATTCTTTCCCTCGTTCCCTGTTTTCCTTCTATCAGTTTTTCCTATTTCCTCTTTCCTTCCTTCTCTAATCTCCCTTTCTGTCCTTTTTTTTCATTCCTTGCTTCACTTCTTTCCTTTTCCTTGCCTTTCTATGAGCAGATTCACTTTGGTCTTGAGGAGGGGCGCGTCATCAAGACCATACTTGATGTTACGAGCGCCACGCAGTCAAGTGCGACTCCCGTCAGCTTTGACACGTCGAGCACACAACCATCTTCAACACCTACGAAGAGGAGGTTTGACGTGCGTGTATTGATAATTTTAAATGAATAATTTGACTGTCTCAATATTATATGACTTATTACTGCGTTTTCAACTTACGTTTGTATTATTTTTGTCCTTGCAGCGGCTGTGAAGTCCAAGTTCCGTGGAACCGATTGAGATGTGTTTTGTTTATTTCATTGCACAAAAGACATTTTAATTAAGCAAACATGGGGGGTGGGATTGACTAGACAAAACTTCTTTTGCTTTGGGTTTTTTTTTCTAATACTTTGTTTCGTCGACTGCATTGCTAATGCTTGCGTGATTGTGCGAATGCGTCTGGTTTTGTGTAAGTGGTTGTATATGTGTGTGTATTTTTGTGTATGTATGCGTATGCATGTGTATATGTATGTGTAAATTATCCATAGCAATAACAATGCATGTCTGTCAATTTTAAAAAGGGGGTTCATTTCTATCATTTCTCATTGGTTCATTGGCGCACTCAGTGACTCGTGTGTTTGCCACTTCGAACTGGATTTGATAGAGTGAACCTCTTTTTTAGAGTTAACAGATTGTATTGTTTCATGTGCTAGTTGATTATTCAAAAACTTTGCTATTGACTTCCCCCCCATGCTAGGCAGGGGATGCGGTAGCCTAGTTTTTGGGTCGTTAACTATCACGCATTTGTATGATATGTCAGAATCCCAGTCACTAACCACTGGGATAAAAGGGCTTGTTTATATAGCGGGTGAGTGCGCCCATAACCCCCCAGGCCGACGTGCCTGTAACCCTTCCCTAGGATCATCGGGGATCCCCAGTGGACCTCTGACACCCCCCCGCACTGGGATGCCCGAAGTGCACACACCTAGAATCGAACCCGAGACCTTCGCTCTGATACCATGTCAGAATCCCAGTCACTAACCACTGGGATAAAAGGGCTTGTTTATATAGCGGGTGAGTGCGCCCATAACCCCCCAGGCCGACGTGCCTGTAACCCTTCCCTAGGATCATCGGGGATCCCCAGTGGACCTCTGACATGATATACTGGTGTGGTGCATTTCAGCATATCATATGCATACAAAAGCATTTTCATGCATATATAGGTATTAGGTATGTATCTATTTATCGTGCCTCATCATTACATCCATTTAAGCATGCGTGGCGTGTAATTCATTACTAGTATTCATAACATTTATTACATGCAATTATCACAAAACACCAAACAGTAAAAGATATAATACAAACAGTAGAGCATTTATGCACAAAACTACTACAAAGACAGCTACCAATATTGAAAAAATGTTCAACATGCACAAGGGGAAGGGTACTACTTGTCGGAATCAACAGACAGGAATGACTGTACTAGCACAAAGTTGGATACAAGTAGGAAACCCTAATCTAGTGTACCCCCTAAGGTGTAACCCACTACAGCCTACAATCATATAAACATATAATGTTTGACACACCCCCATAGGCGCAGTGGGAGACAACCAGAGGGTCACGAGACCAGTCAAAGCAAAGAAAGGCAAGCTCAGGGTGGATCTCAAGGATTCCACACAAATTCCGAGCACAAGCAAGCGGTCACAAGACCAGTCCACATGCAGGTTTATAATAGAGCAAGAGATACAGTGATCACAACCTAGCAAGAGTGAACATGCAGGTATACATATATATATAGTGATCACAGTACAAGCAGGGTCAAGAAGTAAGCAAATGAGGTCCAGTAGGCACAAGGCCTAGCAGAGTGCAGAAGCGCTGATGGTCACAAGGCTGAAGCGCCTTGGTGAACACATCAGCAGTGTTGGCCTCAGTGGCCACGTGACGAATACAAAGCTGACCTCGCTGCTGCAGCTCTCGAGCAAGGAAGTACCGCAGGGCGATGTGCTTCGTTCTGTGCTCCAGTCTGTGCTCCTCACACAAGGCAATGGCAGCCTTGTTGTCGACGTACAGCACTGGAGGAGAACGAGGCCGCTCTCCCAGGTCGGTCAGCAGGTAGGTCAGCCAGCGTAGCTCCTGGGCAGCCATGGCTGTGGCGTAGATCTCAGCCTCACAACTGGAGCTGAGAACAGAAGAAGAGCGTGTAGAACGCCAAGAAACTGAGCCAGAGCCAAGGCTGAAGGTGTAACCCTGAGACGACCGCTGAGTAGCCTGGTCGTCAGCCCAAGAGGCGTCTGAGTGTCCTATGAGTACAGCTCGGTCTCGCCCTCCAAGCACTAGCCCCATGCCCGACGTACTGCACAAGTAGCACAACACCCTCTTAGCGGCATCCATGTGCTCCTTCCTGTGACGGCCAGGAGCGACATAGCGTGCAAGGATGCTAAGAGGGTATGCCAGGTCAGGTCGAGTGCAGGTCATCAGGTACATGAGACAGCCCACAAGCTCTGGATACGGGCCACTCGGCTCTACGGACTCGTCCGAAGGCAGAGCTGAGAGCGAGTGACCGGTAGGCAGAGGAGTGGACTGTGGCGAGGAGTACGTGAAGCGGAAGCGCTGAAGGATCTGCTGCACCATGTGTGACTGAGTCAAGGTGATGGTGCGTCGTGCTCTGTCCCGGGTGATCCGCAAGCCAAGATAGCTCGTCAGTTCCCCCAGGTCTGTGCACGTGTGTCTCCTCTGCAGCTCCGACTTCACGTGGGCGAGTGCCGCAGTGTCAGCAGTGGCAAAGACCAGGTCGTCGACGTACACGAGGATGTAGAACGGCGGCAGCGAGGTGTCTGTGCGTAGAAACAGTGACGGGTCAGCAGTAGAGGGAGCGAACCCTAGAGCCGCAAGTGTCGTCCTCAGTGTGTCGTGTCAGAGGTCCACTGGGGATCCACCATGATCCTAGGGAAGGGTTACAGGCACGTCGGCCTGGGGGGTTATGGGCGCACTCACCCGCTATATAAACAAGCCCTTTTATCCCAGTGGTTAGTGACTGGGATTCTGACATGGTATCAGAGCGAAGGTCTCGGGTTCGATTCCCGGTGTGTGCACTTCGGGCATCCCAGTGCGGGGGGGTGTCAGAGGTCCACTGGGGATCCCCGATGATCCTAGGGAAGGGTTACAGGCACGTCGGCCTGGGGGGTTATGGGCGCACTCACCCGCTATATAAACAAGCCCTTTTATCCCAGTGGTTAGTGACTGGGATTCTGACATGTCGTGCCACTCACGCGGTGCCTGGCGGAGACCGTAGACCGGCCGCTGGAGCCTCCACTGGGTACCAGGAGGAACCGACCCAGTGAAGCCAGGAGGGCGACGCAGCCAGATCTCCTCGTGCAGGCTGCCCTGCAAGAAAGCAGTGCTGAAGTCAAGTAAGTGAAGCTCGTAGTCGCGCTGAGCGGCTATGTGCAGCAGCACCCGAAGAGTGGTCATCTTCGGGGTGGGGGAGAATGTCTGGAAGAAGTCAACTCCCTCTCGCTGGCTGAAGCCTCGAGCAACGTAGCGCGCCTTGAAGACAGGAGGAGAACCCGGCAGCCGCTTCACCCTAAAAATCCACATGCCACTGACGATGTTCGCCCCAGGAGGGGGAACCTCGTCGACGTAGGTGCCTGTGGACTTCCAGGAAGCCATCTCTGCGTCCATGGCTGTCTGCCACTGAGAGGAGCAGGGACCCGCCATCGCCTCAGCGTAAGAGCGCGGGGTCGGGATGTCAGGAGCATCCGGGTCTCCCTCAGGGGCAACTAGTAAGGACACGAGACGGGGCAAAACAGCAGCAAGGCACTGGAACTCCTCCTGTCTGTCCTCAAGGACGTCCGTGCCAAGAGCACACTCACCCCGGACGGACGGAGGACAGACAGACTCAGACTCAGACTCAGCGACAAGGCTAGCAGCGTAGTCTAGACGACACCGGGCAGCAAAGTCAACCAGCTCAGCGACCAGCGCAGACGCAGCAGAGGACTCAAAGGTAGGGTCAGTGACAACAGTAGCGAGGAGGCGCGTGACAGTGGGACTGGCAGCACGACGGGAGTCAGACTCCGGGTCAGGAAGAGTAGGAAGAGAGGAAGCGGGAGGAGACGGTAGCGGGACACGCTGAGGAGCAGTGGAGGGACGCAGAGTCATGTAGTGAGTGCCAGGGACAGGAGGAGGACGCTCACGTGGGACACGACGACCAGTGCGAGCAGTACGAACAGGCGACGCAGGACGAGACTCAGGCTCACGACGCTCTGTAAGACCTCCCGTGGGACCAGTGTAGGGAGAGGGAGCAGGGAGAGGCGAGGCAGGCGGTAACTGTGACTGCGGCTGGACAGGCGGAGGACACTCTACGGAGGGAGGAGGACAAGGAGAAGGAGCCTGACCAAGAACCTGCTGAAGGAGCGGTACGAAGTACGGTCGCGGCCGCGCAGCGTCTCCAGAACCAGTAGAGACACCAGCAGCAGGGTCCTCAGCACCAGCAGTAGCTCCAACGTCCGGGTCCTCAGCACCAGCAGCAGCTCCACCGCCCGGGTCCTCAGCACCAGGAGCAGCTCCAACGCCCGGGTCCTCAGCACCAGCAGCAGCTCCACCACCCGGGTCCTCAGCACCAGCAGCAGCGCCACCGCCCGGGTCCTCAGCACCAGCAGCAGCTCCAACGCCCGGGTCCTCAGCACCAGCAGCAGCTCCACCGCCCGGGTCCTCAGCACCAGCAGCAGCGCCACCGCCCGGGTCCTCAGTACCAGCAGCAGCGCCACCCCCAGGGTCTGCAGCACCAGGAGCACCACTCCGAAGACTGCAGCGCCGCGCGTACCACTCTCGGATCTGCTGAATGGGAGGGAGCTCCTGGGTAGGAGGGGAAGTACTGGTACGAGCTCCAGCAGCACCTCTCCGGAGGCGGCAGTACTGCAGGTACCTCTCCTGCAGCTGCTGGGAGGAGAGGGCTCCTCCAGGTGTAGCACGCTCAGGCTCAGCACCTCCAGACACAGCACCCCCAGACGCAGCACCCCCAGGCTCAGCACCTCCAGACTCCGCACCCCCAGGCTCAGCACCCCCAGACTCAGCACGGTCAGGCTCAGCACCCCCAGGCTCCGCACCCCCAGGCTCCGCACCCCCAGGCTCCGCACCCCCAGGCTCAGTACCCTCAGACTCCTCACGGTCAGGCTCAGCACCCCCAGCAGGACGAGAGTCAACAGCTACCTCGACAGGCTCAACCGGGTCTACCTGGGACACACCTGAGGGAGCGGCACCCTGAGGGGGGAGGGGGTCTGGTACCTCAGCACCTGGAGCGAGGAAGAGAGGCGGGGGGGGGGGAGCGGGGCAGTGCGGTAGGGGAAGAGGCGGTAGTAGGGGACGGACTCGTCAAAAGTGACGTCCTGAGAGGCCAGGACACGACGCGAGGTGGCGTGGTAGAACTGCCAACCAGGCACGTCCGGGACAAAGCCAAGGAAGACACAGGGGACAGCTCGACGGGAGAGCTTGTCCGCGGACGTGTCGCGAACAAAAGCTCGAGATCCCCAGACCCGAAAATGCGACGCATCGCCAGCCTCTCCCGTCCAACGCAGTGTCGGAGAAGTCTCCGGTAAGGAGACACGGGGCCAGAGGTTGAGCTGATGCGTAGCGTATCGGACTGCAAACGGCCACAGAAAGTGGGGGGCAGCCGCATGAACCAAGGAGGTACGAGCGACCTCCATGACCAAGCCAATGCGGCGCTCAGCAACCCCATTCTGCTGTGGAGAGGCCGGAAGCGTGAACGACTGCTCAATGCCCTCCTGCTGACAGAAGGCCTCCAAGAGGCCAGAGGAAAACTCCCCACCTCTGTCAGAGTGCAGACGCAGGACAGGGAAGTCGGAGCGGAAACGCTCACTGAGCTGGAGACGAGATCTGCGGATCCAAGGGATCAAGACATCAGGGACGTCACCCTTAGTGCGCAAGGGGAAGACCGTGGTGTAGCGCGAGAAGTCGTCAACAACAATCAGGAAGTACCTCTCCTGACCCTGACCACGGACGCGGGCTGGGCCCCACACGTCCATGTGGAGCGTCTGCAAAGGAGCAGTCGTCGGGGGGAAGGAGGAGGAGTGAGGAGCGGCGCGCTGCCGCCCCTCGACACAGGGAAGACAGGGAGGAGCAGGCGAGGGTGGCAGGGGAGGGAGAACCCTGGGAAGACCAGCAACAAGGTCCCGTTTGTGCATGGCACGAAGGCGCTGCACAGACGGGTGACCAAGGCGGTGGTGCCAGAGGACAGTCTCATGCGCCAGAGAGCGACACGAGCAGGGGGCGGACAGCTGACCTGACGTAGACGCAGACGCGGACGCAGCTACCTGAGGGGACTCAGTGGTCAGTGTGTACAGGTCCGACCCCGGCTGCCGAGTGAAGGTAGCCAGGTGACGGCCCGTCCGAGCACACGTGCAGTGGGTCACGCGCTCGTAAGCAGGGGTAAACTGGTGAACACCCCCGTCCTGGAGCGCACTACCTGCCACCAAGTTCGTAGAGAACGAGGGGAGGTAGAGGCCTGACAGTGTGCCTGACAGGACCGCAGGACAAGGAAGGACAGTGGAGGAGGTCGCAACGACCGGACCCCCAGAGGGGTCAGCGAGGGAGACCGCAACTGGCCGAGCAAGCGGCTCAAGGACAGTGCGGTCACGAAAGAAACAGCGAGAAGCACCTGAGTCCAGTGTGAAGGTGTGTAGTGCTGCAGTCGACTCAGTACCAGAGGGCACGGACTCACTAGCACCTAGAGCAGCAGCCTCACCAGGACCTGGGGCAGCAGACTCACTAGCACCTAGAGCGGCAGCCGGACTGGTCTGAATGCCCGAGTCGGGCGGAACACGCAAGTACTGAGCACCCTCTCCACTAGTAAACATCGCATACATGGTAGTGAGAATAGCATCAAAGTCTAAAGCCCAGATATCAACTCCCTTCTTCTCCAGATCAGCCCAGCGGGGCAGCTCAGTGGCATCAGGAAACTGGGCACGCCACGCATCAGTAAGGCGCGCGAAACAGCGCTGTGTGGGATGCGGCCTCCCACACTGCTGGCCAGTGCGGTCACCAGTGCGAATGACGTACGTGCAGGTAAAGCCACGCTGCGCATACCACTCACGGGCGGCCTGAAGCGACGGGGCGGGCTGCTGACTCTGCCCTCCGCCAGCGCCTCCACGACCACCACTGCCGCCGCCACCGCCTCGGCCACCTCCACCCCTGCCGCTGCCACGACCACCTCCGCCTCCGCTGCCGCCTCCACCCCTGCCGCCACTCCCGCCGCTGCTGTCACCACCCCCACTGCCGCCACTAGCCTCCCCAGCCGCTCCTCCACTCCCACCGCCTCCACCCCCACCTCCTCCGCCGCCACCTCCACCCTTGCCCCCTTTGCTCTTGCGGCGCCCGCTCGAAGCAGACGCGGCCCCGACCTTCTCAGCACCAAGGAGGTCGACAGCAGCAGCAGAGGCGACAGAGGGGAGGAGAGGGGAAGGGGAACACCCCTCAAAGAACGGGGTGCGGGGGTCGCCACGAGAGGTGCCTACAGCGACGATGCTCGCCTCAGCTGCAAGCAGTTCCTTCTCGAGGAGGGCAATGGTGAGTTCAGTGGGGGAGCGAGAGAGGAAGTGGTCCCTGACTGTGCGCAGGGAGTCGGGGAGGCGGGTGACTATGTGGTAGAGAGTGATCCAGAGCGGGGGGGGGTTGCTGGTGAGGAACTCGTCAGGCATAGCAGCGCGAAAGCGGGCCTCACTGGTCTTAAGGTGGGTGATGAGGTCAGCAACTGTCTGAAAGGAGGCCAGGTCGGGGAACAGGTAGGGGAGAGTGAGGCGGCCTAGTGTGGCAGAAGCGGGGGAGGAGTAGCGAGCGACTACAGCAGTGTACAGGTCCTTAGCAGTTTTGTGCTGGCCAAAGTGCTCGCGCTCGTCGATCGGTAGGGAGTTACGAATAGCGAAGCGAGTGTGGGCGTCACGAGTCTGCCACTGTGAGCGCTGAGTGCTGTCAGCAGTGGTAGGAGGGGCAGTAGCGTTGCCTAGGGCGTGATCGTACAGTGAAATGTCCTCCTTAGCAGTGAGCTGTAGAAAGAGGTGGAGGTCATCGAGCCAGGTTTCGAACTTCACTGGACGGCCCTCAGTATCGAAAGTAAGTACAGTAGGAGTAGCCATAGCGGCAGTAGCAGTAGCGGTAGAAACAGTAAGAATGAGGCCGCAGGGAAGCTGTGGGCAGTGTCAACGGGGCCGGCGGGGCCACTAAAAGAACGTGCACGGGCGGTAGCGGCAGAGTTGACAGGCCGGCAGCGGCTTAGGCGCACGGGCGGCAGCGGCAGTGACAGCACACGGGCGGCAGCAGCTGATGCGCACGGGCGGGAGCGGCAGTGGGCGCAGTAGCGGCGGCTGCAGCGGGAGCGAGTGCAGCAGCGGCAGCGGTAGCAGGCGCAACAGTAGCGCACGGGCGGTAGCGGCCGCGGCGCACGAGCGGGAGCGGCTGCGGGCGACGCGCAGGCGGTAGCTGCAGCGGCGGGCCCGTGGTAGCGGCAGCTGCAGCGGGCGACGAGCAGGCGGCAGCTGCAGCGGGCGACGAGCGGGCGGCAGCAGCAGCGGGCGACGAGCGGGCGGCAGCTGCAGCGGGCGACGAGCGGGCGGCAGCTGCAGCGGGCGACGAGCGGGCGGCAGCTGCAGCGGGCGGCAGCAGCAGCGGGCGACGAGCGGGCGGCAGCTGCAGCGAGCGACGAGCGGGCGGCAGCTGCAGCGGGCGACGAGCGGGCGGGCGCTGCAGCGGGCGGGCGGCAATGTGCAGGCCAGCGGGGCCGATGCGGGCTGCGCTATCAAGAAATCGGCCGCGCGCGGGCAGCTAGCGGGTCGCGCGCGGTTAAAAAATAGAAAACGAGCCGCGCGCGATTGGCTGGCGGGCTGCGCGCGCGCGGTAGGTAGGAGGCGCACTAGGGCGCGTAGGCGCACGAGGGCGCACGGTAGGTAGTTTCAGAATAACTAGGCAAGAATGATTGAAAGGAGAGGGATTTCACTAGCAGCAGTTGGGGTACATATAGCAAACCCTAACTGGGTTGTACTCGCTATAGAGCACCCCACTACAGGCTAGACAATAATAACATTCTGACACACCCCCATAGCCAAAGTGGGGTGTAATCAGTACAATGAGCAGGCATAGCAGTAGTTCACAATTATAAGCAAAGCTAGAGGTGATCATAGAGGGCAAGTGAGGAGGAGGAGAGACTGTGAGGGCGAGAAGATGAAAGGCGCCGACTGAAGCTGCAGACACACGGGCAACGGGAGCGGCGCACACAGTGGCTACCGAGCGCACGAGGGCACCGGACTACGGGAGTATCTGGCTCCGCGGCTACGACGAGCACACACAGGAGCAACGGACCCACAGGCGACTGGCGAAGCAGGCTCGCTGGGCTACCGAAACGCGCGAGGGCATCCGGACTACTGGCGCTGCTGGCGTCACGACGGCTACCTCCACGCAACCTCCCCCGACCGTCCCACGCCCCTCTCACACACCCCCTGCTGACACCCTAGCTCCACTTCCACGGCACCCCCCTTAAACCCTAAACCTCGGCTCCCACACATCCACCCCCCTCAGCGGCAGCTGCAGCAGTGGGAGACGGAGGAGGAGGAGGAGCAGGGGACGGCGCACACACACGGCACCCCCATAGCTGCCACCCCCACACTCCTCACCCCCAAACCCTAAAAACGGGCGGAACGGGGGAAGGAGCGCGGGGGACGGCGAGGGGGACGGCGCTCGGCCCCCAGGACGCCACCACGGGGCAGCGAGGGGCCGCGCGCGGCTCCCCAGGGCGGCGCGACGGGAAATCGGGGCCGCGGGGGGTCGCGCGCGGCTCCCCAGGGCGGCACGACGGGAAATCGGGGCCGCGGGGGGTCGCGCGCGGCTCCCCAGGGCGGCACGACGGGAAATCGGGGCCGCGGGGGGTCGCGCGCGGCTCCCCAGGGCGGCGCGACGGGAAATCGGGGGGGGGGGGCCGCGGGCGACGGGATCGCGGGGCCGCGGGCGACGGGACCGGAGGGCCGCGGGCGACGGGATCGGGGGGCCGCGGGCGTCCCCCACGGTAGGAAACCGCCGTGCGCCTCGGTGCGCACGGCGGGGAGAAAACCGCCGCACGCCCCGAGCGCGCGGCGGGATGAAAAATCCGTCGCACGCCACGGGGCGTGCGACACAAAGAGTAGTAGGAGCAGCGGAAGCAGGTGGTGGGGCCCACCCACAGGATCGACCCGTCTGGATCGTCCTGCTCTGATACCATTTCAGAATAACTAGGCAAGAATGATTGAAAGGAGAGGGATTTCACTAGCAGCAGTTGGGGTACATATAGCAAACCCTAACTGGGTTGTACTCGCTATAGAGCACCCCACTACAGGCTAGACAATAATAACATTCTGACAGGTAGGTAGGTAGGTAGCGGTGGGCCCTAAGAACGGTCCTAGCGAAGGACCTGCTCTGAAACCATGTCGGAATCAACAGACAGGAATGACTGTACTAGCACAAAGTTGGATACAAGTAGGAAACCCTAATCTAGTGTACCCCCTAAGGTGTAACCCACTACAGCCTACAATCATATAAACATATAATGTTTGACACTACTGTAGCTGACGGATTTTATTTTCATGTTGTATTTGTATAAACCATGAAAAAAAAACTGTCAAAATCGATCGTAAAGGGTTGCTTCGTGTAAGGAAAATTCCTTTTCCTTACTTCGCGTCCCTGCTCAGCGCGTACAGCACTGTTCCCGCCAACAGCACCCAACAGTAATCCGTTACCACTCGCGACACTCGCCTCGGTACTGTTCCCGCCACTGTTCACGACGCGACCCAACCTCACGGCTCGGTTGGTAACCCGCGCTCCGGACCTTCGCCTCGACAATTCCCAACCACGGCGCTAGGCCCGTCGCGCACCCCATTTTCACACATTACCGTTACCACTGTAGTTTCGCTATATAATCCTTCGCTCATGCCTTCGCTCATTGTACTCTTGCTTCGATAGTGCAATCTTCGTTCGCTCCCTCAATTGCACTCGTAACACTTGGTATCAGAGCCTACGATCTCTTCTCGGACCGCACCCACACCTTCGCTTCCCCACTATCTCGAATTTTGGGGGGGGTAGACGTCTCTCAGCGACACAGCACCGCCGTTCGTAGTGCTCTCTCGTAAGCACGCACGGCCACGACAGAGGCTCTCGCTGAGCTCGCCCGACACCCCCGCCATGGCCGAATTCAATCTCGCGACTCTGACGCAGGAGCAGCTCGACCGCCTGGTGCGCCAAGTTGAAGAATCGGCGCTCGAAATCGCGACGCTCACGGCGGAACGTGACTCCGCGCGTCAGCAAGCCACGGCGAGCAACCCAGCACCGCAAGATGTACCTGCACCGTCGGAGGAGCCAATCGTCATTTCGTCTGGCACACCAACACAGCACGACAGCGTGGGACAGCGCTCAGGAGCAGCCAGTGATAGCGCCGCCCAACCAATGCCTGGCATGGGGAGAAACCGGGCCGCGCCAAGCTCTCAGGAGCCTCACGAAGCCCGTCCGCACGTGGAATTTGCGGCAACAAGCGCCGATCAGGCAATCATGGCGCCAATGCCACTCAAGCCGCAGCGTCCGCCCTGTTTCGACCCGAGCCAGCGTGGGGGTCCGACGGTTCAATCGTGGATCTTCACGATGAACGTCTTCTTCGACGCGAATTACGTCGAGTCGGACGCAGCGAAGATCCGATACGCCGTTTCGCTGCTGAGGGGCCCCGCTATGGACTGGTGGCGAGTCATCGTGACGTCGCCACGCGCCTACGAGCCACCGTCGCAAGAGGAAGGGCCCGCGGGTCCAGCAGTCACCTGGAGTTCGTTCTGCGAAACCGCCCAGTACAGCACGTGGGATGCGTGGTGCGTAGGGCTTCGGGCGCGCTTCGAGCCGATCGCGGCTTCTATTTCGGCGCGTCAGAAACTGCGCACTTGGCGGCAGCTCGGATCGGTCCAAGACTATACGAGCGGTTTTCTCGCATTATGCGAGCAGGTCGGCTACATGCACGAAGCGGAGCGGGTGGACCGTTACGTCGGAGGGCTGAAGCCGGAAATCTCGCAGGAAATCATGCTACGCGGGCTCTCGAACTTCAACGAGATTCTCGCGCTCGCGCTCGCCGACATTTTGCGCCGACCGAGACCGGGGTCCTACTACGGACATCGTCCTCGGGGATCGATCGAGCACGCCACCGTACACGCCGTTGCGACGAATGCAGCTGCCGCGCCGTTTAAGGGGCGCTGCTTTGCTTGCAACAGGCCGGGCCATCGCAAGAGTGAGTGCCCAGAGGAGCTGAGGCGCCGCGGAGCAGAGCAGGGGAGGGAGTCTCAGAGACAGGGAAACGCCAGCAGTCAGTAGAAATTGGGCCAACTACTGACGAGACTGCCTGCTCGCCCAACCGCACCGACCCTCACCGAGTCACAGTACCGATTCACGCCATCGATCGGGCTCGGATGAATAAGGAGGGTACAGCGACGGATTGCCCAATACTGATCTACGGGAAAATACAGGGAGCAGCAGTGAAGATTTTTATCGACGGAGGAGCAAGCCATAGCTTAGTTAATACTGCAACCGCACGGAAACTGCAACTGACACTCAGCCGGTGCTTACCTGAGGTAGACGCACGCTTAGTCGACGGCACGCCGCTGGCCATACGGGAAAAGGTGGAGAGGGTAAAAGTTCGTTGCGGGAGGAACTTTGGGTTTACACAGGAAATGCTCGCGACGACACTGGATGGGCACGATATTTTACTAGGACGTGATTGGCTGCGACGGTATAACCCGCGAATCGACTGGACGACAGGCAGCTGCACTGTGCGAAGTAGTGGAAACTGGGTCGAACTACCACGCTGGCAGTCGCCTGAGTCTTCAACGGTCCACGTCAACGCCATCACCATGAAACGGGCAGTCGCCGCTGGAGCTGACGTGTACGCAGTGGACATCGCAGTAGTGGGAGAAGCCGAGCAGCCGAGCGATTTTCAGAAACTGCTGGCAGCGGTACCGCCCGAACTACAGGAGCTGTTGAAACGGTACCCGGGGATATTTCCAGATGACTTACCAGCGAGACTGCCACCTCAGCGGGCGCACGATCATAGGATAGAACTAGAACCGGGGGCACAGCCAACCGTACAGCGCCAGTTCAGACTGACACAACCAGAGCTCGACGAACTGAGGAAGCAGTTAGATTACCTGTTAGAGAAGCAGTTTATCCGACCGAGTTCGTCACCGTTCGCCGCACCGATACTGTTCACACCGAAAAAAGACGGAGGGTTTCGCATGTGCATCGATTACCGAGCGCTCAACAGGGTTACAGTTAAATCGCGATATCCCATCCCCCGCGCCGACGAACTGATCGACCAACTGCGAACAGCACGGGTTTTTTCGAAAATAGATCTACGGGGAGGTTACCACCAGATTCGGGTCGAACCATCGGACTGTGCCAAGACAGCTTTTAGGACTAGATACGGGTCGTTCGAGTACACCGTAATGCCCTTCGGGCTGACCAACGCACCTGCGACATTTCAAATGACCATGAACGAGGCGTTTAGGCCGCTTTTAGATAAGTGCGTGATAGTCTACCTCGACGACATCCTCGTCTACAGTCGCGATAAGCAGCAGCATTTAGCGGACCTCGAAGCAGTGTTTAAGATTTTAGAGGAGCATAGGTTACTGACCAAGGGGTCTAAGTGCGAATTCTTTCAAGATAGGTTAGAGTTTCTGGGACACGTCATTTCGGAGGCTGGAATTGAGATTGACCCACGGAAGCTGGATACGGTCAAGGCATGGCACCCCCCGACCAACATCACCGAGCTGCAGAGTTTTTTGGGGTTTGTTAATTACGTCCATCGGTTCGTCCCTGACATGGCCTGCTTAACAGCCCCACTGATGGATTTGCTGCGGAAGGGGGTCGTTTTTACGTGGGGGGAGAAAGAGCAAGCTGCCTTCTCTGCCCTGAAAACTGTTCTCTGTTCACCGCCCGTCCTGCGCATTGCCGACCCACACCGCCCATTCGAAGTAATTACTGACGCGAGCGACATCGCTATTGGAGCAGTACTGCTACAAGATTTCGGCAACGGCCTACAGCCCATCGCATACGAGTCACGAAAACTGCATCCGCCCGAGAAGAATTACCCGATACACGACCGCGAAATGCTCGCGATCGTGCACGCGTTCAAAGTGTGGCGGTGCTACGTGACCGGCGCAGACGTGACAGTACGGACAGACCACAAATCACTACAGTACCTTCGCGCACAGCCTCACCTCAACCCACGACAGATTCGCTGGCTCGATTTCCTCGAGTCCAATTTTCACTACACGGTCACCTACAAAAAGGGAGCATCCAACCTCGCAGACGCACTGACCCGCCCTACCGCCCACATCCACGCAATCCTACTCGCCCAGACCAGCCCACTGTTAACAGGACTATTTACCCACGGTTATCAAACAGACCCTTTCTTCACCGGAGGAAACTCGCAGCAGTTCGCAACAGCACGAGGAGTCTATTACGTAAAAACCGGAACTGACCGCATTTGGGTACCAGGGTACACCCTGCTACGGGAATTACTGCTACAGGAGGCACACGACGGAGTTACCTCGGGACATTTTGGGGTAGAAAAAACACGGCAGCAGCTGCAGCGGTATTATTACTGGCCCGAGATGTTGACCGACGTACAGCGACACGTGGCATCGTGTCCCACTTGCCAGCTCATGAAATCGTCACGGAAGCGGCCAGCAGGACAGTTGCAACCGATACCACCCCCAGAGCGTGCGTGGCAGCAGGTGACGATGGACTTCGTCACGGGGTTACCGGCCGGAGCGAGTGGGAACGACGCGATCATGGTCGTCGTCGATCGACTGACGAAAATGGCGCATTTCGCAGCCTGCAAGAAATCGATCACAGCCGAAGAAACAGCCCGCCTCTTCATCGCCACCGTCGTACGACTGCACGGGATACCAGCAGCAATCATCAGCGACCGCGACACGAAATTTACCAGCAACTTCTGGCGAAACCTGTGGCAGCAGTTTGGCACGCGACTACAGTTCAGCTCATCATACCACCCCGAAACTGACGGACAGACAGAACGGACCAATCAGACCATGGAGCAACTCATCCGAGCCACGTGTGACGATCCAACCACCTGGGAACAGCAACTGCCACTCATCGAATTCGCCTACAACAATTCGCCATCCGCCACCACCCAACAGTCACCCTTTTACCTGAACTACGGACAAGACCCCACAGTACCCATGACCCCGAATCCCGACAACCCCGTTCCACGTGCACAACAGTTCGCCGAAATATTACAGGAAGCCCGGACCCGAGCAGCAGAAGCCATAAAAAAATCAAACGTCATCGCTAAGCGTAACGCCGACAGACACCGCCGCCCCGTCACTTACCAGCCCGACGACCTAGTTTTACTCGACACCCACAACCTCCGCCTACCCGTCACCCCGAAACTCCGCCCCCGATACTGTGGGCCATTTCGCATCGGCCACATGATCACACCTGTTACCGCCCACCTCCTCCTCCCTGCTGACTGGTACGTCAGCCCTTCGTTCCACGTAAGCCTGCTCCGCCCATACGTGCCATCCACCAGCCAACTGCCTCGCAACCGCCCAGCCAGCATGACACGACCACCAACGGAGCCAATCATCACGCCTGAGAAAATCCTAAGCCATCGAGTACGTGACCCACGGGGAGCCCGCAGAATCGAATTCCTGATCCGCTGGAAAGATCGCACGCCCACGGAGGACAACTGGGTTCCCCTGGACAGAATTGAGAATCACCCTGTCCTCACCGAGTACCTGCGAAGCCGCAATTTCCGGGATGTACACGCGCTCTCGTAAGGAAAACCTCCTTAGGGGGGGGGTAGTGTAAGGAAAATTCCTTTTCCTTACTTCGCGTCCCTGCTCAGCGCGTACAGCACTGTTCCCGCCAACAGCACCCAACAGTAATCCGTTACCACTCGCGACACTCGCCTCAACTCTGTTCCCGCCACTGTTCACGACGCGACCCAACCTCACGGCTCGGCTGGTAACCCGCGCTCCGGACCTTCCCCTCGAGAATTCCCAACCACGGCGCTAGGCCCGTCGCGCACCCCATTTTCACACATTACCGTTACCACTGTAGTTTCGCTATATAATCCTTCGCTCATGCCTTCGCTCATTGTACTCTTGCTTCGATAGTGCAATCTTCGTTCGCTCCCTAAATTGCACTCGTAACACTTCGCAACCCAAAAAAAATGCTCCTTTATAAATGTTCAGTGTTTTATCACAGCATTCCACTTCGCATGCATTCGTGATTCCAACAATTATCTGCAGCATTGACTTCACTTGAAAGGGGACCGCATTTTCACCACACTCAACCTGGCTCGGCGCGCCATTCTTCTCTTCCGTCAACCTGTTTGTATGCCACGTCAATCTTGCGTTCGAACCATCGCGAAACTGACACCTCCCGCCTCCAGGTCAGCGAGTCGCGCCCACCTTCTGCCTTGCGTTGCTTCCAGCCGCGCAGAGCATTCCGCCCTGCCCCGTGGCTGAGATGCATCCCTCCCCCTCCCATGCCTTGTCAGACCCCCCAACCGGAACAGACCTTCACCTCGCGTTGCGGAAAATCGGTTGCTTGCGCCAAGCGCTGCCCTTCTTGCATTTCTGCGCCAATCATCCATCCATTGTCGCGTGGGGTGGTGCTCGGCAGGCGGTAATTCCACGTGATTGCCAAACCCCGAGGGCAGTCACGCACGAGCGGTGAGCAGCACCCGGCCCCCCGTCATCCCGTCTCATGGCCCACACCGCACCACCACAGCAATACGGTGCCAGTACAGTACGCACATGACATGGGCGTTGTTCTGCAGGCGTCATTCGCGTCGCACCAATTTGACCGCGGTTGCCTTCCGTGTAATTTCGAGGCGCATTCATGCTAGTTGCGTTTCGCGGACATTGCTGCCTCGCATAACTTGTGCCAAGGCTGGTGCTAGCTCCCGAGGTAGAATCAGCACCGCACTAATTGTGCGACCATTTGCCCGGCGAAGCAACAACTTCGAACCTGCAGACGGTTAAATCTGTGCGCCCCAAAAATGGTGTTCTGCAGGCGGGGGCGTTAAATTTGGCGCGAACAGGTTTGGCAGGGGTTCCCTTATCACCAAACCTTGGTAGGCAGAAGTCCTCTTATCAACGAAAATTCCGCGGGCCCAGTTTTTGGAAATTTAACGCCTACAGAACAGCGCCAAGGATTGGAGCTCGCACGAGAAACAGCCAGCCATCGCCATAACCCTGTCGGCTGGCGACCAGGGCTATTGCTAGGATTTTTGCTAGCTCGGACGATCCGGGCCCCTGTGAAAAAGACCCTGTAAATTACGAGCCAGTGGGGAAAAAGCCTTCACAAATCCGGGTTCGAGCCAGAAAAGGCCTGAAAGCCTACCTTACCAGAATCTCGCGGGATGGGGCTATGATCGTAAAACTCACAGTGGGTGAGAGACTCACTGTGAGTTTTACGAAGGCTGGGAAGGTTGGCCATTAAAAAGCGACGCTAGAGGGGGGAGAGAGACTTTCTGTATACTTCGAAATTTTTATACGTGGAGGAGTGCTAATAGCCACCTCAACGTAGTACCGGAAGTCAAACACCAGGAGGCCAAACCAGGAGCGAATGCTAAGGAAAATTCACTGAAAGTGGCCTATGCGTTGTACACGGGGAGAGGGAGGGGATGCGAGGCAGGTCGGGGACGATAAGTGTTCTAAAACTATCCGGGTCCCCTTGAAAACATCCCTGAGTATTCCGAGTGGGCTCAAAAATCACCCTTCAGTTTTACGGGCTGGTCCGAAAATTACCTTGTGAAACTCAGGGTTGCTGTGAAAAAAACCTTATAATTTCAGTCAAAACAGGGTAATTGCCCTGATAACGTAGGCCCTGCTGGCGACTCTGTCGGCCTCGCTGCCTAGGTGCTGTACCCACCGAGCACACTTGTGGTCTCGCATCCAACAGCAATCCGCAGTTTCAGCGTCTGTCTGCGAGTTTCTAGCTTTGTAAGTTAAGAGTTGGAGAATGCTTTCAGATTTAATCGTCGCATCGCGATTAGGAGCTCTCAATGGATGTGATCGACCCTTCGTTGTCCTCCCAGTCCGCGCAAAGGGAATGCCTGCAGGCGGCCATGCACGCGGGCATGCACGCGGTCAGTCCCAAGGACAAAGTGCCGTCGCAGTCGCCCGAATCCGTCGCCAGGGATCGTCGCCATCAGAAGCACCGTCGCCAGATCCTAGGCTCCCGCCACGGCACGCCCGCGCCCATCCATCCATCCGTGCTCGAGTCGCGAGCGTCTGGCCCTCCCTCGCTCACCGTTGATTCCGCTTTAGTCAAACTCGCAGCGGAAGGGGGGGCCGAAGCTGAAGCGGCGTCGAATTCTTGGGACGGCTTCTCGTTCCCCGCCACGCCGAGCACCTGCGATGGCGATCTTTCGCCCACGTTTTCGCCCAGGGTTTTCTCGCCTGGTGGAAACATTTCGCCTCATGGTTCTTCGCCTGCCTTTTCGCCAAGAATTCCATCGCCGCGGTTACCATCTGGCGCAGCTGCGCAAGGAGCCGCTCCTGGCAATGGGCGCGCAATGGAGAGCCAACGGCGCGCGTTTCCTGGGTCTCGACGTGGCGCCGTGCCGCCGACTCGCCTGCAGCGCGACGCGGCGCTCGTCGGCTCTCCACGCGGCGACGCGTCAACTTCCTCCAAGGCGCAAGAATCGCAGAATCTCGTCGCGCCGAACGTTCTGAGCGCAGTTCGTCCGTCAGCGACGCACCGCGATTATTCGCAAGCCGAGCGGGCGGCGTTCCAAGGTACCCCTGAGGCAAGTGCTTTCCATTCCGGCGGTTACGCCGGTTCTCCTGCCAGCCGTGGCCCGCTCGCTCGCGTTCGGCCTGCCGCCTCCACAGCAGCAGGGGAAGCCCAAGGCATGCAAATGCGCGGGCCACGCCCGCCGTCGCTCATCCTGCCCTCTCAATGCGCCCCCCACGCGTCCCCTGGCACCTCCACCACCCGCGCTGCCGTCAGGGCCCCGCAGGCCGTCAATGGCCGTTTCGCCGCGGCCGCTGTCTCCCCCACCGCGTCTGCTGACTCCGCTGCTTCCTCGCCTTCCTCATTCGCCTCCTCCCCCCCCACTCCCTCTCCGACCGCTGCTGCTGCCAGCCCCTCTGCCCACCTGCTCGCCTCCCCCTGCGCGGAATCTCCAAAGCTGCTACACCCGCGCTCTCCTCACGCTGCCCCTTCCCCTCCTTCCTCCGCCTCCGCATCTCCGCGCTTGCTCCAGGCGTCCCGTCCGCGCGCGCCGAGCGCGCACTCGTCCCCGCGCCCTCCCATCCCCGAGCGCGCGGCGCAATACGCCTTCCACGACCCGGCGGAACTTCCCCGCGCAGCCAGTTTCCACCACCCGCCCGCCCGCCGCCGCGAGTCTGATGCGCCAATGGCGCACGAGGCGGCCGAGCTTGCCCGCGCGCGCAGCTTCCACCGCCCGCCCTCGCAACTGCAGCCGCAGCTCTCCCCCTCCGCTGCCAACCATACCCGCTTGCCCTTCCCCATCCTGCCCCTCGCCCTCCCCCGCTCCCCCAGCCATCCCGCGCCCCGTAGCTGCCCGCCCGCGCGGCTGCTTGCGGGGCAGCCGTTGGAGCCGTGGGGGAAGCGGGGAGGCGGGGGGAGGGAGCAGGGGCAATGCGAAGTGATAGGGAGGCGAGAGAAGTGGGGACAGGAGGTGAGCAGGGGGACGGAGATGGGGAAGGATTGGAGGGAGGAAGAAAGAGAGAACGAGTGGGGGGCACAGATAGTGGGAAGGAAGGGGGGATCATTGCAAGCACGGAATGTGGCCTTGAGAAACAGGCAGCCGCAGCGCCGCGCATCATTCAGCTTCGGCGGCCAATCAGATTCTGCCACGTGGCAGCGTGCCCATGATGGGATGCATGTGGAAGAAGCAGACGTGCCCATGTGGCGACTGATGGCTCGCTTCTTGACGCCGCCCCACCCCACACCGCCTAGCCAGGCGCCGCCCAGCTCCACATGTGCAGAGTTGACGTGTCACGCCGGTTCCAAAGGAGTAGCTGCAGCATGCAATGCCGGGGAGCAGGTAGGAGGAGGTGCTGGGAGGAGGGATGGAGGCCATGGGAGGGGGTTCAGTGGCAGGACACAGCCGCCTGAGAGCGTACAGGATCACATTCGATACAGTCACAGCCCGGCCTCCTCCCCACGGTTGGGGTGTGCCTCAGGGACGAGCAGTGTGATGCTTCCCCCACCCGTGTCCTTTTCCACTGCTGCACCAACGCACGCTCTCGTCCAGCCATGGCAGCAGGAGGAGCAGGAAGAGGGGGAGGAGCAGGAAAAGGAGGAGGATGGGGAGGAAGGTGGGGTTCCAAGGCTAGCCGTTCCATGCAGAGCGCACTCCGCACGCTGCACAGCCACCACTGCCCCCATCCGCTCGCCCCTCTCCCCTACCCACCACCACACACATTCCTGCAGCTTGTCCCACCTCCATCGCTCCCCACTTAACAGCCCAACAGCCAGCAGGTCTGGCATGGAGCGGCACAGAGGAGCAGATACGTCCACATGTCTCACTAGTCCAAAGGCCCTCCCTAGTCCAAAGGCCCTCACTGCCTCACACAGCAGCCCACGGCTCGTCACCAACACGAGGGTAGCTAACAGCCCTCGCTCACCCGCACACTCACGGTCACAGTCAGCCCTGAATAGCCCCACAGTGTGCCACACTGATCCCAGCAGCTCAGCAGATGCAGAGCTGTGAGCAGCACACTGTGGCCTGAGACGGATGCAACGTTGGGAACTGGAGGATCAGGATGACCGTGGTAACTACTGCTGTCCTGCACACGTCCTGTCCTGCTGCCTGACCGCCTCCCAGTGCCTGACTGCCAGCATGTTTGCACTGCTGCCCAGTGCCTTGATGCTGCGGTTGAACACTAAAATCGGCTCTCCTCGTCACTTATGCAATTTTAATTTAAAATTGAAACGTATATCACGCTGGACGTTGTGCAATGATCTCTCAGGAGTGATTGTACAGGTGGACATGTAAAAAGTTGGCGATGAGGCTGTCAGCCAGCTATTTTTTATTTGTATATATGGCTGCATAAGAATATTTGCTTCGCTATAAGTGCATTGCATCGGTATGATCGTTCGCCGACTGTTATGCCTGGACCGAAGGGGGGGGGGGGGCGGGGGGGTGAGGTTTGGGGGGAGTGGTTGCGTGGCGTGGCGTGGCGTGAACAAAGGGTTGCCACGGCACCACAGAATCTTCAGACGCGATCGCACTTTCTACCTGGCTCTTCGTCACTCCCGGCGAAACTGCTTGTCTAGTTCGTCCATCTTCGCCCCCGTCTACTGGTAATGGTGGCGACTCACAAACTCACAAGCCGTTCGCGATCGTAATCTGTCGCAGAGCAGCGCGACTCGTGAGGGAAAGGGCGGCGGCTGGGGTACAACCAATCCGAGGAGAGCTAGAACGGAGACGTTTCGGGAAATTTTCGCCCACCTTTCTTCGCCTCAAAGGCGACCTGAGGTAGGGTAGGGGCCAGGCAGGGTAGGCCTGCTGCCGCAAGGTGACACGACCCTGACAATTTGCAGCTTGCCTTTCCTTCAACGCCACTCGCTGGGGGGGAGCAGAACAGGGTAACCTGCTTACACTCTAGCACTTATGCGGATCGTGTTGGCTGCCATGCAGAATTGCTTTCACCCCACAGGCAGGCGTGGTCTCCCTTTTCCTCTTCGCCAGGTATAATACGAGGAGGAACCAACTTACCTATGATGTGGTTGAGCTGCTTCAAGCCGCCAAGGAGTCATTCGTGACAGAATTGCCCACGTGTCCTCGTTCGTATAGCACGGTTGTATAAAGTCCCGCGTAAAGGATCTCCAAGTAGGCGGCTGTTCTCACACGGCGATACTCCATTTCCGGCCTAGACCTCAGCGATGCCCCAGCAATGGCGCCCGCCGCGGCGCTTTCGCCTCCGCCGCCGTGCCACTTTATCCGGTCTCTCGCTACTCTTTCTAGTTATCAGCTGCCACGTGGCGGCGTCGGAGCGCATTAAGAACGTGGTGGTGCTGATGATGGAGAACCGCTCGTTCGATCACGTGCTGGGCTGGCTGCAGCCCCGCAACGCCGAGATCGACGGCCTCGATGGCTCCGAGTGCAACCCCATCGTCGCCAAGGCCCGCGCCGCCGACCCGCCGGCCCCATCAAGCGACCCGGGCGATTCGGGCGAGTCGAGCCTGTCGGGTGATTCGGCTGGCGGGGGCGATTCGGGCGAGTCGAGCGTGACGGGAAATTCGGCTGGCGGGGTGACGTTCGAGCAAGTGTGCATTAACGATAGAGCGCGGTACAACTGCAGCGAGGACCCCGACCACTCGTTCAAGGGCGTTCGCAATCAAATCTTCGGCGGGAAATTGGTAGCTAAGGTACGACACGTGACGCGCTCATGCTCGCACCACCGCCAGCAATTCAGCCCGTCTGACCGATTGCGTGTCCCCATCCCATCCGCGTCCCTAACAAACCTGGCTCCATCGCAGGGATTCTAAGCCTGCCATCCCGCCGCTGCCGTTCCTTATCGCCCCTCCGCCCTCTGCCGCCTTTTCTTTTTCTTTGCCTCTTGATCCTCCCGCCGCCTGCCCTCTCCTTCCGCGACTGCTCCCGCCCAAACGCCCTCACCTGCGACTCTCATCTGCCCGCTCTGCTCCGCCCCCACTACCTCTCGCAGGCCTCTTCGCGGCTTATGCGGGGATTCGCGCAGCAGGCGGAGGAGGTGCGCGAGGGGTTCTCCGCGGAGGTGATGGCCGCCTTCCCGCCGGCCGCGCTCCCCGTGACCACCGCGCTCGCCACCAACTTCGCCGTATGCGACCGCTGGTTCTCGTCCGTACCGGGCCCCACCCATCCCAACCGCTACTTCCTGCACGCCGCCACGTCCAAGGGGCTCCTGGCGGAGCGCAAGCCCGTGCTGCTCGCGGGCTTCCCCGCGCGCACCATATTCGACGTCCTCTCGCGCAACGGCGTGTCGTTCGGCATTTACTACCACGACATCCCCGCGTCGCTCGCGCTCTCCTCGCTGCGCCGGCGGAAGCACGCGCGCAGGTTCCGCCCGATCGAGATGTTCTACGCGCAGGCGCGGCTGGGGCGGCTGCCCGCGTACTCGTTTCTCGAGCCGCAGTACTTCGACTTCACGCGCCAGCCGGGCAACGACGACCATCCAGGGCACGACGTGCGCCACGGCCAGCAGCTGATTAAAGACGTGTACGAGGCGCTGCGCGCCGGGCCGCAGTGGCGCAACGCGCTGCTGATCGTGACGTACGACGAGCACGGCGGGTTCTTCGACCACGTGCCTCCGCCCATGGCGGGTGTGCCGGCCCCCGACGGCATGCTGGGCGAGGAGGACGGCTTTAACTTCCGCCGCCTCGGCGTGCGCGTGCCCACCTTCGTCATCTCGCCCTGGGTCGACAAAGGCATGGGTGCGGCCTTCTCCATTCCCTAACCCCCTTCCCCCTTCTGCCACACATCCTCCCTCCCCTCCCTTTCCCTCTCCCCTTCTGTCGCAATTCATCAGCCCTTACCTTCGCGCACCAGGGGTTTGAAACATCCGCCATTCGCTCATCTGCTGTTCCGCTTTCCCCCCCTCCGCCATTCATCCACTTTTCCCCTTTCCCCCTCCTCCCCTCATCCGCTTTTCCCTCCCACCTCCGCCACTCATCCGGCCTTCTCCTTTCTCTCCCGCACCTCAACCACTCCTCCACTCCCCCCTGCTCATTTTCCCCTCACCCTTCTCGCTGCGCGCCAGTCATCCACCGCCCGAGAGGGCTGTACTCGACATCGCAGTTTGACCACACGTCGGTGGCGGCGACACTGAGGGACGTGTTTGGGCTGACCTCCAAGAAGGACGTGCTGACGGCCAGGGACGCCTGGGCGGGCTCGCTCATGCCCTTCCTCTCCCTGCGCTCCTCACCCCGCACTGACTGCCCCTGTGAGCATTCCCCACGCTGCATGTGCTGAAGGCTGTGAGCTCGCATGGGGATATGCTGTTCACTCATGCTTTGAATGCCGCCTGCTGCTGGGCCTACAGCCCGCCTTGCAATCGCCCTGGCACAGCCCTGTGCTGCATTGCACGCCACGCTCCATGCACCCCCTTCATGCCATGTCCCACATCCCATGCTCCCCACTGCCACGCCCATCCCATGCTCCCCACTGCCACGCCCATCCACCGTCTCGCCTCGCACACCACTCACATCTGCGCTCTCCCTCTCTTTGTGCGTACTGCAGGGACGCTGCCCCCGGTGACGTCAATGAGCACAGCGGTGCCCTACTCATACAACGGCAGTGCGGTGCTCTCAGCGCTACAGCAGGACATGGTGGCCATCGCTGCCGCGCTCACCCCCCTGCGCATCCCCCCCGGCGCCATCGACTCGTTCGTGAGCTCCATGCTGCAGAACGAGGCGGGCGCCTTCGTGCGCGCTGCTGTCACTCAATTCCTGCTGCAGCAGGGCGCTGGGGACGACGGGGGCGATGGGGGGGATGATGGGGGGGACGGGGGGAGTGGAGGGGCGGGCGGGCAAATGCAGGTGATGGCGTGTGACCGAGGCAAGTGGTGGTGCCGCGCTGTGGTGAGCATACAGCGCCTCATGGGGTTCCGTGACAGCAGCAGTGGTGCTAGCAGTGATAGTGGGGATGGTGGAGATGCGGATGAGAAGGAGAAGCAGAAAGAGGAGAAGAGGAAAAAGGAGGAGGAGAAGCGGAAGCGAGAAGAGAAGAGAAGGAAGGAGAAGGAGCGACGGGAGAAGGAAAAGGAAAGGCGTGCGAAGGAGAAGGAGCAGCGAGAGAAGGCCCAGAAGGCCACGGCAGCAGCAGTGCCAGACGACAGCCTGTGACATGGCAGCCAGGGGAACCCCTATCCGCAGGAGACAAACCCGTTATGCACAGCAGGTAGCAGGGAGGCACACCCCTCATGTGCTTCCCTGCATACAGCAACCCTCCCATGCGCGTGTGTTGTGTACGACTACCCTGTCACGCCCACCACCCAGGACGAGTGCTCGCAGTGCAACCACCTCCCTCCCTGTACAGTTCACCATGCTGCTGCATGGCCACCCCACTGCCAGTGCATGCCCCCGTGGGCCAGTGCTCTCAGTCCCCACTCACGCCCACCACTCGCCTCTCAGGCGGCGTGCGTGTGTGACCACCACCTCCTGTGTGAAGTGGCGTGCGTGCCTGACCACTTCACCTGCGTGCTGCGTGTGCTTCTCAGTTTTCAGCGGACCACAGTGGCCTGGTATGGGGTCAAGCTGAGGGGGGCCCACATGTGATGAGGAATGTTGATGGAAGCAGGAGATGAGGCATCAGCAACTGTTACCTATTTCCCGCCCACTCACCCACCCACCTGACACCAAGTACTAGTACCTCTGCAAAATGAACTTGTGATGGCCATCGATCTTGCCACACAGTTGACTGTCTCAAGCAGACACGGAATGTCAGCCTACATAGGAGGAATAATGTAATTTTCTTTTCTACCCATTCAGTACTATCCAGTGAACTTCCACATAAAACGAGGGTTCAAGTTTATACAACCACGTAAGGGAACAGGTTTCAGACAAGATCCTAAACGAAGGTGCTCTTATGCGGTATTTGCACCTGCTGTTGCCAATGTCGGAATGTCAAGCGAATGCGAGGGTGGACGAGGGGCGCATGGGATCGCCATTCACCTACCTCCGCCAACCCCCCCCCACTACCCGCTAACCGCCACCTTCCAGCAGCCTAGGTAGATAAGCGCATAGGAGTGCGCGATTCGTGCGCATTCCTCGGGCATCGCGGGGATGCCGCGCGGCGCCATGCGCGTGGAGGGCGACGACCGCGGCCTGCCCGACACGAAGCGCTTCCTCGCGCTGCTCGACGCGCTCCGAGCCGGCGGTGCGTGGCGCGCTGCGGCTAGTCGTGGGTGCCACAGACGAGTTGCCGCCATGCTTCCTTGCGCCCTCCCCACGCCCCCCCCCTCACCTCGCGCTCTTCTTCCCACAACCCTCCAACCTTCCTCCAGCTGCACGTGTGGCTTCACCCGTGCCTTTCACCCTCTCTCTGCCCCTCCCGCATTCCCCCCTTCCTTCCCTCCGCTCCGCGCGCGTCTCCCCCAGTCCCCCCGGCCGCGGACGGCGCGGCATATGGCGACCCCGAGCGCCACGAGCTGTCGCTGGCGGCGGAGCTCTTTGATTGGTCGAAGCCGCTGGTGGTAACCAGAGCGCCCGGCCGTCTGGACGTCATGGGCGGCATTGCTGACTACTCCGGCTCGCTTGTGCTTCAGGTACACCTCAGGTGGGCATCAGGTGGGCCTCAGGTGGGCATCAGGTGGGCCTCAGGTGGGCATCAGGTGGGCCTCAGGTGGGCATCAGGTGGGCCTCAGGTGGGCATCAGGTGGGCCTCAGGTGGGCATCAGGTGGGCCTCAGGTGGGCATCAGGTGGGCCTCAGGTGGGCATCAGGTGGGCATCAGGTGCCTCTCGTGTGGCACCCACCCTCAGGCTTGCCTCTCCTGTATCTCAATAGCCCTCCCTCCCCTCCCTTCCCCTCGCATCCCCTCTCCTATCCCCCACCAGATGCCAACAGCAGAGGCGTGCCACGTGGCCATTCAGGTCATCCGCGCGCCCCCCTCCGCCCCCTCCGCCCCCTCCGCCCCCTCCGCCCCTGCCACGCCCCCTGCGCCTCCCCCCTCACTGCGAATCGTGTCCCTCTCCGCCGCCGCCAACCACCGAGTGCCCTCCGTCTCCCTGCCCCTCGCGCGCCTGCTCCCCGGCCTCTACGCCTCTCCCCCCCACTCCGCGCCCTGCGCCCTCGACTATGCCTCCGCCCACGCCCTGCTGGCGGGGGGGCCAGCCACGGGCGGTGGGGGGGAGGAAGGGGCAGCACAGGCGGGAGAGTTGGGAAAGGAAGGTGGAGAGCCAGGGGGAGGGGAAGGGGCAGGCGGAACGCGGTGGGCAGCATATGTGGCAGGGGCGCTGGTGGTTCTGGCCAGGGAGAGACAGGCGGACTTCCGCCAGGCGTGGATGGGCGGAGAGGAACAGGGGCAGGCACAGGGGGAAGGGCAGGGGGAAGGGGGCGGGGGCGGGGGTGGGGTGGAGGGGAGAGTGGAGGGGGTGGCGGTGGTGGTGGCATCGGATGTACCGGAGGGCGTGGGAGTGGCGTCATCAGCAGCGGTGGAGGTGGCCAGCATGACAGCCCTCGTGCATGCTCTGGCCATGCACGTGCCCCCCTGGCACCTCGCCCGCATGTGCCAGATCGTACGCCCATACCCATGCCATGCTGCTGCCATACCCATGCCATGCTGTTGCCATACCCATGCCATGCTGCTGCCATACCCATGCCATGCTGTTGCCATACCCATGCCATGCTGTTGCTATACCCATGCCATGCTGCTGCCATACCCATGCCATGCTGCTGCCATACCCATGCCATGCTGCTGCCATACCCATGCCATGCTGCTGCCATACCCATGCCATGCTGCTGCCATACGCATGCCATGCTGCTGCCATACCCATGCCATGCTGTTGCCATACCCATGCCATGCTGTTGCCATACCCATGCCATGCTGCTGCCATACCCCTGCCATGCTGCTGCCATACCCATGCCATGCTGCTGCCATACCCCTGCCATGCTGCTGCCATACCCATGCCATGCTGCTGCTGTGCTGTGCTGCACTGCACCCGCCCCTCCTGCACACACAAGTTTGCTCACATTGCACGTTACATAACCACAATCACTATCAGCTCGCCCATCCCATGCCTCTCCCTGCGCATGCACTCGCCTATCCATTCGCCATGCATCCACCCACCTGCCCCCTGGCCCCCCCTTGCCCCCCCCCAGGTGGAGAACAGGGTGGTGGGAGCGCCCTGCGGTGTCATGGACCAGATGGCCGTCACCCTCGCGCGCCCCGTGTCGCTGCTGGCGCTGCTGTGCCGCCCCGCCACCGTGCACGGCTGCCTGCCACTGCCCTCGCACGTGGAGCTGTGGGGCATTGACTCGGGTGCGCGGCACAGCGTGGGGGGCGCGGGGTACAGCGGTGTGCGCGCAGCGGCGTTCATGGGGCTCACACTCATCAACGCCGGTAGACGGCAGAGCACGGAGGATGATGTGAGTGTGCTGCGCATTTCTGTGCGGTGCGTTGGGGGGGAGGGGGGGGGGAAGGGCACTGTGAGGGTAACGGCGTTCTTTGGACTCACGCTGATCAATACCGGTAGAGATGAGAGCAGCGAAGCTGCTGTGAGTGTGTGTGCGGTGCTGTGCTGGGCCTATGTGCGGCCGCCTCTCTCCTGCCCCTCCTCCACCATGCGCGCACCCGCCCTCTGCTCCCGCGTCAGCCACGCGTGCTCGTGCTCTCATGGCAGCACGTGGCAAGATCCATCCGGGCAGTTGAGAGGCGGGGCACACGCAATCCATGCATGCTTGTGGTAACAAGCACTGGCCCTGCCTCTCATTAGCACTTGTTATAGGCACATGGCTGTGCTCTTTCCTCCCTGGCGTGGCCGTGTTGTGACCACAGCACAGCACTCCACATGCTCGCCACCATGGGCCCTCTCATCCCTTCTCCATGCCTCTGCATACGTGCATGCATGCATGCGTGCGTGTGCCTGTCTGTGCATGCATGTGTGCGTGCATGTGTGCATGTCACCGCATGCGCCCATGGCAGCAGGAGGGCGCCACTGCAGCACCGCATGTTACCACATCGACCGCAACGCCGCCGCTGTCATGCCTCTGTGAACTGGACCCGCACAGGTGACTGCTCAGGGCCTTGATCAGGTGGTCGTCAGGTGGTCATCAGGTGGTCATCAGGTGGTCGTCAGATGGTCGTCAGATGGTTGGGCAGGTGATTTTCCAAGTGGAACTTTCAGGTGCTCCACGTACCCAATTTCATCTGTCAGGCCGTCACACAACCTGCCCTTCACACTTACTCTCCTCACCCGTTTCTTCCACACTCCCCAATCCCAATGCCACCTTCCCTTCCTCCTCTGCCCACACTCTTCCATCCCCACCCTCTCACCCCTCTCCCTTTCTCCCCATCATCCTAACGCACATCCCTGCCCCGCCCCTCACCCTCCCCAGCTCACGTCCCACCCCATCAACCCCTGCCCGCTCATGCCAGCGTGCCCCTACTGGAGCGCGTGCTGCCCCTCACCATGCAGGGCAGCGCGTTCCTCGCGCACCATGCCTCCCACGGCGACCCCGTCACCACCGTGGCTCCCGATGTGCTCTACCCCGTGCTGCCAGCCACACGCCACCCCATCATGGAGCATTTTCGCACGCGCTGCTTTCGCTCCCTGCTGCTCGCAGCCGTGGGGGACGAGGAGAAGGGGGAAGAGGGGGAGGGGGAAGGCAAAGAGGCCGACGGGGATGGGGGGACGGATGTGGGTGGGGGCGCTGGATCAGGCGGAAGGAGGTGTGAGCGGATGGCGTTGCTGGGAGAGCTGATGATGCAGGTACGCCACCCATAGCTGCTTCTCTCCTCCCTCACCCACAGGTTCCAGAATCATCGCTCTTGCCTCAAGTCGCCCATGTCATGCCCCCTTTATCCCGCCGCCCATATCATGCCCCCTTTATCCCTGCCCATTGCACTTTCCATACCTTGTCACCTTTTACCCCTTGCTCCCTGCGCGCCTCACCCTGCCGTGCACGGTGCCATGGTGTGCCTGTGCGCGGGCAGAGCCATGGGAGCTACACGGCGTGCGGGCTGGGGTCGCCCGCTACCGACCTCATAGTCGCCCTCGCCCGCACTCACATGGGGCCGCATGTGAGTCTGCTGCCCATGCGCTCACCTGATACATGGAAGATTACAAGGTTGTTGCAAAGAGGCCACACCCATGTCGTGCCAACGTGCACATGCATGGACGTGCTGCCTTTTCTCCCGACCCAATGCGTTCCTCCCCATGCCTTCCCTCCCAACACCTGTCCTCCCAATGCATGCCTCCCCGTGCCTGTCTCCCTGCGGTGCATTACGGCCACAGGGACCGCTGTGGGGCGCCAAGATAACGGGGGGAGGCAGTGGGGGCACGGTGTGTGTGCTAGGGGACAGCACGGCAGCAGCGCAGGCAGCGGTGGACGACGTGTGCCGCCGCTTTCAGAGCGCCACGGGCCATCGCCCACACCTCTTCCGCGGCTCCTCGCCCGGCGCCGCTCACTTCGGCCACCTCGTCCTGCACCCGCCCTAGCGCCCCCCACCTCGTCCTGCACCCGCCCTAGCGCCCCCCACCTCGTCCTGCACCCGCCCTAGCGCCCCCCACCACGTCCTGCACCCGCCCTAGCGCCCCCCACCTCGTCCTGCACCCGCCCTAGCGCCCCCCACCTCGTCCTGCACCCGCCCTGGAGCCCCCCACCTCGTCCTGCACCTGCCCTGGAGCTCTTCACCTCGCTCTCCGCCCTGCCACCCACTTGCCTTGTTGCCGTCTGGCTGTTACAGCCATTGCATGTGTGCCAATTCGCCTCCAGGATGCAATGTGTGAAGTTATTTAAGCGCCTAATCATAGCCATAAGGAGCTTTTGAAATGCACATGGCCCATGCAAAAGATTCAATTTAAGGGACGCTGTTTGAAACAGCTTATCAGGAAATAATGGCATTTCTTTTGGAGCTACACTATTGTACGGTAGTTGTAGAATTAATGACACATTTGTAGGCTATAGTGGGCCACACTCTACGGGGGATAGCACAGTTGAGGTTTGTGCTTGTTTCACCAATCTCCCCTAGTCAACCATTCCGAAAATATGACATGGTATCATTGAGTCTGTCTGCTACTGTACCTACGATTGTGCTGCCCTATCACTGCCCACGTGCCCTGCCCTACACTTTTACTGTGCGCTGCCCTGCTGCCGTGCGCTCTGCCCTGCTGTTGTGCACTGCTCTGCGGCTGCGCATTGCCCTGCCACCACACGAGCACCCTGCCCTGCCCTGCCACCTCGCGCGCTACCCTGCCGCCGCGAGTTTCCCCGCCTACTCATGTGCGCGCACTGATTGCGCGCCGCGCTGTCGCCCGTACGCCGCCCGCTGCAGCCCGCACAATGCATGCTGCTAGCCTGCTACCACCTCCGCGCCGCCCGCTGCCGCCAGTGCGCTGCTCGCTGCGTCCCGCGCACCGCCCACTACCGCCCGCATGCTGCTCACTCGCTGCCCCCTACGCCTGGCTCCCCGCCACCAGTTACTGCTTGCTACTGCGCCGCATTGTCTACTGCCGCGCCGCACTGTGCCGCCCACTACTCTCGTGCCACCTCGTTTTCAGTGCTGCAGCCTGGCCTAGCCGCTGCCATGGCGACCGATACTGTCCTTCCGTTTGACACAGAGGGGCGCCTTGTCGAGTACAAATCCTGGCTTGAGGACTTGCACCTGTACTTGCATAGTGCCACCAAAGACGACGTCTCACTGTTTGAGCACACGTTGGGGTCTCTTAAGGCCCCACCCACTCCGACGGCACTTGCCCATACTGCGCCAGAGGACATGCAGCAACAGTATACGACTGATAGAGTTACTTGCACACAGTGGTTGGCACATGACGCCACTTCCCAGCTAACATCCCATGCCCACCTCCTGCCCGACCAGGGGATCAACAAGCGCCAGGAAAAGTCGGCCAAAAACCTCTTTGACGCTGTAGTTAAGCACTACTCCTCCCCCACTTCCGCCACCCTAGGCCGTCCGGTGCTGCCATTAATCTTCCCTGAGTTGTCTGACTTCACCATTGTCGCCGACCTCATGACTCACCTGCGCTCCCTTGTCATGCGCTACCGTGCTGCTCTCAAGCCAAAGTTTTTGACTGGGAACCAGCCCTTTATGTATCTCACTCTCTACTTCCTCACGACTTGCCTCCCTGACTCTCTTTGGGCCGTTCGAGATCACTTCCTCTCCCTCGACTCCACTAAGCTCACCCTTGCCTCGTTTGAAAGTTGTCTCCTCGAGGCCGAGACCAGTGCCCGTGCTATAGCTACCTCCCGTGGCTTCCCAGCCCCTCCTTCCTTGAGGGGTGCTCCCCTTCTCTTATTGCACATTCAATTGCCTGTGCTGCTGCTGTTGACCTCCTTAATGCTGAAAAGGTCGGTGTTGCGTCTGCTCCAAGCGGGAGGCACCGTGGCAGAGTATTAGGGGTGGGGGAAGTGGGGGTGGTGGGAGTGGCAGTAGCGGTGAGGGTGGTGGAGGTGGTGGTGGCGGTGGGGTTGGCGGGGCTGCTGGAGGCAGTGGGGGTGGTTGGGGTCGTGGTGGGACCTAGAATGGCAGGAGCTGGCGCGGGTGGGGGGGGGTGGAGGCTCAAGAGCTGCGCCTGGTCGTGCAGCTAGCAGAGGTGGTAGGTCGGGGGGTGGATAGCAGCAGGAGTAGCAGCCTCATTGGCAGAAGACTTTGTCGGCGCAACAGCCTCGTGTGTGGGTAGCCCAGCGAGGCTCCTCTAGTGGTGGTGGTCACTGCCAGTACGGCCGTTGCACAGGCCCACAGAGTGGCGGACCCAGCGGCAAGCTGGGGCACAGTGAGGCGCACTATTTCTGCCGCCTCGAAAACACCATATAGCAGAGTTTGGTGAGCACGCCAGGGTACTTGTCTGGTTAGGATTGCTCAGTAAGGGTGTAGATGTACTTTCTCTTGATTGAGACAAGATCTTTGCGAGCATGTATGCTATGTATGCTATTGGTGCTAGTATTGAGGGCGACTATTATTCTTGTGTGCCTAGATCTGGCAGTGTAGAGGCTGGTAGTGTAGGTTCTAGTGAGCTTGCTAACACAGGTACGGTTCCTACGGAGGCTTTGCACACCTTCAAACTAGACTCCAACGCATCTTAGTGCTTCTTCCGGGACTGCACCATAGTCACACCACTCCTGGCATCTGTCCCTGTCACCCTAACCGACTCCTCCTCTAGAACAGTCATTGCACGCTACTCCACTCTTCTCCCTTGTCTAGCAGCCCCCTCTGGCTCCCTCACAGGTCACCACCTCCCCTTGTTCGCTTTGATCTTAGTGGGTACCGCTCACCTCTAGGATCTGATGGTCACTACCACCACTCCTGGAGGCGAGCCTGTGACGATCTGTACGGACACAAAAACTGGAGACCACCTTGTCAGGTTCACACAGAGTTCGGGGTTTGGACTGTACACACTGCACACTGAGTCTGCTCAGGTGGCTATGTTAGGTCAGATAGCTGCGTCTTGCTTGTGATGATTGCTCACGCACCCGACCCTCCTCTAGCACCACCATCTTGGTCTCCTCTCCCTTCAGCGTCTCCATCGCATGCACTACCGTCTCCTTGTCTCTAGGCTCCCGCACTCCCTAGCCCCACTCCGCTGTCGCTTGCACCGCTGTGGACTCTCTGCGTTGAAAGGGGGCAGCACGCTGCTCCTCACTCTCCGTTTCCTCCGACCACGAGAGGGTGGACCTCCAGGAGATAGGATCAGAGACAAGAGTGAACGTGTAACCTTGTGACGACTGCCGATTCTCCCGGTTGTCTGCCAGGAAGCGTCTGAGTGCCCAGTGAGTACAACTGCACCCTATCTCCAAGCACAAGCTCCATGCCTGATGTAAAGCATAAGTAATGCAGTATTTTCTTAGCGCAACTGTTCGGTGTTCCTTCCTGTGTCTCTCGGGCTCAACGAAGCGAGCAAGGATGCTGAGATGGTACGCGAGGTCAGGTTGTGTGCACGTCATCAGGTACGTGAGGCAGCCCACAGGCTCTGAATAAGGACCACTCGGCTCTTCCAACTCGTCCGAAGGTGGAGCTGTGAGCTAGTGGCTCGTAGGTAGAGGAGTGCGCTGTGGCAAGGAGAATCGAAAGCCGAAGCGCTGAAGGACTTGCTGCACCATGTGTGACCAAAATAGATGCGCATCTCACCCAGGTCAGTGCAAGTGTGTCTCTTCCACAGATCCACCTTCACAAGGGCTAGTGCCTCAATGTCAGCAGCAACAAAGACCAAGTAGTCGACGTACACGAGGATGTAGAACGGCGGCAGAGAAGTGTCGGTGCGCAGAAACAATGACGGGTCAGCAGTGGAAGGGGAAAACACAAGAGCTGCAATTTTCGTCCTCACTGCGTCATTCCACTCAGGAGGCACCTGTTGGAGATCATAGACTGGCCGTCGGAGGCTCCACTGGGTACCCTCAGGAAACGACCCAGTGAAGCCAGGCGGGCGGCGCATCTAGATCTCCTCGCGAAGGCTGCCCTGCTTGAAGGCTGTGGTGAAGTCAAGCGAGTGGAGCTCGTAGTCACGTTGTGCTGCAATATGCAGTAACACCCGAAGAGTAGTCATCTTCAGGGTGGGGGAGAATGTCCAGAAAAAAGTCATCTCCCAGTCGCTGACTGAAGCCTTGTGCAGCATAACGCACCTTGAAGACATGCGGAGAACCCGGCGGCCGCTTCACCCTGAAAACCCACATGCCATTGACTATTTTCGCCTTAGAAGGGGAACTGCGTCGACATAGGTGCCTGTGGACTTCTAAAATGCCATCTTTGCGTCCATAGCTGTCTAACACTAAGAGGAGTACGGACCCGTAATTTCCTCTGCATTAGAGCGCGAAGTCAGGATATCTAGTCCATCTGGGTCTCCCTCAGGGGCAAGCAGCATGGCAGCGATATAAGGTAGAGCCGTTGCAATACACTCGAGCTCAATGTGCGTGTCCTCAAGAACCTCCGTGCCAAGGGCACAATTGTGAGGATCGAGGATCGCGTTCAAAATTGATTCATTTGGATACAACACAAAGGCTATATATAGTTTTGATAGAAGGACAGTAACCCATGTGTTATGCGAGTGTTCTAAGGGTCGCGAAGCGTCCCAAACAGAACCTTCTCAAACTCGGTAGCGAGCAATTCGATGGCAACCGAAAGGTCTGGAATTCGATACACGTAACCTGGTTCGGTGCTATAACTATAATAAAATATAGGAAAGCACCTAACCTAGGAAATCAAGCATAAGCATGCATGATAAAATAAACCTAACCTAGAAATAGCATAATAAAGGCAAGGCAAGCTAGCAAAGCAAGCATAAGCTGTCATAATCTCACACGTCCCCCCCTCAAAGCTGGGTGGCATGAGAAACACCCTGCTTGACAAGATAGTCCTCAAGAGCACAGCGTTCGTTGCCCACGCGATCAGCTTCTGCAACCCAACTGTCCTCAGAGGGGTCGTATCCCTTCCAGCGTATCAGGAACTCGAGGGTCTTGCCGCCGCGGCGCCAATAAGTGAGAATGTGTTCCACCTCGTACTCTGGTTCATCCTGCATGAGAACAAGTGGTGGTGGCAGTAACTTTCGTCCCTGGAACTGTTGGTTGGGGTCCTTGTAGGGCTTTAGTAGCAAAACATGCCAAGCATTGTGAAGCTTCCACATAGTAGGTAAGCGCAAGCAGAAAGTAACAGGTGCCACCTGTGCCTAAAAGCGAAAAGGACCGCAGAAGCGAGGCGGAAGTTTGGATGGTAGGTGAGATATGTCCAAGTTACACGTATCAAGGAGCACTTGATCTACGAATGCTACCGTGTGAACACATTTCTCGCTGGCGATCGGCATACTGCTTCTTAGAGTTCGGCATCGTGATGAGACATCTCTGAGTCTTCTTTCATAGCTGCCGCATGGTGGTGACGAAGTCGTGTGCGGCTTGGACGTTGCAAAGCCTAGTAGCTTATGTCCCGTGGTTGGGAACATGGACCCTAAAGTCGAGGAGTTCTTCTAACCGTCATGCAACTTTAATGTGCATACTACACACTGGTGTTTTTGTCGATGGTAGTACAGGCCAACAAATCTTTGCTACTCTTACCAAATACCAATCATATTAGAACCCCACCTTCAAACGGAGAAACCGCACGCCTAGCAAAGGAGCGGCATAAGGTCCACTACCGCCACCATAGTACGCGCATCATGACATGGAAGGAGGACCTGCGTGTTATGACTGACGTTGAGTTTCATGATATTTTCGCATCACACAAGATACCCTGACTATATCACCGACACTATGCAGCACCCCATGTCACGCTTCATTGAACGCCATGGCATCCCTATTCAGCTGTGTGTCCAATCAAATAATTATCTTACATCGACATGGCTATGATATTTGGCCTTCCGAAATAATTGCTGCATCGTGTGGTTGATGCGTTCTTGTTGCACTTCGCGCATCGCTTCAAACGCGGGTCGGTAAAGTTCCCAACCCTGAAGGCTTGTCCAGCTATGACAGCGGGTTTCAGAGTTGTTAAAAGAGTTTGTGAGGGTACTACGGCTTATGCTGGCATTGCTAGCTTGCTTGGACTATAAAGCTACTTCTAGCTTAGGTTTTATTTATCATGCATAGATATGCTTGATTTCCTAGGTTAGGTGCATTCCTATATTTTATTATAGTTATAGCACTGAACCAGGTTACGTGTACTGAACACAAGTCCTTTCGGTTGCCACCGAATTGCTTCATAACGAGTTTGAAAAGGTTCTGTTCGTAACGCATCGCGACTTTCAGAACATTCGCGTAACACCTGGGTTACCTGCCTTGTGTCGAGACTACATATAGCCTCGTGTTGTTCCGAGATGAAACAATAATTTTACAACCCAATTTTTTTAGCTTGATCCTTGATCCTCACACTTGGTAGTTAGAGCTGTTACACGCAAAGTTTTTTTGACCACTAAAAATCAGTCTTTAAAAAGTTGTGGGGACGACGACTGTTAAACACCGATTTCGGGTACGTAAAACCGGTTCCGTGTTTTTCATTCCCCCTGATTTTCAGTTTTCGGACACGCGATGTCAGGGATGGAAGGGCAAAGCGACAAATTCATGCAGGAAATTGCGAGCCTTCGCACCGACATGGAGCAAATGCAGGCGGCGATTCGGGGAATCGAAGCCCTTCTCACGATCCAATCGGTAGCCGCCACAGCAGCAGTAAATGCAACAACAAATGCAGCGGCAAAATCAGCAGCAACAGCGGCGACACCGACATTTCACGAACCTCGAAGCAGCTCGTCCGAGGCTCCCCTAAGTGTTCGATTCGAGCAGGAAGGGATCAGACGTTCGACGATTCATGGCGACCCTCGAGATTTACTTCGAGCCCATTGGCTGCTCGACCCCGACACATGATGTAGCACGGATTCGGCTCGCAGCGGCATTGTTGCGAGGCCCGGCACTCGAGAGAATATGCTACAATGACGTGGTCTGCTGGGAGAGAACGTGGGCGCAGTTTCGGATAGACCTCATTGAGAGATTTGAACCTGCAGATTTGACGTACATGGCGCGACAGTAGATTCACCGACATAAACAATACTGAAGTGTAGTATAGTACACGCAACAGATAAAGCAGTTATTTAACCGCATCACCGACCTGACCGAAGGCGAAAAAATCCAATCATACACCGAGGGGCTGAAAATGGAGATTCGCGAGTAGCTCATTGCTGCGAACTACAGTAGCTACTGTGACATGGTGCGTGCAGCCGGACGATACGACGCGTTGTCTCGTTGTCAACTCGAAACACGACGCCACGTGTCGAACAGATCATCCGGCACGGAACGACTGATACCGCCCCACCTGAACAATATTCACCCCCCACGCTCGCTCGAGGCTCCCTGAAGCGTTTGAGCCTTGAACAACTTCGCCTGAGTTGGCACAGAATCGACGTGAAGCCGCGGCCAACAAAATGCATATTTTTCGGTGCAGCCGGACATCTGATCTTGTCGTGCTACAAAATGAAAAAAGCACGTGCGGAATTGCTGTGCGGCAATAGTGCATCCCCGAAGTAAAAGAACAGGAATCGTCAGTAGCCGCAAATCGACCTAGCAATCACGTAAAGATCCAAAAGGCACAAAAGGGTGACGACGTGGCGACTTCGGAGCAAGCAAAAAAAGGAGAAAATGATGGCGCGAATATAAGACGCCATGACCGGCCGACAACAGGGGAAATTTCCGAGGCAAATGGATTTCAGAATAACTAGGCAAGAATGAATGAACTAGCAGAAGTTTGGGTACAAATATGAAACCCTAGTTGGGGTTGTACCCCATATTGGCTACCCCACTACAGCCTACAAGCATAATACAGTTTAACACACCCCCATAGGCAAAGTGGGGGAGAACAAAGGGTCACAAGACCAGTCCAGCAAAGCAAAGCAAAGCCCAGGGTGGATCACAACGTCACCACACTCCGAGCACAAGTAAAGGCCACAAGGCCAGTTCACATGCAGTGCTAGATATAGTACAAGACAAGCAACACAGTGATCAAGACCTAGCAAGCAAGCAACAAGATATATATAAAGTACAGTACAAAGAATGTCAAGCAGTGAGCAAGTGAGGAAACGTGGACACAAGGCCTAAAGAAGTACAGTGCCGCTGATGATCACTAGGCGGGAGCGCCTTGGTGAAGATATCAGCAGTGTTGGCCTTCGAGTCCACGTACACAAGCCGAAGCTGACCACGCTGCTGAAGCTCTCGAGCAAGAAAGTAGCGAAGAGCAATGTGCTTCGTCCTGTGCTCCAGTCTGTGCTCCTGACACAAGGCAAGAGCCGCCTTGTTGTCACCGTACAGAACTGGAGGAGAACTAGGCCGCTCTCCCAAGTCAGTCAGCAGGTAGGTGAGCCAGCGTAACTCCTGTGCAGCCATGGCTGTGGCGTAGATCTCAGCCTCACAACTAGAGCCGAGAACAGAGGAAGAGCGGGTGGACTGCCACGAGACAGAACCAGAGCCAAGGCTGAAGGTGTAACCCTATGACGACCGCTGCGTAGCCAGGTCGTCCACCCAAGAAGCGTCCGAGTGGCCAGTGAGGACAACTCTGTCGCGTCCTCCAAGCACCAGCCCCATGCCTGATGTACTGCACAAGTAGCGCAGCACCCTCTTAGCAGCCTCCCAGTGCTCTCGCCTGTGTCTCCCAGGCGCAACGTAACGAGCAAGGATGCTAAGAGGGTACGCGAGGTCAGGTCGCGTGCAAGTCATCAGGTACATGAGGCAGCCCACAAGCTCTGGGTACGGGCCACTCGGCTCTACGGACTCGTCCGGAGGTGGAGCTGAGAGCGAGTGGCTGGTAGCCAGAGGTGTGGCCTGTGGTGAGGAGAACTGGAAGCCGAAGCGCTGAAGGACCTGCTGCACCATGTGTGACTGAGTCAGGGTGATGGTGCGGCGAGCTCTGTCCCGGGTGATCTGCAAGCCAAGGTAGCTACGCAGCTCACCCAGGTCAGTGCAGGTGTGTCTCTTCTGCAGCTCCGACTTCACACGAGCGAGTGCCTCAGTGTCAGCAGTAGCAAAGACCAAGTCGTCGACGTACACTAGAATGTAGAACGGCGGCAGCGACGTGTCTGTGCGCAGAAACAGCGACGGGTCAGCAGTAGACGGCGCGAACCCAAGAGCCGCAAGTGTAGTCCTCAGTGTGTCGTGCCACTCGCGTGGCGCCTGGCGGAGACCGTAGACTGGCCGGCGGAGGCTCCACTGGGTACCAGGAGGAAACGACCCAGTAAAGCCAGGTGGGCGGCGCAGCCAGATCTCCTCGTGCAGGCTGCCCTGCAGGAACGCTGTGCCGAAGTCAAGAGAGTGAAGCTCGTAGTCACGCTGAGCAGCAACGTGCAGCAGAACCCGAAGAGTGGTCATCTTCGGGGTGGGGGAGAAGGTCTGGAAGAAGTCGACCCCCTGACGCTGACTGAAGCCTCTAGCAACGTAACGAGCCTTGAAGACAGGCGGAGAACCTGGCGGCCGCTTCACCCTGAAAATCCACATGCCATCGACGATGTTCGCCCCAGGAGGGGGAACCTCGTCGACGTAGGTGCCTGTGGACTTCCAGGATGCCATCTCTGCGTCCATGGCTGTCTGCCACTGAGAGGAGTAGGGACCCGAGATCGCCTCTGCGTAAGTGCGCGGAGTGGGGATGTCTAGTGCATCCGGGTCTCCCTCAGGGGCAAGCAACCAGGCCACGAGATGAGGTACAGCAGCCGCGAGAGAGTCAAAGTCCTCCTGCCTGTCCTCAAGGACGTCCGTGCCAAGAGCACACTCACCCTCGACGGACGGAGGACAGACAGACGCAGACGCAGACTCAGCAACAAGGCTAGCAGCGTAGTCTAGACGACAGGCAGCAGCAAAGTCTATCAACTCAGCGACCAGAGCAGACGCAGCCGAGGACTCAAAGGTAGGGTCAGTGACAACAGTAGCTAGGAGACGCGTGACAGTAGGGTGCTCAGCACGATACCGGTCAGACTCAGGGTCCGGAACGGCAGGCAAAGAGGACGCAGGAGGAGACGGTAGAGGGACACGCTGAGGAGCAGTAGACGGACGCAGAGTCATGTAGTGAGTGCCTGGGACAGGAGGAGGACGCTCACGACGGACACGACGACCAGTGCGAGCAGTACGAGCAGGCGACGCAGGACGAGACTCAGGCTCACGACGCTCTGTAAGACCTCCTGTGGGACCAGTGTAAGGAGAGGGAGCAGGGAGAGGCGAGGTAGGCGGTAACTGGGACTGCGGCTGGACAGGCGGAGGACACTCTACGGAGGGAGGAGGACAAGGAGGAGGAGCCTGCCCAAGAACCTGCTGAAGGAGTGGTACGAAGTACGGTCGCGGCCGCGCAGCGTCTCCAGAAGCAGAAGAGACTCCAGCGGCCGGGTCCTCAGTACCAGCAGGAGCTCCAGCGTCCGGGTCCCCAGCACCAGCAGCAGCGCCACCGCTCGGGTCCTCAGCTCCAGCAGCAGCTCCAACGTCCGAGTCCTCAGCACCAGCAGCAGCTCCACCAGGTGGGTCCGCAGCACCAGCAGCAGCGCCACCCCCAGGGTCCGCAGCACCGCGAGGAAGAGCACCCCCAGAGTCGGCAGCTCCAACTCCGCTAGCACCGCCAGCTCCAGAGTCCCCAGCTCCAGCAGCTCCAGTCGTAGTGCTCCCAGAACAACCAGTCCCGGTAGCTCCAGTACCCCCAGTACGAGCACCCCCAGGACGAGCAGCTCCAGCACCCCCAACTCCAGCCGAGCCACTAGGACGGCGAAAGCGCCGGACGTACCAGTCACGAAGCTGCTGCGGTGTGAGAGACTGCTCAGTACCCCGAACCGGAGCACCCCCAGACGCAGTAACCCGAGGCTCCGTAGGCTCAGTAGCAGCACCCCCAGGCTCAGTACCCGCAGGCTCAGCACCCCCAGACTCAGCACCCCCAGACTCCGCACACGCAGGCTCAGCACCCCCAGTCGCAGCACCCCCAGGCTCAGCACCCCAAGGCGCCGAACTCTCAGGCACAGTACCCCCAGCTCCAGCACCCGCAGTCCCAGCACTCCCAGGCCCAGCACCCGCAGGCTCAGCACCCCCAGGCTCAGCACTCCCAGCAGTACCACCTGCAGCAGCACCTGAGTCACCTGTGACCTCGACAGGCTCAGCGACGGGAGGAGGGTCTACCTGAGAGACACCGGAAGGGGCAGGACCCTGAGGGGGGAGGGGGTCTACCGGAGGGGGACCAGGAGCAAGGAACAGCGGCGGGGGAGGGAGGGGGGCAGTGCGGTAGGGGAAGAGACGGTAAAAAGGGACCGACTCGTCAAAGGTGACGTCCTGAGAGGCGAAGACCCGGCGCGAGGTGGGGTGGTAAAACTGCCAGCCAGGCGCGTAAGGGACAAAGCCAAGGAAGACACAGGGAAGCGTGCGGGAGGAGAGCTTGTCCGCAGACGTATCGCGGACAAGGGCACGAGCACCCCACACCCGGAAGCGCGACGCATCGCCAACCTCCCCCGTCCAACGCAGTGTGGGCGAGGTCTCCGGCAAGGAGACACGGGGCCAGAGGTTGAGCTGATGCGCGGCGTACCGGACAGCAAACGGCCACAGAAAATGGGGAGCCGCCGCGTGGACCAAGGAGGTACGAGCGACCTCCATGACCAGGCCAATGCGGCGCTCAGCAACCCCATTCTGCTGTGGGGAGTCCGGAAGCGTGAAGGTCTGCTCGATGCCCTCCGCCTGACAGAAGGTCCTCAAGAGGTCGGAGGAAAACTCACCACCTCTGTCAGAGTGCAGACGCAGGACAGGAAGATCCGTCCGGAAACGGCGGCGGAGCTGGAGACGAACTGTGCGGATCCAAGGGATCAGAACAGCAGGGACCTCACCCTTGGTGCGCAAGGGGAAGACCGTGGTGTAACGCGAGTAGTCGTCGACAACCAGCAAAAAGTACCGCTCACCGCCCTGACCACGAACGCGGGCTGGGCCCCACACGTCCAGGTGGAGGGTCTCCAGAGGAGCCTCTGTCGGGGGGAACGAGGAGGAGTGAGGGGCGGCGCGCTGCCGCCCCTCGACGCAAGGAAGGCAAGGCGGCGCAGGCGAGGCAGGGAGGGGAGGGAGGGACCTGGGAAGACCGGACACAAGGAGGCGACGGTGCATGCCACGAAGGCGTGGCAAGGAGGGGTGACCCAGGCGGTGGTGCCAGAGAAGAGTCTGGTGCGACAGGGAACGACACTCACAGGCGTGGGCCACCAGACCTGACGCGGACACCTGACCGACAGCAGCGACCTGAGGAGACGCAGTGGTCAGTGTGTAGAGACTCGACCCCGGCCGACGAGTAAACGTAGCCAGGTGACGGCCGGTCCTGGAGCACGTGCAGATCGCCACACGCTGTCCTCCAGGGGTAAAGGTGTCAACCCACTGATCCTGGATGACAGCGTTGCTCACCAGGTTCGTCGAGAACGAGGGGAGGTGGAAACCCGTCAACGAGCCAGACGGAACTGCCGGACAAGGGAGCACAGTGGTGGACTGGGCAAGGACTGGGCCCCCAGAGGGGTCAGCCAAGGAGACTGGGACCGGTGCAGGAAGCGGTGTGAGCTCAGTACTGTCTCGAAAGAAGCAGCGGGAAGCACCTGAGTCAAGGGTGAAGGTGTGACAGGTCTCAGCCGGTGCAGTACCTGAGAGAGCAGTCTCTGTGGGTGCTGTACCTGAGAGAGCAGACTCGCAAGCAGCAGGGACAGTGCTGGAGGGAGCAGGTACAGGGGGCACCATACCAGAGAGAGCAGACTCACTAGTACCTAGGGCAGCGGGCCCTATACCTGGGTCAGGCGGCACACACAAGTAACAGTCTCCCTCGGCACTAACAGTCAATGCATACATGGCAGCAATAATAGCATCATAGTCAAGAGCAAAGATATCAACACCAGCCCTCATCAGCTCAGCCCAGCGAGGGCGCTCAACATCCTCGCCCATCTCCTCACGCCAAGCGTCGTCAAGGCGGAAGAAGCAGCGGTACTGAGTGTGGAACTTTCCACACGTCTGCCCCTTGCGATCACCTGTGCGAATGACATAGGAACAGCGGCCACTGCCCCCCGACGTCCCACGCTGAGCAAGCCACTCACGAAGCTGCTGGGTCGACTGGGGACGCTGCTGCTGCTGGGAGCTCTGGCCCGAGCCGGTGCCTCCACTCCGACCTCCACCGCCGCCACTACCTCCGCTCCGACCGCCACCACCGCCACCGCCACCGCCACCGCCACTACCGCCACCGCCGCCACTGCCGCCGCTGCCACCACCGCCACTGCTCCCGCCGCCGCCCCCGCCTCCGCCGCCGGCCCCACTCCCACCGGCACTCCCGCCACCGCTCCCTCCAGCACCGCCTCCCCCCCCACCTCCCCCACCCCCTCCCCCCCCAGCGCCACCCCCGCCACCCTTGCCCCCCTTGCCCTTGCCGGTGCGGCGCCTCCCACCAGGAGCAGAAGCAGCGCCAGCAGACTCAGCACCAAGGAAGTCAACAGCAGCAGCAGTAGCATAGGAGGGAGCGAGGGGAGAGGGAGAGCACCCCTCAAAGATGGGGGTGCGAGGAGCGCCGCGAGCAGCACCAACAGCTACAATGCTCTTCTCGGCTGCTAGCAGCTTCTCCTCTAGGAGGGCGACAGTGAGCTCAGTGGGACAGCGAGCAAGGAAATAGTCGCGCACTGAGCTGAGGGTGTCAGGGAGACGGGTGACTATGAAGTGGAGTGCCCAGTACAGGGGAGGGGTGGGAAGGGCGGCACGCAGGCGAGCATCACTAGTGCGAAGGTGGGTGATAAGATCGGCGACTGTAGCAAAGGTGGACAGGTCAGGGAACAGGTAAGGCAGCATGAGACGGCTAAGCTCGGCTGTGGCAGGTGAGGAGTAGCGAGCAACGACAGCGTCGTATAGGGCTTTAGCGGTTTTGCAGTCGCCAAAGTGCTCTAGCTCAGCTAACGGCAGGTGACTGCGAATAGCCAGGCGAGCTGCAGCGTCACGAGTCTGCCACTGTGAACGTACACTAAGCTCGGCTGTGGCAGCAGGAGCAGCGGCAGCACCAGACGCGTAGTCATAGAGGGAGATGTGGTCCGTGCTATTGCTCATAAGATACAACTGCAGGTCGTCGAGCCAGGAAGTGAACTGCACGGGACGGCCCTCAGCATCGAAGGAAAGAACGCGAATAGAGGCCATAGCTCAGGCGTGAGGGCACAGCAGAGCAGCGGCAGCAGCAGAGGGGACGCGCTAGAGCGAAGCTAGCAGCCACAGCAGGAGCAAGCGGCGGTGCACAGGCAGGGAGCAGCAGGCGAGGCGGGCGGCGCTGCAGGCGGGAAGTGCGGCGGGCGGGCTGCGAAGCGGGCAGCGGGGCGGGCGGGCGACGCGGCGAGCGGGCAGCGCGGCGGGCGGCTGCGAAGCGGGCAGCGGGCGGGCGGGCGACGCTGCAAGCGGGCAGCGGGCGGGCGGGCGACGCTGCAAGCGGGCAGCGAGGCGGGCGGGCGACGCTGCAAGCGGGCAGCGGGCGGGCGGGCGACGCTGCGAGCGGGCAGCGAGCGAGCGGGCGACGCTGCGAAGCGGGCAGCGGGCGGGCGGGCGACGCTGCGAGCGGGCAGCAAGCGGGCGGGCGACGCTGCGAAGCAGGTAGCGGGCGGGCGGGCGGCGCTGCGAGCGGGCAGCGAAGCGGGCGGGCCGCGAAGCGGGCAGCGAGCGGGCGGGCGGGCTGCGAAGCGGGCAGCGGGGCGAGCGGGCTGCGAAGCGGGCAGCGGGGCGAGCGGGCGACGCTGCGAGCAGGCAGCGCGGCGGGCGAGGGGCGAGCGGGCAGCGTGGCGGGCGGGCGACGCTGCGAGCGGGCGGCTCGGCGGGCGGGCGACGCTGCGAGGGGCGCGCGAGGGCGCTAGCGAGGGGCGCGCGAGGGCGCTAGCAAGGGGCGCGCGAGGGCGCTAACGAGGGGCGCGCGAGGGCGCTAACGAGGGTGCGCGAAGGCGCTAACGAGGGGCGCGCGAGGGCGCTAACGAGGGGCGCGCGAGGGCGCTAACGAGGGCGCACGAGGGCGCTACGAGGCTAGGGCACGGGGTAGCGTGGTAACCGCATGCGAGCGGTGGTGGGCCCTTAAAAAACGGTCGGTAGGTCCTAGGGACCTCCTGCTCTGAATACCATTTCAGAATAACTAGGCAAGAATGAATGAACTAGCAGAAGTTTGGGTACAAATATGGAACCCTAGTTGGGGTTGTACCCCATATTGGCTACCCCACTACAGCCTACAAGCATAATACAGTTTAACAATGGAGACTCCGTAAAAAAAGACTCTGCATTGACCGGGAAACTCCAGCCGAACACCCACGAAAGTAAGAATTTGTTAAAGTTATTCTATAAAAATCCTTTAACAAAGAATATTACTTCTCATAGTTTTTAAGCCTTTGAAAATTTCAAAGGACAATTACAGGCCAAGAAAAAGCCTTTAGAAATTATTCAGGTACCTGAGAAGTTGGGCAAAGTACCACGTAGCGTACAAAAGGGTTGTGCGTTTAGTGGAGTTAATATCCTCTCCCTGCAGCAACGTGTTAAGGCTCCCCATTGCCCACAGGTAAAGCCTACATAGTTGCAAAGACTTAGATAAAAATTCCAGGCCCAAGAGAAGTTGTTCAAGCCTTGGAAAAATCGTGCTACCCCCCAGGTGATGTTGGAAGTTAAAAGTGCTGAGACAGGTATAGGAAATAAAGGAGGAGATATATTTGATATATCCTATGACCTTATTAATGAGGCCCTCTTTGGCTACTCAGCACAACAGGGCTCCTCGAGGTGTTATGCAAAGGACGACGCCTCCAGGCACTGCTAAACCCGGTGCGTCCCACTCGGTGTGTGATCGCTAGACGTTGGAGAAAATTGGAGAGAAAGCAGAGGAGACACAGTTTTTAGCAACGATGGTGGACGGTACGAAGCTTTCCATCCACGGCGAAGCATTACTGCACCTGCACATAGGTGCGTTAAGGTGGAAGCCGATGCTACCAATCACCAATATCAAGGGTTTAAATTTCATCTTGGGCCGGGATTTCCTGAAGAGGTTTATCCCCTAAGTTGATTGGGTCAACCGAATAGCGTGCATCTAAAAAAACGGAAGGGAAACGTGTGGAGCTGCGAAGCTGGACGAATATAGGGGATGTTCTTGAAACGACACTGGCACGGTTCGAACAGACGGTGAACGAGAGCAACACGGGTTACTTAGCACTGGTTATGGCAGGAGCAAAGGAGGAGAAGCCAAATTCGGAGCTACTTGGAGCAGTAAGGGAGGTGTTGGAGCAGTACAGAGATATCAAGCCAGAAGACCTACCCGTAAGAGTACCTCCAGCGCGCACTCACGAGCACGAGATTGTGGAAGAACCAGGTGCAAAACCTGTCTCATGTGCACCATACCGATTGAGTCCGACAGAACTGACAAAAATGAAGAAGCAGTTAGAGTATCTACTGGACAGAAAGCTGATCCGCCCATCCATCTCTCCATACGGTGCACCCGTTCTCTTCACTCCAAAGCTAGACGGCACTTTACAGATGTGCATCGACTACCGCGCACTAAACAAACATACAGTCAAGAACATATCCCCTAAAACGGTATAGACAATGTTCTCGATCGACTGCATGGTGCAACTGTATTCTCGAAGCTGGACCTAAGGTCTAGTTACTGGCAGATCAAGATGTTGGACAATTCAATCCACAAGACGGCGTTCCGTACCAGATACGGCTCCTACAAAAATTTGGTGATGCCGTTCGGACTCTCCAACGCACTAGCAACGTTCCAGGCGGAGATTAACCATATCCTACAGCCCCTGCTAGACGAGTGAGTAGTGGTGTACCTGGAACACATACTCATCTCCAAGAACATGAAGAAGCATATGGAGCATCCACAGAGGTGTTCGAGATTCGGCGAGAAAATACGTTCTACGAAGCTGTCAACGATCGACTTCGCATTGAAGAAGGTGCAATTTCTCAGGCACCTGGTGAATGCAGAGGGCGTACACGTGGACCCGCGGAAGATCGAAGCCGTTAAAATGTAGAAAGTGCAGGAAAACGTGAAGGAGTTGCAGCACTTCCTAGGCTTTGTCTGTCAGTGATAACGGACTGGAATGGTGAACTAGAAAGGATTGTGAGTACAAATATGAAACCCTAATGTTGTGACCCCCCTATAGGCTAACCCACTACAGCCTACACAAACACAACACATATAATGTTTGACACACCCCCATAGGCAAAGTGGGGGAGACCTAGGGGTCACAAGACCAGTCAAGGCAAAGCAAGGCAACAACAAGCTCAGGGTGGATCTCAAGGATACCACACAAATTCCGAGCACAAGCTAGTGGTCACAAGACCAGTTCACATGCAGGTTTATAACAGAGCATGAGATACAGTGATCACAACCTAGCAAGAGTAAACATGCAGGTAGATATATATATAGTGATCACAGTACAAGCAAGGTCAAGAGGTAAGTAAGTGAGGTCCAGTAGGCACAAGGCCTAGCAGAGTGCAGAAGCGCTGATGGTCACAAGGCGGAAGCGCCTTGGTGAACACATCAGCAAGGTTGGCCTCAGTGGCCACGTAACGCAGACGAAGCTGACCGCGCTGCTGCAGCTCTCGAGCAAGGAAGTACCGCAGGGCGATGTGCTTCGTTCTGTGCTCCAGTCTGTGCTCCTCACACAAGGCAATGGCAGCCTGGTTGTCGACGTACAGCACTGGAGGAGAACGAGGCCGCTCACCCAAGTCGGTCAGCAGGTAGGTCAGCCAGCGTAGCTCCTGGGCAGCCATGGCTGTGGCGTAGATCTCAGCCTCACAACTGGAGCTGAGAACAGAAGAAGAGCGTGTAGAACGCCAAGAAACTGAGCCGGAGCCAAGGCTGAAGGTGTAACCCTGAGACGACCGCTGAGTAGCCTGGTCGTCCGCCCAAGAAGCGTCTGAGTGTCCAGTAAGTACAACTCGGTCTCGCCCTCCAAGCACTAGCCCCATGCCCGACGTACTGCACAAGTAGCGCAACACCCTCTTAGCGGCATCCATGTGCTCCTTCCTGTGACGGCCAGGAGCGACATAGCGTGCAAGGATGCTAAGAGGGTATGCAAGGTCAGGTCGAGTGCAGGTCATCAGGTACATGAGGCAGCCCACAAGCTCTGGATACGGGCCACTCGGCTCTACGGACTCATCCGAAGGCAGAGCTGAGAGCGAGTGACCGGTAGGCAGAGGAGTGGACTGAGGCGAGGAGTACGTGAAGCGGAAGCGCTGAAGGATCTGCTGCACCATGTGTGACTGAGTCAAGGTGATGGTGCGCCGTGCTCTGTCCCGGGTGATCCGCAAGCCAAGATAGCTTGTCAGTTCACCCAGGTCTGTACACGTGTGTCTCCTCTGCAGCTCCGACTTCACGTGGGCAAGTGCCGCGGTGTCAGCAGTGGCAAAGACCAAGTCGTCGACGTACACGAGGATGTAGAACGGCGGCAGTGAGGTGTCTGTGCGTAGAAACAGTGACGGGTCAGCAGTAGAGGGAGCGAACCCAAGAGCCGCAAGTGTCGTCCTCAATGTGTCGTGCCACTCACGCGGTGCCTGGCGGAGACCGTAGACCGGCCGCTGAAGCCTCCACTGGGTACCAGGAGGAACCAACCCAGTGAAGCCAGGAGGGCGGCGCAGCCAGATCTCCTCGTGCAGGCTGCCCTGCAAGAAAGCAGTGCTGAAGTCAAGTGAGTGAAGCTCGTAGTCGCGCTGAGCGGCTATGTGCAGCAGCACCCGAAGAGTGGTCATCTTCGGGGTGGGGGAGAAGGTCTGAAAGAAGTCAACTCCCTCTCGCTGACTGAAGCCTCGAGCCACGTAGCGCGCCTTGAAGACAGGAGGAGAATCCGGTGGCCACTTCACCCTGAAAATCCACATGCCACTGACGATGTTCGCCCCAGGTGGGGGAACCTCGTCGACGTAGGTGCGTGTGGACTTCCAGGAAGCCATCTCTACGTCCATGGCTGTCTGCCACTGAGAGGAGTAGGGACCCGCCATCGCCTCAGCGTAAGTGCGCGGGGTCGGGATGTCTGGTGCATCCGGGTCTCCCTCAGGGGCAACTAGCATGGACACGAGGTGGGGTAAAGCAGCAGCAAAGCACTGGAACTCCTCATGTCTGTCCTCAAGGACGTCCGTGCCAAGAGCACACTCACCCCCGACGGACGGAGGACAGACAGACTCAGACTCAGACTCAGCAACAAGGCTAGTGGCGTAGTCTAGACGACACCGGGCAGCAAAGTCTATCAACTCAGCGACTAGAGCAGACGCAGCAGAGGACTCAAAGGCAGGGTCAGTGACAACAGTAGCGAGGAGACGGGTGACAGTGGGACTGGCAGCACGACGGGAGTCAGACTCCGGGTCAGGAAGAGTAGGCAGAGAGGAAGCGGGAGGAGACGGTAGCGGGACACGCTGAGGAGCAGTGGAGGGACGCAGAGTCATGTAGTGAGTGCCAGGGACAGGAGGAGGACGCTCACGCGGGACACGACGACCAGTGCGAGCAGTACGAACAGGCGACGCAGGACGAGACTCAGGCTCACGACGCTCTGTAAGACCTCCCGTGGGACCAGTGTAAGGAGAGGGAGCAGGGAGAGGCGAGGCAGGAAGTAAATGTGACGGCGACTGGACAGGCGGAGGACACTCTACTGAGGGAGGAGGACAGGGAGGAGGAGCCTGACCAAGAACCTGCTGAAGAAGTGGTACGAAGTACGGTCGCGGCCGCGTAGCGTCTCCAGAACCAGCAGAGACACCAGCGGCAGGGTCCTCAGCACCAGCAGCAGCTCCAACGTCCGGGTCCTCAACACCAGCAGCAGCTCCACCGGCCGGGTCCTCAGCACCAGCAGCAGCACCACCGCTCGGGTCCTCAGCTCCAGCAGTAGCTCCAACGTCCGAGTCCTCAGCACCAGCAGCAGCTCCACCGCCCGGGTCCTCAGCACCAGCAGCAGCTCCAGCGCCCGGGTCCTCAGCACCAGCAGCAGCGCCACCGCTCGGGTCCTCAGCACCAGCAGCAGCCCCAACGCCCGGGTCCTCAGCACCAGTAGCAGCGCCACCCCCAAGGTCCGCAGCACCCGGAGGACCACTCCGAAGACTGCAGCGGCGTGTGTACCACTCTCGGATCTGCTGAATGGGGGGGAGCTCCTGGGTAGGAGGGGAAGTACCGGGACGAGCTCCAGCAGCACCTCTCCGGAGGCAGCAGTACTCGAGGTACCTCCTTTGCAGCTGCTGGGAGGAGAGGGCTCCTCCAGGTGTAGCACGCTCAGTCTCAGCACCCCCAGACTCAGCACCCCCAGACTCCGCACCCCTAGGCTCAGCACCTCCAGGCTCCGCACCGCCAGGCTCCGCACCTCCAGGCTCAACACCCCCAGGCTCCGCACCCCCAGACTTAGCACCCCCAGGCTCAGCACCCCCAGACGCAGGACGAGAGTCAACAGCTACCTCGACAGGCTCACCCGGGTCTACCTGGGACACACCTGAGGGAGCGGCACCCTGAGGGGGGAGGGGGTCTGGTACCTCAGCACCTGGAGCGAGGAAGAGAGGCGGGGGGGGAGCGGGGCAGTGCGGTAGGGGAAGAGGCGGTAGTAGGGGACGGACTCGTCAAAAGTGACGTCCTGAGAGGCCAGGACACGACGCGAGGTGGGGTGGTAGAACTGCCAACCAGGGGCGTCCGGGACAAAGCCAAGGAAGACGCAGGGGACAGCGCGACGGGAGAGCTTGTCCGCGGACGTGTCGCGGACAAAAGCTCGGGATCCCCAGACCCGAAAACGCGACGCATCGCCAGCCTCTCCCGTCCAACGCAGTGTCGGAGAAGTCTCGGGCAAGGAGACACGGGGCCAGAGGTTGAGCTGATGCGCAGCGTATCGGACCGCAAACGGCCACAGAAAATGGGGGGCAGCCGCATGACTCAAGGAGGTACGAGCGACCTCCATGACTAGACCAATGCGGCGCTCAGCAACCCCATTCTGCTGTGGAGAGGCCGGAAGCGTGAACGACTGCTCAATGCCCTCCTGCTGACAGAAGGCCTCCAGGAGGCCAGAGGAAAACTCCCCACCTCTGTCAGAGTGCAGACGCAGGACAGGAAAGTCGGAGCGGAAACGCCTGGTGAGCTGGAGACGAGATCTGCGGATCCAAGGGATCAAGACATCAGGTACGTCACCCTTGGCTCGCAAGGGGAAGACCGTGGTGTAGCGCGAGAAGTCGTCAACAACTATCAGGAAGTACCGCTCCTGACCCTGTCCACGGACGCGGGCTGGGCCCCACACGTCCAAGTGGAGCGTCTGCAAGGGAGCAGTCGTCGGGGGAAAGGAGGAGGAGTGAGGAGCGGCGCGCTGCCGCCCCTCGACACAGGGAATACAGGGAGGAGCAGGCGAGTCGGGAAGGGGAGGGAGCACCCTGGGAAGACCAGCAACAAGGTCCCGTTTGTGCATGGCCCGAAGGCGCTGCACAGACGGGTGACCAAGGCGATGGTGCCAAAGGACAGTCTCATGCGCCAGAGAGCGACACGAGCAGGGGGCGGACAGCTGACCTGACGCAGACGCAGACGTAGACGCAGACGCAACTACCTGAGGGGACTCAGTGGTCAGTGTGTACAGGTCCGACCCCGGCTCTCGAGTGAAAGTAGCCAGGTGGCGACCCGTCCGAGCACATGTGCAGTGTGTCACGCGCTCGTAGGCAGGGGTGAACTGGTGAACACCCCCGTCCTGGAGCGCACAACCCGCCACCAAGTTCGTAGAGAACGAGGGGAGGTAGAGACCTGAAAGCGTGCCGGACGGGACCGCAGGACAAGGAAGAACAGTGGAGGAGGTCGCAATGACCGGACCCCCAGAGGGGTCAGCAAGGGAGACAGCAACTGGCCGAGCGAGTGGCTCAAGGACAGTGCGGTCACGAAAGAAAGAGCGAGAGGCACCTGAGTCCAGTGTGAAGGTGTGCAGTGCTGCAGTCAACTCAGTACCAGGGGGCACGGACGCACTAGCACCTAGGGCAGCAGCCTCACCAGGACCTGTGGGAGCAGACACACTAGCACCTAGAGCGGCAGCCGGACTGGCCTGAATGCCCGGGTCGGGCGGAACACGCAAGTACTGAGCACCCTCTCCACTAATAGACATGGCATACATGGCAGTGAGAATAGCATCAAAGTCTAGAGCCCAAATATCAACACCCCTCTTTTCCAGATCAGCCCAGCGCGGCAGCTCAGCGGCATCAGGAAACTGGGTGCGCCACGCGTCGTTAAGGCGCGCGAAGCAGCGCTGCGTGGGGTGCGGCCTCCCACACTGCTGGCCGCTGCGGTCACCTGTGCGAATGACGTACGTGCAGGTAAAGCCACGCTGCGCATACCACTCACGGGCGGCCTGAAGCGTCGGGGCGGGCTGCTGACTCGGGCCTCCGCCAGTGCCTCCACGACCACCACCGCCACCACCACCGCCTCGGCCACCTCCACCCCTGCCGCCGCCACGACCACCTCCACCTCCGCTGCCGCCTCCACCCCTGCCACCGCTCCCGCCGCTGCTGTCTCCTCCCCCACTGCCGCCACTAGCCTCCCCAGTCGCGCCTCCACTCCCACCGCCTCCACCCCCACCTCCTCCGCCACCACCCCCACCCCTGCCTCCCTTGCTCCTGCGGCGCCCGCTCGAAGCAGACGCGGTCCCGACCTTCTCAGCACCAAGGAGGTCGACAGCAGCAGCAGAGGCGACAGAGGGGAGGAGGGGGGAAGGGGAACACCCCTCGAAGAACGGGGTGCGGGGGTCGCCACGAGAGGTGCCTACAGCGACGATGCTCGCCTCAGCTGCAAGCAGTTCCTTCTCGAGGAGGGCAACAGTGAGCTCAGTGGGGGAGCGAGAGAGGAAGTGGTCCCTGACTACGCGCAGAGAGTCAGGGAGGCGGGTGACGATGTGGTAGAGAGTGATCCAGAGCGGGGGGGGGTTGCTAGTGAGAAACTCGGCAGGCATAGCAGCGCGAAAGCGGGCCTCACTAGTCTTAAGGTGGGTGATGAGGTCTGCGACAGTGTGAAAGGAGGCTAGGTCGGGGAACAGGTAGGGGAGAGTGAGGCGGCCTAGCGTAGCAGAAGCGGGTGAGGAGTAACGGGCAACTACAGCGGTGTAGAGGTCCTTAGCAGTCTTGCACTGGCCGAAGTGCTCGCGCTCGTCTAGCGGCAGGGAGTTGCGAATAGCAAAGCGAGCGTGCGCATCACGAGTCTGCCACTGAGAGCGTAGAGTGCTGTCAGCAGACGTGTCAGGGGCAGTAGCATGGCCTAGGGCGTGGTCGTACAGCGAGATGTCTTCTTTGGCAGTGAGCTGTAGGAACAGGTGCAGGTCATCTAGCCAGGTTTCGAACTTCACCGGACGGCCCTCGGCATCGAAAGCTAGAACGGGAGGACTAGCCATAGTGACAGTAGTAGGAGTAGGAACTAGGCCGCTGGAAAGGTGTGCGTAGGGTCAACGGGGCCGGCGGGGCCGCTAGGTAAGGCGCGGGCGGGGTCGACTGTCCGTAGTGGCACACGAGCGGCAGTAGTAGGGAGCGTGGCAGCAGGAGCTGCAACGGCGCACTGGTGGCAGCTGCAGCGGCAGCAGTGTGCGCGGTAGGTAGAAAAAACAGTGGGAGCGAGCGCCTCGCGGGCGGCGGCTGCAGAAGCGCACGGGCGGCAGCGGCTGCGAGCGGTGCACGAGCGGCAGCGACGCACGGGCAGCAGCGGCGCATGGGCAGCGGCAGCGTAGGGGCAGCGGCGGCACACGGGCAGCGGCGGCGCACAGGCGGCAGCAGTGCACGTGCGGCGACGGCAGGAGGCGGCGGTGCGCAAGCAGCAGCGGAAGCAGCGCACGGGCGGCAGCTGCGTATGCGCACGTGCGGCAGTGGCAGCGGCGCACGGGCGGCTACGGGCAGCGGGGCGTGCGCGAGCAGGCGACGGGCGGCTGCGGGGCGTGCGCGAGCAGGCGACGGGCGGCTGCTGACGTGCGGCCTCTGCGACGGCGGGCTGCGGGCCTGCGGGGCGTGCGCGAGCAGGCGACGGGCGGCTGCAGCAGCGGGTGCGTCAGCGTGGCGCACAGGGCAGCGGCGGGCAGTGCGCGAGCTCACGAGGCGCACGGGCAGCAGCGCAAAGGCGCGCGGGCAGCGGGGAGGCAGCGTGACGGGCCGCGCGCGAAGAAAATAAAGCGCGCGCGGGCAGCTGGCGGGGCGCACGCGTGAAAACGGCCGCGCGCGAGCGGCTAGTACGGCGCGCGCGGTAAAAAAAAAGGAAAGCCACGCGCGGGCGGCTAGCGAGCTGCGTGCGCGTGGTAGGTAGGTAAGGAGCGCTCTAGGACGCGCAGGCGCACGAGGCGCACAGTAGGTAGGTAGGTAGGTAGGTAGGTGGGCCCTAAGAACAGTCCTAGCGACGGACCTGCTCTGAAACCATGTCAGTGATAACGGACTGGAATGGTGAACTAGAAAGGATTGTGAGTACAAATATGAAACCCTAATGTTGTGACCCCCCTATAGGCTAACCCACTACAGCCTACACAAACACAACACATATAATGTTTGACATTGCCAACTACTACAACAGGTTTGTGCCGTAGTATGCTAAGATACCAACGCCATTGACCAACCTACTGAAAAATGATACTCCTCATCAACAAGCCATGGAGCAACTACACACATCACTGACCACATCACCAGTATTCATCCTACCGGACCCAGAGAAGGACTACGTGTTGGAAGCAGACGCTAGTGGCCAGGCAGTCGGAGTTGTACTAATGCAGGATCACGGACGCGGTTTGCAGCCCATCGCCTACCTCAGTAAGAAACTACACGGAGCAAAACTGAGCTACCCCATTCATAACAAGGAAGCCTTGTAGTAGGCATCAAGCTTGGCGAAGGGATGAACCCTTTGCTCAAGGGTCTATTCCAACATGGGTACTCCGTGGACGCAGAGATTGCTACAGCACAAAACAAAAGCTATTAAAGTGGGAGAAGGTTTTGGCTCTAAGGAAGGGAACATGAAAGATTTGGGTACCAAAGTATGCCCCGCTATGGTAGATCCTACTAGAGGAGTTTCACGACGTACCATACGCGGGACATTTTGGGAGCAACAAGACGTTAGCAGGAATAGCAAAGTATTACGGCTGCCCTGGATGGAAACAGATTTGCAGCAGTTTGTCACTTCTTACGACACGTTTCAGCGGATGAAGAGCAGCAAGAACAAGAAAACAGGGTCACTTCAGCCCCTACCCATACCGAAACGGCCATCGCAAGTCGTTAGCCTCGACTTTATCACCAAACTTTCTTCGACCTCACAAGGGCACGATGCCATCCTCATGGTGATCGATAAGTTCTTCAAAATGGGTCACTTCATTTCCACCAATGCCACGTCTACTCTTTTTTTTTTTTTTTTGTATATTGTAAATTAAAGCATACACCGATGTTGCAAGTGCATACTAACAAAAACAATCGTAACTGCGCATGAGGAACAAGGTCGGCTGCCCCAGATGAGCTTCTAACGAGGATAGTGAATCATGCGAGGGTTGGTCCAGATTGCTTTAAATGGCCTGGCCCCATCAAGTTCTTATCTCCGGTTGTCTTGATTCGACCCAACAGCTTTTGTTCTTTCGCCATCCACTGTTGCAGCTTGTCCTTATGATCAGCCCGCTTCCTTTTCCGACACGTCACCTCCCTCGCCTTGATGTCAATGCCACGGCTACTGCTGAAGCAACTGCTCGCCTCTTTTTCAACCGCATCATAAAAATCCATGGCATGCACGCTGCACTCATCAGAGACAGAGACCTAAAAATTACCTGTAAATTCTGGAAGGAGACTATGGAATTGTTATGGACTAAGCTTGCGATGTCTCCTGTAAATTCTGGAAGGAGCCTATGGAATTGTTAGGGACTAAGCTTGCGATGTCTTCAGCATACCACCCCTAGACTGACAGACACACAGAGTGACTCAATCAGGTGGTTGAACAGTTACTTCGCACAGCTTGCACAGACGACGTCAGCCTTTAGGATTCACAGTTACCGACACTTGAGTTCGCTTACAACAACGCTTCACATGCGGCCATAGGGAAAACTCCTTTCTTCCTATATTACGGACGGGAGACACTCACACCACAGCAGCCAACCACACCGGCACACGTCTAAGCCGCACACGACTTCGTCACCACCATGCAGCAGCTATGGGAGAAGACTCAACGACGTCTTACCACGATGCAAAACTCCCTGAAGCCACTAGGAAACTCCAACCTTGCTTCTGTGGTTCCTTTCTCGTTGAGGCACAGGTGACACCAGTAACATTCCGCTTGCGCTTACCTACTACGCGGAAGCTTCACAACGCTTTCCTTGTTCAGCTACTAAAACACTACAAGGATCCAAACCAACAGTTCCAGGGTTGGCAGTTACCGTCACCACCACCTGTTCTTGTACAGGATGAACCAGAGTACGAGATCGAACGCGTTCTCACTCATCGGCACCGCGGCAGCAAGTCGAGTTTCTTGATACGCAAGGGATATATCCCCACTAAGGACAGTTGGGTTGCAAAAGCTTATATGAGCAACGTACGCTGTCCTCTCAAGGAATATCTTGTCAAGCAGGGTCACGCCACCCAGCTTTGAGGGAGGTACGTGTGAGACCACGACGGCTTATGCTGCCTTTGTTGGACTTTATGATATTTCTAGCTTAAGTTATATTTGTCATGCATAGATATGCTTGATTTACTGGGTTAGGTGCATTCCTATATTTTATTATAGTTATAGCACCGAACCAGGTTACGTATACTGAACACAAGCCTTTTCGGTTGCCACCAAATTGCTTTCTACCGAGTTCAGAAAGGTTCTGTTCGGGACGCGTCGCGACCCTCAGAACATTCGCATAAAACCTTGGTTACCTCCTTGTGTCGATACTATGTGTAGCCTCGTGTTGTACCGAGGTGAATCAATCATTTTACAACCGACTTTTCTGAGCTCGATTCTCGATCCTCACAGACTCTCTAATTTATATATGGTCATCTATGGCACCCATGTTCAAGCTCGCTGCATGGAGGGCCATAGAGAAGAGTGTTATAATAAAAAACAACATTATTATGTGCAATTGCATGTTACATGCGATGCTAGTGGCATGATCTTGGACTACAAGGTCGAAAACATAGGATTTCACCACGACCAGTGCGCCTTCTCTCAATCAACTCTGTAAGAAAGGCTAGAAGGTGGTGAAATCACACCGTACCAACTGGTCGGGGATGTCGCCTACCCTTTGCGCGATTACTGTCTTACCCCCCTGCATGCACCAAGGAAAAGACTCATGAAAAGATGGGAGCAGAGCTTCAACAAAGTGTAGTCAGCCACACGCATGGTGGTTGAACGGACCATCAGTGATTTGACGAGCCGATGTTGTCTATTTGGGAGGCGCCACAAATGCAAACTGTAAAGGGTGTATGCGGGGACAGCATGGATCATCATCTTGCATAAGATCTTCACGTGCAAATGCATGCCAAGAATTTGGAGGCTAATCGCAAGCCCAAACACCGCGGAACACACAATGGTGGCGGCGTTAGGGGACGGATAGATACATGTGGCCCGAGCTAAAAAAACCCACTATTGCAGCGCTAAAGTCAAGACACAAAAATGTTTAGAAGCACATCCACCGGGCGTACCTTTGGCGGCATCGTGCACTCTTTCCTAATGGGTCTGCATAGATGGCCAACGCGTGATGTCATCGCGCTGCTCTGGTACATTGGACAGCTAGGGCTGCGTGCCAGCGGCTTTAGCTGGCTTGTTGGACGCATGCTGGGGCGGATTTGTAGATGCAGTCCCAGAGCGGGTGGTAGTAGATGGTGTAGGGAGACCATGCGCAACCAACGTCATTGCCACGACCACCAGTTTTGCCATCTGGTTCAACTGCTAAAGACCTTCCTTCGTGCATGCGGCTATCATGTCAAGAATGAGGCACACACCACCAAAGGTTGCAGTTTCGTAGGTTTCCTGAACGTTTTCTTTTGATATAGTTTTCAATCTATGAAGCAAGGGGTAGCAAGAAGAAGAGAGAAAAGCTAGACAGAACGGGAATATGTAGAGTTAGCTATGTGAATGAGCTTAGATCTCATCAAAGAATTACTGGACAGAGGTAATGGGAGGGAGCAAGGGTACGACAAGAGGGGAAGGAAGAAAGAGGTAGAGGCATATGTTAAAACATGTGCTTAACTTAGTTGGCTTAGAAGCCTAGGGTTTTGCTAGCACGAGAGTGGCAAGAGAAAGGTCGAGGGTGTTGGCCAAAAAGAGGGTTGTACTATAGAATTGGGTACAAGT